>CM040126.1:55489308-56089308 GCA_022559845.1 Amorphophallus konjac
CTAAGTCATTCTTGATCTCATATATTCAAGTTGAAGCATTCATTCATTGATTTTATTATTTGGAATTGATATATTCTTGGCCATACTTTACTGTTACATGCGTGGAAGTAGCTTAATTTATACCTGAAGATGCGATCGAGCACTGATTGTGTTCAAGGGCTCTATGCTAGTCCCCTCGGCTGATGACCGAAAACATACTATTTTATAAAACATGGGGTATGATGCTACTGGCGTCGCATTACGCTGGGAGTACTATTTTATAAATAAGTGAAGATCCACGACACGACATGACATTCTTGTACATGACTTTCTTGCTTGATATTCCACAAAAATTCATGAAGCACTTGCTCATAAGCATAAGATGCTAAAGTGTTAATTATGTGGCTTACTAGTACATTCTCCATATATTCTTGTTCATGAAAGGCCAATCATGTTCTTGTACTATTCTTGCTAGTTCATTCTTGTTCTCATTCCATCTTATATGATTGTCCTGTTACTTGGTTTAATCGCGTGATCATCGCATTGCATGATTTTGCCTTATTTCTCTAGAGCTAAAATGTTAATTACTTTAATAGTGCCTTCATGTTGATGCGAAGATACCTACTGGGCAAGTGTGCTCATTACCTATTTCTGATCTTTTTCAGGAGATGGAAGTGGTTCGGATTCGGATTATTCAAGTAGCGGATCCGAGAGTGATTAAAGATGAGCGAAGACTTAGGAAGTCTATAATGTCTAGATTGAGTCAATGTAATTTTCTTATTTCTTGAGTCTAGTAGAATGAAAGATGATGGAAATTGAATTAGTGGTTGTACTTGAGTTAGTAATGAAATAAAGTTGAAGTTTTGAATATATATTGTGCAATTACATTTGTGTGTGTGATTGTATTGCGCTCTGATCGTTCTTGCTTGCAAGAGGCTTACCATGCCGACTGTTCGCGCTCCCCGAGCGAGTCTTCCGCTGTAATAAAGGCTCTAGGCGTGACAGCTAAGTTGGTATCAGAGCTAAGTCTCAAGACTTAGGGAAATGAATCATGTCATAGGATAAGTCCAAGTTTTAAGGACCCCTACCTATGAACTAAGGAAGAAATTCCATACCCATGTGAGGATTGGGTAGAGCCCGGGATAAGATAATTAATTAGCTTTAAGGTTGATTTTATGAGAAATAACAAGTTGTTATTTTTCTCTCTCAGGTACCCTATTTTACAAATGGCTCATCGCGTAGATTGGGACGGTATGCAACAAATAGTTGCCGGCCTCACTCAGGCATTGCAAACTATAGCACAAGGTGGTGCAGGGGCAAGGGCTGGTGACCTACATCGCAACTTCCGGAGTCTAAATCCTCTGCGATTCTATGGATCTTCAAATCCCGATGAGGCAGAAAATTGGATCGATGAGATGAATAGGATATTTGACGTTATTCAATGCACTGATCAGGAGAAGGTGCGTCTAGCAACATTTCAACTAAATAAAGATGCCCGTACATGGTGGAAGTCGGTTCCGGCACCTCCGGCCGATGCACCTCATACATGGGACGGTTTTCTTACTTTATTCCGTACCAAGTATTTCTCCGAGCATGTGAAGGAAAGGAAGGCCATGGAGTTTGCCTCCCTTCGTCAAGGGATGATGTCGGTGGTAGAATATGAGTTGCAGTTTTCAAGACTAGCACCATATGCACCACACCTTATTAGCACGGAATTATTAAAAGTAAATCGATTTATGGACGGGTTACGGCCCGATTTCATTCAGCAACTTGGGACATAGAATATCCGCACTTATGCGGAGATGGTTCAGAGGGCATATCTATGCGAGAGGACCTTGGAGAAGGTCGAAAAGTTGAAAGGAAAAGGAGAAGAATCTAGCCGATGATCTGATCGACATTATAAGAAGAAGAAGTATGTATACGATCCTGACCATATTATAACTTATGACAATCTGGAGATTCAGAAGGATATGACATATGAGCAAACGCCAATAAAGATTCTGGATCGGGAAGCGCGTCAACTAAGAAATAAGGTTATCCCAATGGTCAAAATTCAATGGAAGAAAACATGGCCATACGAAGCAACATGGGAAACCGAAGCAGCCATGAGAAAAAGATTTCTAGAATTATTTAACTGTAACTACACTCTCCACAATCCATGTCTTGAATTTGGGGACCAAATTCTTCTAAGTGGGGGAGGGTGTAGTGCCCTAGAGTTTATATAAATAATTTTCTAGAATTTATAAAGGACTAAATATATTAATAAATGGATTCTGAGACTAATAAGTCATTATAAGGCCCAATGAGGTTAAATAATTAACCAAGCCTATTTGCACATCATCTAAAAGGTTTAAGGCCCTAAACTATTAAGTTTGGCCCATGTTCTAGAAGGTTATTTAGCTTATTTACGGATTTTAAGGATAAAGACTAATTATCTAAGATAATTATATGGATAAATGAATAAAAGAGTTTTATTTATTTGAAACTCTATATACGTTGACTGTAACGGTCTATCACAAGACCGTCACATTCACCTAACGCGCCTGTGTTCGACCGTTACACTCTGCAGATTCCGTAAGAGGAAGAACTTATAAAAAGATGAAAACTTGATGATCTTATCTACTAGGGATCAACGTGGGAAGAGTTATAACATTACTAAGGACTCTTAGAGATCAGGTTTTAACAAATTAAGGACTCTAGAATCGATCTAATCTTCAAACCCTAGCCAAAAACCCTATAAATAGGACCTAGTTCTGAACTGCGCGACCCTTACTTTTGCTCGCGTGGAATCAAGGTAAGGAGTCATAATCTCAGGTAAGTTCTTTAGAAGTATTTGTTTATAAAACTTTAGACTAACTCCTCTCCAAATTTCACATCTTTAAGTCAAGAGGTCGTGGAGTTAGAGCCCAAGGAAGTTGCTGAAAAGTCATAGGAAGAAGGGAACTAGGGCTCGGTGTTCAAACCATAATTAGAAGTTTTAAAGCCTAGACAAGAGGTAGGTTATCTCATGAACGGTGAAAACAACATTATAGGACTAAAAGCCCTCTGGTTTGATTGAATTTCATGCATGGTAGATAATCAATTTCATGTTTTACTAGTTCCATGCATTTCATACATCTCTTAGCCTTAAATAGAAATAAAAGAAGTTATCTTGTCTATTCACTAGAACCCATGCATATAGATAGCCTATACTTTGTTATCATGCCTAGAATAGATATGGTATTTTGATTTATAGACATGATATGAGTTGATCTCTTAGGTTTCATATCATTGTCTGTCAGCAGATACTGTAACGCACCATAGTAGGACCATCACACTCAAGTAACGGCCGTACGATGAACCGTCACAGTCCCTGATTGCCTATTGATTTCTCTGTTGGCTCTGACGCATCTATGCAGGAGCGTTACATTCTGTAACGGCTGTTCGATAGACCGTCACACTCCCTGTGACACGCCTTGGCTAGACCGTCAGGTTCTTGTGTACTGTCAACTCAAGACAGAATAAGACTTATCAATGTTACTTACTATTAAGCTTAATTAAGTTTTTATCTGATTATGTGACTTGAAGGTTAATTACTCATTCATGATAGGTATTGCATGTTTTGACATCTTATTGTTACTTTAAGTTATGTTAATTTCATGAGCCCAAACTCTATAGTTTTGTAATTAGAAACATGATTTTGAATGATGTATTGATAGAGTTTTTATCATGATTTCACATTGATATATATCTATATATATTCTTCCTCTATCAATAGAGTCATTTCTATAAGTACATGGCACATACTCCGGTATGTTGACCATTAGTTCACATTTTTCACTATAGGAACATATTCTTGGACATGAGTACCTCTCTATTGGATATTCCTTCCAATGGACTAGGAAATCTTATTTTAAGGCCTCCGTAATTCTCCGCGAGTCTAGGATTCCCACTAGGACGCCGAGTTGGTTGTACCATTAAAACCCATTAACTAGAATGCACTATCGTTGTTTTCTGATTCTAGTAATGTAACGGCCTTACATTGGACCGTCAGACTCACGTAACGGCCCATTGCATGACCGTCACATTTCTCTGGGTCTATTTTGTCTTTCTGGACTCGGATCACTGTAACGGCCCACTACTGGAGCGTCACAAGATGTAACGGCCCAGTAGATGACCGTCACACAGCTTGTATATGTTAACCCAAGGTTTGAGCAAAGGGTTGATTTTCTAAGGTTCTAGATGGACTAATGATAATCTAGAACTTATCATATTGATCAAGGAACTTAATATGATGAAGGAAAAAAATAAAGAATGTACTGTTATGCTGCCAATTTATTTCCATAAGCATAGCATAGTCTAAGTCATTCTTGATCTCATATATTCAAGTTGAAGCCTTCATTCATTGATTTTCATTATTTGGAATTGATATATTCTTGGCCATACTTTACTGTTACATGCGTGGAAGTAGCTTAATTTATACCTGAAGATGCGATCGAGCACTGATTGTGTTCAAGGGCTCTATGCTAGTCCCCTCAGCTGATTGTCGGAAACATACTATTTTATAAACCATGGGATATGATGCTACTGGCGTCGCATTGCGCTGGGAGTACTATTTCTATAAATAAGTGAAGATCCACGACATGACATTCTTGTACATGACTTTCTTGCTTGATATTCCACAGAAATTCACGAAGCACTTGCTCATAAGCATAAGATGCTAAAGTGTTGATTATGTGACTTGCTAGTACATTCTCGATATATTCTTGTTCATGAAAGGCCAATATCATCTTCTTGTTCTATTCTTGTTAGTTCATTCTTATTCTCATTCCATCTTATATGATTGTCCTGTTACTTTGGTTTAATCGCGTGATCATCGCATTGCATGATTTTGCCTTATTTCTCTAGAGCTAAAATGTTAATTACTTTAATAGTACCTTCATGTTGATGCGAAGATACCTACTGGGCAAGTGTGCTCATTACCTATTTCTGATCTTTTTCAGGAGATGGAAGTGGTTCGGATTCGATTATTCAAGTAGCGGATCCGAGAGTGATTAAAGATGAGCGAAGACTTAGGAAGTCTATAATGTCTAGATTGAGTCAATGTAATTTTCCTATTTCTTGAGTCTAGTAGAATGAAAGATGATGGAAATTGAATTAGTGGTTGTACTTGAGTTAGTAATGAAATAAAGTTGAAGTTTTGAATATATATTGTGTAATTACATTTGTATGTGTGATTGTATTGCGCTCTGATCGTTCTTGCTTGCAAGAGGCTTACCATGACGGCTGTTCGTGCTCCCCGAGCGAGTCTTCCGCTGTAATAAAGGCTCGGGGCGTGACAGTGTCTCCCCGACTTAATCAAGGACGAGACCGACGGGAATGGTATCTATGCCTTGGGGTACTCTTACAGGTTCCTCATGAAGGCATATCGGGAGATGTATCAGTCATCCCATGTCGGGAAGCAGCCTCCGTGCGGGGATTGCAAGAGGGTCTGGTTGAACCTGTGGCTGAAGTACTTTTTCGACGGGCTGAAGAAGTATGAAGCTTTCCCCTGCGTCGGGGCCTCTGCGGTCCAGAAGAAGTGCATCCAGGGCAAGGCTAAGGTGGCGCTTCCAACTTCAAAAGGGCGTCGGAGTGATGCTAACCCGGCGGGGGTTGACCCGATGACCCACTGTGCGGATTTTCTCACGTACTGGCTCTGCTCCTTTGCTCTGCCCTACAGAGATGAGACCATCATCCGGCCAGACGCCATTTACCCCGCTCGCCAGATGGCATGGGGCATCAAGTTGTCACTCTGTCCACCCGTGCTGTGTCTTATTTTCAAGACGTTGGGAGATGTCAGTGTACACCAGTTCCCACGTCAGGCTCGCTTCATCGGCCCGCTGCACTTTTTCAATACCTGGGTATGTTCTGTATTCCCAGAGTACGCCCCGCGCGTCATACAATCCTGGGGCCTATTTTCGGGGATGTTGGAGTTCGTAAGTGCTGAGACGGGCCTGCCAATGATGCAGCTATTCAACATTCGGGGCAGGCTTACAACCGTCCCCCAGGACTCTCCGGCAGCACTCATTTCTGGACGCTGGCTGCCCATTCCAGTCCCTTAGTTAATAGTAAAAGGGAATGCCGGGACGACCAAGTGAAGAAATATCCCCACCATATCAGCCAGCAGATCGTGGTTCACCCTCTGATAGAGCCGGAGCTCGTGACTGGGCGTTGTCTATTCGCCTAAGTGTGCTGGTTTTCAGAAAGGGGGATACTCTGTTGCTGGAACCCTATTACCCTTTTCGCTTCGGGCGCAATTTTAGGTATGACCAGCATATCTCTACGCACAATGCACAGTTTCCTTTGCCCGTAGGGAGTCTTCGGGGCAGCCCAGTTGCTGAGCATGCCCGGTCCTGGTGGGATTATTTTCACTGGGCCGACGAGTCCACATTCAGAGTGTCGGCGCCTGGCCGAATTCCACGGGTGACGGCGGACTACATCAAATGGTGGAACGCTAGGACGGGTTTTTATCGATTTTGCAGAACCGATTGCTGGGACGGCGTCGAGCAGAAATTCTTGAGCAAGCAACCGGCACCCGTCTTAGATATTGATCCGGGGCAGCTGCTCCGACTGATGAACGGCAAAGAGAAGGAGGTGGCAGCATACATGGCCGCCCGCAAGGAAACCTGAGAGGCCAGACCGTCCCCGCAGCCGAAGTTGCCAGCCATAGCCAAGGACGAGTTCCAGAAGAATCTGACCCATTTGTGCAAGATTGGCTCAGACCGGCAGGATCACATCAATTATCCCTTCCCGATCAAAGAAGAAGGCACCCTAGCTCGCACTTGGCGCCCACAGACGGACCCGACATGACCCTACCGCACCTTCTTGAGGAGGGAAGAATGAAGGCCCGAAAATTACAAAGAAACTACATGGCTATATGTCATCTTCCGTGCACACGGGTTGAAAGTGGACGACCCGACGGCCGTCATTCTGGACACGCGCCTGAGTATCTCCTTTCATTATGCTGACGGATGGGGCATGGACCACTTCAGTCTCTACTGCCACCTTGCCTTCAAGCAGCATGCAGACTTGGTGCACCTCTCCGATCGCTGTGTGAAGATTGGGGACATCCTCTGGCTGGTTAGAGAGGCGGCTCACCGGGACAAAGAATCGGCCCTGACCTACTGGCTGATAACTCTACGACTGTACACCGGCCCTCATGGTATGATGCTTCTCCCTCTTTTTTATACAGCTGCGGCCCCTCACAATCCTGAATGCTAACCGATTCTTTTCTTTTCTTTCATTTCTTTCGTCAGACCATCCCACCAGCAACCAATTGTCGCAGTACCGGAACCTCGTCCGGTTGGTGCAGAAGCCCACCCACTTTGAGGCGGCGCCACCAGCCCCCACTACCACGCCTCTGCCAAAGCCGAGCAAGCGGCCCCGGGCGAAGTCACCCGTTAAGAAAGCCATGGATGCCGCTAAGGAGGCCGAACGAGAGAGAGCGAAGCAGAGGAAGAAGGAGGCCACCTCTGCCTCGGAGGTCTCTTCAATTCCTCTTCCTCCATCCTTTGAGGAATTTGTCGCTACTCGGGCAGAGCCGAGCCGGCCTGCAGGTCAGGCCTTTTCGCCCTTTGAAGCTCTTCGAGGTTTAACCGGATATTGAGAGGGGCGCTTCTTGTAACACATGTGTTTTTGTTTCAGCTGTCGTGGAGAAGCTTTCATCCGTGTCCATCCTCGGCGTAGTCAAGGCCGCGGTTCATGGGGCAGTGTAGCCCATCAAAGAGACTATCTCCGAGCCAATCCCAGCTATGGAAGTCGGAGAAGGTATCCTCCTTTTCTTCTTTGGTGACTTCTTTAACTCCTCGTGACCTCACAGGCATGGTTTTAACTTAAGTGATGCTCTATTTTGGCAGGAGCCGATGTGGCAGCTGCTCGGCCGAAGGCGGTCCGTGGGTGTTGGCACCCAAAATATGATCGTCGGTGACCAAGCCACAAAGATGAAGGACCCGGCCCGCTGAATCACAAAAGCCAATAAAGATCAACATATTGAAGGTTTCTCAAGCTGCCGAAGCCTCGAGTCACCCCGTATGGACACGGGGACTTCACCTCAGGAGAGCCGAGACAAACTCACAACCAACCGGCAGTGCGATCAAGCCTGCCCAATGAACCGGCATCGACTCTGTCGTGCCGCATACACTACACCCGTTGCCTGATAAAGAACAACGGTCTACCCAGTGGCTTCCCACCTCATGAAGGGCTCTCCTGAAGATGAAAGAGTCCCCCTGGCTCTCCGAGACGGAGGACCGAAAGCTCTGATGGCAGAAGATCCCGATCACCCGGCACGGGTACGGCTTCCCGCCAAGATGGGCCCGTTAGTGGCCGAATGATCGCCCAACTCAGGCGGAACTATCCCTGGTGTTACCCCACCCCCTAAGGAGCTTTGGGCACGAGCCAGGCCAAGCCAGCAGCACGGATCATAGATTCGAAGGCCGTGTCAGTGCAAGGCCCATATGATCAAATCAAAGCTAGCTGGAGTCTCGAGAATGGCCGTACGTCAACCTAGGAGCTTCGACAAGACATCTCGTCAAGGTTTCGATGAGCATTGGCAAGATAAATGTTCACGGTGACCACCAGAATCATCCCCGGACTCATCGACTGGCTCGAAACGCGCGAGGAGCATTAGCACGGCGCGCCTTAAACCGGCGCGCCCCCCACTTGATGCCCCCTTATCCCGGCGCGCAAAGAACCCCACCTGATGCCCCTTATTCCGCGCGCAGGAGCCCATGAAGCTTTTCCTCGGCGCGCAGTTCTTCACGCCGGATGAGGCTTGGGGTTCAATGATATATATATGCATGTGGCTGTTCGAAAAGAAAGGGAGAGAGGGGCAGATAGAAGAAGATAGAAGAGAGGTTTTCGAGAGAGGCTTTCTAAGAGGAGACAGAGAGAGAAAAGGAGGAATCGGGAGAAAGCTTCCTGGGAAAAATAGGGTTTCTTCTGAGCGTCCTCCGCCGGCCATCTTCCTCTTCCTTCGCTCGCTGAAGATACGATACTCTGTTTCAAGAACAGGTGGGCGCCGGTGCCTATCTTCTCTGCTTTCGTGGATTCTTTTCTTTTGAGGTTTCCATCTATCAGATGTAAGCGAGAGGGGGAGGGATGGTGATGATACGAGCCGACCCCCCTCCCCCTTCTCTGCGATTCTCTCTTTCCCTTTGCTTTATTGTTGTGCCTCTACACGTCCCTCTGCCTCTGCCATTGATGAACGGCGACCGAGCAATGATGCCGGCGCCGGATTCTTAACATGTAAATGTTAGCCCATTCCCGTTTCTGGTATGGTAATATGTATATAAATGCTTAGACCAGCAGGTCGAATGAATGCTGGAAGCTTCTGTCCCCTTCTCTATCTATATCAATGTGTTTGTTTGAGTTCTTCCGCGCGTGGTCTCTGATTCCGGTTTCCCCGAAGTCCCGATCATGCCCCGAAGCATCGTAGGCTACAGAAACGACCCCTCCCCGGGTCTTTCCGATCGACTGCTTTCATTTCTGATTTAAGGATCTCTGTATCCCCCCATGGACAGAGCTGTGCTTATGCACATGCTTCTTCCCGCCGTGGTATCGAGGGTCTAGTTTCCATTAACTCCTCCCTTCGTACTGCTCTGATTGTTCGCAAGGTGGGAGTTGCCTTTGGGGACGGTCGGATCCATCCCCCTGAAGGCTGCGTCCTAGCTGTTCGAGCATATGCTTCTACGATGGGCCCGTCTCATCTGTGCATCTACTACCCCTCTGCATCATGGTGATTTGAACCGTTCCGAGATTCTCTCATCCCGTCTTAATCACCCGGGGAGGGGGACAGTCCCCTATTGCTTCATGGAATTGCTGGGCGATCGGGGGCTCTACCTCTCGATGGTAGATGCTTTCTCGAGGCCATAGCAGACAGTGACAGGGGTCTTAGCCCAACAAGCTTAGCCCCGACAATCGGAGACCCGATCAAGGCCAAGGGATGTATGCTCCTGGTAGGCTAGCCCTCGGAGCTCCACTCTCCTAACGGCCGGTCCCTTCAATGGATGTGCCATAAGCTGTGGGTTGTCCACCCCTCGTAGGCTAGCCCTCGGGGTGCTGCTCCCATCATCAATGGACTCATCCTTCTATCTTCACCCACGGAGTATTGGTGCCCCTCGTAGGCTAGTCCTCGGGGTATCCTATCCGATGGGAATTTGTTGGCTGCCACTGTGCAGACCGGCGGTTTAGGGGCTTACTCCATGAGTGAGTATGACCCCGTTCCTCCCCTGCAACTCTTCTGTTCAGGGGAGATGCTGCCCAATTTTGGACAGACTCAGAGTAGTAAAGCCATAATCGGACGCTCGTTCTGGACTCAATCAACTCAGTGCTCGAGTATGAACCTCGTACTGACTCACTGCATCACTTCCGAAGGATTTTGGACTTCAATCAAACAAACAACTGGCCTAAATAACTCTAAAACTCTCAAAATAAGCTTAACAAACTTAATGGTTTCAAAAGGCATCAAAAATAAATCAAGACGGCGCGGCCTTAGTCCGGCGCGCCCTAATACGGCGCGGTCCCCCCCCCCGTGCTGGATTAGCAATAGACTCATAAATTCTATTTTTTTGGCTTGCCAATTCCCGGCGCGCCGGGCTAACAAGTGCCTATGGCCGCACCGTTTTAAACGTTTCCTACGTTTTGGCCGCGCCGGTTTAGACTTTTACCTACGTTTTGGCCTCGCTGGATTTGTTTTGTTTGGCCACGATTGGCCGCGCTGGGGAACTCTACCCCTACGCGTGGCTGCATCGGTCTAAAGCCCTGATGTTGTTCTAATCATCCACCTACCCTCGGTGTGACCTTCATCTCCCGTGACCGGAATTAACGAATCCTAATAAACTGAATAAGAGAAGTGATGTTTGGATCTGAATCGCTTTGCTATCCGGTTTGTGCTATTATTCTTGCCTCACTTGCTGGAGATCGACAAACGTGAGTGAGCACTCCTCGCTTTCACAATTCTGTTGCCATGCTTAATATAGTTATCATCATCATGCTTGCATACTTGCATAGACCCCTGGGTATATTAAATGGCATTGACAGAAGGTCGGGTTACGCCCGATCGGAAGTCTCCGCTCTGCGTGATGGTGGTCTACGGACCTACGTCCTCCGCCGTGTACCAAGGGTCTCCAGTTCAATGAACCATGCCTCTCCTGCATGATAGATAGATGCATCGCGCATGATTCCGTCATGTTCATAACGTCGCATCCTTTATTCCGGCCTCGACAGCCTATTATCTCGGCAATTAATCAAAGGTGTTCCCTCCTCGTGGGGGATGTAATTAACGTCATAACCTTTATGGTATGGCGGACTGCTGGTCCCGACCGAACCTCACTTTCGCCTGACATGGGTCAGAATGAGCGTATAATAAACTTGTCACCTACGTGACTGGCACGCCCGCGTCGTCAATCAGTCAGTTAATTACCAGTTAGTTAATTGGTTGATCGACACGTGAAATATAATATACTTATATGTACATATATACATTTATGCGTGAAATAAAATAATAAGATGGTCGGATAAAACCCATCGCAAACAGTCTGGCACGCCTGGTGGGACCAGTGTCACCTTTCATCTCTTTGCCGAGATACTTGGGTTTTGAGGCCCTCTCAAAGGCTACTGATCATTGGCTTGTTTGTCTTTGCAGGCGAACGATGACAACAGTGGGATTAACTGGCGTCGGCTTCGGTCCTTCGATTGTTGCTGGGCACGCACAAGGGTACCTGGCGGTGCCCATGGAGTTCGACAGCTTCCCTGCCGCTATTGGCTTCCCCAACTTCTTGGGGTTAGCTTTTGTTGATATGCTGGAAGTCGAGTCCCCGGAACCTGTCAAGGAAGTCGCGGGGAAAATGGAGTCTCTGAAGACTCCCTGCTGCAACGACTCATCCAAGAGTCCGGCCCCGGCCGCTAGCTGTCTGGTGCACCACGTCATACGTGGGACCCGCCCCAATATCGTCAACAAGCACCCTGGAGGACGTCAACGTCGCCAGACCCAGAGGAGTGCTGCTGTGATTACCGGGACTCTATCCCAGTCCGGGAAATCTATGATGGTTGGCGGCATGCGCGTCTTCCTCAACGGACGCAATGCATGGGTTGCCCCAGACCGAGTCATCCCCACCATCCCTGTCCACAATACATACCAGGATCTTGCTGGAAGGAGGGCTGAAAGAGAAGAAACCGGCCACTATGGCCAAGGAAGGTCGGCCCCCATGCCGAGGAAGTTCAAACAGGTGTGGGTTCCCAAGCGGGCCCAACCTGTCCATCAGCTGACACCCATTCGCCGCCGTCCTGTGAATGACGGGGCGGAAGAGAGAAGAGAAAGGGGCTTGCCCCCGAAGAAGGAAGAAGAAGTGGCTGCGGACCCTCCGCACCGCAAAAGTTTCCGGGCTGCTGCCCGTCAAGCCAATGTCCCAGCTGCGGGATGAAGATTCCAACAACCTACCGACAGAGCTCGGCTGGCTTATATCCCTCCTGCGGGAGGTCGACAATCATCCCCCGTGTTACATCAAGAGCGGGGTCGAGAAGAGATGACATGTTTGGTCAGAAACTATTTTCGAGGGTTAGGCAACCCCTCGCTTGGTCAACAGCGACTGATGCAAGCAGCCGCCGATGAAGACTATTGCCCGTCAGTGGCAGATGAAGAAGATATGGGAGAAAGAATGATGGTGTCGTCAGTCGACGACAATGGATATGATAACGGCTTCGAGATCGAAGCCGATGAAGCCATCCCCGAGCGGGAAGAAAGAAGAAGAGTTCCTGTGTTCGAGAGGCTGACCTTCCCGCAGCAAGCTAAAAGGAGGGTCCATCGACAAAGGAAAAGGATGCAGGTCTTCACCTGCAACATGGCTGGTATATCCAACCAATATGGGGGGCTTCCCGCAGATCCCCGAGAATTGGCTCAGTTGGCCGCACGGCCAGGGCCGAGCACTCGCAGAACGGAAGCAGCAAGGGAGCTCCTGATGATGACTAAAGGAAAGCAACCCCAGGTTTACCACCACTGGGATGACAAGGCCCCCGTCCTGACCGTTAATGTGGTGACGGCAGAGGAAGAAGACGACGTCCCCCTCGACATCCTGCCCGAGGGTACGTCCGGGGAGACAGCAGAAGTTATCCCCACTACAGCTACTATAGACCCATCGGTCTTGATATTACTTCAACAATATCGGCAAGAGATAGACTTGCTAAAGAAGCAGCTGATGGAGAAAACTGAACAATCCTCAGCTTCCAAGCCACCCGAAGTCCAGGGTGAATCATCTCGGGGAGCAGTCCGTCGTGACGGCCCTCCACCACTCTACACACTGCCTCAGTCGTCAGAGCCAAGCATGGCGACAATGCAACAGCGGCCACCATAGCTCCAGCCGCTGCTACCTCCGGTGCTCCCTCAGGCGCACCAGACACCCCCGCTGCCGCGTCCTCCATAGGCGACCACCCTGGTCACCCCGTACCTGCAGCGGCACATTTCTATCCAGAGCCGGTTGACCCTGCAGTCATGAACCAGATGATGGTGGAGAGAATGATCGAGCTGAAGCTCGCAGAGAAAAGTGAAGGCGACTATGTCGCATTTGATGCCTATCGGGTGCCCTACCCGCAACACCATGCTGCTAAGCGACTTCCCCCGGGGGTCAACAAGCCACCCAAGTTTGATAAATTCAACGGGAAGGGGTCCCCGAAGGAGCACATTGCATATTACATGACCGTCATGGGTGATCTGGCCACCGACGAGTCATATTTGTTGAAGTTCTTCGGGTCCTCGCTGACAGGACTCGCATTTGAATGGTACTCTAGCCTCCCGGTCGGGTCGATCAATGACTGGTCGGATATGCAGAGAAAGTTCAGAGAAAGGTTTCATGTTACAGAGAGGGAGGTCACAGTGGCGAACTCTATTCAACAAGGCAGAGGGCCGATGAGACAGCCCTCGATTATATCAAGAGGTGGAGAAACCTCGGAATGAGGTGCAAGCGACCCCCGCATCAGGAGGACGCTGTGCAAATATGCAAACAGAATCTCAGAAGGGAGGTTCTGGAAAAGATGATCGGAATGGAAATACGGTCGTTCGACCGACTGAATAATGTCGTGGCCGAAGTGGAAGCTTTCCTGGCCAGACCTACCCCTACATCCGCTGCCGGCACAACCCAGAAGGGCAAGGCAGTAGACCGGCGCTCCTCGCCCAAAGAAGCGAACGCTCTTGACATAAAGGCGTTCGAACAACAGAAAGGTGAAGGCAAGAAGGGAGTCACCCCACAGCCTGCAGAAGCCCCAGACGGCAAAGAAGGTCCTTCGCTGAGGGACAAAATGAAGAAGGCCTATTCCTTTCCAAAGGACAAGACCCGGGTTCTGTTCGACTGGGTAACAGAATATAGCATGGTCACCCTGCCAGAGCCAAGAAGACCGGAGGACCTGAAAAGAAAAGACAGTCCAAGATTCTGCCCCTACCACCAGATGTTGGGACATCCAATCGAAGACTGCTATGTTTTAAAGACATCATCGAAGGGATGGTGAAGAAGAATGAAATTGAGCTGGGAGAGTACAAAGTGGACCCTCCTCAACCACATGAAGCCCCTCGGAGAAGGGCAGCAGTCAACATGATCTCCCTCTACCAGGCATTGCCCGAGGAGATCTCTGAAGCAAGCACGCAGAGCACCTACGAAACTCATTTCTTGGAGCCCGCGAAAGAACAGCAGGGATGGCAGCAGATCCCTGAGAAGCACAAGAAGAAGAGGGCACCCGCCCGAAAGAGGGGGCACATATCCGTGGTATTACACCCCGGCCTGCTCCGTCAGTGGTAGCACCCGTATGGGTCACTCCACCTACAGCTATCAGAATACCCACACATAATCGGAGGAGACAAACTCCGCTGCCAGTGATTAAGGAAACCAATCCTGGAGTCCTTCGACTGCAAAACCTCATTGAAGGGCTAGACGAGTATGTGCAGCCCGAGTTGAAACCTCTGCTGGTGCGGGACCACGTCCCGTGGCAAGAATTAGAGCAGCTCTCACTTGAACAAAAGGAGGAAGCTGAAGAGGCACCCGACAGAGAGGGCAGTCTATTCTGGGGGCATCCGCCCGCAGAAGCAAAAAAGAAGAAGAAGCAAAAGAAGAAGAAAAGAAAGGCCGCTGGGGCCAATAAAGTGCAGGTTGTCTCCTGTAATACCTTGTCAGCACTCTTCAACCTGCCCGGAGAGGAGGAAGAAGAGGAAATTTGTTTCACACCCCATGCTGGGGGAGGCAAGGCCGAGGCTGCAACTGCTGCACATGCCACCCGTCAGGCCGAAGATGGGGGCGCCAGCCGCCACCCAACCACAACATCATGTTCAGAGGGGAGCAACCCTACAAGACACCTCCGCCGGAGGTCAAGGGAGTCCAAATCCCTCCTCCGTCAGGCCTATATAACAAGAGTGGGGGCAAGGGGGTCCCTTCATTTCTTGAATTCATGAAGATGTCCAAGGGGAAACAGCCTTGCCAGGAGGCTAACCCTACACCCGGGACCGTTCACCCGCAGCTCGCACAATCTGCTGAAGAGCCAAATACAGATGGAGCTTGCTCCGCAGCAACTAACAAAGAAGACCCAGAAGTCGGTACCAGCCAGAAAGGCGCCGAATCTGAGGAAGATGAAGCAGGTCCGTCAGGGCCCGCAAATCAAAACCTCCCCAAGCCCAGATGGGCCGAAGAGATGAAGCTCTCCAATGTCCGAGCTGGGAGCCGAATAATGAAGCTACTCAAGAAGCTCCCTGCTCGATTTACAATCTGGGAGATCCTCTCTTTGAGTGAAGAGACCCGACAGGCGATCATCACGGCTCTGCAAATGCCTGCTCATTTCGAGACTTGCATAGCTGAAGCTGTACCGGAAGCCAGTATGACCTTCACTCCAGAAGACATGCTACTGCCTACCATCAGCCACAACAGGCCGCTGTATATGAAGGGGCACCTGAATGGAAGGGAGCTGAACAGGATTCTGGTTGATCCCGGTGCAGCGGTCAACATCTTGCCATATAGAATATATGAGTGGTGTCCATGGGATATGCATATCGCCGGCTTCAATCAAAAATGTGAGGTGTCCATGGGAGTGGCAGAGTTCACCCTCACCTTAGCAGATTTCACTACGACGGTGCAGTTCCATGTCATTGACTCCCGCACCTCGTACAAGGCACTGCTCGGCCGCCCATGGCTGCATGAAAACATGGTGGTGCCCTCCACGCTCCACCAATGCATCAAATACAGTCTCCAAGGGAAGGAGGAGAGGATATTTGCAGACCCCCACCCATTCGAGGTGTTTGAATGTCATTTGGCAGATGCCAACCTATATACAGGGCCTTCCCAGAAGACCTCTGAAGCTAAGGCCCCTGCGGGGGCATCCAGAAGCACATCCGGCAGCAGTTGGTACCCACCACCGCCGCGCGGATACGTCAAGCCTAAGGTGGTCTCCCATATCACAGCATCCGGGGATGTAGGCAGAACAGCACCTCCAACATTATACCCTGAAGCTAATGAAGTGCGGGTCGCTCAGCGGCACAATCATATTGAAATCCCGGATGGCCTTACCAAGCCAGCTCCCGGCCTTGACAACCCTACTGTCGAGCCTTTCAAGACTTGGGAGGTGACACAGGAAGATGGACCCAACAGCTTGTTCTATACAGCTGAGGAGCATCCTACTCGGGAAGACACAGACTGCAGCCTCCCCGAAGATATAAGCAACCCGCCGGTTCCCGTCCAAGGTCTGGCATTTACAACTGATCGGATGGCCAGGATGTTTCAGAAGCAACACATTCCCCCCGATCAGTCTCAAAAGCGCAAGGAAGCTTTCCAGAAAATGTGGTATCCCGCAAATCTGGATAAGGAAATGAGACGTGTCTCTCAACATCCAGGGTTGGGCTTCACCCTGGAAGAATATTATTACAGTGGGCGATACGAGGTGGACACCATCTCCGCCTTCTACCCTGCTGAAGATAGCCCGCTGGGAGCAACTTTTGATGAATACCCGGTGGAAGCTGAGCATGTTGAACTGGCTCGACCCGAAATCAAGAAGCAGAGACCATGGCCTCCTGCCGATGCTGGGAGCAGGTCTACCCTGAAGAGGCGGCCCTTCAAGCCAAATTTGACACGGCTAGCAGCAGTGAAGCCGAAGATACTGAGGAAGCAGGAGTTTCTCCCTCCAGTGGAGTCCTACTGATGATAACTTCAACACCCCTTCTACCAATCAGGGAAGCCTCGGTCGACTCCGATCAGGGGGAACAAGCTACCAGGAAAGAAAAAGCCACTTCTACGGAAGATACAAGTGCCCCAGAAGGCGAGACCTCCTCAACTTCTGCTACAAAACCAGGATCCTGTCCGAGCCCGGCAGTAAACAACTATCAGCCCGTCGCGGCTGTAGCCTTATCTACAAACACTGAAGCTGCTCTCTCACCCTGGGGAGCTGCAACGGCGGCGGATTTGCTAATAGAACAATCCGCGCAGCCGCTAGCACGAGAAACAGAGAATCCTCAAGAAGCTCTGGTGGTGTCTGACGAGGAAGTCGAAGTACTCGACCCTCAAGATGGTATTCCAGATTTCGTTGACCTCCAGCCGGCACCTCCGGAGATAGAAGACGGAGGCCAGGCCACAGTCGATGAACTGATAGAAGTCAACTTGGGAAATGAGGAGGACCCTAGGCCCACCTTCCTCAGTGCCCAGCTGTCCCCAGAAGAACGGGAGCTGTACGTCCAGCTGCTGCTAGAGTACCGGGATTGCTTCGCCTGGACTTACAAAGAAATGCCGGGTCTGAGCCCCGCTGTCTCACAACATGAGCTGGCAATCAGCCCTGAGGCCGAGCCGGTGAAGCAATCACCGCGGCGCATGAGGCCAGAACTCATTACTCAAATTTGTGCTGAAGTCAACAAGCTCATTGACGTGGGATTTGTTGAAGAAAACCAGTACACCACATGGCTGGCGAATATCGTCCCCGTGAAAAAGAAGAATGGACAGATCCGGATATGTGTCGACTTCCGAGATCTAAATAAAGCCTGCCCCAAAGATGACTTCCCAGTGCCGATAACAGAAGTCATGATAGATGCTACAACCGGCCATGAGGCCCTGTCATTCATGGACGGGTCATCCGGTTACAACCAGATTTGGATCGCGGAGCATGACCGGGTCCATACTGCTTTCCGAACCCCTAAAGGCATTTATCACTATAAGAGGATGCCGTTCGGACTAAAGAATGCTGGCGCAACCTATCAGCGCGCAATGACCAAAATCTTTGATGAGTTGCTCTACCACAAGGTTGAGTGCTACATAGATGATCTGGTGGTCAAAACCAGAAGAAAAGAAGATCATCTGCAAGACCTCCGGATTTTTTTTCAGAGGCTGAGGCAGCATGAGTTGAAGATGAACCCCATGAAATGTGCGTTCGGAGTGTCGAGCGGAAAATTCTTGGGCTTCATCGTCCGATATCGGGGGATCGAGATAGACCCCGCAAAAATCAAAGCAATTCAGGAGCTACCTCCACCAAGGAATATCTCCGAGCTGAGATCACTACAGGGCCGCCTGGCTTATATCCGGCGGTTCATCTCCAATTTGTCAGGGCGATGCCAGCCTTTCCACAAGTTGATGATGAAAGATGTTCCCTTTTATTGGGATGAAGATTGCCAGACAGCCTTTGACAAGCTGAAAGACTATCTGAAGACTCCGCCAGTGCTGGGCGCACCAGTGAAAGGAAGGCCATTAATACTGTATATAGCAGCTACACATAACTCTCTGGGGGCAATGCTGGCCCAGAATAATGAAGAAGGGAAAGAGCAAGCCCTCTATTACCTCAGTCGGAGACTGGTCAGGACTGAGGAGAAATATACTTATATTGAGAAGGTCTGCCTGGCACTGGTCTTCGCAGTTAAGAAGCTCCGACACTACATGTTGTCGCATGAAATTAGCTTGGTATCCAAAGAGGATCCCCTGAAATATATTATGTCCCAGCCGGCACTCAAAGGTCGCCTGGGCAAATGGGCGGTAATCCTTATGGAGTTCGACATCTCCTATGTACCGCGCAAGGCCGTCAAGGGCCAAGCTATTGCAGACTTCTTCGCTGAACACCCGGTACCTGGGGACTGCCCGTTGGAGCCAGAGCTCCCTGAAGATGAAACCCTGGAAGCCGTTCAGGTGCAGCCCTCCTTGTGGCAGCTATATTTTGATGGCGCTTCCAGAATTGACACCTCTGCCACTGGACCGGCCAGAGTCAGGGCAGGAGCAGGCATAGTCCTGAAATCCCCAGAAGGAGAAGTGGTGCACACATCCTGCTCCATAAACAAGCATTGCACAAATAATGAAGCGGAATATGAAGCCCTGATAATCGGGTTGCAGATCGCCCTGTCCATGGGAATTCAGATGCTGGAAGCATTCGGAGACTCCCTGCTAGTTATAAAACAGCTAGAAGGAGAGTTCGATGTGCGAAAGCAAGAGCTTCTCCCCTATCACCAGCTGGCAACTCGCCTGATGTCAAGATTCTACTTCATCAGCATCAAGCACATCAACCGGGGTCGGAATGCTCAGGCAGACGCCCTCGCTAAGCTGGCCAGTTCATTGGCGGTCCCGCCAGATGCAAGCCTGAATGTAACAGTGATCAACCGCCGGCAGGTCCCCAGTGTAACGGAGGTCTTGGCTGACGAACAAGAGATTGAGGTGGTAGTCGTCGAGGAGATTCAGCAGCCCGATTGGCGAGAACATCTCCTGCGGTGGTTCCAACACCAACAGCTCCCGAGGGAAAAAGAACAGAGAATGAAGCTCCTAAGGGTCAAGGACTCTTACGAGATGAGAAGCGGAACCCTGTTCCGAATAATGGCAGATGCCCGAAGGAAAGTCCTACTTCGTTGCTTGTCGTCAACAGAGGCGGGACAGGTGATGCAAGAAGTCCACGCGGGATCAGCTGGAGCACACCAGGCTGGCCCAAAGATGAAAATTGAGATAAAGAAATTGGGCTACTATTGGCCCACTATATTTGATGATTGCTGCAAGTTCGCCAAAGCTTGTCAGAAGTGTCAAGAACACGCTAATGTGGCAAGGAGACCTCCAGTGCCATTACACCCGACCCTGCCAAGCTGGCCGTTTGCTCAGTGGGGCACGGACGTGGTAGGGCCGCTACCAGCATCTTCATCAGGGTGCAAGTATATCTTAGCAGCTACAGACTACTTCTCCAGATGGGCAGAGGCGGTAGCACTAAGAGATGTGACGGGAGAGCTAGTTGCAAGATTCTTTCGGCAGAATATAATATTCCGGTTCGGGATCCCCAGCCGAATCATCTCTGATAATGGCAGCCATTTTAGGAACCAGAAGGTTTATCGGCTAGCCGACAAATACAAGATTGACTGGAGGACATCGTCCCCCTACAACCCTCAAGCCAATGGACTTGCAGAAGCCTTTAACAAGACACTATGCACGTTGCTGGCAAAGACTGTCAAGTCTAATAAGAAAGATTGGGAAGAAAGGATGTACGAAGCGCTCTGGGCCTATCGTACTGTCTACAAAACCCCAACCGGCTGTTCACCTTTCTCCCTCGTGTATGGGTCAGAGGCTGTGGTGCCGATTGAACTGGAAGTTCCTTCGCTGCGAGTCGCCATCCAGCATGGACTAGTCAGCGGTGATCAAACCAATGCAGAAAGAAGATTAGAAGAGCTCGCTGAGCTCGAAGGAAAACGCCTCCGGGTGCAACAAAACATCCAACTCTACCAAGCTCGCATGGCCCGTGCTTTTGACAAGCTGGTCAAAGGTTAAGAATTCAAGAAAGGAGACCTGGTAATGGTCAAAAGAAGAGAAGTAATGGCCTCCAACCCCAAAGGGAAGTTGGTCGAAAACTGGATCGGACCATATATCGTCCGCCGAGTATATGAAGGAGGTGCCTACGTCCTGGTAGACCACAAAGGAGTCATCCAGTTCTCTCCCCTCAACGGAAAGCATATGAAGCTGTATCATGCAGCGCAACCGACATTCCCGAGTGATCGGTCGGAATACCCTATCTTGGTCAGTGGCACTTTGCCCTAGCCGAGCTACCTTTCTCGGTCTAGTGGTACTCCGCCCTAGCCGAGCTACCCTTACCTTGGCCTAGTGGCACCCCCCTAGCCGAGCTACCCTAGCCGCGTACCTTATGTTCGTAGTGGCACTCCCGCCCTAGCCAAGCTACCCTTATCTTCGTTCTTATGGCATTCCGCCCTAGCCGAGCTACCCTTATCTTGGTCTAGTGGCACTCCGCCCTAGCCGAGCTACCCTTATCTTGGTCTGTGGCACCCCGCCCTAGCCGAGCTACCCTTATCTTCGTCTAGTGGCATCCCGCCCTGGCCAAGCTACCCTGATCTTAGTTTTGTGGCATTCCGCCCTAGCCGAGCTACCCTTATCTTGGTCTAGTGGCACTCCGCCCTAGCCGAGCTACCCTTATCTTGGTCTTGTGGCATTCCGCCCTAGCCGAGCTACCCATATCTTGGCCTAGTGGCACTCCGCCCCAGCCGAGCTACCCCCATCTTGGTCTAGTGGCACTCCGCCCTGATCGAGCTACCCTTATCTTGGTCTAATGGCATTCCGCCCTGATCGAGCTACCTTTCCTTGGTCTAGTGGCACTCCGCCATGGCCGAGCTCTCAAAAGAATACACCATATTACCGTTGCGGGCCTTAAGTCCGAATCGTCGAAAGATCATTCCTTTGCGTTAGCATTCAGCCCCTGCTAACGAATATACCGCTCTGCTCGGCACAAGGCCCGGTGATCCGGTCAATAGCCGTCTACTACCAACCAAGGGTCGGACATCACACTTCGACCTACCATCCTTTATATCAAAAAAAAAAGAAAATAAAAGAAAAATGGGGTTAAAAATAGAGATACCCCGCCAGACTTGCACCTATATCAGGACAAGTGCAAAAAATGGCTATAACCCAGCTGTGGCGAAAACCTGAAAGGGCGCTGCAGGCAAAATCGGGTACCCCGCCACGTGAAAACCTGAGAGGGCGCGTGGGCAAAAGCAAGAGGGGGTTGGCTCTGGCGAAAACCCGAAAGGGCGCTTGGGTTGATAAAGTGGTAATTTAAAAGTTCCTCTTTTGTTCTCCACCCGATGAAACTCCAAAAGGGACAATCATCAAAAGTCCCACCGGAAATCCTTTAACCAAACCCGTGTTCGACCCTCGTCATCATCGGCGAGATCGGTCGATCTCTACCCCTAACTTGGACCCTCCGTCCCTGTTAGTAATCCTACCTTTGCTTCGGCATGTGACCCATGCTAATGAACAAACCCGTGTTCAACCCTCGTCATCATCGGTAAGATCGGTCGATCTCTACCCCTAACTTGGACCCTCCGTCCTATTAGTAATCCTACCTTTGCTTCGGCATATGACCCATGCTGATGAACAAACCCATGTTCGACCCTCGTCATCATCGGCGAGATCGGTCGATCTCTACCCCTAACTTGGACCCTCCGTCCCTGTTAGAATCCTACCTTTGCTTCGGCATATGACCCATGCTGATGAACAAACCCACGTTCGACCCTCGCCATCATCGACGAGATCGGTCAACCTCTACCCCTAACTCGGATCTTACGTCCTTGTTAACAAACCATGATCTTTGCTCGACATTTAGCCAGTGTCGACGAACTAAACCAGAGACCAATCCTTGTCATCATCGGCAAGGCCAGTCAGCATTCTCACAGTCCAGTTCTTCGGTATTCCTAATTCAAAAAAAGAAGCAGAGAGAAAAAGAAAGAAAAAATGGGGTTAAAAATAGAGATACCCGCCAGACTTGCTCCTATATCAGGACAAGTGCAAAAATGGCTATAACCCAGCTGTGGCGAAAACCCGAAAGGGCGTCGCAGGCAAAATCGGGTACCCCGCCACGTGAAAACCCGAGAGGGCGCGTGGGCAAAAGCAAGAGGGGGCTGGCTTCGGCGAAAACCCGAAAGGGCGCTTAAGTCAGTAATGTGAACAAAAAAAAGGGGAAGAAAGAGAAAAAAATTATAAATCAATGACGAATAGTGATGATCCGTCCTCCATTCGGAAGGCCCTTTATAGGGTCGAAGCGGAGTCGGCATCCGATGTCCCCCCTTATATATCTACATATATATTTCCTTTAAACAAACCCTTTTCGACCCTTGTCACCATCGGCAAGATCGGTCGCTACCCTTTCCGGTTTTTGTCATCATCGGCAAGACCGTCTACCCTTTTCGACCCTTGTCACCATCGGCAAGATCGGTCGCTACCCTTTCCGTTTTTGTCATCATCGGCAAGACCGTCTACCCTTTTCGACCCTTGTCACCATCGGCAAGATCGGTCGCTACCCTTTCCGATTTTTGTCATCATCGGCAAGACCGTCTACCCTTTTCGACCCTTGTCACCATCGGCAAGATCGTCGCTACCCTTTCCAATTTTTGTCATCATCGGTAATACCGTCCACCCTTTTCGACCCTTGTCACCATCGCAAGATCGGTCGCTACCCTTTCCGATTTTGTCATCATCGGCAAGACCGTCTACCCTTTTCGACCCTTGTCACCATCGGCAAGATCGGTCGCTACCCTTTTCGATTTTTGTCATCATCGGCAAGACCGTCTACCCTTTTTGACCCTCGTCACCATCGGTAAGATCGGTCGCTACCCTTTCCGGTTTTTGTCATCATCGGTAATACCGTCTACCCTCTTCAACCCTTGTCACCATCGACAAGATCAGTCGCTACCCTTTCCAGTTTTTGTCATCATCGGCAAGACCGTCTACCCTTTTCGACCCCCCTCGTCACCATCGGCAAGATCGGTCGCTACCCTTTCCGGTTTTTGTCATCATCGGTAAGACCGTCTACCCTCTTCGACCCTTGTCACCATCGGCAAGATCGGTCGCTACCCTTTCCGATTTTTGTCATCATCGGCAAGACCGTCCACCCTTTTCGACCCTTGTCACCATTGGCAAGATCGGTCGCTACCCTTTCTGGTTCTTGTCATCATCGGCAATACCGTCTACCCTTTTCGACCCTTGTCACCATCGGCAAGATCGGTCGCTCCCTTTTCGGCCCTTGTCATCATCGGCAAGACCGTCCACCCTTTTCGACCCTTGTCATTATCGGCAAGATCGGTCGCTACCCCTTCTCGTTCTTGTCAGCATCGGCAAGACCGTCCACCCTTATCGACCCTTGCCACCATCGGCAGGGTCGCTCGCTATCTGTTTTGGTGTTCGTCTCTCATATATCCTTTTGAGTCCTCCGGGCTCTCAGCTCGTACAGGCCGTTGTTTAGTCTTGAGAATAGTCACGATGCGGTGGAGCGAACACCTCACCCCTTTGCTGAAGGCGTGAGCGCTCTCCTGCCCTCGCGACCCACACACTCGGACTAGAATCAACTGGCGAAAAAAAAAGGGAAAAAAAGAAGAAGAATGATGACAGGATGGAGTCGTCATTTGACGGCAAAATGAAGATTTTTCATTCTACGGAATAAAGAGTACATGTTACGCGGGGCATTCCCCGGGATACATAAAGTCCATCAAAAAGAGGCAAATAGAAAAGAACTATGGCAGGGGGCGTCGGAAGATGTCCTCCAAATCCGAAATGCCCAGGGAAGGATGGCGGGCCAGCTCCTGCAGTCTGAACTCAGTGGCCTCCAGCTCGGATAATCTCTCTCCGAGGGAAGCAACTTGCCCTTCGGCCATTTCTGCCTCCTCCACCTTCTGGACTTCCAGGCGTTCTACCTCTTGAAGTTCAGTCTCTGGCCTCGAGAGTTCGGCATGTAATTTCGCTATGCGAGCCGTGAGAAAACTTCGACGCTGCAAAGAGGCATTGGCATCATCCCTCATCCTCGCCGCAGTCCCTTTCAGAGAAATGAGAGCGGTTCGGCATTCGGCCCGCCCAGTGTTACGGCCGCCAGCTGGTCAGCTGCCTCCCGGCCTAGAAATTCCCTCTGTTTACATACTTCAAGAGCAAGATCACCCGTGGAGTCCAGTCGTCCATGGGGCAACCAAAGGCCAACAGCGAGCGGGATAAATGCTCTATCAAGCCCCTCAGCTGACATAAGTTAAATCTCTGCTGGCCGTTATGGTCTGCTGAAGGGTCCCTAGGAACTGCCACACGAGGTCACTTGAAGACTGGAGACCAAGCGGCGATGTCTCGGGTAGTTCAAATTCCACTCTGCTATCCACAGTGGCCCAGATATCGTCGCCCGTCCCAGAAGATGACGATGGCATGAGCTGCAGTCCACTGCTATGGGGAACAACCGCGCTGGCCGATACGGTGGCTGGAGCCTCAATGATAACAATTTCCTTGCCTGCCCCCTGGGATGGAGGTGCGACAGGAATATCAAGAGCCAAGGACGTCTGTTCTTCGACGATCTCTCCGGCTTCTATTTCGGAGGGGCCACCCTTCTCCGGAGCTGACCGTTGTGTGACTTCTAATGGCTGAAAGTCCACAACTGCTGCCGAACTATCAACCCTCACAAGTGCTCCGGGTCCAGCTGGAGCCGTTGCCGCTGCATAGTCCTTGGGGTATCGCAGTGCGATAGGCCGCAAGACGGATGGGAAGGTTGCATGGCCCGCGCCCAGAGCTGGGAGGGGTATCTGCACCGTCATGGTTGGCAGCGCCACCTCAGTCTGCACCAGAGGTATATACATTAAAAATGGGGCTAGAAAAAAGAGAAAAGAAGGGCAGCAGGCATCAACTACGGACGGGTCCTTACCTCAGCCGGTACTAAGCTCAAATCTTTAAGAGCAACTTCCCCGGCACCAGCCTCTGCGCTTACAAGCGATCCTGACCACCCGGGACCGCTCCATGACAGCCGGGGTGGACTAAAAGTCAGGTAATCACTTTCATAGGCCGAAGACGCCCCAGCATCCTCAGTCTCAAGATCAATAAGTGGGAACTCCTCATCACTGGAGCCGCCACCATAATCTACCTGCTCAGAGGAAGAAGACCCCTTTGCTCTTTCGTCCACCGTCGGAGCAGGAGCCTTGCCAGCGGAAGCATCATCCGCAGCAGGAACTTCTCCCATGCTCTCCACACCAGAAGCAACAGCGGGCGGGATCTCGAGGACAGGTTCACCCTGTCCCGGGACAACCGTTTCCTCTACTCTCTCCGAGCCGGAAGTAATGACGGTTGTATATCAACTGAAATTTACGGCAAGAAAGGGTCAAGCCGGCTGAAGATATGAAGATTCGCGGTGGCATCGCAATTAAACTATGAATTACCTTCCATCTCCTATCTGGGTGTTTGAGAAGGCAGATATCTCTCTACTGGAGCAGTAGGGATTTCCTCTGCCCCTTCCCTAGCCGCAACATCTACCGTCGCCTCCAGCCCGACGACCGCGGCAATTGTGTCGGCAACCGTCAACATGGGCTAGCCAAGGCAGTCAAAGCAAGCTAATGAACTTTAAAGAGATAAAGAGCCTACCTTCAGCCTCTGGCCTATGTGTGCGAGAAGCTTCAAACTCTTCGAAGGATACAACCGAAGGAAGAACGGTTGCTGATTCTCTTTCTGCAGCCTTCTTTCGGCGCGCCCGTGTCACCCGGGTCACCGCCGCCTTCGCCTTTCCGACGGCTTCTCTCAACTGGGATCGAGTCCGCTTTCTCGAATCCCAGGAGGCAGTGGCGTCGTGGTCGGGGCCGGCTCGGGAACCTCAAATATGCTGGCTTCTGGGCCTTTATTATCAGCTCCCTGAAGTGCCGAGTCTCCTCCGAAGTTGGTCGGACTGCACATGCACAAGGGTGAGAATAATGCACCACAATGAAAGAAAGAAGCTGGCCGAAGGGCCTGAATGAAGAAATGGAACATACTTGCCGGCCCCGTATAGAAGGGGAAGAGAGGCCAATAAAACAACGAAGGCGCTTTGTCCCTCGAAGCCGCCTCGCGAATAAGCCAGCATAAATCCCCGATCTTTTCACTCGGCTCGGCCAGCAGCGCCAGGTCCTCGTGACCACGAGAAGACAAGAGATAATACAGCTCAGGTGGTCCAGCCCCCATCTGTCGGCATATTTGAACGAGATATGAAGAGGTCGGTCCAAGATGGCTTCGTTGGGACCACCCACTGAAAGACCATGTGAGCGAAGAAGCGCAAATAGCCACGGGGTGTTGTCATATAAGGCTGCCCGCCTGTCTTCCTTGCGAATGAAGGTCCGATAGGGATACAACCTATCCACCTCGGGACGCCAGTCGGCCACAGTCGAGATAGGCTCCTCTACCGGCAGAGGGAGTTGCTGAAGAATCACCCTCTCGCTGCTTACCCGGCATAAACCCCGAAGGGTTTTCACATAGTCATCCTTGTTGATCGGGGGCAGCTTCGGTTCAACCTTCGTCCTGCGACTTTTTACAACCTTGCGGGCCTCCAGATAGGCCTTCACTTCTGTATTGGTCCAGGACTTCAACTTCTTCAAATAAGAAGATTCAATGTCAAGACTGGCTCTGGCTGGGAATCCAGGAACCTGTGCTCTGCCACGGCCCAGCACTCTCGCCGGGAGCTCCTGTAAAACCCAGTCCGCGCGTTCCACCACTTGATATACTCAGGCGTGACGCGGGGAAAATGGGCAGGGGTTGGCACCCTGAAAGAAACGTCCTCCCGGCGATGGAAGAAGTCCCACCATATCCGGGCATCATCATTTGAAACCTGCCCGGCCCTGTGCCTGTTAGGCAATGCAAACTGTGAAGAAGAATGTGGATGTGCTGGTCGTAGCCAAAGTTCCGACTGAAGCGGAATGGGTAGTACGGCTCCAACCACAGAATGCCGCTCTTGCGGAATACAAGGACACTCGGCCTGATAGCCAGCGCCCAATCAACCAACTCCGGCTCAAGAATAGGCCTTGTACATTTGGCCTCGGAAAGCGGATGAATATACTCCTCAGTCTCAAAAAGCTTACACTGCCTCGTCCTGTTCACCAGCGGGCTAGAGTGGGCAGCTAAGCTCCAAAAATGAAGGACCCCGGGGAATCAGTGGGAATACGGGCCAATTTGCCCCGAATGGCGTAGAGTTGCTCCGCTAGTAAAGATGGCTCGGCGCTTGCAAACTCAATCATCCGCGAAACGAGAGGAACCGCCTGTAATGCCCGAGGAGCCGCCTCCGGGAACATGGTACAAACCCAAGCATTGAAAAAATGTAACGAACCGACCGTCCGAAGACTTCTGGGGAGACGCGTCTTGTGCAGGTCTCCCAACATGTTATAAATAAGGCATAAAGCCACCGGACAAAGAGATAGCTTGGTACCCCAAGCCATGAGACAGGCCGGATAAATGGCCTCCGCCCTAATCACGCTCTCGTCACCTTGCGGAAGAGCGAAAGAACAAAGCCAATAAACCAGATAAGCAGCACAGTGAGTGACTGCGTCAACACCGGTAGGGTTTGGGTTCTCCCCCTGACCTCCTCTCGAAGAAGATGATGAAGCGGCCTGGCGTCGCACCCTCTTCTTCCGCTTCTGAGCCACTGGCGCTATCGGGGGAAAGTCTTCATACTTATTCTTCCCATTGAAGAAATATTGAAGCCAGGTGCCCATCCGCACCCTTCGCTTCTCGCCCGGCTTCCGAGCTTCCCTCGTGTCGTGCGACGAATGAAAGAGGGTGCGGTACGCCTTCATCAGATATCGATAGGCGTAACCCGCCAAATACCGGCCGTCACCGTCGGTCTGATCTTTCAGCCAGTCAGGCCAACAAACCTCTTCATACGGTTCCCCATCAATGGGTAGGCCGCTAAGCTGCGAGAGGCTCCACAAGTCTAGAGAGGTCTCTCCTTCCGAAGTATAGAAAGTGTTATATTCGGGGCAGAACACCTCAATCATACCGCAGCACAAGCCTCGGGAGATGGGGTAGCGGTACCTTGAGGCATACACGCTGTGATATACACCAGCCCTGGTCAGAATTGGAGCATAATGATGCAGCACATAGTCTGTGAACTCCACTGCTCCGGGCCTGAATGCGTGGGCGTCGGTGGCCCTCAGCTCGGCAAACCACCCCACAGATATCTGGTGCTTGAAGCGACCGCCAAGCAATCCAGCAAGAATGATTCTTCTCTGTACCCCCACTTCAGCGGGGCAAGGAACAAGCCAAAGATCGGCTTCTCCCGATCCACTCTGCCCGCGGAATCATTCCACCGAGCGGGTACAAATTCGGGGGCCCTGGTCAGCAGCCCGTCTTCTGGAGCCAGATCTTGCAGTCCCAGCACGACGCTCCATTTCCTGACCTCTCCGGGGAGGTAAATGGGTCTTCCCCGCACCACGCAGTCCGTCAGACTGTCTCTCTCCACCAGCAGGGCCTGCTCAACTTTTCGGACAACGAACACGTCCCTCTTCCCTTGAAGGTTGAAGCGTTGGAGAAGGGACATCAGGTGTTTGTCTTTGGGGTAGTCCCTCCGGGCGACACCTTCCCTGTCATAATGAAAGGAGTCGCCCCCAAGAATGAGGAGATGGCTGGTATCCACAGTATCTGTCTCCGAATCTGAGGATTCCGCAACCACGGCCACTTGACCGTGCCCCCGATCAAGGGAATTGACGTTCGCCCACGTCACCACGGCACGAGAAGAAGAGCCGGATGCCATAATAGCTGCAAAGAAGCACATCAAACGATAAGCAAAAGTCAGAAAATAGCTGATCAAAGGCAGATTTCTGACAAAATTTCGGCAGAGTCTCCCCAGCACGGAGATTGCCAAAGGAAAGCAGGAACGCGTCCACTAAGGGAACGGCCCCTAAAAGCAGCCATCGGCATCACACCGAGGCCAAAAGGAACACCCGGGGAAATAGCTTCGAGGGCAAGCCCTGCTAGAAGCCTCCCGGGGCCCAAAGAAAGGGTTTTGAAGCCCAAAAGGGCAGCATCTCGCTCACCCCGAAGAAAAAACCGCCGCCGCTCTCGCCCTCAGCTCACTCGGCACCGCAGAGAGAGAAGAAAGGGAGGAGAGAGAAAGAAGTTGCGCAAATGAAAGGTGATGAAGAAGAAAAAGAACCGAAGGAAAATATATAGGGGGGAACCCCTGTGGTTAATCCGGCGCGCGATTTTGCGCGCCGAATTAACATCCCCCCAACAACAAAAGGCGCGCCAAAATCGGCCGCGCCGGATTAACAGCAGACACCAGGGCCGCCGGATTAACAGGCAGACACCCAGGGCCGCGCCGGATTACATCTAAGGCCAAGGGGGCGCGCCGGGTTACCCGCGCCGTATTAACATCTAAACGGCACCGGGTTAAATTCCGTGCCGGATTAAGGGCCATCCCAAGCTCCTATCAACCGAAGAGGAGATCAGTCCGGGTGAAATTCATCCGTCGGCCCTGCTGCACTCGTGCCTTGCGCGCAACACCCACGTCTGGGGGGCATGTGTTGGCACCCAAAATATGATCGTCGGTGACCAAGCCACAAAGACGAAGGACCCGGCCCGCTGAAGCACGGAAGCCGATAAAGATCAACATATTGAAGATTTCTCAAGCTGCCAGAGCCTCAAGTCACCCCGTATGGACACGGGGACATCACCTCAGGAGAGCCGAGACAAACTCACAACCAACCGCAGTGCGATCAAGCCTGCCCAATGAACCGGCATCGACTCTATCGTGCCGCATACACTACACCCATTGTCCGATCAAGGACAACGGTCTACCCAGTGGCTTCCCACCTCATGAAGGGCTCTCCTGAAGATGAAAGAGTCCCCCTGGCTCTCCGAGACGGAGGACCGAAAGCTCTGACGGCAGAAGATCCCGATCACCCGGCACGGGTACGGCTTCCCGCCAAGATGGGCCCGTTAGTGGCCGAATGATCGCCCAGCTCAGGCGGAACTATCCCTGGTGTTACCCCACCCCCTAAGGAGCTTTGGGCACGAGCCAGGCCGAGCCAGCAGCACGGATCATAGAGCCGAAGGCCGTGTCAGCGGAAGGCCCGTATGATCAAATCAAAGCTATCTGGAGTCTCGAGAATGGCCGTACGTCAACCTAGGAGCTTCGACAAGACATCTCGTCAAGGTTTCGATGAGCATTGGCAAGATAAATGTTCACGGTGACCCCCGAATCATCCCCGGACTCATCGACTGGCTCGAAACGCGCGAGGAGCATTAGCACGGCGCGCCTTAAACCGGCGCGCCCCCCCACTTGATGCCCCCTTATCCCGGCGCGTAAAGAACCCCACCTGATGCCCCTTATTCCGGTGCGCAGGAGACCATGAAGCTTTTCCCGGCGCGCAGTTCTTCACGCCGGATGAGGCTTGGGGTTCAATGATATATATATGCATGTGGCTGTTCGAAAAAAAGAGAGAGGGGCAGATAGAAGAAGATAGAAGAGAGGTTTTCGAGAGAGGCTTTCGAAGAGGAGACAGAGAGAGAAAAGGAGGAATCGGGAGAAAGCTTCCTGGGAAAAATAGGGTTTCTTCTGAGCGTCCTCCGCCGGCCATCTTCCTCTTCCTTCGCTCGCTGAAGATACGATACTCTGTTTCAAGAACAGGTGGGCGCCGGTGCCTATCTTCCTCTGCTTTCGTGGATTCTTTTCTTTTGAGGTTTCCATCTATCAGATGTAAGCGAGAGGGGGAGGGATGGCGATGATACGAGCCGACCCCCCTCCCCCTTCTCTGCGATTCTCTCTTTCCCTTTGCTTTATTGTTGTGCCTTTGCACGTCCCTCTGCCTCTGCCATTGATGAACGGCGACCGAGCAATGATGCCGGCGCCGGATTCTTAACATGTAAATGTTAGCCCATTCCCGTTTCTGGGATGGTAATATGTATATAAATGCTTAGACCAGCAGGTCGAATGAATGCTCGAAGCTTCTGTCCCCTTCTCTATCTATATCAATGTGTATGTTTGAGTTCTTCCGCGCGTGGTCTCTGATTCCAGTTTCCCCGAAGTCCCGATCATGCCCCGAAGCATCGTGGGCTACAGAAACGACCCCTCCCCGGGTCTTTCCGATCGACTGCTTTCATTTCTGATTTAAGGATCTCTGTATCCCCCCGTGGACAGAGCTGTGCTTATGCGCATGCTTCTTCCCGCCGTGGTATCGAGGGTCTAGTTTCCATTAACTCCTCCCTTCGTACTGCTCTGATTGTTCGCAAGGTGGGAGTTGCCTTTGGGGACGGCCGGATCCATCCCCCTGAAGGCTGCGTCCTAGCTGTTCGAGCATATGCTTCTACGATGGGCCCGTCTCATCTGTGCATCTACTACCCCTCTGCATCATGGTCATTTGAACCGTTCCGAGATTCTCTCATCCCGTCTTAATCACCCGGGGAGGGGGACATTCCCCTATTGCTTCATGGAATTGCTGGGCGATCGGGGGCTCTACCTCTCGATGGTAGATGCTTTCTCGAGGCCATAGCAGACAGTGACAGGGGTCTTAGCCCAACAAGCTTAGCCCCGACAATCGGAGACCCGATCAAGGCCAAGGGATGTATGCTCCTGGTAGGCTAGCCCTCGGAGCTCCACTCTCCTAACGGCCGGTCCCTTCAATGGATGTGCCATAAGCTGTGGGTTGTCCACCCCTCGTAGGCTAGCCCTCGGGGTGCTGCTCCCATCATCAATGGCCTCATCCTTCTATCTTCACCCACGGAGTATTGGTGCCCCTCGCAGGCTAGTCCTCGGGGTATCCTATCCGATGGGAATTTGCTGGCTGCCACTGTGCAGACCGGCGGTTTAGGGGCTTACTCCATGAGTGAGTATGACCCCGTTCCTCCCCTGCAACTCTTCGTGTTCAGGGGAGATGCTGCCCAATTTTGGACAGACTCAGAGTAGTAAAGCCATAATCGGACGCTCGTTCTGGACTCAATCAACTCAGTGCTCGAGTATGAACCTCGCACTGACTCACTGCATCACTTCCGAAGGATTTTGGACTTCAATCAAACAAACAGCTGGCCTAAATAACTCTAAAACTCTCAAAATAAGCTTAACAAACTTAATGGTTTCAAAAGGCATCAAAAACAAATCAAGACGGCGCGGCCTTAGTCCGGCGCACCCTAATACGGCGCGGTCCCCCCCCCCGCGCCGAATTAGCAATAGACTCATAAATTCTATTTTCTTGGCTGGCCAATTCCTGGCGCGCCCCGTTCCCTGCGCGCCGGGCTAACCAGTGCCTATGGCCGCGCCGTTTTAAACTTTTCCTACGTTTTGGCCGCGCCGGTTTAGACTTTTACCTACGTTTTGGCCGCGCCGGATTTGTTCTGTTTGCCCACGATTGGCCGCGCCGGGGAACTCTACCCCTACGCGTGGCTGCATCGGTCTTAAGCCCTGATGTTGTTCTAATCATCCACCTACCCTCGGTGTGACCTTCGTCTCCCCTGACCGGAATTAACGAATCCTAATAAACTGAATAAGAGAAGTGATGTTTGGATCCGAATCGCTTTGCTATCCGGTTTGTGCTATTATTCTTGCCTCACTTGGCGGAGATCGACAAACGTGAGTGAGCACTCCTCGCTTTCACAATTCTGTTGCCATGCTTAATATAGTTATCATCATCATGCTTGCATACTTGCATAGACCCCCGGGTATATCAAATGGCGTTGACAGAAGGTCGGGTTACGCCCGATCGGAAGTCTCCGCTATGCGCGATGGTTGTCTCCGGACCTGCGTCCTCCACCGTGTGCCAAGGGTCTCCAGTTTAATGAACCATGCATCTCTGCATGATAGATAGATGCATCGCGCATGATTCTGTCATGTTCATAACGTCGCATCCTTTATTCCGGCCTCGACAGCCTATTATCTCGGCAATTAATCAAAGGTGTTCCTTCCTCGTGAGGGATGTAATTAACGTCATAACCTTTATGGTATGGCGGACTGCTGGTCCCGACCGAACCTCACTTTTGCCCGACATGGGTCAGAATGAGCGCATAATAAACTTGTCACCTACTTGACTGGCACGCCCGCGTCGTCAATCAGTTAGTTAATTACCAGTTAGTTAATTGGTTGATCGACACGTGAAATAAGATATATATATATGTACATATATACATATATACATGAAATAAAACAATAAGATGGTCGGATAAAACCCATCGCAAACAGTGGGGTGCAACGATTTGAGCAAACCTACGTAAGAGGGGGGTCAAGGCCCAAAAAGTCATGGTTCGTGAGGCCGCACGAGGATGCTCCGGCCACGGATGATGATGCGGGAGCTCCCCCCGCAGCGAAAGAAGTGCCCACTCGCACTAAGTCTTCGTCATGCGAAAAGGTAGACTACGGCTATTCTTCGGACAAAGTACTTTCAACTGAGGGCATTCTCGGGGAGTCTGGATTTCAAGTCCTTACCTGGAAAGCCCCGGTACTATCTGCTTCTCTTATCCTGGTGGAGCAGGCACTTGTAAGTGTGGACACGTTTATTTGGGCTCCTCTCTCGAGGCCGTCGACTAACCTCTTTACTATTGTCGGTCTTTGGCTTCAAATAGGAACAGGCTCCGCCAGAAGGTGCAGAAGTCCATGTCCCGGGCTCAGCAGCCGCCAGGCACGAGAAGACCACTGCGGCTTTAGACAAATTGGCGTCTATAGTCGAGGCTTTGCGGCAAGAAGAGGCCGCAGCAAGCTCGAGCGCCTCCATCTCGACGGTCGAGGTCCGGCCCCGGGACAAAGTGGTAGTGGCTGTAAGTGCATGTCTTCCTCTTTTCTCCTCCTTTCCCGTCCTCTCCTCTTTACGTCTTTTCTCGGGGTTGCCGATTTATTTGAGGCCATACAGGATCATGCTTCCCAAGGAGTCGTGGAGACCCCCATTCTGGCACCTGAGGCCTTGGAGGAAGGGGAAATAGCACCCGAGGTCGAGGCCCGAGAGCCAATAGTACCCGAAGTCAAAATTCAGGAAGAGGGAGAGGTGGTGCCGGCTACCGAGACTCGCAAGGAGACGGTGCCTGAAGCTGACACCCAGGCAGAGACGACGTCGGAGAGCAGCATAGTGCCGGCGAGCGAGGTAAGCATGGGGACCCATTCGGCTCCTTTGAGAATTCAGCGATTTACTTCACCTGGCAAGCGGCTAAGCTTTCTTTACATGGTCAGATAATGACAACGCCCCGTGGAGCGAGCGCACCTCGAGCTCGTAAAGCCGTTCCCAGGTGGAGCTCATCCTTCCGTGTGCACGCGGTGAAAAGGCTAAAGATGCTCCTGGAACCGGACGCAGGCTCCTTGGCGTCTCTTTTGCGGATGGGAGCTATCCCACGGCTCGTGATCCCACTCCCGCCGATCCCAAAGTCGGTCTTGCCGGAGGAGGCCCGACTCATGGGGAAGATACTGACACTCATCGCTACCCCCTCAGGGGAACCTCTGGCAGAAGGGAATGAAGTCTCTTCGGAAGTAACCTCGAGCGCGGCTGCATTCGATACCCTCTTCTCGATTGAGGTAGCGACTCTCGCACTCCCGACTTGTGAGGTGACATCGGGTCTGAGCCGTGCTGAGCAGGTAGAAGCCGAGGCAGATCTGCCCGCGGTGGTAGGGGCGTCATCTTCAGACGCGGGCCTTGTCCCTGCAGTAGGAATGGGACAGTCCCTCGTCACGGCGAGGTCGGGTGCTTCCATTGCAGTCTTGTCCTCGCCAGTCGCGGTGGTCAGGCAGGAACCGTCTTCCGAACCAGCAAGATCCAGCCGTTCGATGCTGACTCTCCTATCTTCATCAGCAGCGGTGGATGCGGAGTTATGGGCAGCGGTAGACAGCCGTGTCGAGTTCAGGCTGCCTGACGTGCCGTCAATAGGTCATGCTACGTCGGACCTACCGGTTAGGTAGACTTTGCTGACGTTGCGGTCGATGATATTTGTCGACCCCTCGCACACGTACAAAGGGGTCCACACCATGGTCATGCAGCTGACCGAGGCTTTGCATATGATGGGATGTCCTCCCCGTTGCGGTCGATGATATTTGCCTACCCCTCGCTCACGTACAAAGGGGTCCACACCGTGGTCATGCAGCTGACCGGGGCTTTGCAGATGATGGGCTGTCCTCTGGAGGAATGGTCGCGACGAGTTATATTATTATTGAAATATGTCAACCGTTGCGAATTTCTTGAGAAACAGGCTCCCACCGAATTCACCGCATTTGGTGCCCAGAGGGATGAGTATTAGCAGGCCTTGGAAGCCGGGAGGGGTAACAGAGATCAACGCCAAAGGGCCTTGGACGAGTGTCTCGCCAACATCCATGCCTTAGAGAACATGATAGAGAAGCTTAAGGGCTGGCTTGTTAAGGTCGAGTCCGACCTTGTCGAGGCAGAGGTGGCCGAGGCTAGAGGGGCCGAGGAGCTAAGCTTTGCTGAGGTTGAGGTAGCCTCCGTGACGACAGAGCCGGAGCGCCTAGACGCACAGGAGGGCCGCTTGCGTGAAATGGTGAACTTCCCCTGTGTTGGGATCCTCCCTCTAGAGGAAATCTTCTGGGGAATAGACTAGTCGTCGGCCTTCCTCCGATTATCCCTCTCTCTTCTTTTTTGCATGTAACATCGGGGTATGCCCCGGGGCCAATGTAATTTTCTTTCAAAAAGAATACAATGCAATTATTCCATGTGCCTCTTGTATGTATATGGTGTTGGGAAATCTTTTTTTGCTATGTGATGGAATGCGGGCCTACACTAGTAGCTCATTCGGGGAGAACCCGGTGGGGTTCGCGTCGGAGCATAGGAGAGTGCCCACCCTTCCAGAGGAGGGACGAGGGAACCACTCCACCATGTCCGTCGAGCGATTAACCAATTGGTATCACCGGTTTGTTCGGCCCGAAAAGGTCGATCCGACCGTGGAGGGGCGGAGGGAAGAGTGTGTTCACTCAATGACCTAGACGAGAGATCTTGGTCAAGAGAGGGTTCTTTGTCTATGCCGACAGGGTGTCGGGGGCAGATGTGGTTTGTTTGTCTCTTGATGTATTCATTGTCACGGGGCCGGTGCCAACGCAAGGAGGTAGGTTAATTCCCCAACCCCGAACGAAAGGTTTGGGTAGGGTGTTCTTCGTCAGTGCCGACGGAACGTCAAAGGCTGACAGGGGTTGATTTGTTTATTGAAGTATTCGTCGGTACGGGCTGGCGCCAACGCAAGGAGGAGGGTTGATTCCCCAGTCCCGTATGAAAGGTTCGGGTGGGGTATTCTTCGTCAGTGCTGATAGAATGTCAAGGGCTGGCATGGTTGATTTGTCTATTGAAATATTCGTTGGTACGGGCTAGTGCCAACGTAAAGAGAAGGGTTAATTCCCCAATTCCGAACGAAGGGTCGGGGTGGGGTGTTCTTCGTCAGTGCCGACAGAATATCAAAGGCCGACATGGTTGATTCGTCTATTGAAATATTCGTTGGTACGGGCTAGTGCCAACGCAAGGAGAAGGGTTGATTCCCCAATTCTGGATGAAAGGTCCGGGCGGGGTATTCTTCGTCAGTGCCGACAGAATGTCAAGGGCTGACATGGTTGATTCATCTATTAAAATATTCCCGAGGATGAGAGTGAGGGTCAATAAAGGAGGGCTAGTTCCTCCTCCTTCTTTCTTTTTTTTCCTTTTCTTCTCTTTTCCTTTTTTTTCTCTTTTTCCTTTTTTTTCGTTCTCTCTTTTTTTTCTTTTCTCTTCTTTTTTTTTATGTCTTTTCCTCCTTTCCTTCTTGTGTTTTTTGTTCTCTTTCGTTGCCTCTCTTGTAATGCGTAGCAGGTAGTAGCCAAACCATTCAAGCAATTGAAAAGCAAATTCGCCCGCCGTGGGGCGGGGAAACGTGTTATTCATTGAATGGAGGAATTGGAGCGTGATACAACCTCAGATGCCTACCATTAAGGGGTGGAAATTGAACCTCCCCTCGATGGTCGACTATCACATATGCCCCGCCCTCGTAGACCTTTTGGATTACATAGGGTCCAAGCCAATTCTCATTCAGCTTGCCCTTGGGATTGGAAGCCATGACTTCTCTTCTCTTCACCATGATGAGGTCACCCTTCTTGAATTCGCGTTCCTTGACGAGCTTGTCGAAGGCGCGAGCTATCCGGGCCTGGTAGACCTGGATATTCTGTTGGGCCTGGAGCCGTTTCCCCTCCAAGCTGGAGAGCTCTTCGAGCCTCTGCTCGACATTTGTTTGCTCTTCTCAGACCAATCCGTGTTGGATTGTGACCCGAAGGGAGGATATCTCCAGCTCGATGGGGACGATCGCCTCTGAGCCATATACCAGGGAAAAGGGTGAACAACCCGTCGGAGTTTTGTAAACAGTTCGATATGCCCATATGGCCTCATAGATTCTTTCTTCCCAGTCCCTTTTGTTAGAATTAACAATTTTGGAGAGGAGAGTACAAAGAGTTTTATTGAAAGCTTCGGCTAAACCGTTGGCTTATGGGTTGTAGGGGGTCGACGTCCTCCGGTCGATCTTGTACGTCTCTGCCAGTCGGTAGACTTTCTGGTTGCGGAAATGGCTTCCATTGTCTGAGATAATTCGGTTTGGAGTGCCAAACCGGAATATGATATTGCGCCGGACAAATCTGGTAACTATCTCCCTAGTCACTTCTTTCAAAGCAACGGCTTCCGCCCAACGAGAGAAGTAATTAGTTGCCGCCAAAATGTATTTGCACCCCGCGGATGATGCGGGTAGCGGGCCCACGACATCTGTCCCCCATTGGGCGAAAGGCCAGCTGGGCAGTGTCAGATGCAGCGGCACGGGCGGCCTCCTGGGCACCATGGAATGCTCCTGGCATTTCTGACAAGACTTGGCATACTTACAGCAGTCATCAAACATTGTCGGCCAGTAATAGCCAAGCTTCTTTATTTCAATTTTTATTTTTGGTCCCGCCTGGTGTGCACCCGCTGTTCCGGCGTGGACCTCTTTCATGACCCTCCAAGCTTTTTCAGTGGATAGGCATCGGAGGAGCACCTTCCGTTTGGCATCCGCCATGATTCGGAATAGGATCCCATTCCGGACCTCGTAGGAGTCCTTTGTTCTGATCAGCCTGATCTTTTCTTCTCTTTGCCTAGGCAATTGCTGGTATTTGAACCATTGCATAAGGGGATCCCTCCAGGCAGGTAGGCCGACGGCTTCTATTGCGGAGACCTCCAAGTCTTATTCTTCTGGCTCTTCTATCATGCTAGGCACTTGGCGCTGATTCACCACCCGGATGCTAAGAGATCCATCGGGCGGGACTGCCAGCGAACTTGCCAATTTTGCCAGTGCATCGGCTTGTGCATTTTCTCCCCTGGCAATATGGCCTATCTCAATGAGGTAGAATTGCTCCATGAGTTGCTTCGCCTTAGCATGGTAAGGGAGCAGCTCAGGTTTTCAGACATCAAACTGCCCCTGGACTTGCTTGACGACTAGTAACTAATCGCCAAATACTTGCATCATTTTAATCTCCATTTGCAAGGCAACTTGGAGACCGATGATCAGAGCCTCATACTCTACCTCATTATTTGTGTAGGGTTTATTGATCGAACATGATGTGTGTAATACTTCTCCTTCATGGGATTTAAGGATGATGCCGGCTCCCGCCCGTACCTTCGTGCGCCCAGACGAGGCTGTTTCTGTTCTTGAAGCCCCATCAAAGTAGAGCTGCCAGGCTGTAATATCCCGGACCTTTCGGATCCTTCTTCATGGGTCCCGGATCTAATTTCTCAGAGTGTCTGACTCTGTTGTGTCTAAAATTTTATTTCAGACATCTTTCGTGTTCGGATCGGCGCAATTCGGAGTTGTTTCGGAGGCCCAGAAGCGTTCTGCGGCTTTTCCGTGGGTGTTTTCCGATTACCGGTGTGTGTTTCGGTAATTCCATCGGAACCTCGTTGCGGGTGAACCGGGTCGTTCACCTAGGCGAGAGTGGTACCGTTGCGATCGGTGCGTTCCGAGGATCGCGAAAATGTAATTTTTGATTTTTTGGTATTTTTCAGAATTTTTGAATTTTCTATAAATACCCCCCCCCCTTTTCTCTCTCTCCCCACCCTTCTTCTTCTTCTTCTTCTTCTTCTTCTTCTTCTTCTTCCTCCCACCGTGAGAACCGCCCCCCTCTCCCCCCCTCTCTCCCATTCGATCTCGACGGGCCTCTCTCCGGCTGCAGACGGCGGCGGGGCGATGGCGCGGTTGCGTGGGCGGCTACGAGGCGAGCTCGTGGGCGTGCGGTGTTCGTGGGAAGCGTGAAGGAGCAGGGTTTCCAAAAGCGTTCTTCGTGGTTTGAGGTCGATTCGGCAGAGCTTTCACTCCATTGAGGTACGGGGACGAATCCCTATGCTCATCCCGTCATCCCCCGCGTTTTCTAGGCCGAATGGGAGCCGAGAGGGGTGTCTTTGAGCGGGTTTGGGCAAAAGCATGATTTTGGGAGAGTTCGCCCGATCTATGTTTTTAGACCACGATTCGGTGTTTTGATGGCTTGGAAGCATGCTAGGGGTCCCCAGGGGTCTTCCCCTTTGATTCCCCCCTCTCCTATGGAGGCATGGGGGCGTGGTTAGAATTTTTGGGCGTTTCACGCCGTTTCGCCCTCGGACGGGTGTGACGGTCCTTCCAGTGACCATCACACCATGTGACGCACCTGGATGGGTGCGTCACAGTCCTGTTTTCATCCAACTGGAGTCTGTGTGCTGTGACGGTCCCACGATAGACCGCCACAGGTGCTGTGACACACCTGGGTTGGACCGTCAGGGACGTTCGACCGTTGGCTTTTGACCGTTGGTTTTTGACCGTTGGGGGTCAAGGCTTGGCGCGTCACAGCCTTGTGATGCCCCTGTGTGGGTGCGTTAGAGTGGACGCATTCCCACCCTGTAACGCACTAGACTTGGTCTGTTACAGTCTGTGATGCACCGAGTGGCACGCGTCACAGTTTGTTCCTTCGTGCCTTGTGACGCACCAGGCTGGGTGCGTCAGGGCCTGTGACGCACCAGGGTAGGCGCGTCACAGTCGTTGTTGCCCCGAGGGCCTGACGCCCCTGTGTTGGCTGTCAGATGGCTGTGACGGTCCAGCCTTAGACCGTCAGAGCCTGTGACGCGTCTAGGGTAGACCGTCAGGCTCAGGGTTGCCCCGGGTGGTTTACAACCCCGTTTCTTTTCCGACTGTGGTCACCGTACAACGGTGCTGGTACGTGGTACGATCCCCGTACGTCATCGAATGCGGACGTTGTTTTCCGTTGACTTGAGAGTCTACTCCATAGTGACCCTCCACTAGTCGTAGCCTTGCTGCACACGAGTGGACCCACCAGGGAGTGGTGGAGAGGCTACCCTGAGGATGGTTTTAGACTAGTTTCCGTTGGGCCCCTCGTCGGTAGCCAGAGTCCGACTCCAGGGGAAAACTAGTTAGAGGCCAGACCTAGGACGCATGGTCTGTGTGTGCACACATGGTTGGGGGCAATGGACATGCGCTGACGAGCGTGACCCCAGCTAGTCACTTGCTTTGTGGTTACTTGTTCGGTGTCCGTGCCTCTGGTAGGAGGTACCACGTTAGGCAGTTCACCTGCGGTGCGGTGTAAGACGTCCGGGGACGCTACCGACTGTGCTTCTAGTGGGAGGTACTCCTGTCGAGTCGGGAGTGACAGACTGTCAGTCGTGGGACTTCGACCTTCGGGTTTTTATCGTGTTGGCCGTGGTGTTCTGGTCGTTACACCGTGGCACGTGTGCCGATTTTCATGCCGTGAGATCGGTGATTTGTAGATTGCAGGGCTTCCCTTTCCGAGGTACTCGCTTACTGCTAGCATAGCGGTTTCTCCGTTTGTGAGGTAGGGTTTGAGTGATCCCTACCGAGTCTTGTTCTGAGACTCATTCCCTGCGAATTTTCACCGTGTTTCAGGTGAGTCGCGGCCTCAGGGGAGCTCGTCTGAGGCTCAGCGTGGTTCTGGTGCCCAGTGTTAGTGCCAGAGGTCAGGGCCGGGGTATGTCCCGTGTAGCTGTACTTTTCTTTCTTGTCTATGTACTAGTTGTGGACTACTGCTGTTGTTTATTTTATTATATCTTATGGACCATGTATCATGTAAACTGTTAATTTATTTCCTGCTTAATTATATAACTGTTTAATTTCTACAATTATTTGTGACACTTGTGTAGTGTCCACACCATCCTTTTAACCCTTCCGAGTCTTCGGACTTGTGGGTGGCAGTGCGAGTCTCGGGTTATCGGGCCTTCCCGGTAATCAGATTCTCGGGTCGTTACACAGGCGGCCTGCTAGACCTGAACCACCTCCAGTATTTCATCTTCAGGTAACTCTGTGGCCAACGGGGAATCTTCGGGCACAAGATGTGCCACAAAAAATTCAGCTATGGCTTGACCCTTAACGACCTTCTGTGGCACGTAGGTGATATCAAATTCCATTAGCTGCACGGCCCACTTGTCGAGACGCCCCTTCAAGACTGGTTGGGAGAGAATGTGTTTAACTGGGTCAACCTTGGTGATCTGGCTCACTTCATGGGAGAGCATGTAATGCCTCAACTTCTTGACTGTGAAGACCTAGGCAAGACAAACCTTCTCAATCGGGGTGTATTTTTCTTCTGCCCCCACTAATCTTCAACTAAGGTAATAAGGAGCTTGCTCTTTCCCCTCATCATTGTTCTGGGCGAGCATTGCCCCCATTGAGCATTCGGTGGAAGCTATGTATAGAATAAGCAGCCTTCCCTTGATAGGTGCCCCCAGCACGGGTGGGGTCTTTAGATAATCCTTCAACCGATCGAAGGCCCTCTGGCATTCCTGGTTCCAGTCAAAAGGTGCATTTTTCATCGTCAATTTGTGAATGGCTGACAGCGCCCTGACAAATTGGAGATAAACCTTCGGATGTAAGCCAGCCGACCTTGTAGGGATCTTAACTCTCCCAGATCCTTCGGAGGAGGTAACTCCTGAATGGCTCTTATTTTAAAAGGGTCGATCTCGATCCCTCTATATCGGACAATGAAGCCAAGGAACTTCCCACTGGAGACGCCGAAGGCACACTTCATCGGGTTCATTTTCAGCTTGTACTGCCGGAGTCTTTCAAAGATGACTCTGAGGTCCTTCAGGTGATCTTCTCTTTTCTTTGACTTGATGACCAAATCATCAATGTAGCATTCGACTTTGTTGTATAGCAGCTCATCGAATATTTTGGTCATCGCCCGCTGGTAAGTAGCGCCGACGTTCTTGAGGCCGAAGGGCATTCTTTTGTAGTGGAATATCGCTTTGGGTGACCGGAAGGCCGTATGAATTCGGTCGTGCTCAGCTATCTAGATTTGGTTATATCCGGACGATCCGTCCATGAAGGACAAGGCCTTGTGGCCAGTAGTTGCATCAAGCATGACTTCAGTGATGGGCACCGGGAAATCATCTTTTGGGCAGGCTTTATTCAGGTTGCGGAAGTCCACGCAAATCCTGATCTGTCCATTCTTCTTCTTCACCAGCACAATGTTGGCCAACCAAGTGGTATACAGGTTTTTAGCTACAAAATCGACATCTATGAGCTTGTCGACTTCTTTGTAAATTTGGTTTATTAGCTCCGGCCTCATGCACCGGGAAGACTGCTTTACCGGTTCCACCTTGGGATCGATGGCCAGAATATGTTAGGTCACACCAGGACTTAGGCCGGGCATCTCCTTGTAATTCCAGGCAAAATAGTCCCAGAATTCTTGCAGCAGCTTGATATATTGCTCCCTCTCCTGTGGAGGAAGGAGGGCACTTCGAAAGGTCGGCGTGGGGTCGTTTTTCGTGCCCAGGTTAATTTCAATAAGTTCATCTACCGTGGCCTGGCCGCCATCTTCAATTTCTGGCGGTGCCGGTAATAGGTCGACGAAATCCTGATCTTCGCCATCTTCTGCTTCAAGGACACAATAGGTGTCACCCTGCTCAGCCTCATCGGGCAATGAGGCTTTGCTGGTATCCCCCGCCTCCTGGCTCGCGGGCCGTGGCTTCGTGGGGTCCTCTTGTGCGGAGAAATAAAGGACTTCTTCGGGGCCTTCTTGGTAATTATCATAGACGGCTCTAGCAGGGGTCGAAGTGATGGATTGCCACACCGGGGGTTGGTTCTCTGCTGGTGGCCGAGGTTGCCCATTCTCAGCTGCATCTTCAAAAATCTAGTGCTGGACTGACACCATGTAGACACCCTTTTCGTGGCTGCATGTCACATGGGGGCGTGGTGGAGCCACCACATAATCTCCCATTCTTAGCTCGTCTATCTCAATCAGATCTTGAGCGATATCTTTGAAGACGTAGTGATGGGAATCGACACCGAGCCAGTACCTTTTCATATTGCATTTATGTCCTTTTAGTTTATGTTTATATCCTTGGGAAAGTATAGGCGCAATTGTACAGCTTTATAAGCCAATGCGTCATTCCCACGGATTGTGTGGGTTTCTATGTAATTTGTCAGTAGGACCATCAAGGGGGCCCTCAGGCCTCTCCCATTGGTCCATGTCACCTTGTGGGGTTGGTCAACTATCCTAGGTGGACATCTAGAATGGTGGGCTGGTCATATAGACACATGGGGTTAAATGGGTCAAGATTCCATGGTTGGCCACCTACCCCCATTCAACCTTCTACTATATGGTCAAGGGGGCGCCTCTCTCCCCTTATTAGATTATTAATTTTTGTGTGTGATTCAAACTTAATCCCAGCCCTTGATTCCCCTTCCCTAGATCCAAGGGTCCACATTGCATTTGATGTAAACCATATATAAGCTTGTATTTTCATGTGAAATTCAATGAAAAAATCAGAAATTTTGTGAAATCCAAGGAGCTTCTTGCGCCCCCAGACCCTCTCCCTCTGGTTCCTCTCCTCCAACCTCAAGTTATAGAGTGATTCTACCTTCTATCATCCCCTCTCAACCTCCGGTGATCGTCTGTGCCTCCGCCGTTCGTGCCACCATCGAGCCGCCTCTGCAGTTCTGTCTTCGTCCGACCACAGCAGCTTCCACGAATTGTCTATCTCAGCAACGAGCTTGGATTGATCTGAATTTTTTATGGTGTGTTCAGCCCATGCATCCCAAGATCCACCTAAATTGTCATGCCAAAATTCCATCGTTTAGTCTTTTTACATTTTCGTCCAACCTGTCATCCCAGATCTGCCGGGTTTCTATCTACAGTGATAGACCCTCTGAGTTCTCCACCTTCGACCACCCTTTTGATTTTTGTTAGGTCTCTCAATTTTACTTGGAGTTCTGTCCATAATCCCATATATCCACAAATTTTCTCAATTTTTTATCAGCCTTCTATCTATTTTTAAAAATTCGTGTTCTTCCTCAGCTACAGTGTTGTCAGCCAGATTCCAGATCCGACCCACTTCTAGTGCTAAAATCATAGAAATTCGTAGCCTTTCCCAAATCCAGATCCAAAAATATTCCTGATTTTCTTGGTCGATTTTCTACAACCTTTCTGAAGAACACATCTTCAAATTCGGACATCGACTTCACGGTCAAAGGCAATCAATAGGAAAGTTCTCTGCAGATCTGGGTCTTCGGTTACTGTACAACAGTAGCATATAAAATTCGCCAACACAAAGTACAAATCTGATGAATTTTTCTGAAGGCCACTAGATTGCAGTACTTCGAAGCAGCTTTCCAACGGCTCTGATCTCGTCGCATTCCGACACCGGTGCTGATCGCAGTGTCCGTTCTCGCCGGAGCGCGCGCTGAAATACAGAACCGACAGATTTCTGATCGGTTTTTCCGACCGGTGCCGAACGGAGCCGCCCGGCCTCCGGCCAGCGAACCAGCATGCCGCCAGCCCGGGGAGCGCTTCTCCAATTGTCTCCACTACAGCGGTACCACCGGGTCCCACACGGCCCCTCCGGATAGCACGTGGGCCCTACAGTCGTGAACATGCGTGTAGCCGAATCAACACACGAAGCTGCCCGTGAACCCGAATTCGGTCCTTCCGGGCCCATTTGTATAGCCCTTTACCTCCCTGCGTGGAGTGGGCATGTTCCCATTGCTGTAATTATTGTGTGTTAAGTTTCCCAGGAGTACGAGTTTTCAGCCGGGTCCGTCTTCCCCACGCCGAGCGCGTGGAGGTATCGTTCTCGCTCCCTACACTCGACATTTGCTTATTTTCATATATACTTGTTTATGCCGCTGCTAGAGAGCATGCTTTAGATCTGTTAGCTCGCTATATTATCATTCACCGCTGCTACGAGAGAGAGCGTGACCGTCCCGTGACCCGATCCGGGCACGAAAGTGCGAGCCGACCACCCTAGCTCTTGCCAGTTTCTCAACCGCGCACGTCTGACGCTTCCCTCGTTAAGGGACGATCGCGAGCTTGTCGTGTCCGTGCCCTCATCCCGCATCACGTAGCAGTCTTCGATAGAGTGGCCCAGTATTTGGTGGTAAGGGCAAAACAAGGGGTCACCACTTCTGCGAGCATCTTGCTTGGACCTTGGGAGGGAGACCTTGCCACAGTAGCAAGCCCAATCAAAAATTCCTCAGGTATTATTCCTCAGGAAATAGTAGGGTCTCTGCATCCTCTTTTGCAATGTAGGGTTTCGCTCGGCCGACCGTCTGACTGGGGGAACGGCTACATCCCTAACTTCCCTTTTTAGGTGCATGGGGGCATTCGGGACGGTGCTCCAGGACTGGTGTGTGCCTACATTCTGTTGGCGGAGGATCCCTCCGATTAAGTCAGACACGACTGCAATCACTTTGGCCAAGCGAGCCTTCAGCATCTCAATTTCCCGATGTTGCTGATAGCATAGGGCAAACAGGGCAGAGTCGCACCGAGGGAGGCCCGGTGTCCGACTTGCTTCCCCGTCTTTTGTATCAGTGTGAGATGATGGCGATGGCACCCCGTTGCTGTAGTTACTCGAGGTTGGTCCCCCAGGGGAGGATGGGGCCTTCCCCTTATTCCTACAGGGAGGTGGATTCCATAGGAACATTTCTTCATTCTGTTCGTCGTTGGCTGACAGCTTAAGGTGCTGGCGACCTTCAATTCCTTGTGGAGTTGCGGCGCCTGTGAGGCTATTGCCGTTCGGAGTCGAGACTGATATCACGTTAGCCTCGTATTAGTCTTCTAATGAAAAACCCAATCCTAGATGCCGGGTGATTTACAGCAATCTCCGGTCCAGGTTTGGTGGGTTCCACATCTTCGTGAACATGTCCTTCCGACTAGAGAGCTGGCAAAAGGGGATCCCTTGTTTTCTGGTCATCCTGGCCACACGGCCGGTTATGTCAGGTAGTCCCGTGATCGGGATGAGTGGGTCATGCAATTCGTTGGGGAGTTTACAATCATCGTCCCCTTTGATCGGGTGCTCATTAGCCACATAGAAGGTAGTAGACCGTCCTCCGGGGTTAGGCACCTCAAAGGTCCTTAATGGTTCAACCACTTGGCAGTCAGCTTCTGTGAGAGGCTTGATGATCCCAGGCGGGACCCTGATGTCCTCCAGCAAGTCTTCGAAGTATGGCGTCCCCGGTGCAGGGTAGATGGAAAGGGGAGTGGCTTTGAATACTCCTTCTGCCTCAGAAACAAATGACACCTGACGGGGAGTCACATAGCCTGGCGGTGGTGGAGGGAACCAGTTGTCGGGCTCTGCCTTCTTCTTCCCTTTGTCCTGAGTGACTTGGGGAGCTTGCTTTGGCTTTTCCAAATATAGAGTGGTGTCCGACAAGTGACATTCCAACACCTCAAAAGGGTGGAGGTCAGCAAAGATTCTCTCCTCCTTCCCATTGCCGGGGTACTTGATGCATTGGTACATAGTGGACGGCACCACCCTATTTTGGTGTAGCCACGGCCGACCAAGCAACGCCTTGTAATATGTGTTAGAGTTGATCACATGAAACTGGACCTTGGTGGTGAAGTCATCGAGGGAAAGGTTAAACTCTGCAACCCCCATGGGGACCTCGCACTTCTGGTTGAAACCAGCAATCTTAACATTCTTGACCTCAATCAAGTGTACATCAAAGTAATGTTTCCGGTACACTCGATAGGGGAGTATGTTCACTGCTGCCCCTGGGTCGATTAATACTCTGTTGATGGGATGCCCATTCAGCTGCCCCTCATGTAGAGTGGCCGGTTGTGACTGCAGGTGGGTAGAAGCATATCTTCTTCTGTAAAGGCCACAACTACCTCGGATGACATTTCTGCAAGGCAAGCTTTTACATATACTGGCGTCTGGAGCACCGCAATGACGTCTTGCCGTGTCTCTTCATCTAGAGATAGAATCTCCCAGACAGTGAATCTGGCTGGGATCTTCTTCAGATGCTTGACTATTTTGTTGTTGGCCCGGACCTCGAGCAGCTTCATCTCTTCGGCTCTACTGCGCCTGCCCCCAGTCTGGGCCTGGGGAGCAGGCTCAGCGGGTGCTTCCTCCACCGAGTCAGGTATCACTTGAGCTTGCGGAGCCTGTTGGGTCACTTCCTTCTCCTGCATGAACTCGGCAAGGTTCGGGATGTTGTCAGGTTCTTCCCTTGACCGAGAAGGAACCACCACCAACGGGGCCGGGAGGCTACTTGCTTCTTTGATCTGCCGAGGCTCGCGGGGGCCTGACTGCCTTCCCCCCTGAGCCGTTAGAAATTCAATAAATGAAGGGGCGCCCTGGCCGACTGGCTCTTTGGGGTAGAGACCCGAGGGAGGAGGAATCTCCATGCCTTGGACCCTAGGCTCAAGGACATGATACGGTTGTTCTCCCCTAACCAGGATGTTGTGGTTGGCCTGAGGAGGGCGCCCCCACTTTCTTCCCGACCTGGTGGCATGCTGAGAGGTAGACGCTTCGGCCTGATTTACTTCTGAGGGCTCGGCGGGTGACTCTTGCTCTTCTTCTCCCAGGGAGAGGGCAGTGTCAAACAGTGCTGAGAGGGTGTTGCAAGAAAGGACAACCTCACTCTTCTTCTTGTTTCTGAGCCTCCTCTTCTTCTTTTTCTTCTTTTCTTCAGTGACTGGCAACTGCCCTTGGGGAGGCTCACCCCACAAGAGAGGCTCTTCCTTCGCCTTGGCTTCTGCCTCCGGAGCTATTTCAAGTGACTCGAACTCCTTCCAAGGGACATACTCCTTCAACTCCACAGGCCAGATCTCGGGCTGTTCATAATCCTCAAACCTGTCAATAATGGCCTGGAGTCTTTCCACCGTAGGACTAGTCTCTTTGTGCACCCGCGTCGGGATATGCTTCTTTTTGTTGTGAGTAGGGCGCCGCATGACTAGCCGGGGGGCTGTGTCATGCCAAACAGGCGTCACTAGTGGCGTTGCCTGTCGGGGTGTAACACCCCTTATGTGAACCTCCGGCATGGGCCGGGGCGCTTGTCTTCTTCTTATGTTCCTCGCTGGCACAGCCTGCCAACCTCCTTAGTCTTGAGCTGGCGCCAAGATAAAGGCTTCATATGTGGCACTTGTACTGGCCTCTGCCCATTCTTCAGGCAGCTGCTGGTATAAAGATACCATGTTAACACTGGTACCGAGGCTCAGCATCTCGTGTGGCTGCGGAGGATCTATCTTGTGCTCCCCCATGTCCAGTTCTCCCTTCTTGATCAGGGACTCAATGACGTCCTTGAAGATGTAGCACTCCTCGATAGTGTGCCCCAGCATCTGGTGGTACGGGTAGAAACGAAAATCATCCTTTTTCTTTATGTCACCAGGCCTCTTCGGTTCGGGCAATGTGATTTTATTGTATCTGGTGGCCCATTCAAATAGGATCCGAGACTTATCTCGAGGAAAAGAATACAACTTATTCCTCATCTTCCCCCGTTGGGAAGGACCCTCCCGCCGCTCAGTAGATCTGGGTGGAGGAGGATTGGACATCTCCTTGGCTTTCTCGTTCTGTTTCTCAAAAGCCTCAAAGTCCAATGTGTGGACTTTCGGCGGTATCGGCCTCTTCTCGGCCTGTCTGGCCCTCTGGCTCGACACAATTGGAGTAGAGGAGTATCGAGCAAGGAACACTTCGATCTCCGCTACTATGTTGTTTAGACGGTCACATGATCGCACCTCGGCGCCAATCATCCTTTCAAGGATTTCCTTTTTTAGGTTCTGTTTATAAATTTGCACTGCGTCCTCCGGATGCGGGGGACATCTGCATCTCATGCTGAGATTCCTCCACCACTTTATGTAGTCGAGAGCCGACTCATCATTTCTTTGTCTCGTGGCATAGAGTTCTGCCACGGTTACTTCCCGCTCAGCTATGTAGAACCTTTCTTTGAATTTCTTCTGCGTGTCGGGCCAGTCTACAATGGATCCGGCTGGCAAGCTCGAATACCACTCAAAAGCAAGCCCGGTAAGTGTCGAACCAAAGAATTTGAGGAGGTAAGCTTCGTCTGCAGCTAGGTCGCCCATAACATTCACATAGTAGGCAATGTGCTCCTAGGGAGACCCTTACCCATTAAACTTCTCAAATTTCGGCGGCTTGGTGATGCCGGCCGGGAGACTCCTGGCAGCATAGTGTGCTGGATAGGGTACTCGATACACATCGAAGGGCATGTGATCACCATCACTCCTTTCTGCCAGCTTCATGTCTATCATCTGTTCAAGCATCAGTCTGTTCACCGTCGCCGGGTCAATCGGGTTCGGGTAGAAATGAGCCGGTTGCGCCAGCGGCGTTGTTAAGACTGTCACCTGAGGTGCAATGGTGGATCCCGGGAATGGCAGGGTCTGCGGCGGGGCCGGAGTTGTATGCTGTGGCTGATGCAGGGGTGTGCCCCCGGTGTAGGTAGGCATCGGGGGAGACACCGTCGCCTGCGGAGAAGCTTCCGAGGCCTGAGCGTTGCCTCCAGGGGTCCCTGGTAATGCTTCAGTCTGCCCAGATGTCGAGGGCTGAGCAGCTCTGTCAGTCAACTGCTTCCTTAACAACTCGATCTCCCTCTGACATTGCTGCATCATAAGTAATACAACGGGGTCACTCATGGAGAGGCTAGGGGTGCCCCCTCTTTCTTCAGCCGGCGTCTCCTCGGACAACGTGGAGGGTCCTCCCGTGGTGCCTTCAGTAATGACATTGGCAGCCAGGGCCATTGACGATTCCCCATAGTTAGTTTCTTCAGTGTGAGCTTGTGTCTTCTCAGTTGCTGCTTTCCCTCTTCTGGTGAGAGGTCCTGGCCTTGCTACAAGTCTGGCCATTTCTTCAGGCTCGGTCGGTAAGGCCCCGTACCGACCAAAGACTCCTACCATGTTGCAAGTATAGACCCTTAGGTCTCTGCCTCTTCTTGCCGCTCTTCTCGATGTCCTACCCAGGAAGACATGTCTGTCAAAGACCGACCCCCGTGGCCTCACCTCCACCCTCAGCGGGGACTGGTAATGTAATATCTCGGACCGTTCGGATCCCTCTTCGGGGGTCCCAGATCTGGTTTTTCAGAGCGTCCAGCTCCGTTGTGTTCAAAATTTTGTTTCGGACATCTTTCGTGTTCGGATCGGCGCGATCCGGAGTTGTTTCGGATGCCCGGAAGCGTTCCGCGACTTTTCCACGCGTATTTTCTGATTTCTGTTGTGTGTTTCGGCAATTCCTTCGGAACCTCGCTGCGGGTGAACCGGGTCGTTCACCTAGGCACGAGTGGTACCATTGCGATCGGTGCGTTCCGAGGATTCTGGAAACATATTTTTCTATTTTTTGGTATTTTCCGGATTTTCTGGATTTTCTATAAATACCCCCCTATTTTCTCTCTCTTCCCCACCTTCTCTTTCTTCTTCTTCTTCCTCCTCCGTTTCTCCCCACCGCGGCCCCCCTTTCTCCCTCTCTTCCTCCCGTTCGAGCGCGGCAAGCTCCCTTCCGGCTGCTGACGGCGGCGGGACGACGGCGCGAGGGCGTGGGTGACGGCGAGGTGATCTCGTGGGCATGCGGTGAGCGTGGGAAGCGTGAAGAGGCGAGGTTTTCTAAAGCGTTCTTCGTGATTCACGGACGATCCGGCGGAGCATTCGCTCCATTGACGTAGGGTGACGTTCCCTAGCTCCTTGACGTTCTTTTCCGTGGTTTATAGGCCGTGGGGAGGCCGAGAGGGGCTTGATTGAGCATGTTTGGGGTTTTTCCATGTTTGGGGAGAGCTCGCCCGATCTATGGATTTGATGCATGATTTCACGTTTTGATGGCCTAAAATCATGCTAGGGGTCTCCAGGGGTCTTCCCCTTTGATTTCCCCCTCTCCGGTGGAGGCATGGGGGCGTGGTTGAGGTTTTTGGGCTTTCCCGCCGTTTTCGCCGTCGGGTGCGTGTGACGGTCCTTCCAGGGACCGTTACATGATGTGACGCACCTCGAGGGGGCCGTCACATGCCCTTTTGTTAGCCTTTGGGGGTCAGGGACTGTGACGGTCCCACGATAGACCGCCACTTCTAAGTGACGCGCCCGGGCTGGGCCGTCAGGGGCTTTCCGACCGTTGGTTTCTAACCGTTGGGGGTCTGCGTGTGTAACGCGCCAGGGCGAGCGCGTTACATCCGCGTGACGCGCTGGGGCGAGCGCGTTACTTCCTGGGTCATCCCAGGTGTGAGGGGCGCGTAACGTGCTGGGCCAGGCGCATTACATTCGTGTAACGCGTTGGGGCAAGCGCGTTACATCCTGCCCTCGCGCTGGGAGCGTGAGGCGCGTGTAACGCGCTGGGCCAGGCGCGTTACATTCGTGTAACGCGCTGGACCAGGCGCGTTACTCCCTGCGTTCCTCAGGCCGTGTAACGGCCTGCGTTAGACCGTCAGGTGGGTGTAACAGTCTCGCCTAGATCGTTACAGCCTTGTGACGGTCCCGGGGTGGACCGTCGGGCGTTTGGCTACCCCGAGAGGGCTGCAACCCTGTTTTTAGTCCGACTGTGGTCACCGTGCGACGGGGCCGGTGCGTGGGGTGGTCCCCGTGCGTCGTCGGATGCGGGCGTCATTTTCCATCACTTGAGAGTCTACTCCTTCAGTGACCCTCCACTAGTCGTAGCCTACCAGTACGCGGTACCGGTCGCACCAGGGAGTGGTGTACGGGCTTACCCTGAGGACGGTTTTAGACTGGTTTCCGTCGGGCCCCTCGTCGTTAGCCAGAGTCCGGCTACGGGGGAAAACCGATCAGAGGACCAGACCTAGGACGCATGGTCTGTGTGTGCACACGTGGTTGGGGGCGGTTGGACCCATGTCGACGGGCGTGGCCCCAGCTAGTCACTTGTCTGTGGTTACTTGTGCGGTGTTCGTGCCTTGGGTAGGCGCTACCACGTCAGGCAGTTCACCTGCAGTGCGGTGTAAGTCGTCAGGGGACGCTACCGACTGTGCTTCTAGTGGGAGGTACTCCTGTCGAGTACGGAGTGTTAGACTGTCAGCTCGTGTGTTCGACCTTCGGGTTTCTCTTTGCCGGGTCGACCGTTGAGCTTCGGTTGGTTTACCGTGGCACGTGTGCCGGTTTGCGTGCCATAGGAACTTTGTTTTGTAGAGTGCAGGGCTTTCCTTTCCGAGGTACTCTCCCACCGCTAGCGTAGTGGTTTCCCATTTTACGAGGTAGGGTTCGAGTGATCCCTACTGAGTCTTGTTCCGAGACTCATTCCCCGCGTGTTTTCACCATGTTTCAGGTGAGGCGCCGCCCCAGGAGAGCTTGTCTGGGGCGCAGCGTGGTGTAGGTGCCCAGAGGTAGTGCCAAAGGTCAGTGCCGGGGTATGCCCCGTGTAGCTGTACTTTTCTTTCTTGTCTCTGTACTAGTCGTGGACTACTGTTGTTATTTTATTGTTATCTTGTGGACCATGTAAAATGCTAATTTATTTCCTGCTTAATACTATAACTGTTTAATTTCTGCAATTACTTGTGATACTTGTGTAGTTCCCACACCATCCTTCTAACCCTTCCGAGTCTTCGGGCTCATGAGTGGCGGTGCGAGTCTCGGGTTATCGGGCCTTCCCGGTAATCGGATTCTCAGGTCGTTACAGCTGGTATCATAGCGCAGTTGTGGAATTATGTAAGAATCATAGGTAATTGTAGTGGTCCACTAGTCCACAGCGATGATGTACAGTTGACACTAGCATTGGGCATCGCGCATTTTCTTGACCTTGCCGTTTTTGTGTTTTCTGTCTTTTGCTTCATGAGCGAGCATGGCGCCGAGGAGGAGCACTCGCTCTCAGCAGGGGCAGTCGGCTGGAGGTCAGGAGATCCAGCAGGGGGTCTAGCGGGACCAGGAGGAGCATAGCAGAGTGCCACCAGGGGCCACCAAGGCAGTGGATACTGCGAGACTTCCGGGGGCCAAGGATTTCTTCCGTGGCATGTACCAACTTATGTCTCAGCAGTTCGGCGGAGAGCTTGCTGAGGGCTCGTTAGCTAGGGGTGGGCCAGGCCGAGCAGTGAGGGACTTTCTGCAGTTCCATCCACCATACTTCAGCGGCCAGGCAGACCCTGATGCGGCTCGTGATTGGCTTGACGAGATGGAGCGGGTGTTCAGTTCTGCGAAGACTGCTGCCGAGGACAGAGTAGTGTTGGCTTACAACCAGTTGCAGGGTACGGCTCGGAAGTGGTGGTCTTCCGAGCGGAAGACGTCTTTTCAGCTTCGTCCACTTGAGCAGGTCGAGTGGGATGACTTCGTCAGTGCTTCGAGCGTACGTACTGTCCAGACTACGTTGCTACGCAGCGGATGCGTGAGTTTCTGGAGCTGGTGCCGGGCGACATGTCTGTGTTGCAGTACAGGAGCCGGTTTGTCGAGCTGGGTCGGTATGCACCTCACATCATTGAGCATGAGAGGGTGAAGACCGCGTAGTTTGTCAAGGGCTTGAGGCAGGAACTGAGGCACCATCTGATTGCGAACGGGGCCACTGATCTAGAGATGGCGTCTCGTGTTGCGGCTTCCTTGGAGATGGATATGCAGAGGACCCGAGGACCGATCAGCCAGGGGTAATCTTTGTCAGGTCACAGCCAGCAGTCGGCTACCCAGCAGCAGGGTTCCTTCCAGCACGCGATGAGTGGTTCAGGAGTGCTGGCACAGGTAGCGTCGGTGACAGGATCAGCGTCTTTTGGCTCGAAGGACAAGAAGTTCTTCGGGAAGAGTTTTCGGAAGAAGAAGTCCAAGGATCAGGGGCAAGCTTCATCGGGCAGTGTACAGCAGCCGATTCCCTTGCAGCGTCAGGGATCAGTGGGTGGATCGCGAGTGCCGTGTCCACGGTGTAGCGGGTTTCACCCAGGCAGGCAGTGCACGGCGTCGATCATCTATTTTCGGTGTGACCAGCGAGGACATATGGCGTGTGATTGTCCTCAGAGGCAGCAGCAGCAGCATTTTCCTCAGCAGCAGCAGGTTCCCCAGCAGCAGCAGCAGGGACAGTATCCGCCGCTACCCAGGTCAGCTAGCGTGGGAGGCAGGCAGAGAGCTCGGGGCCAGATCACGCACATGACTAGGGCAGAGGCAGTGGCGTCGCAGCTCGTGGAAGGTACCGTTCAGATTTTGGGTTGTGCGGCTCGGGTTTTGTTTGATTCTGGCGCGTCTCATTCGTTTATTTCGGAGGATTTCGCGCTGAGCATCGAGGAGCCGGTGACCCAGTTGTCCTGTGACTTGGCAGTGGAGTTGCCTTCGAGTGATTTTATGATCACTCCGTATTGCTTTGATCAGGTTCCGGTTTGAATTGATGGGCGGAGTATGCCAAGCAGGTTGTATGCGTTGCAGCTTCGGGATTACGACATGATTCTAGACATGGATTGGCTCGAGACTCATGGAGCGGTGATGGATTATGGAATGAAGAGGGTCTACTTCCAGCATCCGAGCAAGCGGACCTTCTATTTCCAAGGTATCCGTTCCACCTCTTCTCGATTCCTTATCTCTGCTATTCGAGTCCGTCGGTTGCTTGATTCTGGTTGTCAGGGTTTTCTTGCGTCCGTGGTTGTGACTGAACGGATGGAGCCGGATGTCGAGGACATTCTGGTGGTGTGCGAGTTTCCTGACGTTTTTCCCGAGGAATTGCCTGGGTTACCTCCCCAGTGGGAGATCGATTTTGTGATCGAGGTTGTGCCTGGTACGGGACCTTTGGCGAAGACACCCTACCGTATGGCCCCCGCTGAGTTGAGGGAGTTGACGGCGCAGTTGCAAGAGCTATTGGCCAAGGGGTATGTTCGTCCTAGCTTTTCCCCTTGGGGTGCGCCCGTGTTGTTTGTGAAGAAGAAGGACGGTAGTCTGCGGCTATGCATTGACTATCGGCAGCTGAATGAAGTGACCATTAAGAACAAGTATCTGTTGCCACGGATTGATGATTTGTTCGACCAGCTTCAGTCTACGCGAGTGTTCTCGCGGATTGATTTGCGGTCCGGTTACTATCAGCTGAGGATTCGTGAGTCCGATGTGGAGAAGACTGCATACAGTACGAGGTACGGGCATTATGAGTTTCAGGTGATGCCGTTCGGGCTCACCAATGCCCATGCAGCTTTCATGGACTTGATGCAGAGGGTGTTCCATCCGTATTTGGATTAGTTCGTGGTCATTCTCGTGGACGACATCCTTGTTTATTCGCGGTCTGCTGAGGAGCACGCGTACCATTTAGGTGTAGTGCTGCAGACATTGCGAGATCACCAGTTATATGCAAGTGCGAGTTCTGACTCTGCGAGGTGTATTTTCTGGGGCACGTGATTTCTGGTGATGATATTTCCGTGGATCCCGCCAAGGTCAAGGTAGTAATGCAGTGGCCGAGGCCGAGGTCGGTGACGGAGATCCGGAGTTTCTAGGGGCTTGCGGGCTATTATCACCGATTTATCCAGGATTTTTCTCGCATTGCGGCCTCGATGACTAGGCTCACGTGGAAGGATGTGCCTTTCATCTGGTCTGAGGAGTGTGAGCAGAGCTTTAGGGAACTGAAGAGATTGCTCATCTCGGCCCCGGTGTTGGTTTTGCCTTCTGGATCAAGAGGTTTCGTGGTGTGTACAGATGCTTCCGGCGTTGGATTGGGTGCTGTGTTGATGCAGCATGGTAGAGTGGTGGCTTATGCATCTCGACAGCTAAAGTCCCACGAGGAGAACTACCCTACCCATGACCTTGAGTTGGCGGCGGTGATCTTCGCGCTGAAGATCTGGAGGCATTATCTGTACGGCGAGAAGTTCGAGGTGTTTACTGACCATCAGAGTTTGAGGTATGTGTTTACCCAGAGGGACCTGAACCTCAGGCAAAGGCATTAGATGGAGTTCATGAAGGATTATGACTTCACCCTGTCTTATCAGCCGGGCAGGATGAATGTCGTCGCCGATGCCTTGAGTCAGAAGGTTGCGGTCAGTGCCTTGATGTTGAGGAAATGGAGGCTCTTGAAACAAGTGCATGAAGTATCTTTCAGGCTTAAGATTCCCCAGGCGCCAGGGTTGGCGGTGCTTACGAGTCTGACTGTCATTCCTGCTATCCGTCGTCAGGTGACAGAGGCTCAGCATGCGGACCCTGAGTTGCCCCGGATTCTGGCGATGGCCGATGTGGAGCTCGGTGAGGACGGTGCTACGAGGTTTCGTGGCAGGCTGTACGTCCCAGCCGAGGAGCAGATTCATCGTGCGGTGTCGCGCGAGGCTCATGGGAGCAGGTACACCGTACACCCGGGTGCGACAAAGATGTATCGGAACTTGCGGAGACAGTTCTGGTGGCCTGGCATGAAGAGAGATGTCGCAGAATTTATGGCCAGGTGCCTGATTTGTCCGCAGGTGAAGGCGGAGCATCAGCGACCAGGAGGTATTCTCCAGCCCTTGGATGTTCCTACGTGGAAGTGGGACCACGTGACCACAGATTTTATGGTGGGGTTGCCGAGGACCCCGAGTGGGCAGGCAAGTATTTGGTTGCTGGTGGATAGGCTGACGAAGGTGACTCGGTTGTTACCGGTTAAAGTCAACTGTGGCGTGTCCAAGTTGGCTCGTCATTATGTGGAGGGGATCGTTCCGTTGCATGGAATTCCTATTTCGATCGTGTCGGACCGGGATCCGCGCTTCACTTCTGGATTCTGGAGGAGTTTCAAGCAAGCTCTTGGCACAGAGTTGGCTTTTAGCTCGGCGTATCATCCTCACTCTGATGGTCAGTCTGAGAGGACCATCTAGACTTTGGAGGACATGCTGAGATCCTGCTGCCTGGAGTGGCAGGGGAGTTGGATTCATCACCTACCGTTGGTGGAGTTTGCCTACAACAACAGCTTTCATTCGAGCATCGACATGGCTCCTTATGAGGCTTTGTATGGGCGTCCTTGTCGGACTCCACTTGATTGGTTTGAAGTTAGTGAGGGATTTTGACGGGACCGGAGTTGGTGCAGTAATGCGTGGACGTTATGCACGTGGTTCGTCAGAACATGTTGGCGGCCCAGAGTCCGCAGAAGAGCTATGCTGACCGTAGGAGGCAGCCCCTCGATTTCACCGTGGGCGATCATGTGTTCTTGAGAGTTTCTCCGATGAAGGGGGTGATGCGTTTTGGACGGCGTGGGAAGCTGAGTCCCCGCTATATTGGTCCTTTTATGATTGTGGAACGCATCGGTGAGGTCGCTTATCGGTTGCAGTTACCCCCTGAGTTGGCGTCGGTGCATGACGTGTTCCACGTCTCGATGTTGCGAAAGTATATGCCCGATGACTCTCATGTGCTCGAGATTTCTGTTTGGCCCGATGTGACTCCAGATCTTTCTCTCCCAGAGTTTTCGATCCGCGTGGAGGATAGACGAGAGTAGCACCTACGGAACAAGGTCATCCCCTTGGTCAAGGTGGTGTGGCAGCGACACTCTGGTGGTGAGGCTTCTTGGGAGCGTGAAGATGAGATGCGTCAGCAGTTCCCGTACCTGTGTGAGTGAGTCTTCCTCTTCTTTCCCCTTGGGTTGTTCTCAATTTCGAGGATGAAATTCCTTTAAGGGGGGAGGGCTGTAATATCCCGGACCTTTCGGATCCCTCTTCATGGGTCCCGAATCTGATTTTTTAGAGCGTCCGACTCCGTTGTGTCCAAAATTTCGTTTCGGACATCTTTCGTGTTCGGATCGGCGCAATCCGGAGTTGTTTCGGAGGCTTAGAAGCGTTCCGCGGCTTTTCCACGCGTGTTTTCTGATTTCCGAAGTGTGTTTCGGTAATTCCTTCGGAACCTCGCTGCGGGTGAACCGGGTCGTTCACCAGGGCACGAGTGGTACCGTTGCGATCGGTGCATTCTGAGGATTCCAGAAACGTATTTTTCTATCTTTCGATATTTTCTGAATTTTCTGAATTTTTTGGATTTTCTATAAATACCCCCCTATTTTCTCTCTCTTCCCCACCTTCTCTTTCTTCTTCTTCTTCCTCCTCCGTTTCTCCCCACCGCGACCCCCTTTCTCCCTCTCTTCCTCCCGTTTGAGCGCGGCGAGCTCCCTTCCGGCTGCTGACGGCGGCGGGGCGACGGCGCGAGGGGGTGGGTGACGGCGAGGTGATCTCGTGGGCGTGCGGTGAGCGTGGGAAGCGTGAAGAGGCGAGATTTTCTAAAGCGTTCTTCACGATTCACGGACGATCCGGCAGATCATCTGCTCCATTGACGTAGGGTGACGTTCCCTAGCTCCTTGCCATTCTTTTCCGTGGTTTATAGGCCGTGGGGAGGCCGAGAGGGGCTTGATTGAGCATGTTTGGGGTTTTTCCATGTTTGGGGAGAGCTCGCCCGATCTATGGATTTGATGCATGATTTCACGTTTTGATGGCCTAGAATCATGCTAGGGGTCCCCAGGGGTCTTCCCCTTTGATTTCCCCCTCTCCGGTGGAGGCATGGGGGCGTGGTTGAGGTTTTTGGGCTTTCCCACCGTTTTCGCCGTCGGGTGCGTATGACGGTCCTTCCAGGGACCGTTACATGATGTGATGCGCCGCGAGGGGGCCGTCACATGCCCTTTTGTTAGCCTTTGGGGGTCAGGGACTGTGACGGTCCCAAGATAGACCGCCACTTCTAAGTGACGTGCCCAGGCTGGGCCGTCAGGGGCTTTCCGACCGTTGGTTTCTAACCGTTGGGGGTCCGCGTGTGTAACGCACCAGGGCCAGCGCGTTACATCCGCGTGACGCGCTGGGGTGAGCGCGTTACTTCCTGGGTCATCCCAGGTGTGAGGGGCGCGTAACACGCTGGGCCAGGCGTGTTACATTTGTGTAACGCATTGGGGCAAGCGCGTTACATCCTGCCCTCGCGCTGGGAGCGTGAGGCGCGTGTAACGCTCTGGGCCAGGTGCGTTACATTCGTGTAACGCGCTGGACCAGGCACGTTACTCCCTGCGTTCCTCAGGTCGTGTAACGGCCTGCGTTAGACCGCCAGGTGCGTGTAACGGTCTCACCTAGACCGTTATAGCCTTGTGACGGTCCCCGGGTGGACCGTCGGGTGTTTGGTTGCCCCAAGAGGGCTACAACCCTATTTTTAGTCCGACTATGGTAGCCGTGGGACGGGGCCGGTGCGTGGGGTGGTCCCCGTGCGTCGTCGGATGCGGGCGTCATTTTCCGTGACTTGAGAGTCTACTCCTTCAGTGACCCTCCACTAGTCGTAGCCTACCAGTACGCGGTACCAGTCGCACCAGGGAGTGGTGTACGGGCTTACCCTGAGGATGGTTTTAGACTGGTTTCCGTCGGGTCCCTCGTCGTTAGCCAGAGTCTGGCTACGGGGGAAAATCGGTCAGAGGACCAGACCTAGGACGCATGGTATGTGTGTGCACACGTGGTTGGGGGCGGTTGGACCCACGTCGACGGGCGTGACCCCAGCTAGTCACTTGTTTGTGGTTACTTGTGCGGTGTTCGTGCCTTGGGTAGGCGCTACCACGTCAGGCAGTTCACCTGCGGTGCGGTGTAAGTTGTCAGGGGACGCTACCGACTGTGCTTCTAGTGGGAGGTACTCCTGTCGAGTACGGAGTGTCAGACTGTCAGCTCGTGTGTTCGACCTTCGGGTTTCTCTTTACCGGGTCGACCGTTGAGCTTCAGTTGGTTTACCGTGGCACATGTGCCGATTTGCGTGCCGTAGGACCTTTGTTTTGTAGAGTGCAGGGCTTTCCTTTCCGAGGTACTCTCCTACCGCTAGCGTAGTGGTTTCCTGTTTTACGAGGTAGGGTTCGAGTGATCCCTACTGAGTCTTGTTCCGAGACTGATTCCCTGTGTGTTTTCACCGTGTTTCAGGTGAGGCGCCGCCCCAGGGGACCGCGTCTGGGGCACAGCGTGGTGCGGGTGCCCAGAGGTAGTGCAAAGGTCAGAGCTGGGGTATGTCCCGTGTAGCTATACTTTGCTTTCTTATCTCTGTACTAGTCGTGGACTACTGTTGTTATTTTATTGTTATCTTGTGGACCATGTAAAATGCTAATTTATTTCCTGCTTAATACTATAACTGTTTAATTTCTGCAATTACTTGTGATACTTGTGTAGTTCCCACACCATCCTTCTAACCCTTCCGAGTCTTCGGACTCGTGGGTGGCGGTGCGAGTCTCGGGTTATCGGGTCTTCCCGATAATTGGATTCTCGGGTCGTTACAAGTAACGCTCCTCAGAGCAGTTCCTTGACTCGGCGCTAGGCACGGGTCGGGCTTCTTCTTCTTCAAATGCGGAGGCTACTGCCCACAACAGTCTCTGGCGACCCAGGGGAGTGCTCCCTGGGCCCCGCAAGTAGTTTCTCATGGCCTGCTCCACTCCTTCTCAGTCTTGATCAGGAGGAGAGGCGGGTGATATCGTCATGTTGATAGCAACGGGCACATGGGTTGCAGGCTCCGCACGGGCAGCCTGATAGTGACGTTTGTGGTGTCGACGGCGGGTGTTCTCCAGCGGGACCAGTATGGACAGTGCCGGCTGGTAGACGGGGGCCGATGTCTTGACCCGATCTCCCTGTTGAGCCCTTGCCAGGGGAAAGGTGCTGGGCCATGCCCGGGTTGGGGAAGTGAACTGGGCTACTTTGGGAACCCATGCCTGCTTGCCCTTGGTTGGCCTTGAGGCCGGTTGGTGCTATGGTGCTGCTGCCGGAGTTGTGGGGGTCATCCTACCCTTCATCTTCTCCAGCGGCTGGAAAGAGTTGCGCACTGGTACGGCGGGGACAACGCACTACGGGATCATCTCGGAGCGTGGTTCGGTGTGGTGAACTCAGACGGTCCCGATAACAGCTGACTTGCCGGTGCTGGAGAAACGGCCCCGAGGTGATGTAGTGGCATGGATCCTCCGGAGCCTCCTCTGACAAGAGGTCGAGCCCTGGTGAGACGGGCCGGCAGTTTGGTGCACATGGTGCACGTTGCAGCTCAACGTCCTCGCGGGGACGGTCTTGGGAGATTCGGCCACTGGTTGGCCGGCAGCAGCTTTGGTGGCCCCCTGGATGGGGGAGTTGCTTTCAATCCCGTCAGACGCCTTGACGTCCAGCAGGTTCGTGAAGGCCACTCCCAAAAAGTTGGGGAAGCCAACTGAGGGAGGGAAGCTCCCGAAGGTGAGAGGGACGGCCAAGTAGCCATTCCGAACATGGCTTTCGACGGGCTGCTGGCTGAAAGCGAGGGTCATCCTGACGTCCGGAGTGGAACCTGCGTTTACAAATCACAGAATTAGCATTACAAGAAGGAGGCCGTGGAGCCCTTAATTCCGGCAAAGAGATGAGGGGTGATCTGGTACCACCGGGCGTGCCAGACTTGTGGACGCACTTTTCGGCACGCTCATTTGTCTGTTCTTTAAGTCAGTTTAATCGGTGGGTTTATTCATTTATTAAGTGCGTGGGCATGCCAGTCACGAAGTGACGGTTTATTGTGCGCTCGATCTGACTAATTAGACGATTGTGTGGTTCATGTCGGGACCAAAACCCACCGCGCCATAAAGGTCACGGCGTCATTTACATCCCCTCAGAGAGGGGAATACCCTTTATTAATTGCCGGAAATAAGGGCTCCACGGTCGAAAGAATTACTAGCTAGCGCATAAGGAGAGGGGCAGTCAGACTATACTGAGGATTCATATCGGGGTACGAATACTCGTGTCATGTTGGTCACTGGCGGATTCTATGTTTGGACAAACGTTCATACGGAAAACGAGACGGTAACGGGGACGAACCCGTGCTAATGTCTGCCAGGGGATGGCAATTTTAATACAAAGGTGGGAATCAGATCCCGATTGAAAATGAGACTTCGACGAGATATTGGCCCGGAACGAGGTCAGATGATAACCATGATGGGAGAGATAACTCCCGAGGGTAAAGCCCGGCCTACGAATGCATCATTAATATTCCCGAGTCCGGAATCTAAGAGAGAGAGAGAGAGAGAGAGACGAAGGCCACGTCATTCTGTTCGTGATGATTGTTACTGCTTATTATTATCATTCACTCATTGGCATCACCCTTTTTATTGGCTGTCTCTTATCACTTGTAGACCTTGAACTCTTCTCCTATTCATCATTATATTATTATTATTATTCCCCCTTTTTTGTTATTTTCTCTTTTGTTTATTCTTTTGACTAGAACCCCCACCCTTTTTATTACTATATTTCCCCTTTCTGATGTGACACACCCTCGGACCTAATTTAACAAGCACAACCACAAGGCTATGAAGCCTACGTAAGCGGACCTTCGTATGGCGCACACCCTTAACCTGGGGGTAACTCAGGGATGCCGAGTCGAGGAAATGGGACAAGCCCCTTGCTGGTAGAGGGCCAGCAAAGTCTAAGTCAAACCTCCCCTTGAGGTGCGGATATTCAACTCAATGTGTTGGCCTTGGCCGAGGGACGCGGATCACTCACTCACACCCATGGTGGTCGCACAAGATGGTGGAACCTTTGGACCGAGCGCTCCCTCTCTAACCGACGGTGCAATTGAAGAATATTAAATGAACAAGTATAATTGAGAGCAAGGGATGAGTTCTCACCTAGCCGGTTTGAAGAAACCGACTCCGGTCGGAGACGGGGGCGAGCGGGGAGGCGAGGGGAGGCACCCGCACACCGCGTCGATGAAGCTTCAAACCTGCGAGTGTAAATAATACATGAACTACCCCCATGCAAAAGGGGGGGATCTCGGGGAAGGGAAGCCAATGAATACACTCAATACGACCTCCACGCAGGGAGGGGCCTTCAGCCGGCCAAGCGGGGAGGGGAATTCGAGCTAGAAGTGAAGAGAGGGAAGTCGAAGCCGAATCTGCCCACTGACTATGTCTCAGGATAGACCGTCAGGTATTTGGATGCTGTGGTCAGCCCCAAATTTTTTTGTAGACGAAACCACTTGGAGATTCTTCATAGCTGGATCTGGATGATGCTTGAATTTTGTAAATTTCTTCTGGCACCGCTGCTGGTCGGGGTAGGGGCTTGAACAGGGTGGCAGACCCTCGGATCTGACAGCTTCAGGTTCCCAACAGCAGGAAGCAGAGGTTGCCACGGTCGCTCCAGAGCTCAGAATCAAGTGCTGCTAGGGTCGTTAAAACCTTTGACGAGTCCTCTTCGAAGAAATACTGACGGGGATACCAGCTGATGTAGGGGTCGACCGATAGGCTCTGAACACTGAGGAGGGGTCGGTGCAGACTGAGTGGAAGCAGAACCGAGCACCCGAGGGAGAAAATTGATAACTTTCAGGTCCGGCCACTAAATGGGGCTCTGCTTCTTGGAGATGTTAGAAGACTCGTAGTAGAAGATGTTTGAAGAATAATTCTCAATCCGATTCCTAACACGATCGTCGCAGTCGAGCTTCCAATCCGGCTCTGGTCTCCTGCCAGGGGGGATTTGCGCAGTTGTGGGAGAATGGCTATCCTGGTCGATCACAAACTCGGAATGGGACGGGATCACCACCGTTGCGAAGAAGACAGGCAGACGCTTCCGTTGATATATGGTATGCCACGTGAAGCTCCCAGGGGACGACGGGGTGGCCTCTACAAGCTGCGGCCAATCTGCTGCCTGCAACCAGAACTTGAGAGGGTGGAGATAGGTAATGGGGAATGGGGTAGATGGGAGGGGAAATGAGGTGGTTGTGTGTAGGGGCAACCCCCAGCTGTGAGGGGGTCTAGGAGGGGGGGTTTCAAGGTGTGGGAAGGAGAGAATGAGGGCTAGAAGGGGGTGTTTGCTATGGGTGAGAGAGGAGCTGCGAATTTGGGCTTGGAGGGAGAGGGGAAGGTGAGGGGGGCACAAGTGGGTGGAGGGAAGGTGAGTTTGAATTTTCCTTAATGGAGGGTATTCAATGGTGGTCTTGGGGATGGGAGGGGTTGTGTTGGGGAAGGGAAGGGGTGCTTGGGGTAGTGGGAAGGGTGCTTGGGGAAGTGGGTGGGGTAGTTGGGGGTTGGGAGGTGGAGCTAGGATTGGTGGAAGCTCTCTTGGGACTAGGGGGTGGAGTAATGGGATGTGTGGGGAAGGGGAGTGGCCTTTAATGGGGGTAGGTGGGAGAGTGGTGGTTGGGAAGGGAGGAGAGAGAAAATTTTTAAATTGGGTGTGGAGGAGAGAGAAAGGGGAGTGAAGAGAGAGAGAGAGGATGGGTGGGGAATCTCTCCCCTAGGGTCTCTCACCCAAATAATGGAATCTCTCCACTAGATAAGAAGTTTGAACTCTCAAAATGGTAAGTTTTTCATTCATTGATTCATTATCTCAAAATGGAGAGAGTGGGGTCCTATTTATAGTGATCCCACAATTTACAATAAGACCCTGACTTTTGACACATTGACTAATAACCAACAAGATAGGGGCGCCCATGGGTCAAGCCCAATGAATTGGGCCCAATAGCTAACTAATAAACATAATGACACTCAAACCTAGGGAAATAAGCACAAGACCTAGGGACATGACTCGAATAAAAGGGAAATTACAATGATATGACTCAAATAAAATAAAGAAACATACATAGGACTCAAAATAAATGACTAGACCATGATGTACGCCTCCGGGGTGACGAGAATGGTCGAGAGTGTCAGGACGGATGGTGATGACCCCTTCATACTCCTGGGGTGCGAAGAACTCGACTCCGTCGAGTAAGAGGTGGTACCGCTCACATGTCTTCCGAAAGAAGCCGATTCTTCCACCTAGCGAGGTAGAGCCCGTTCACCTTGCTCCGAGTGATGATTACATGTTCATCCAATATTCTCTCAAGTTGCTTACGTCGGGCTCTCTGGGCTGATGGTGCTCACATGGGGAGGGGTGGGTGCTCTCTCAAGGGAGGAAGGGGGCTTGAAATTCTCACTTGGTGCCACCGTGGGTCCCTTGTGTGGCACAAGGCTTTCCACATTGAAACTGAAGTTAACTCCGTATCCCTTGAGGAGGTCTAACTTAGTAGTGGGGCTAATGCACCTCAAAACCTGGAAGGGGCTGATCCCACAAAACCTCAATCTTGAGTTGTCTCTATGTGAGAGCCTCTCATTCCTCACCATCTCGGAATCACCTATTTGGATTTCTTGGTGACGCCATTGAGTCGGTCGGCCTTTTGTAGATTTCATGACTCTTGTTGATGCACTTGCAAGGTTATCATGCAATTTTATGAATGCTATCCTTTTAGTGGTTATGGGTGGACCTGGACAACCATAGATGGACCTATCATGCCATGATACCATATGGACCTTGATGAACCTTGGTGGGCCGGGGCAACCATATGTGGACTTATCATGCAATGTTGTCATGTAGACTTTGGTGGGCCTAGGTGGGCCGGGGCAACCATATGTGAACCTATCATGCAAAGTGGTGATGAATGTCGGGGGACCCAGACATCCGTAGATACTTTTGACATGCTTAAGACCCATGATGAATGAGGGTGGACCAATACATCCGAATATGGACCACTCATGCTTTCTACTTGACATGTGGGTGATATGAATGAATGGACCCAACATAGTGTTCATGCCAAGTGGTGTGGTAAGCCTAGACACATTCATGTTTTTCTTATGGGTGACTTCCATGTGTATAGGTGTGGGACAACCTTTGAACTCCCATTGGAAAGGGTCGAATGGATCTAAGAAGGTGGTCATCATGGGGTGGAGCACAACCTCATTACCTAGGGATATGTGGCCCAAGGTCATGGCTCCCAAGGTGTAACTCGGGTCTAAGATGGAGTGAATTGGGTCAAACATGGTGAGTTGGTGTAGGGAAAGGTGGGTGGTGGATAAAGTGTTTGGGTCACACGAGTCTCTTGACTCCCATTGGAATGGATCATATGGATCATAAAAGGGGTTACCTAGGGGGAGGAACTCCATGTCCTCAAGACCTCAAAAGGTGCTAAGTCATCCTTCTCCATGATAGTTGGGCCAATGTTCTTGGCAAGTGGGTCGGCCATGAGTGGAGGGCTTGGCTTTCTACCCGAGATAAGAAGCTCTAAATCGAGGAGAAGGTTGGGCTCATCGGGTGTAGGGAGGAATAGAAGGAGGTCGCTAGTGTAGCAACCAATGGTGCAAACCGAGGTGATAGACCCTATGCATAGGTGTAGGAGGCTAAGGCTCCTAGGTTGTTCAACCATAGGGGTCAACATGCTAGTCATCTCTAATTGCCATGCTATGCCATTGAGAAGGTCCTCTAAGGTCTCCACTTGATAGGATGCTTGGATTGTGGTGTGATAGGAGAAGAAGGGCACTATGGGAAGGTCTTGTTCTATAGGAGGGAAAACATGGGCCGGGATCTCTCTAATTGGGCTCTCCTTTAGCCAACTAACAATGGGTTCTCCTAAGATGATCTCCGCCCCAACTAGAGAGGGTGGTGTAAGGTAATACCCATCATGTGAGGTTTCTTCTTCAACTTGGACTTGGGTTTCCTCCAAGGTGGGGGGTGGGTTTGGAGTGTTCCCAACTATTAAATCGAGTATGAGTTCTTCTACCAAGGAGGTGAGAGGGTCTTTTGGGGTGATGAGGGTTGGTGTGTGGTGCTCCCGGGGTGGAGGGTAAAGGGAAACTTGGATTGGGATTGGTACGGTGGGGTTTGGGAGTGGAAGTAGTGGAGGCCTAGGTTGGGGTAGGATTGGGGTTAGAAGTGGAAGGTGGGTTGGGTGACGAGATTTGGGTTGATGGGTTTTGGGGGGGTACCTCTTTTTGGGGATGATGGAGGGGTAGTGGTGGGGACCAAGGGGAATCGTGGGGTATGGGTTTGGTGAGGGATTGTGGGTTGGGTGGTGGTGGCCGTCATGGGTCTAGGTGGAGGATGGGCTCGGGGTCCACTTGGGTTTGAATGGTGAGAATAGGTTGAGTGGTAGTCTTTATTGGGGAAATCGGGTCGGTTAGAGGTCTCTTCCCCTTGGGATCGGCCGGTTGTGGAGGGGGGAAAATGGGGCCCAATTGAGTTTGGATAGTGAGGTTTGTGGAAGGGGGGTTTTGTTGGAGTGTGGGGACCCTTAGGGGATTTGGTGGAGAGGTGGATGCTTGGTTTATTTGGGCCTTAAGGGAGAGGACTTGGTTGCAAAGTGTAGTTATGATGGTTGAGAGGTGACTTATTGGGGTTGGTGGAGATGGAGACCAAAGGTCGGCCCCAAGTTGGCCGGGTGGGGATGGAGGAGTGGTAGTGCTCCTCGGTTTAGGGGTGCTTGAATAGGAGGGGTGGGAATATTTGGGGATGTAGATTTTTCTAAGTTCTTTCTTAATATCATCCCATGAGGAAATGGGTTCTTGTTTCCTAACGTCCCTTAAGCCCACTATGTTCCTCCATTTTTCCTTAGCTTGACCCCGAAATTGCCCCATGGTAACGCGGACTCTTGCGGGTCCATAAACCATAGTTCTCTCAAAGTGTTTTTCCATGGTGACCTCCCACTTTAGGTAGGCACTATAGCATGATCCATCGAAGAGGAGATCCTCAAAAGAGATTATGTCAAATGGAGGGTTGATCGGTCCCTTGTGGGGGTCGAGTGGGATGAATGTGACCAAAGAGAGGTAGCCATGTTGATGAATGCAAATGTGCCCAAGGACTAGACTTAGTAGAGACAAGTCTAAAATCTGGCTTTGATACCAATTTGATGTGACACACCCTCGGACCTAATTTAACAAGCACAACCACAAGGCTATGAAGCCTACGTAAGCGGACCTTCGTATGGCGCACACCCTTAACCAGGGGGTAACTCGGGGATGCCGAGTCGAGGAAATGGGACAAGCTCCTTGCTGGTAGAGGGCCAGTAAAGTCTAAGTCAAACCTCCCCTTGATGTGCGGATATTCAACTCAATGTGTTGGCCTTGGCCGAGGGACGCGGATCACTCACTCACACCCACGGTGGTCGCACAAGATGGTGGAACCTTTGGACCGAGCGCTCCCTCTCTAACCGACGGTGCAATTGAAGAATATTAAATGAACAAGTATAATTGAGAGCAAGGGACGAGTTCTCACCTAGCCGGTTTGAAGAAACCGACTCCGGTCGGAGACGGGGGCGAGTGGGGAGGCGAGGGGAGGCACCCGCACGCCGCGTCGATGAAGCTTCAAACCTGCGAGTGTAAATAATACATGAACTACCCCCATGCAAGGGGGGGATCTCGGGGAAGGGAAGCCAATGAATACACTCAATACGACCTCCACGCAGGGAGGGGCCTTCAGCCAGCCAAGCGGGGAGGGGAATTCGAGCTAGAAGTGAAGAGAGGGAAGTCGAAGCCAAATCTGCCCGCTGACTGTGTCTCAGGATAGACCGTCAGGTATTTGGACACTGTGGTCAGCCCCGAATTTTATTGCAGATGAAACCACTTGGAGATTCTTCGTAGATGGATCTGGATGATGCTTGAATTTTGAAAATTTCTTTGGGCACCGCTGCTGGTCGGGGTAGGGGCTTGAACAGGGTGGCAGACTCTCGGATCTGACAGCTTCAGGTTCCTAACAGCAGGAAGCAGAGGTTTCCACGGTCGCTCCAGGGCTCAGAATTAGGTGACGCTAGAGTCGTTGGAACCTTTGACGAGTCTTCTTCGAAGCAAGACTGACGGGGATGCCAGCTGATGTAGGGGTCGACCGTTAGGCTCTGAACACTGAGGTTGGGTCGTTGCGGACTGAGTGGAAGTAGAACCGAGTACCCAAGGGAGAAAATTTATAACTTTTAGGTCCGATCTCAAAATGGGGATCTGCTTCTTGGAGATGTTAGAAGACTTGTAGTAGAATATGTTTGAAGAAGAACTCTCAATCCGATTCTTAACATGATCGTCGCAGTCGAGCCTCCAATCCAGCTCTAGTCTCTTGCCAGGGGGGATCTGCGCAGTTGTGGAAGAATGACTCTCCTGGTCGATCACAAACTCAGGATGGGACGGGACCACCACCGTTGCAAAGAAGATAGGCAGACGCTTCCGTCAATATATGGTATGCCACCTGAAGCTCTCAGGGGACGACGGGGTCGCCTCTGCAACCTGCGGCCAATATGCTGCCTGCAACCAGAACTTGAGAGGGTGGAGATAGGTAATGGGGAATGGGGTAGATGGGAGGGGAAATGAGGTGGTTGTGTGTAGGGGCAACCCCCAGCTGTGAGGGGGTCTAGGAGGGGGGGTTTCAAGTGTGGAAAGGGGAGAATGGGGGCTGGAAGGGGGTGTTTGCTATGGGTGAGAGAGGAGATGCGAATTTGGGCTTGGAGGGAGAGGGGAAGGTGAGGGGGGCACAAGTGGGTAGAGGGAAGGTGAGTTTGAATTTTTCTTAATGGAGGGTATTCAATGGTGGTCTTGGGGATGGGGGGGTTGTGTTGGGGAAGGGAAGGGGTGCTTGGGGTAGTGGGAAGGGTGCTTGGGGGTTGGGAGGTGGAGCTAGGATTGGTGGAAGCTCTCTTGGGACTAGGGGGTGGAGTAATGGGATGTGTGGGGAAGGGGAGTGGCCTTTAATGGGGGTAGGTGGGAGAGTAGTGGTTGGGAAGGGAGGAGAGAGAAAAATTTTGAAATTAGGTGTGGAGGAGAGAGAAAGGGGAGTGAAAGAGAGAGATTAAGAGAGGGATGGGTGGGGAATCTCTCCCCTAGGGTCTCTCACCCAAATAATGGAATCTCTCCACTAGATAAGAAGTTTGAACTCTCAAAATGGTAAGTTTTTCATTCATTGATTCATTACCTCAAAATGGAGAGAGTGGGGTCCTATTTATAGGGATCCCACAATTTACAATAAGACCCTGACTTTTGACACATTGACTAATAACCAACAAGATAGGGGCGCCCAAGGGCCAAGCCCAATGAATTGGGCCCAATAGCTAACTAATAAACCTAATGACACTCAAACCTAGGGAAATAAGTACAAGACCTAGGGACATGACTCAAATAAAAGAGAAATTACAATGATATGACTCAAATAAAATAAAGAAACATACATAGGATTCAAAATAAATGACTAGACCATGATGTACGCCTCCGAGGTAACGAGAATGGTCGAGAGTGTCAGGACGGATGGTGATGACCCCATCACTTTCTCTGGTGTGACTTTTAGGCATAGAGTATGTTGGAGTGGGTCAAGCAAAGGGTGTACCGCTGGGGGATGATTTAGAGGTGTACCTCTGGAAGCAGAGGAGAGTTAGGGTGTACCGCTGGAGGGTTGAAGAGTGTGTCGGGCAGAGGCGTCAATGGGTATACCGCCAGGAACATAACAAAAGGGTGTACCGACCTGGAGGGAGAGCTAGGAGTGTATTGCTAGAAAGGATGGGAGTGTGCCAGTGAGGGGTTAAAGGGGTAAGGTCAAATGCAGGCTAGGGTGAGGGTCTGAGCAAACCTGGTACGAGATTGGAGTATACATCAATGCCGTTGAAGTGTGCCGGGGAAGGCTTAATTGGGAGTGCACCGGGTAGGCATGGGCCTAGACTGTGCTGGAGAGAGGAAAGGGGGAATAGTGTGCCGCTGAGGGAGTGTACCGGGCACGGCATTGGAGGTACAGGGGGCACTAGTGTATCGGGGTATGTAGACTGAAGAGTGTGCCGGACTGGAGTCAATTGGGGTGTGCCGCTCAAGACAGACCAAGGGAAGTTAGAGGCAATGCCATTGGGGCAAAGCCCACATGAATGGGGTGAGGTCCAAAGGGAGGCTTCTGGCTTGAGGAGTTCAGGTAAAAGGGTTCCAAATGGCAAGCTTCCAAATCTTTGTCATGTGATTGAGTTCCAAGCCTGTGTTCAACAATTCAATTCCCTGAGTCTTGTTTAGTCCAATTCTTTGAGCCCTGCATAGTTCCTTTATTCTAGTTAGAATGTCTGACTGTCGTTTATCCCATTTGTTTGTTGCTTTCTTTTGTCTTTTAACTCATTGTTATTTCTGACAAAAATTCGGCAGCATCTCCCCTTGACCCGAATGGTAAGGGGGTAAAAAGGAACATGCCCACAAGGAGTGACATGAACCAACAACTGAGGTGTGTGCCTAGGCAGCCACCGTTGGGGAAACTTCAGAAAACTCGGAGAAAATGCCGAACGAGAAACCAATAGGCTGACATAAGCTATGGGCGCACCGGAGAAATGATGGCTAAGGTGTGCCGAGCTGGCAAGCCAAGGGTGTGCCTGGTAGACTATGGTCAGGGTGTACAGGTGAAGGCATGGCCAGGGAATGTACCGGCCAAGGAGAGGTCAAGGGGAGTGTGCCGGCCAAGGGAGGCACCAAGGAGTGTGCCGGCCAGGAAGCCAAGGGAGGAGTGTGCCGCTGGGTAAACCAAGGGAGGTGTACCGCTGGGCAAACAAAAGGAGGAGTGTGCCGCTGGGCAAACCAAGGGAGGTGTACCGCTGGGCAAACAAAAGGAGGTGTGCCGTTGAAAGGCTTGAGTGGTGTGACGACTGGGGGGGGGCTTGAATGGGTGTGTGTATACCACTAGCTCGGCAGAAGGAGCAGAGGAACATTTTTGGTTAGTGGGTGGATGATGCACACCAAGTAGAGGACCATAACACTTTAACGAAGCTGCATGGGAAGAGAAAAGGGGGAGATTGCGTTGCAGAATACCACTGAGAGGAGGAGGAGGCCAGCCTTGTATTATCAAGTCAGAAACACTGACCACCCAACTAGATAGACCAGTGCCATGGGGAGGATAGGCAACATAGAGAGTTAGAAGGTTGGAGAAGGATGTAAATCACGAACCGACAGTGAGGAGAAAACCACAAACACAACAAGAAGTAGAAACTAAAGACATTTCATTCATGGAGAATTCAAATGACAAATGTCATGACCCAAAGGCCAAACATAATACAGTGCGTCCAAAACGACAGGGAGAGGAGAAAAGCTAAGAAGTGAAAAGAAAAAGAAAACATCTGGGAGAGGGTTGGAACGGGGGAGAATTATCATCTTCTCCACCACATTCTTCCCCTCCACCCTACAGGTAGCTCCCTCTCTCCCCTATCTCTCCACTCTCTTCTACCTGTTTCTTCTCTTCTTCTTCTCCTTCGACTGCTGCCTTCTTCGTATGTGTGGCTTCTTCGTATGTAAGCATTCTCCTCTTTTTTTTCCCTCATGAGAGGCCTTTTATAGGTGTGCCGTTGAAGGGGGGATCTCATGATGGCACTGCCATCCGAGGTTGACCCGAGTCCCATCTTTATCTGGCAGAAGTCTCCTTCGTCCAATCGGAAGATGACACCTAGGCATGGGGTTAGCTGGCGTTGAAATGGCCACGCTGCGTGCCAAGGGGTTCCTCCAATGACCGTTATGTATTTTGCCGGTCTGTACCATTCGAAGGAATCCCACGATGTGCCGCTGGAAGGGGCCAAGGCGCTGTGCCGTTGAAAGGGCGGAATGTCTGTGCCGTTGAAGGGCCTGCTGGAAGTGTGCCGCTGAGGGCTTAGACAGTGTGCCGCTGAAGGGCGTTGCTAGTGTGCCGCTGGGGGCCCAGATTGGATTTTCCGGTGAATGGCACAAAAAATGAGTGTGCCGTCGAGATGCCTGAGACCGTGCCGTTGAAGGGCAAGATGGGGTGTGCCGTTGGGACACTTGAGACTGTGCAGCTGGGGGCTCGTTAGGGGTGTGACGCTGGGGCACCCGAGGAGTGTGCCGCTAGAGGCACCTCAGGGGTGTGCCGCTGGGGCCTTGCAGGCAGTGTGCCGCTGAACGGGCACGGAGTGTGCCGTTTGAAAGAGCTTCTACTTTTACTTTATGAACTTGAAGTTATGCACTCTTTGGGATGTTTCTTCACCGTTAGGGACCCGAGGGTGGGTCTATCGCAGTATATATATTCAGGAGGATATCCTGTGCTTTCTTTGTCATTTAATGCGCCCGTGCAAATGTGGGGATTTGCCGGATGATAGTATTCTCCCGGAGCCCTCGATGGCCAGTCTCCCTGGGTCTTCTTTCTTTGACTTTGCCATTAGTGCCGGGGCTTGGGGGGGGATACGGACGTACGTTTTTACACGTCCACAATCACGTATCTGCCGAAAATAGTAGGAATGATCAGCCTAGTGGGAGTACACCTATTAAGGAGTGCACACTCAGTGAGAAGTGCACACTCAGTGGGAGTGTGTTGGTGAAACCACTAGAAAATTAAGACTCGAATGTAATGGCAAGCGTGGGTATGTCCCTCCTCAATTTTAAAAATTTTGATGACCATGTGCTCATTTGTGAGCCTAAGAAATGATGAAAAGTCCAGGTTTGTCCAGGAGTTTTTTACATCTTTGTCAAATTCCATGACACAACATATGTTTTGGGAGTTTGTAAATCCCTTACAGGTGCCCGAAAAGATTGAAAACTAGTGGGTTTTCAAACACGAGCGCAAGGCAGATGGGTCGATTATACGAAGCACGACCTATGGCGAAAGATTACATCCAAGAGTGGATATAGTCTATGATGAGGGGCTATCTCCGATGGTGAGATTTTCATCTGTTCATAGTTCACCAGTGTTTAGCTATCCTTAGTTTTTGACTGTATTTTTCTATGGAGAACTAGACGAGAAAATAATATGGCTCAAGCAGATGGCTTTGAGGCCAAAAAGATAAGGGCTCAAAGCTTACTGCCCCAAGCATAGAGCTTGAAATGATCGTCTAAATAGTGGTATAAGGTGATTATCTCGTTTCGTTTTGAGAAGATCTTTAATGGCCACTGTATGCATGTCAAATGAGTGGGAGGAAAGTGTTTCTCCATTTATCATTGTAACTCAATGATTTCTAGATAGCTAATTATAATCATCTGGAGTGTGATTCCCTGTATGGGTGAGACAAGCTATGTGCTTGGAGTGAAAATTGTGTAGTATCACCTGTAAAGGATCCTGTGTTGTCTCAGGAGTCTTATAGTGATAGAGCGATTGGATCGGCACAATTTAACACCCATTCATACTCCCTTTGCTAAACCGTGCTTGGTATTAAAAATGAAAAGGAAGAAGTGTCAAGGGTGCCTTATACGCTTGGAAGCTAGATACACATGGTGTTGTGCTCGCAATGTATTAGTTACACTGTGAGTCTAGCAAGTTGTCACCTAGATAATATAGGTCCCACGCATCTTTTGTAGACTTGCGAGGGACACTAAACCATGTCTTGTGAGATAGATGTGCCAAAGCAGATTGGTAGAGAATAAATGTGCATTGTTTTCTCCTCTATAAAGGCACAGTAAGTGGCTGGTTCCGCTACGTTCTTACGTAGTTGTGAAGCATCCTGCTATATTTGGCGAATACATCTTGAGATAATGGTGTACAACTATATAGTTTACAGTGGGCATTGGCCTTCGCCAAGGACGTTAGATAGCAGAATATCATTACATCTAGTATGAGAGTTAGTAAAGCTTCGACTGAGTCAAAGTAGTTGATCTCTTAGATTTGTTCTAGTTAAAGATCATGATGGGACATCATTAAGAACATAGTTAGATCATTCTCCAAAGGAGTGTCCTTAGATAGAATGGTTAATTTACACATCGTCAGAGTGTCGCCGGGTTAGAATCGACCCTCTCACACGGGTGATTCACCTTGGCGCTACAGATAGCTTGCAAGATGAGTCATTTGATATTACGACACCCTGGAAGTCTAGGAGCGAGCGTAATATCCCCCAAACAACATAGATATGTCGCCTTAGCAGAGGCTAAGATGAGATCTATCACAGATCGGCCATGAGGATTTGGCTGCAATCCCATGGAGCCTGAGAATCCGGATACGTGAGTCGTAAGAAGGCGCTGAGTGGGAGCGACTGGTTTGCGAGACTCGGGTTATTGTGTAAGTCACAACTAGACTTGTATCCGCGCGGTGTTTCATGATATTTTATAAAGTGACACGCCCATGAAAATGGAAGAACACTGCAGCATGCGTATCATACCGCATGTGTAATATGACCGCATATGAGAATGATGAATGGATCCCTCTTCATCATTGTGTGAGCTCATGAATCACATTAGTGTGATTCCTTATGTATCCCCAGTGACCTGCATCGCTGTATCATGAAAAAGAAGCTTGATGTCGCTACTTTAGTATGTTACTTAGGGCGACGATTGATACCGTCCTGTGGGACATGTCTAGGAAAGCAGTCAAGACGAATTGCATTGACATTAGCAGCATAGGGAAGACATTTTATATTTCACCATACTTAGTTGCTCATATCCGAGGAGGCTTTTATTATCTGTGTGATGATAAAGTTGTAAGGTTTCGCACAGCACCTACGGGCGACGCAGCGGATAATAAAAATTCATTCTGCCCGATCCCGGTGCTATGGAAAGCTTAATCTGTGCTCGAATCGGTGTTTTAATTACCCCAACCCGCCTAATTACAGGTTGCATGTTTCACCTTGCGCGGAACGACGTTGTCCGCTAAGCCTGATGCAAAAAACTAAGCCGCACAGCTGCACGACATCTAGAGATGATCCACACTGAACCTTCTGCAGTGACGGTACCCCCGGCACGGACCTTCCCCGACCCTTTCACCTTCTGGAAAGAGAGAGAGCAAGAGGAAGGAAGGGGGGAGAGGAGCTAATCCTCTTCCTTAGGATAATTGCTTGATTAAGCCTTTGGAAGAACAACTCTCGAATGAGCTCATGTAAGGATCTATATATAGAGTTTAGGCATTTCTGAAAAGGACTCCAAAAGATCGAAACTGTATATATGTCCTTTCTACTATTATACATATGTATTAAGCTCCATTTACACTCCTTTCCAAAAGGAACTAAATGGAAATAATACATACATTTGTATAATAATAATCCGTCACCAAAGAATCTATTGTGTGTGATCTTCTAGGCCCATAGTCACTCTAGTTTAAGACCCATTAACTTTTAATTTCTAATTAGAAGTAAATTAAACATATTCTTCGCTTCTACTAGAGCCGAATAATAGTTTAATTTATTCCGAACCTTTGATCACGTTGGGTCAAGTAAATCCGCGTGATCCTAGAGGACACCGAGTTTAAACCAGCCTATCTGGTACCTGTAAGTCCACAGTTACCGCATCGATATAACCCCTCGCTCCTTCTATGAGTCTGGTTCGATCGAGGGTATGGTTTCTGTCAAACCCCATGATCGTGCCATTTGACTATGACCTCCTTAAAGTGTATGACGTCCGTTCTAAACGAACTCACACGACCCTGGCCAAGGATTTAACGGAGCATCAATGTCATGACACATTAACTGTCTGATATATACCCGATAGTGAGCGATCCCCTCTTGACCATTGATGATCTTCACACGTATCCTGGAGTGGTTAATGACTCGGCAACTCATGACTTATGGTTAAAGTCACTTAGCTAAGTAATTAAACTATTCCAGTCCTCATGTAAGATCCGATCAATGTCTCAGGTTAAAGGACCAACGATGCTACTGAGACAGTTGGATTTTCAGTTGATATTAGGTATAATCAACCATCTGAAGATCCAATAGCGGATCAGTTCAATGTACATTCTCCAAGGACATACACCTACACATATGTGTTGGTGCCCCGCACCAATGACTTTGAGACTGGTCACTGACACATCATGTGTACTGGTTTAATAGGTAATCAAAGTCCCCGAGTGATTACCCTCCAACCATGAACAATTTAAGGTATGTGTTCATGTAAAGTCAGTCTCATAATCGAGATCCCATCTTGAGTTGACTTTGCAACCACATATCCTAGGGATAACGTAAATTAATACACAATCGCATATTTATGCTCAAACACCACTTTATTAATAATGAACAAGATCGTACACATATCGGGTCTACCCGACCCTAAATTGGCCTGTAGCACACCAACACTAACAATCTCCCACTTGAACTATAGTCAATTACCCACAACTTTGAGGCCCATCTTATCCCGATGACGCTCAAATACAGTCTGTGTCAAAGGCTTAGTCAGCGGATCTGCTATGTTGTCTTCTGACGGTACACGCTCTACCGTCACATCTCCACGATCAACAATCTCCCGAATAAGGTGGAAGCGCATGAGAATATGCTTCGACCTTTGGTGAGATCTCGGTTCCTTCGCCTGGGCGATGGCCCTATTATTATCATAAAATAATAGGATGGGAGCTGATATCTTGGGAACTACGCCAAGTTCCAAGATGAATTTCTTCATCCAGATGACTTCTTTAGCAGCTTCAGCTGTAGCAATATATTCCGCCTCCATCGTCGAATCTGCAGTCGTATCTTGCTTGGAGCTTCTCCAACTAACTGCCCCTCCATTCAACATGAATATAAATCCAGACATGAATTTGCAGTCATCTGGATCTGACTGGAAACTAGAATCTGTGTAAGCTCTAAGCTGTAGGTCCTCTCCTCCATAAAGTAGAAACAGATCCTTAGCCCTTCACAAGTACTTAAGGATACCCTTTACTACCTTCCAGTGCTCTTCGCCTGGATTTACCTGATATCTACTGACAATGCTTAAAGTATTGACAACATTAGGCCGTGTACATAGCATTGCATACATGATTGACCCTATCGCTGAAGCATAGGGTACCTTATTCATATGTGCCACCTCCTCAGAAGTTTTAAGACTCATCCCCTTGGATAGGCAAATTTCATGTCTCATGGGAATAAGACCTCTCTTGAAATTTTTCATCCTAAACATTTTGAGGATAGTGTCTATGTACATGGATTGGGATAATCCTAGCATCCTTTTAGATCTATCTCGATAGATCCTTATGCCCAGCACATAGGATGCTTCTTCCAAATTCTTCATGGAGAAAGTTTTAGATAACCAAGACTTAGTTGATGTCAACATCTCTACATCATTCCCAATGAGTAAGATGTCATCAACATAAAAGACCAAGAAGGTCACAGAGCTCCCACTGACCTTCTTGTAAACATAGGGTTCATCTTCATTCCGAATGAAGTTGAAAGATTTGACAGCCTCGTCAAATCTTAAGTTCTAACTTTTAGATGCCTGCTTTAATCCATAAATGGACCTTTTAAGTTTACATACCTTATTAGGATGTAGCTTGGAGGTGAATCCTTCAGGCTGTACCATGTACACCTCTTCTGACATATTTTTATTAAGAAAAATTATCTTCACATCCATTTGCCAGATCTTATAATCCAGGTATGCAGTAATGGCAAGGAGGATTCTGATTGACTTAACCATGGCTACCGGCAAAAAAGTCTGGTCATAGTCAATGCCTTGCCTTTGACGATATCCTTTCGCCACTAGTCTAGCCTTGTATGTGTCAACCTGTCCATCTGCACCGATTTTCCTTTTGAAAATCTATTTGCAGCCGATAGGGACCTTCCCTTCGGGTACATCAACTAAGTTCCAAACTTTGTTGGTGTACATGGATTGGATTTCTGAATCCATTGCCTCTTGCCATTTCTCGGAGTCTACACCACGGATCGCCTCCTGGTACGACTGAGGATCATCATCCTCATCGATACATACCTTAGAAGACCCCTCTGAGACATGTCCAACATATCTCTCAGGTTCTCTTGGTAGTCTACCAGATCTCCGTAGTGTCAGTGTTTCACTTTGAATAGGATCAACCGATACAGTCTCATCTAATGAGTTTGTGTCTATGGGTTGCGGTTCTTGGACCTCGTCCAATTCTATCTGGCTCCCACTATTTTTCTGGAGTATATATTCTCTTTCCAAAAATACAGCTCTCTTAGACACCAAGACCCTTTGCTCAGAAGGGTGATAGAAATGATATCCAAACATCTCCTTTGGATATCCCACAAACCTACAGTTCTCGGTTCTCGACTCAAGTTTATCACTCTCGTTCTTCTTTACATGAGCAGGACACCCCCAAATTTTAATGTGATTAAAATTTGATTTCCTGCCCTTCCATATCTCATATGGTATAGAAGGAACTGATTTACTTGAGATCCTATTCAATAAATATGCTGCAGTCTCTAATGCATAGTCCCAGAGAGACAAGGGTAGTCCTGACATAGACATCATGGATCGGACCATGTCTAACAAGGTCATGTTTCTCCTCTCGGATACACCATTGTACTGTGGTGTATACGGTGGAGTCCACTGAGAAACTATTCCATAGTCTTTAAGATAAGAAGTGAATTCATGGCTCAAGTATTCACCTCCTCGATCCGATCGAAGAGCCTTACTACTCTTACCAGTCTGTTTCTCTACTTCATTCTTATATTCCTTAAACTTCTCAAAGACTTGTGACTTATGTCTAATTAAATACACATAGCCATATCTAGAGAAGTCATCAATAAAAGAAATGAAATAGAGGTGACCCCCTTTTGCCTCCATGGACATGGGTCCACACACATCCGAGTGTATGAGCTCGAGAAGGTCAACAGCCCTCTCACCATGTCCACTAAAGGGAGCCTTGGTCATTTTTCCCATGAGACACGACTCACAGGTATCAAATGGCTTGTATTCGAATGAATTCAAATACCCATTTGAGTGTAAGTGAGAGACTCTTTTCTCACCTACATGACCAAGTCTGCAATGCCATAAATATGTAGAATTCACTTCATCAGCATTGAAAATTTACATAACATTAAAATATGTATCTAATACATAAAGACCATTGACTAATGAACCATTGGCTATAATCAAACCATTATTCATTATAGAGCACCCAGTGCTATTAAAAGCCAATGTATATTCAATGTTATACAAGTCAGAGATTGAAATAATGTTCTTAATAATATTAAGAATATAATCACAGTCATTCAGCTCCAGAATGACTCCTGAAGGTAAACTGAGGCGTGCAGTCCCAACAGCTTTGGCAGAAACTAAAGCTCCATTGCCCATCCTCAGTTCAATCTCCTTTTTGCCCAATCGCCTTCTATTTGCCAGCACCTGCACAGAATTACAGATATGAGATGCACATCTAGTATCCAATACCCATGATGTGGATTCCATATATGATAAATTAAGGTCTATGACAAAAATACCTTCATTTAGAATTATCTTGCAATTCCTTTTCCAATGCCCAGTTTCCCCACATCGAAAATATTTATCTTCCTTTTCATTCTTCTTGCCCTTCTCTTTGTCAACTTTGGCGAGTTGCTTACCCGTGACCTTTTTCTTTCCCTTCCCTTTGTTACTTGTGGTGGATATTTGGGTGGCCTTCCTTTTCTTGTTGGCCCGGCCAATAATCATTACAGACGAAGATGGTTTATCTTTCTGCATGGTTCCTTCAGCACTCTTTAACATGTTGAGCAGCTCTGGGAGAGTTGCTTCAATCCTGTTCATGTTAAATAAAGTTCATGATGAAGGAAGAAAAGGAATCGGGCAATGACTGGAGTATAAGATCAATGCATAGTTCAAGATCCAACTTGAACCCCAATGCATTGAGTCTTTCAATCCACTCCATCATTTTCAGTACATGGGCCTGTACTGATGAACCCCCAGACATCCGTGTCCTGAAAAGCCTTTTGGAGATGTCATACCTCTCAATCCTACCCTGCTTCCCAAAGAGCTGGCGTAGATTAAGAAGTATACTTCTACAATCAGTCTTTTCGAATTGTCTCTGCAGCTCGGGAGCCATAGAGGCCAACATGTAACATTGGGCAAGAGAGGAGTCCTCAGACCACTTGGCATAAGCCAGTAACTCACCCTCGTCGGCATCAGGAGCTGGCTCAGAATGAACCGTGTCCAACACGTACGCAATCTTTTCGGCGGTAAGGACTATGCGTAGATTATGCAGCCAATCCGAGTAGTTCGGTCCAGTTAATCTATTTGCATCCAAGATGCCGCGGAGGGGGTTGGACAACGACATTATAATCTGGATAAGAAATAAAAGATAACTTAGCATGTGTTCAAATTCTAACTTAGATGTGATTTTCTATCTTAGTTAGTCCCACTATTTTTCGATCGGACTATATATCCCTCAGTATATGGAACGGGAGATCAGCGAGATCTACCTAGTGGGTCGGAATCCCAACGAGACTGATGTACGACCTTGTGGAGAGCACAACAAGCCATACACCATCTCAAGGGCAGTCAACAAGCACTTGCATCTAATGCAATATCCGATATTCGGCCCCCGAGAAATCATCCACTTGTGGAAAGCACAACAAAGGATATTCTCGATTAGATCTAACCATCATTACTACATAGCAATGAGTTCATGACCCGACCCTTGTGGAAATCACAACAAGGCCGAGTTCAATTCCTCACCCCATTGAGGCCGAGCCTTGGAGTTTAATCCCGCCCCCAAACTCATGGACCTTGTGGAAAGTACAACAAATCCATGAAATGAAGACATTCATTCACTTCATAATGATGGAGGGCCACGACGACTCCTAGAGCCACGCTTACCAGATCTGAAATTTAATCGCGAGAGAATTTAATTTTATCTTGATCTCACCCTAGGTGGTAATATAAATATATCCAATATATTTACCGTACCTAGTAGTTTGCACAAAATAAATGCATCCAATACAAAAATAAAACGCAAGTGATCATGGACTTAATCCCTAATGTAACTAAGGCATCCGGCCCGCTTCCGAAGCAGCTGGATCGTCCTCGTCGGGTGTGCTCCGCACTTTCAAACTCTGACGCCGCAGTAATTACAACTTTTACACAGCTCGCAGGGCAGAAAAAAGTAAATTACATATCAATAAAATTTCAGAAGCCCTTAGGGCGAGTACAACAGTGGAGGAAGATAGAAGTACATTGGAATTTTAACAGAGTGAGAAAGGAGGTTCGCAGACCCCAATTAATTACATTAATCTAAGTCCATGATCACTTGCCAACCCATTCAAATAAAATCAATCAAGGATTATTTTCTGAAAATAATCCTTACTTTTGAATTTAAAAATGGGATGTGCAAACAAAAATAGGCTAGCTTTGTTTAATTTTAAAAATCGAAGCATGATTAACTAAAATTAAACACACAAAAGGGTCAATACAAGGTAAATAAAGTAGAGCACGTAAAGAACCATCGTTTTCTACAGGGGCATCTAATTGAGATAATTAATTAAATTTAAATTTAAATTTAATTATCCAATAATCTAATTTAAATTCAAATTTTAAACATATCAATAATTTAAATTTAAATTCAAAGTAATTATCCAATAATTTTGTTTGAAAGTAAATTTAAAATAATACAATTATCCTCAATTAGTAATTTTCTAAAACTCAAAATTTGAATTTAACAATTATTTAATAATTAAAATTCAAATAATTGAAATTTTCACATTTAACTTCAATAAAATTTGAAATTTGAAATTTCTAATTATCTAAAAATTAAAAAATTTAAAAATTAAAATTTACGGAAGTAACTTCAATTATTACCATTTTATCTCAAGGTAAGTAGTAATTATCTCACCTCGGTAAATTCAAATCGATTAAATAAAATTTAATATTTGACATTTACTTTTGAGATAACACTATTTAACTTACTCGATAAAAATCTATTCAATTTACTGTGTATTTTCATATATATATCCTATATATATATTTATTTATTTGAGCACAATAAATTAAAAAGGTTAAAAATGCAAAAAAATTTTAATTAAAAAAAACGGCGTCAGCAGCCATGGGTTAGACAAAAAAACGCACGCACGCACTGCGCCCGCTCCCACGCGACGCACGCGGCGGGCGCACTGCGCCCGCTCCGAGCCTTAATTTTTTTTTTTTTACAAAAAAATTTACTGCTTGGATGCCCAGCATCTAGGAAGAACAGAGACGCCTAGATCTCTTTCAACAAATAATAATTGAAGATTTTGATTGCCCCTAAAACATGGTTCTAAACGGCGATAAAACGCCGACCAGAGCGCGAACCTGGATCTGATACCACTGTAAGGTTTCGCACAGCACCTACGGGCGACGCAGCGGATAACAAAAATTCATTCTGCCCGATCCCGGTGCTATGGAAAGCTTAATTTGTACTCTAATCGGTGTTTTAAGTGCCCCAACCTGCCTAAATACAGGTTGCATGTTTCACCTTACGTGGAACGACGCTGTCCGCTAAGCCTGATACAGAAAATCGAGCCGCACAACTGCACGGCCTCTAGAGATGATCCACACGGAGCCTTCTGCAGTGACGGTACCCCTGCCACGGACCTTCCCCGACCCTTTCACCTTCTGAAAAGAGAGAGAGCAAAAGGAAGGAAGGGGGGAGAGGAGCTAATCCTCTTCCTTAGGCTAATTGCTTGATTAAGCCTTTGGAAGAACAACTCTCGAATGAGCTCACGTAAGGATCTATATATAGAGTTTAGGCATTTCCGAAAAGGGCTCCAAAAGACCAAAACTGTATATATGTCCTTTCTACTATTATACATATGTATTAAGCTCCATTTACACTCCTTTCCAAAATGAACTAAATGGAAATAATACATACATTTGTATAATAATAATTCGTCACCAAAGAATTCATTGTGTGTGATCCTCTAGGCCCACAGTCACTCTAGTTTAATACCCATTAACTTTTAATTCCCAATTAGAAGTAAACTAAACATATTCTTCGCTTCTACTATAGCCGAATAATAGTTTAATTTATTCCGAACCTTTGATCACGTTGGGTCAAGCAAATCCGCGTGATCCTAGAGGACGTCGGGTTTAAACCAGCCTATCTGGTACCTGTAAGTCCACAGTTACCGCATCGATATAACCCCTCGCTCCTTCTATGAGTCTGGTACGATCGAGGGTATGGTTTCTGTCAAACCCCATGATCGTGCCATTTGACTATGACCTCCTTAAAGTGTATGACGTCCGTTCTAAACGAACTCACACGACCCTGGCCAGGGATTTAACGGAGCATCAATGACATGACCCATTAACTGTCTGATATATACCCGACATTGAGCGATCCCCTCTTGACCATTGATGATCTTTACACGTATCCTGGAGTGGTTAATGACTCGGCAACTCATGACTTATGATTAAAGTCACTTAGCTAAGTAATTAAACTATTCCAGTCCTCGTGTAAGATCCGATCAATGTCTCAGGTCAAAGGACCAACGATGCTACTGAGACAGTTGGATCTTCAGTTGACATTAGGTATAATCAACCATCTGAAGATCCAATAGCGGATCAGTTCTGTGTACATCCTCCAAGGACATACACCTACACATATGTGTTGGTGCCCCGCACCAATGACTATGAGACTGGTCACTGACACATCATGTGTACTGGTTTAATAGGTAATCAAAGTCCCCGAGTGATTACCCTGCAACCAGGAATAATTTAAGGTATGTGTTCATGTAAAGTCAGTCTCATAATCGAGATCCCATCTCGAGTTGACTTTACAACCACACATCCTAGGGACAATGTAAAGTAATACACAATCGCATATTTACGCTCAAACACAACTTTATTAATAATGAACAAGATCGTACACATATCGGGTCTACCCGACCCTAAATTGGCCAGTAGCACACCAACACTAACAAAAGTCATGGGCACTTAACATTTGGGGGTTTGACACTGCCTATTTTTGAGAGATCCAGAGTGTCAAATCAGGTTAATATTAAAAGTTTGAGATACATACCGAGATGTTCTGAGTACTCCGTTAGTTAGGTGATGGCTTAACGGAATACTCTTAATTTGTTTGGATAAATCTCGCGAAGGTTACACGCTCCATTTCCTGTATGACCGAGAACTGCAGACCGTTTAAGATTGTACATTGTGAGATGAAGGATATGCACGACGGGCCCTAATGGGCAAGTGGGAGATGTTAATGGGCTACGGTGCCCATTGGGCCCGCCAGCGAGGCGCGCCCGCCATGGCGGCCGAGCACGGGCGGGGCGAGTGCCTGCGTGTGCCCGCGCCCGCCCGCCCGCGAGCGCGTGCATGCTCAGCGTGGCGCGCTCACGGGTCGCAACCGCGGCCCCCCCTCCTTTCCTCCCGATTCCTCCTTATCCGCCTCCTCTTCCTCTTCTTATCCGCCTCCCGTCGCCACCTCTCTCTCCCGCGATCTCATCTCATCCTCTCGCCCTCTCCTTCCCATCTATATATACCCCCCAAAGGGGGTTGATGAAAGTGTGAAAAAATGAGAGGAGAAATATAAGAGAGATAATGGAGGAAAGAGATAAAAGGAGAGAGAGAGATGGCACTATGTGTGCTAGGCAAAGGGAGTTGACACGTCGGTGAACGACGTCACGATACCCGAATTGATCCGTTGAGTACGAGAACGCCGGGAGATGTACCATGGTGGGAGTTCATCTCCATAGGCTAAGGTATGTTTGTGAGGTGACGGATAAGTATATAAGAGAGAGGATGTGTGCACGAGAGCATAGCGCCCGTAATGACTGTGACAGTCTTGTCTCTCGATTCTCTCTATTTATTTTCCTTCTCTCTCCTCGTCTTCTCATCTATATGTGAGATTGAATAGCAACGAGGGTAGTGCGTTGGTGTGGCGACTGCACGATATTAGTCGCGGGTTAGTCCTGTGATGAGTATGGTCTACATCTCTGGGGGAACCATCACCATAGTCCCTGGATTTGGAGTGTGGACCCTTGGAGTCGACTCTAGTAGCCGGCTCTGTGACTCCACGATGATTTGCTGGTAGCTAGGGGTCGACTCTGGTAGCCGATCTTGTACTCGGATACTGTAGGTACACACGTGTTTCTATTTCCGCTTCCGTTGTTACGTGTGTACATCTCGTTTCCACTGTGAGGTACGTCCTCCCACTCTGAACTCGTTTGGTTATATATATTTGTTGTATATATCCCCGTGAGGTTTTCCCAACAATAAGTATGTTCACTAAGTCCCTCTACTTAGCCTCAACTATGTGAGGTCTGTCCTGGACTCATGTTCGCAATATCAGCAAAAATGTTTTGATATAATTATACACACATGCATACATACAATATATATCTCTCTCCCTAGAGTTCATCTCATTGTATTGTATACCCTTACATTGTCATATACTCCCCCGCAATAAACCATATTCTGCCATGCATACCTCTAAAAATTAAAATTAACACAAATCTAATTGGAAATATTATATCTACAAAGTCTTAAAATCTTTCGAAATAACCACTATACCTTTAGCTTTATCATATGTCCTATAATACACCTGAAATCTTTATGAAAGTCGCACCTTACCATAGTCGTCAACGATCCATCGCAAACCCTAATTAACTCAAAATAAGTTAAGAGTATTAAAATGACTAAATTATCTTTAACTATAGTCATCTCTCTCTCTCTCTCTCTCTCTCTCTCTCTCTCTCTCTCTCTCTCTCTCTCTCTCTCTCTCTTCCTGGGTATAGGGTCAAAAAGGGGTGAGGTGGAGGTGGGGGTGGAGAAGGGTGGGTGAGGATGTTGACGGCTAGGGAAGTTGGAACCGCGTCGGATGGCCAGCAGGTTGGCAGGGAAAGAGAGGCGAGCAGGGGTCCGATAGTCAATGACTACCAGCGTCGTTTGAAAGTGATGCTGCTATGGGTTGCTGAGAGACAATGGAGGGGGAGCGGGTGGCAAGGTGGTGGGTGGCGACACGCACATGGTGTGGGAAAGGTGTGTTCGAAGAGGGCTGACAGTTGGGTGGTGAGGGTCGGCTTGCACTGTCATTGTTGTGGGGAGGGCTGCGGCGATGAGGCAGAGGTGGCACTAGCAATGTTGCATGCACGGGCCGCGATGGGAGAAGGAGAGGTAGGACCAATAGTGTGACTGCTATGGCTACTGGCTGGAGCGGGAGATCAAGCAAGCGGCGATTGCTGCTACTACTACGTTGGGTTTGGAGGAGGGCTGCGTCGAGACAGTCGTGGTGGGGGCCTTGAAAGTGGCCGACATTGATGAAGATGGCGGTAGCAATCATGGGCGTTCAACAGAGCTCGATAGAGTCTGCCACCTTTAGCAGAGCCACCACTGCCACCTACATAGGCACCCAAATAGCACGTCCACTTGCTTCTCTCCGTTGGTAACAGTGCAGCCAGCCTACCCTCCCAATCGCGAGCAGCACTTGGCGCTCCCTTCGAACAGCCAGCCACCACACCTCCGACCACCCCCCTTCGATCCACCATCCACACCCACCGGATCTCTACCCCACGTCCACATCGTCCTTCCCCTTTCCACAATGATTTTATCCCTCCTACAACTCGAGCCACCAAACCACTACCTCCACCCTCTTCCCCCTGCCGGCAAAACATCAACCACATCACCCACTCCACCACCGGCAACAATAGTAGTATGTCCGCCAATAGTTGCTTCCCAAGAGAGGCACAGCTGCCCCTTGTTAGGTCCCTTGGGTGCCAACGGATCTAGAAGGGGGGTTGAATATATCCATTACAATCTTTTGCCCTTTTTAAAACTTAACAGATAAACACGCAATATGCTGAACTGCAAGTGGAAGATGTGAAGCGTAGCGGATCTAATAACAACATATTAAAATAATGACACAAATCACCTTACGTGGGCTGATGGGTCAAGGGAGCATGCAAGGTGCAGTCAAATGCAGTAGCAGCGAGAGCTCATCAGTTAGACATGACTGCTGCACATCAATCTCCTAATGTATGTGAGCAAAATGTAAATGTGATCGGAGGGAAGACAACTAGAGGTACGTGTGATGAGGTTAGCACACCAACCTGTGAATGGGGAAAGAAGACATGGAACAATCACACAAATCATAACCCACTATAAAGGAATTTTTAAGGTAATTCGGTTTCAAACCCGCAACCTACGTCCACCCCTCACCAAATCGGTGAGGCTTTACCACACGAGGACGAAGTCCTCAACACACACGGGGATAAAATCCACACGACACACACACACACACGGGGATGAGCCCCCCACATACATACACACACAAACAAAGGAAGGCAAGCTGCAACTGCAGCAAAAACAAACAACGACAGACTCCCAATCACACATGGCTGAACACAGCCTGAAACCACTTCTGGTCTCTCACCAGAGCACCGGACACACACATACTACTTAGCAGATGTGAGATTAACAGAAACAAATACGGACAAAGGAGAACACCCAAACTGTGGCTTCAGATCAAAGTCTTAAAGCTATTTCAACCCATCTGGACACAAGTCCGATCAGGCTTTTTTTCAGGCTCAAGCTGGCTGCATAAAGGGCTGCACTCCTCCTTCTCTTTTCTTCCTCACAGATATTCAGCTAATGCATAGAGGACGTTGGCTTCTTCTTCAAGGGTTGCAGCAACCGCTTCATGTGAAGGAGGTGCATCCAATATATAGCCCTCAAGAGGTCGAGACTTTTCCCTCCATTTCTTTTGCAATTTGAATGGCTAGTAATAAACAATAGGAGGTTTGACCAAGGGAGCCTGCATAACCTTAATTCCTATTGCAGAAAGGATGTCCTTTTCCTAGGGATATTTTTCCTTTCAATCACAATCCTTGTTGGCTGGTGCAGGGGACAGGACTTGTAGAGAGGGAGACTTTTCCAAGGGTGCTGTCCTGACAGATCCTTTGTCCAAAAGGTAGCTCTTGTTCACTTTGAAGTCTCGCGATCAATGACACCCAAGAGGGGGTGAATTAGGTGTTTACAAAATTTAAATAAACTTTTGGCCTTTTATAAAATATGTGATAAACTACTAATTAAGAGAAACAAAACTATTCACTCACAATTTGATTTATCAAATTCTATTTGGTGAGAGATAGATTATGCAAGGTGAATGAGGATAAAAACTGAACTATAATGAACACTCACACTCACGTAGAATGGGGGTAGATGAAATGAAACAAACCACACAATTCAAACATAATGCACGGGATTTTTAAGGTGGTTCGGATGCAACGACGGCAACCCTACGTCCACCCCTCACCAAATCCGGTGAGGCTTCACTCGGGGATAAATCCCCAAACGGAGATGATGCTCCAACCACACACGCAGGACGACGCCTGCACACACACACACGGGGATGCGCCCCAATACACACACACACACACGGAGACAAAGTCTTCAACACGATTTAATAGCTGGATCAACAAGACATACACACGTTGTGACAAATGCAGCAAACCACACACTAAGACAATTAGATCTAAGTAGATCCACACACACACGTAGATCTAGGAAGACCTACGCACACACGAATGGAAGAACACAGCCACACACAAGACCACATATCTGAATTGATCCACACACACACAAGTGTTCATAGATTATGAGAAACACAAGATTAAGACTCAAAGCATAAACATAACAAGGCACAGTCGAGAGAAACTCCTGATATGAACTCCTTCTGAGTGTAGGCTACGGATCTTGGATGTTGATTCCTTCTTTGCTTGAATGACTTCAAACTAAGCTTGAATGGATTGTGAGACTTTAGATGGACCTTGAGAAGCTTTATCCTTTCACCTTGAGCACCCTCTTCTTGAATCCGTGCTTGCTTGCTTACTTCTTTTCTTCTTTATCCTTGGATAGCCTTTCCTTGATCTTCCTTGAGTGCTTGCTTGCTTCTTCACTTGAATGGAAGTATATTGGCTTCAGATTTATCTCCAATGTGTTGAGGAAGGATGAAGATCTTGCTACACGGAGTACTGTTCACAGCTACAGTACTCCTCCTCTTCCTCCACTTGGATAGCCTCTCCTTGATCTCCCTAGCATCTCTCTTGAATCCCATTAGATGGTTAGGGTTTATGACTCCAAATGGAGTTTTATAACCCCTTGAATGGTCCTAGACAAGTCTTAGACTAGATCCACAAAATCCTCCTCGATTGGGGGCAGCAAATGAGTGAAGATACCTCTCCACGGAATGGAAAAATCAAGTCAACAAAAGTGGCTTCGGGGCTGGCGGTCGACCGGAACTGGCTGGCGGTTGACCGGAAATATGTAGGAAACAGAACCATTGCATTCTGTTATTTTCGGTCGACCGGGATCGGCCTGGCGGTCGACCGCGCTACAGTGTCGACCTAGCTACAGTGTCGACCTAGCTACAGTGAAATTCCCGACTTTAAGATTTCACCCCCAAACTCCATTGCAACCCTTTCAAACTCTGTGGCATCAAACTCCTTTGATCTTGGAGGGATTATACAAAGAATTTAACCTACAAAATCATGATAAAAATGATTCGAACTTTAGCTTAATAATCAACATGATAAATGTATGAAATGCATACATGAAAGCCCATGTTCAAGGTGCATACAAACACTTTAACCATAAAAGCTTTAAGCTAAAGGTCAAGAAGTATTTCTATGCAAGTGAGCAAAGTATGATAGCAATTTAGCCATGCACATATACAAGTGAACACTTTGAAAACATGATTGACTAAAGATCAAGATCAATAGATATGCATTTATCCAATATGAATGCATCATGTAACCAAGCTCCATGAAAAGTATGCATAGGAAGCATTCAATGCACATGTTCAGCTCAATCATATTCAACCAATCGATATGAACAATCAACCATTTAGTTTAGTTATCATCATTCACATAATCACACATGAAGTGTAGTTAGCATCAAAACCATAGCAATACACACTAAGTTTAGCTACCATCAAAATCATAACTCAACAATCTCCCCCTTTTTGATGATGACAAATTTAGTGATGAATGAGGATAAACTTAGTGATGATGATAAACTAAATGACGATACAACATGTTCTTCTCCCCCTTACACTTGGCAAACATGAATCTTTTGTCTCCTGACAAGGGCAATCAAGAATCATCACAAATCTCTTGACAAGGGCAATCAAGAATCATCACAAAGGTAAGCATGAATCATCTTTTTCTCCCCCTTTGACATTCTCAAAAAGCGGGATAAGGCAAAGTTGTCTCCCTTAACAACATAACTTGCTCCCCCTTTGAGATTATCAACAGGTAGGGTAATTCCAAACATTCTCCCACATGAACACTATCAAGATGAAGGGAGGAAACCACAGAGGTTCAAATAGCAACATGAAGACTGAGCAAGGAACAAAGACCCACAATGGAAATTCTGATGAAGCACCAAATCATGATGAAGGAGAAAATGATAGACAAGTGGGTTCATGGAATGTCTAGGAGGCACCAAATCATGTTTTGTTGATTTTCATGTTGTAGATTTTTATTTATTTTGGAGATATCAATGGTTGGCATGATAGGATACCAATTGTTAATTATTTGGACGTGCTAGGATGAGTAGAGCAGATTTCACGCTTCTCCCCTTGGCCAAACAAAATCCAAACCTTATTTAACAAGTGTGCAACATGTGATGTCCATTCAATTTTTGGGTTTTCATTATTTTCATATTTTTAATTTTTGATTTGTGATTTGAAATGCATGAAATGCAACATATGCATGTAATGACATGTGATGATTTGTGGTTTGAAATGCATGAAATGCAACGTATGCATGTAATGACATGTGAGATGCATAAACAAACAGACAAATACGTATATATACATGCAACACAGCTCCCCCATACTTATTTAAGAGGGAATGGGTATAAGAAGGGTGCATGAGGGTCATAGCAACTGAAATGTTCACTTATAACACATGGGAGATTGTGCAATCATATAGGAGATTCATGCAATTGCTAATGCAGTCAATCAATTTTCAGAATACATAATGAATCAAATTTCTAAAGTGTAAGTGAGTAACATGAAAAACGATAGTTGCAATATGGATATTCAGATTTTCAGATTAACACAGGGAGACATCTTACAGATTGCACTTCAATTTTGAGAACAGCGTATTGGAGGCTACGCTCTACCACAATGAGTTTTCACCATCATTTTTCAACTCAACCATTATCACAGATAGTCAGAATTTTTCAAGAGTGATCATGTTCAAATAATTCCTTTTTACGCGAGTAGACGCATGGAGCTCATGCCAGAATCCCCGGTTACTCAGAATACTGAATCATTTCACCTCATTTTGAATAGAGGTACTTTAATCAACACTTTTCAGAAATGAACCACATCACGTCTCAGGTGACATGTGCCCAATTTACTCAGTGAGACTTAGCATTACTCTACCTTTTATTTTCATTCGTGATTTTTCAAAAAGGATAGGTAGGCAGCTTTTTCCTCAACTGTCTCTTAAACATACATGCAATAAGTTTAACATCTCGAAAGTGTTGAAAAGAAATTCATATATCCTTATCTTAACACTCATTTTCACATTTTGTACATGAAGTGTGCGAATTTGATTCAGCATGTGTACGAAAATATCATGAATACATAACAGTACAACTCTCCCTAAATAGATGCACTTATTAAATATAAACTCCCCCAGTGTGTACGACATGAAACACTCCATTAATGACTCAAATGTAATATTATTTATCAAGAAGACATAAGGCCATAGAAATGACAAGGATGGGGGTGGATAACATATAATTAGCAAGCAAGCATGCAGAGGGAATGTATGCAACATGCAATGCAAATATACAACTGATACCAAACAAATGGATACCAATTGAATGCAGCTAATGCATGAGTACTGATGCAATGCAACCTTTGATCATATAGTATTGGAATGGAAATATAATATGCCAAGACAAAATGCAATGTAGTGCAAAGCTTCTGATATCAAATGAATGAGCTAACTGCAGTTAATGCATGGATTCTAATGCAATGCAAAATTAACATGGGTGCAAAATGTGAGTTTTTAATTTTTCATTTGAGTGAACTAAATGCACAAAATGCATTAGATTCTGATGCATGCAACCTATAACTGTATGAGAATGGAAGATAGGATGCAAAAGTAAGATGAGAGCTTTGATTTTCAAGCCAATGTGACAAAATTCTCATTGAAATCATTCACATTCTATTCATGAATCATCAAATATTTTTCATGACATGACCTTTATGAATAAGGGTGCATAAATGATTAAAATTAACCAATGTAACCCAATTTTCAAAATTGTTCAAAATCAGATTTTTAAAGGTCATTCACAAGTGTTGAAATGAGAATTCATCCAAAAGTCAAATGTATGAATCATTTAATCACAAACATATTTTCAATTTACATAGCTCAACTCAAGGATTCATTCACAAATCAACCAATCATAATTTTCAAGATCTGGTATGAGGTGAAGATTTTAGTCCGAAGACCCAGCTCAATGCATAGGGAATGCTTCCAAGTGGACATGATCCACTCTTCCACATAAGCCATTTGATATACCAGATATGCAATTCAATTCAAGTGTGATCATGCAATTCAAATTGAGACTATTCAATATGCAACCACTTCATACACATCTTTCAAGATTTTTAATTTTATTTAATCAATTAGGCACATTCATCACAACATGCCAGTAAATAACAATTCAAATTTTTAGAATCAATACCTGTCACTTGAGAGTGTCACCAAGTGATAAAGACGGCCATTGCATGAATTGACAATGTTAAATTATCTTAGTTCATGAGACAAGATTGGAAGCCTTCAATCACTAAAATCACCAACCCCATGAGGGTTGATATTTCAGCTTTTGCTTTCTTACCTTTGCCTTGAGAATCTATTTTCTTCCAAGCCTTTCACCTGCAATTCAAAGAAGAATAAAATTCAGTTTACTCATGAGAGTATTTTAAAATCTTCTTGTACAATCCCTGCAGAATCTTCACAAAAGGCATTATTAGTAGCTCAGAAATGATATCATCCACATATACTTGAACCACTAAGAAATCTTTTACCTGATTTGCCTTGTGAGACGTGGTTGATCAAGCTTACATATTGAACCCATTCTTGGTTAAAATAGATTCGCGCTTTTCATACCATGTCTTGGGTACTTACTTCAACACGTACAAGACTTTCACTACGTTGTACTTGAGTCGATCCTAGAAGTTATTCTACACAAAGTAGCCCATCTTCTTGTAACAACTTGAGAGGGTTCTCATCATTTTCATCCTTACAAGGTATTCTTTTAGTTGATTCAAGCTTAGCCCATCATCATTTGGATTTTGGGAGTATAATCTACATCCAAAGATAGGAAGGTTTGATTTGTTAATTTCGATTCAAATTTATTAGTAATGACATGATAAATAATTTTAACAACCAACACCCCTAGACAGCTCTAGATGCAATGCATGACTCATGTGTGAACCTAAATGTTAAGCCCATATGACGAATGTGATTGCTTCCCCTTAGTGTGTGCATGAATGCAAGATGTTCAGTAACAATCCAATGCCATATGCAGCCTTTTAAGTAAATGACTCATAGTACCAGGCGGAGAACTTAGATCCGAAGATCACCTCACGCGTAGTGATAATTTCTAGACAGGCTTAACCTGTCCTTCCACATGTCACCATTTGATATACTATGTAATCATGGATGACGAAGGCCGGAGGATTTACAATGCATTATGGCATGAATACACAATGTTCAACATTTGCATGACAGAGTATGAAAGTGTATGCAAACTCAATATATGTAGTGAAAACATGATCTGAAGAAACTTTAAGCTCTCCTATAACAAGATGCTATATGACAAGTGCTATACACACAGATATGCAAACAACTATGGATGGAGTGTATGTACAGACATGTGCATTATCACACGACTATTCAGCACAATATGAATCAAACCATGACACAATTACTGAAGAGAGTGAGAGGGATATCACCTGAGTTTCCAAATTTCAGTTTTTGATTTTTCTTCCAACCTGACTTATGTCACTTGACCCGTGTGCCTAACCTTCTTGATGAAAATAAATTTCATGCTTTACATTCCCAAGGCACACCTGCAAAATAGATTTCTCATTTGGCCTTCTTAGGTACCCAAATCCTTTTGGGTCCTTGTGGGTTAGCAGCAACATGGGCATGTGATTTTCAACTTTTGATAATATTTAAATCATCATTTTTCTTCAGAAAACAATCATGCTTAACATTCCTAAATTTGCCAAAGTGATGGTAGAAGTCACGTGGCATCATATTCTTCCTTCTCATGGGTTCTACTGATTTGTGTGTGTAAGCATGATGTGTTGAGTAGGAGTTCTTTCTCTTCAATAAGAACCAGTAATGTGAAGTCGTATGACCTCATTTACCACAATGATTACAATGCATGAAAGTTTTGTGGTGAATGCTCTCTTTGCATTTTTTAAAATAGCTTGGTTTCTACATGCTCTCAAGTCATCATTCTTCATAGTGAAACAATCATGCATCAGGTGTCCAAGTTTTTCACAGTAAAGATAAGACATGTTTCTTTCTAGGTGGTTGTGTGTGCGTGGAAGAAGTATGTTCAACATGCATGGAGGTGCTAGCAGGATTTTTAGATTTTTTATGCAAATTATTTTTATTTGTGGATGTATGTGTATGTGCAACATGATTTTTCTTTTTCAAATTTTCATTTGATGTGCTGGCTATGTTTGAACTGTGCACAAAATATGTATAAACTTTATTTTTAAACTTCTTTTTGTTCACATGATTATAGCCCAGTCCTTCTCTTTGAAAATTCACTTTTATTCCCAGCAATTTGTCCAAATTACCTTTGCCATCTACAAATTTAGACAGCGAGTCATTCAAGTCAAGAATTTTAGATTGAAGAGATGCAATGTGCAATTCATAGGAAATCATCTTATTTTCACAGGAGTTGACTTATTCATGTAAAGTAGCATTGATATTTTTATGACTTTCAATTTCTTGCAACAAAGCATGCACTTTTTCAGATTGATTAATATTCATAGATTTTCCTTTTTCAAAAGCAAGCAATCTTTCAGAAATGGTTCTATTCAATTCCTTCAGTTTCTCATTTTCTATTTCAAGATTTTTATCATGAGCAAACTCATTTTGACCATTGTTCATAAGACTTACTCTCTCTCTCAGCTCTTTGTTTTCATTTCTCAAAGAAGAAATTTGATCGTTATGAATTTCAATGTCGAACACATGACCATCAGTCAATTCCTTCAAGTGTGAGCATTCTTTACATGGAGAATCATATTTATTTTGTCTAACATTCTTTTTTAATTTTTTATTTTCAGACTTAACCTTCTCGTATTTATCAGCAAGCTCATCATATGCAATCAATAACTCCTCATAGCTAAATTCATCTTCATTATCAAAATCAGAATTTACCTTTGAGCTTGATTCAACTTGCTGATCACTCCCTTGATCACTCGTGCCTGTCACAAGACATTGATCTTCATGCTCTTCCCAGACTTTGGTTAAGCCAACCAAGATATCCTTCGCAGATCTGTAATGGGAGACAAAAGGGAAATGATTAGAATCAACTGCAGCAATAAGTAATTTTAGAACCAAAAATTTTTGATCATGTTTAAGCTTGGAATCTGCGATCCAGACAGATTTATCTTTAGGCAACTCATAAGGACCATGTGAGATAAGCTTCCATAGCTTAGGATCATATGAGTTGACTAGACTGCACATCCTTCCTAACCACAAATCAAAATTGTAACCATCAAACACCGGTGGGGAATTCAAAGTGTACATAATGGTAGTCATTAATCTGGATCACTCTAGATCGTTAGATCTATGAAATTAGAGCCTTGGCTCTGATACCAATTGAAATCCCGCGATCAATGACACCCAAGAGGGGGGTGAATTGGGTGTTTGCAAAATTTAAAGAAATTTTTGGCCTTTTATAAAATATGTGATAAACTATTAATTAAGAGAAACAAAACTATTCACTCACAATTTGATTTATCAAATTCTATTTGGTGAGAGATAGATTATGCAAGGTGAACGAGGATAAAAACTGAACTATAATGAACACTTACACTCATGTAGAATGGGGGTAGACGAAATGAAACAAATCACACAATTCAAACCCAATGCATGGTGATTTTTAAGGTGGTTCGGATGCAATGACGGTAATCCTACGTCCACCCCTCACCAAACCTGGTGAGACTTCACTCGGGGATAAATCCCCAAACGGAGATGATGCTCCAACCACACACGCAGGACGACGCCTGCACACACACACGGGGACACGCCCCAATACACACACACACACACGGAGATGAAGTCTTCAACACGATCCAACAGCTGGATCAACAAGACACACACACGTTGTGACAAATGCAGCAAACCACACACTAAGACAACCGGATCTAAGTAGATCCACACACACACACACGTAGATCTAGGAAGACCTACGCACACACAAATGGAAGAACACAGTCACACACAAGACCACGGATCTGAATTGATCCACACACACACAAGTGTTCACAGATTATGAGAAACACAGAATTAAGACTCAAAGCATAAACATAACAAGGCACAGTCGAGAGAAACTCCTGATATGAACTCCTTCTGAGTGTAGGCTACGGATCTTGGATGTTGATTCCTTCTTTGCTTGAATGGCTTCAAACTAATCTTGAATGGATTGTGAGACTTTAGATGGACCTTGAGAAGCTTTATCCTTTCACCTTGAGCACCCTCTTCTTGAATCCGTGCTTGCTTGCTTACTTCTTTTCTTCTTTCTCCTTGGATGGCCTTTCCTTGATCTTCCTTGAGTGCTTGCTTGCTTCTTCACTTGAATGGAAGTATATTGGCTTCAGATTTACCTCCAATGTGTTGAGGAAGGATGAAGATCTTGCTACACGAAGTACTGTTCACGGCTACAGTACTCTTCCTCTTCCTCCACTTGGATAGCCTCTCCTTGATCTCCCTTGGATCTCTCTTGAATCCCATTAGATGGCTAGGGTTTATGACTCCAAATGAGAGTTTTATAACCCCTTGAATGGTCCTAGACAAGCCTTAGACCAGATCCACAAAATCCTCCTTGATTGGGGGCAGCAAATGGGTGAAGATACCTCTCCATGGAATGGAAAAATCAAGTCAACAAAAGTGGCTTCGGGGCTGGCGGTCGACCGGAACTAGCTCGCGGTCGACCGAAAATCTGTAGGAAATAGAACCGTTGCATTCTGTTATTTTCGGTCGACCGGGATCAGCCTGGCGGTCGACCGCGCTACAGTGTCGACCTAGCTACAGTGTCGACCTAGCTACAGTGAAATTCCCAACTTTAAGATTTCACCCCCAAACTCCATTGAAACCCTTTCAAACTCTGTGGCATCAAACTCCTTTGATCTTGGAGGGATTATACAAAGAATTTAACCTACAAAACCATGATAAAAATGATTAGAACTCTAGCTTAATAATCAACATGATAAATGTATGAAATGCATACATGAAAGCCCATGTTCAAGGTGCATACAAACACTTTAACCATAAAAGCTTTAAGCTAAAGGTCAAGAATTATTTCTATGCAAGTGAGCAAAGTATGAGAGCAATTTAGCCATGCACATATACAAGTGAACACTTTGAAAACATGATTGACTAAAGATCAAGATCAATAGATATGCATTTATCCAATATGAATGCATCATGTAACCAAGCTCCATGAAAAGTACGCATAGGAAGCATTCAATGCACATGTTTAACTGAATCATATTCAACCAATCGATATGAACAATCAACCATTTAGTTTAGTTATCATCATTCACACAATCACATATGAAGTGTAGTTAGCATCAAAACCATAGCAATATACACTAAGTTTAGTTATCATCAAAACCATAGCTCAACACACTTATGATGACAAGGACATTTGTGTGTCCTAGGAATCTTCTCCCCTCCTCAAAAACCATGTTTCCAGAGGATTACATCGAAACTCTTTGCTCTCTGTATGGTTTTTGAAAAGATAGATCTGACAGAGTACTTTGAGTTTTCCTTTAGTGAGGTCGACCTGTTGTGAAAGTGAGGTCGACGCAGCTTTGTAAAAATAGCTTCTGGAAGCACCATGAGGTTGACCTTCTGATGGGATGAGGTCGAACTATCTGTTGAAGGCACATACTCAGCAGATTCTGGGAGGCAGCCTGAGGTCGACGCGCCTGATGACGAGGTCGAGGCATCCATGAAGAAGAGCATTTATAACGCTTTCTATGAGGATCTGAGGTCAACCTCCTGAGAGTATCAGGTCGACACTACCAACGCCGGTTGTCTGTCTGGCAACTGCTGGAGGTGATGAGGTTGACACACCATGCTGATGTGGTCGACGCGGCTGAAGCATGTTTGGGCTATTCTTCCTCTTGAGAAGGCCTGAGGTCGACGCAATGCTGCTATGAGGTCCACATGCCCTTTAAGCTTTTCTTGATTTCTGTGCATCCAAGGAATCTATGCACCTGGGAGATTAAGGAGCTTGATATGCCAACATCATTGACTCAACATGCCTTGATTTCTATGCAGCCAACAATATTTAGCTATTCATTATCTGCCTTGATTTTTGTGCAACCAGTTGCCTCAATTTTTGTGCAGCTAGCAATGTCTTGGCTTCTATGAGCATATCTCATGCAATTTGTTCTGCCAAAGTTCTTTCTTTGAAGCTCAATTTCCCTTTCTAGAGTTCTCTCAATCTTTGCTTGCACATATCGTGAGTCTTGAGTCTACTGAGCCTTTTGCTTGATCTGCTTGAGGGCTGGCTCGCTGCGTTGACGCAGTTAGACTTGTGCGTCGACACAGTTAGTTGGGTCTGCTGAAGGCTTGCATGGCTGCGTTGACACAAGGTGCAAGTTACGTTGATGTTGTATGCCAAATCCGCTAAAGACACTGCGAGAGGCTTCACTGCGTCGACGCCACGGTGCCATTGCATCGACACCATGAGTGTTGCAGATGCCAGACAAAATCTTGATACAAAGGTGTTGACACTTGGTGTCAACACTCTTCCTCTGAATTGCAGAAGTCTGCTAAGCTTGTAGGCTTGTATGAATCATGTAACGACCCGAGAATCCATTTACCGGGAAGGCCCGATAACCCGCGACTCGTACCGCCACCCACGAGTCCGAAGACTCGAAAGGGTTAGAAGGATGGTGCGGAGACTACACAAGTATCACGAATAATTACAGAAATTAAACAGTTTATATAATTAAGCAGGAAAATAAACAACATTTTAATTAATACATGGTCTACAAGACAACAATAAAATAACAACAACAGTCCACAACTAGTACAGAGACAAGAAAGAAAAGTACAGCAACACGGGGCATACCCTGGCACTGACCTCTGGCACTAACGCGGGGCACCCGAACCACGCTGAGCCTCAGACGCGCTCTCCTGAAGCCGTGCCTCGCCTGAAACATGGTGAAAATACGTAGGGAATGAGTCTCAGAACAAGACTCAGTAGGGATCACTCGAACCCTCACTCCCACACGGAGAAACCGCTACGCTAGTAGTAAGCGAGTACCTCAGAAAGAGAAAGCCCTGTAATCTATAAAACACCTCTCCCACGGCACGAAAACCGACACACGTGCCACGATGAAACGATCGAAACACCACGGCCAGCATGACAAAACCCGAAGGTCAAAGTCACACACCTGACAGTCTGTCACTCACGACTTGACAGGAGTACCTCTCATTAGAAGCAAGACCGGTTGCGTCCCCTGACGACTTATACCGCACCGCAGGTGAACTGCCTAGCGTGGTAGCGCCTACTAGAGGTACGGACACCGAACAAGAACCACAACGAGTGACTAGCTGGGGCCACGCCCGTTGGCGTGGGTCCAACCGCCCCCAACCACGTGTGCACACACAGACCATGCGTCCTAGGTCTGGCCCTCTGACCGGTTTTTCCCCATAGCCGGACTCTGGCTAACGACGAGGGGCCCGACGGAAACCCGTCCAAAACCGTCCTCAGGGTAGCCTCTCCACCACTCCCTGGTGGGACCACACACGTGTAAGCATACTACGACTAGTGGAGGGTCACTGACGGAGTAGACTCTCAAGTCAACGGAAAATAACGTCACAACCAGACGGTACAAGGAACACCCCTCGTACAAATCACCGTTGCGCGGTGACACAAGCCGACAACAACATCTCCCGGTACCGCTCGGTACGACGAGAGACTAGCCGACACGACCTGTCCCCTTGATCGGTCCGCCCTTGGCCGCTCAGGGACGTGCGGTCACATAGGGCCGCACCAGGTTTGAACGGCTAGGATGCGACCGTTCTACCCCAAGTCCAAACGGGCAGATGAACGGCCACCACTGGCCCGTTCAACTGATGTGCGGCCAGCTCCTGGCCGCACGCGGGTGATGAACGGTCAGCTCCTGGCCACTCATCTCCCAATGGTAAAAACCCTGAATGGCTAGTCCTTAGCCGCACTTTGGGAAGGGCGGCTACGGTTTCGCCGTTCAAGGGTTGTGCGGTCTAGATCTGACCGCACAACAGAGCAACTGCACCAGATGAAGTACGGCAAGCACCGGGCTGCACGAAGGGTTAAGCGGCCAGCTCCTAGCTGCACACCCCGGTGCACTATATAACGGTAATAATCAACGGTCAAAAATCCAGGGTTAGGCGGTCGTTATGGGGCCGCACTTCAGGATATGCGGTCCCACGATAGACCGCACAAGCCCACTACGCGCCGAGCCCAGCCACAGCGCGCCGAGCCGGTGAACGGCCAGAACAGCGCCGCACAAGGGTTGTGCGGTCACTAGTTCGACCGCACATCGCTCACCAGCGCGAAAACGGTGAACCTCGCCGGAATCGCCCATTCCAACCCCAAACAAGCCCCACGAAGGGGGAAACGAAAGGAAATCGGCCCCCAAGCCCCTTAGCATGATTCTACGCTCCCGAAACGCGGAATCGTGGCTTAAAACGATGGATCGGGCGGTCACTCCCCAAAGCATGAATGACCCTTCCCGGCATGAAAATAACCCCTCTCGACCTCGTCTCTTGCTAAAACTCTCGGGGAAGAAAGGCAAGAGGTTAGGGAACGTCACCCTACCTCCGGTTCGCGATGAGACGCGCCGATCCACGCACAATCCCACAAAGAATGTCGTTAGAACCTCGCCTTCCCACGCTTGCCGCACGTCCGCACGATCGCCTCGTCGTCACCCACGTCCTCGCGACGTCGCACCGCCGCCGTCTGCAGCCAGAACGGAGGTTGTCGTGCTCGAACGGGAGAAAGAGAGAGAGGGGGGGCGGCCACGGTCATGAGGGAGGAAGAAGAAGAAAGGAAGAAGAAGAAGGAAAAAGAAAAGAAAAGAAATAAGAATGTATAGAAAATCTAGAAATTCCAGAAAATACCAGAAAATCAAAAATTACATTTCCGGGATCCTCGGAACGCACCGATCGCAACGGTACCACTCGTGCCTAGGTGAACGACGTGGTTCACCCGCAGCGAGGTTCCGAAGGAATTGTCGAAACACACACCGAAAATTAGAAAACACACGCGAAAAAGTCGTGGAATGCTTCCGGGCCTCCGAAACAACTCCGGATCGCGCCGATCCGAACACGAAAGATGTCCGAAACGAAGTATCGAACACAACGGAGCTGGACACTCCGAGAAACCAGATCCAGGATCCACGAAGAAGGATCCGAAAGGTCGGGGATATTACAGCCCTCCCCCCTTAAGGAATTTCGTCCTCGAAATTGAGAACAACCTAAGGGGAAAGAAGAGGAAGACTCACTCAAACAAGTAAGGGAACTGCTGACGCATCACGTCCTCACGCTCCCAAGAAGCCTCACCACCAGAGTGTTGCTGCCACACCACCTTGACCAAGGGGATGACCTTGTTCCGCAGGCGCTGCTCTCGCCTATCCACATTGCGGATGGGAAACTCTGGAAGAGAAAAATCTGGAGTCACCTCTGGCCAAACGGAATCCTCAAGCACATGAGAGTCATCGGGCATATACTTCCGCAACATCGAGACGTGAAACACGTCATGCACCGATGCCAACTCAGGAGGTAATTGCAACCGATAGGCTACCTCACCGATGCGCTCCACAATAAGGAAAGGACCAACATAGCGGGGACTCAGCTTCCCACGCCATCCAAAACGCATCACCCCCTTCATCGGAGAAACTCTCAAAAACACATGATCGCCAATGGCAAACGTGAGAGGCTACCGCCTACGGTCAGCATAGCTCTTCTGCCGACACTGGGCCGCCAACATGTTCTAACGAATAAGGTGCACAACATCCACACACTGCTGCACCAACTCCGGTCCCGTCAAAACACGCTCACCAACCTCGAACCAATCGAGTGGAGTCTGACACAGATGCCCATACAATGCCTCATAAGGAGCCATGCCGATGCTCGAATGATAGCTGTTGTTGTAGGCAAACTCCACCTACGGTAGGTGGTGAATCCAACTCCCCTACCACTCTAGGCAGTAGGATCTCAACATATCCTCCAAAGTATGAATGGTCCTCTCTGACTGACCATCTGACTGAGGATGATACGCCGAGCTAAAAGCCAACTCCATGCCAAGAGCTTGCTGTAAGCTCCTCCAGAATCCAAAAGTGAAGCGCGGATCCCGATCCGACATAATGGAGATGGGAATCCCATGCAACGGAACGATCCGTTCCACATAAAGACGAGCTAACTTGGGCACACTCCAGCTGACTTTGATCGGTAACAACCGAGTCACCTTCGTCAGCCTATCCACTAGCAACCAAATACTGTCCTGCCCACTCGGAGACCTCGGCAATCCCACCATGAAATTCATGGTCACGTGGTCCCATTTCCACGTCGGAACATCCAAGGGCTGAAGAGTACCTCCTGGTCGCTGATGCTCCGCCTTCACCTGCTGACAGGTCAGGCACCTGGCCACAAATTCGGCAACATCTCTCTTCATGCCAGGCCACCAGAACTATCTCCGCAAGTTCCGATACATCTTCGTCGCACCCGGGTGTATGGTGTACCTGCTCCCATGAGCCTCGCGTAACACAGCACGATGAACCTACTCATCGGCTGGGACGTACAGCCTACCACGAAATCTCGCAGCACCGTTGATGCGGGATGGAAGTGGGGGGTCTCCTTCTTCCTTCTACTCATAGTCGCACTATACTCATTACGTGCGTTCTGAAGAACGCGCTATATCATTTACGCGCGTTCATAGACAGCAGTAGAACGAAGAACCTCGACGTTGGGGCTCCCGTGGATGACTCTAGGGGATCAAAACACAAGGGGACAACGCACATGAGGATAGAGAACACACGGGGGATGCTTAAAACGAAATCAAACCAAGCAAATCCTATCTAGGATAACTTTTGTGAAGGTGGGTGTGGGGGTGAACGGCAAGGGAAGGAGGGTGGACGTAGATGATGTTAGGGCCTTGAAGAGGCTTGGCTGGGGCCTCACACCCGAACCCATCGCAAGTACGGTGCAGCCGAGCTCCATCCAGATCATAACAACACCTTTGGCAGAGATGGGGAGGTGGAATCGTGGTTGGAAGAAGATCAAAACTCCGAATGGAGCCTCACACTCGACCCCGTCTCAGAGCCGATGCACCCGGGGCTTCGATCATCCTCCATTGAAGGGGAAAAGGAGAGGATCAGAGGGACAGAATTGGGCCTCGCACCCAGAGAGGGTCAGAGGAAGGGGGGTTTCCAAAGATTTGGAGGGATAGCCATGGGCTACACTTAAGAACACTCATACTTCGATTTCATTCATTCATTCTATGCTTAATCAAACGAAAGGGGTACATATATAGAGAAAGAGAAGATAAAACGACGCTAACACGTCGATTTACAACCATGGAAGACAGCTAACATCGAAGACTTTGAGGAATTCGGCGCCGGGAAGTTGGACTGGCTGCACCCACATGTCTGCCTGAGATCGCGCTAGGGGACCTAGCGCCTTCTTCAGGTCGCGCTAGGGACATATAGCGCCTTCTTCAAGATTGCGCTTGGGACCTATAGCGCCTTCATGTTTGGCCTGGCAGCTTGCTCGATTTACTTCGGCTTGACAGCTGGCTTGATTCCCATCAAAACCCCTCCAATTGGAAAGGTTCATCCTCGAACCTCGTAGCTCAAGATCCCAGTCTGTGAGAACAGCCTGGTTCCCTAAGCTCTGATACCAAATTGATGCGGGATGGAAGTGGGGGGTCTCCTTCTTCCTTCTTCTCATAGTCGCGCTATACCCATTACGCGCGTTCTGAAGAACGCGCTATATCGTTTACGCGCGTTCACAGACAGCAGCAGAACGAAGAACCTCGACGTTGGGGCTCCCGTGGATGACTCTAGGGGATCAAAACACAAGGGGACAACACACAGGAGGATAGAGAACACATGGGGGATGCTTAAAACGAAATCAAACCAAGCAAATCCTATCTAGGATAACTTTTGTGAAGGTGGGTGTGGGGGTGAACGGCAAGGGAAGGAGGGTGGACGTAGATGATGTTAGGGCCTTGAAGAGGCTTGGCTGGGGCCTCACGGTGCAGCCGAGCTCCATCCAGATCGTAACAACACCTTTGGCGGAGATGGGGAGGTGGAATCGTGGTTGGAAGAAGATCAAAGCTCCGAATGGAGCCTCACACTCGACCCCGTCTCAGAGCCGATGCACCCGGGGCTTCGATCATCCTCCATTGAAGGGGAAAAGGAGAGGATCAGAGGGACAGAATTGGGCCTCGCACCCAGAGAAGGTCGGAGGAAGGGGGGTTTCCAAAGATTTGGAGGGATAGCCATGGGCTACACTTAAGAACACTCATACTTCGATTTCATTCATTCATTCTATGCTTAATCAAACGAAAGGGGTATATATATAGGGAAAGGGAAGACAAAACGACGCTAACACGTCGATTTACAACCATGGAAGATAGCTAACATCGAAGACTTTGAGGAATTCGACGCCGGGAAGTTGGACTGGCTGCACCCACGTGTCTGCCTGAGATCGCGCTAGGGGAACCTAGCGCCTTCTTCAGGTCGCGCTAGGGACCTATAGCGCCTTCTTCAAGATTGCGCTTGGGACCTATAGCGCCTTCATGTTTGGCCTGGCAGCTTGCTCGATTTACTTCGGCTTGACGGCTGGCTTGATTCCCATCAACCGTCCTCGCCGAGCTCCACATCAGCCAAGGCCAAAATCCGGGCCAACTCAGGGTTTGCATGCTGAGCCTCTGTCACCTGACCGCGGATAGCATGCGTGACAGTCAGAATCGCAAGCACCGCTAACCCTGGCTCCTGGGGGAATCTTGAGCCTAAATGACACCTCGGGCACTTGTTCCCAGAGCCTCCACTTCCTCAACATCAAGGCACTGACCGTGACCTTCCGACTCAAAGCATCGGTGACGACATTCATCCTGCCCGGCTGATAAGACAAGGTGAAGTCATAATCCTTCATAAACTCCATCCAACGCCTCTGCCTGAGGTTAAGGTCCCTCTGCGTGAACAGATACCTCAAACTCTGATGGTCAGTGAACACCTCGAACTTCTCACCGTACAGATAATGCCTCCAAATCTTCAGCGCGAAGATCACAGTCGCTAACTCCAGGTCATGGGTAGGATAGTTCTCCTCGTGGGGCTTCAGCTGTCGAGATGCATAAGCCACCACTCTACCATGCTGCATCAACACAGCACCCAATTCGACCCCGGAAGCATCTGTACACACCACAAAACCTCCCGATCCAGAAGGTAAAACCAACACCGGAGCTGAGGTGAGCAATCTCTTCAGTTCCCTGAAACTCTGCTCACACTCATCAGTCTAGACGAAAGGCACATCCTTCCGCGTAAGTCTGGTCATCGGGACAGCAATGCGAGAAAAATCCTGGATAAACCGACGATAATAGCCTGCAAGCCCCAAGAAACTCCGGATCTCCGTCACAGACCTCGGCCTCGGCCACTGCATTACTACCTCGACCTTAGCGGGGTCCACCACGGAAATACCATCACCAGAGATCACGTGCCCTAAAAAGTGCACCTCACGAAGCCAGAACTCGTACTTACTGAGCTTCACATATAACTAGTGATCTCACAACGTCTGCAGTACCACACCCAAATGATACGCGTGCTCCTCGACAGACCGTGAATAAATAAGGATGTCGTCCATAAATACGACCACGAACTGGTCCAAGTACGGATGAAACACCCTCTGCATCCAGTCCATGAAGGCTGCGGGGGCATTAGTGAGCCCAAACTGCATCACCAAGAACTCATAATGCCCATACCTCGAACTGAACGCAGTCTTCTCCACATCGGACTCGCGAATCCTCAGCTGATAGTAACTGGACCGTAAATCAATCCGCGAGAGCACTCGGGCAGACCGAAGCTGGTCAAACAAATCATCGATCTGCGACAGCGGATACTTGTTCTTAATGGTCACCTCATTCAGCTGTCGGTAGTCAATGCACAACCGCAAGCTACCGTCCTTCTTCTTCACGAACAACACTGGCGCACCCCAAGGGAAAAAGCTAGGACGAATGTACCCCTTGGCTAGCAACTCCTGCAACTGCGCCCGTAATTCTCTCAACTCAGCAGGGGTCATACGGTAGGGAGCCTTCGCCAAAGGTCCCGTACCTGACATAACCTCGATAACGAAATCGATCTCCCGCTGGGGAGGCAATCCAGGTAAGTCCTCTGAAAAAACATCGGGAAACTCGCACACCACCGGAATATCCTTGACATCCAGACACGGTTGGTCTACCAAGACCACAGAAGTGAGAAAACCCTGACAACCCGCATCAAGCAAACGACGAGCTCGAATCGCCGAGATAAGGAAACGGGAAGAGGAAGACCTGATACCTTGGAAATAGAAGGTGGGTCCACGAAGTCGCTGAAAATAAATACTCTTCGAGCCGTAGTCCACCAACGCATGATGTGTCTCGAGGTAATCGATGTCTAAAATCACATCAAGGTCCAGAAGCGGTAACGCATAGAGCCTAGCCGGCAAACTCCGCCCTTCCACCCACACCGAAACCTCATCAAAACAATACAGAATGATCATAAAATCACCCGAAGGTAACTCCACTGCCAAATCGCAGGACAACTGGGTTACCGGCTCCTCGATACTCAGCGCGAAATCCTCCGAAATAAACGAATGAGACGCGCCAGAATTAAATAAAACCCGAGCCGCACAACCCAAAATCTGAACAGTACCTTCCACGAGTTGCGACGCCACTGCCTCTGCCCTGGTCATGTGTGTAATCTGGCCTTGAGCTCTCTGCCTGCCTCCCACACTCGCTGACCTGGGTAGCGGCGGATACTATCCCTGCTGCCGTTGAGGAAACTGCTGCTGCTGCCTCTGAGGACAGTCACGTGCCATATGCCCTAGCTGGTCACACCGGAAACAGACTATCGGCCCCGTGCACTGCCTGCCTGGATGGAACTCGCTACACCATGGACACCTCGTGATCCACCCACTGATCCCTGACACTGAAAAGGAACCGGCTGTTGTACACTGCCCGATGACACCTGCTGCTCACAGCCTCCCTTCTTCTTCTTTCGAACACTCTTCCCGAAGAACTTCTTGACCTTCGTGCCAAAATACACCGATCCTGTCACTGACGCTGCCGGCACCGGCGCTCCTGAACCACCCGACGCATGCTGGAAGGAACCTTGCTGCTGGGTAGCCGACGGCTTGCTGCGACCTGACAAAGACTGCCCCTGGCTAATCGATCCTCGAGTCTTCTGCATATCCATCTCCAAGGAAGCCGTGACACGAGACGCTGTCTCCAGATCAGTGGCAGCGTTCACGATCAAATGGTGTCTCAACTCCTGCCTCAAGCCCTGTACGAACTGTGCGGTCTTCACCCTCTCATGCTCCATGATATGAGGTGCATACCGACCCAGCTCAACAAATCGGGCCCTGTACTGCAACACAGACATGTCGCCCTGGACCAGCTCCAAAAACTCACGCATCTGCTACGTAGCAATAAACTTTGGACAATAGGCACGCTCGAAAGCAATGACAAAGTCACTCCACGCAATCTGCTCAAGGGGACGTGACTGAAAAGACGTCTTCCACTCGGAAGACCACCACACTCAAGCCGTACCCTGCAACTGGTTGTAGGCCAACATCACCTTGTCCACTGCAGTACATCGCGTGGAATTGAACACCCGCTCCATCTCGTCGAGCCAATCACGAGCCAAATCAGGGTCTGGCTGACCGCCATAGTAAGGTGGATGAAACTGCAAGAAATCCCTCACTGCTCAGCCTGGCCCACACCTGGTCGACGAGCCCTCACCAGCTTCTCCGCCGAACTGCTGCGACATAAGCTGGTACATGCTACGGAAGAAATTCTCGGCCCCCGGAAACCTCGCAGTATCCACTGCCTCAGTGGCCACAAGTGGCACTCTACTCTGCTCCTCCTGCTCCTGCTGAACCTTCTGCTGGATCTCCTGACCTCCAGCCGACTGCCCCTGCTGAGAGCGAGTCGCCCGCCTCGGCGCCATGCTCGCTCCTGAAGCAAAAGACAAGAAACACGGAATAGCAAGGTTAAGACAAACACACGATGCCCGATGCCAGTGTCAACTGTACATCATTGCTATGGACAAGTGGACCACTACAATTACCTATGATTCTCGTATAGCTCCACAACTGCGCTCTGATACCAGCTGTAACGACCCGAGAATCCGATTATCGGGAAGGCCCGATAACCCGAGACTCGTACCGCCACCCACGAGTCCGAAGACTCGGAAGGGTTAGAAGGATGGTGCGGAGACTACACAAGTATCACGAATAATTACAGAAATTAAACAGTTTATATAATTAAGCAGGAAAATAAACAACATTTTAATTAATACATGGTCCACAAGACAACAATAAAATAACAACAACAGTCCACAACTAGTACAAAGACAAGAAAGAAAAGTACAGCTACACGGGACATACCCCGGCTCTGACCTCTGGCACTAACGCTGTGCACCCGAACCACGCTGAGCCTCAGACGCGCTCCCCTGAAGCCGTGCCTTGCCTGAAACACGGTGAAAATACGCATGGAATGAGTCTCAGAACAAAACTCAGTAGGGATCACTCGAACCCTACCTCGCACACGGAGAAACTGCTACGCTAGCAGTAAGCGAGTACCTCAGAAAGAGAAAGCCCTGCAATCTACAAAACACCGCTCCCACGGCACGAAAACCGACACACGTGCCACGGTGAAACGATTGAAACACCACGGCCAGCATGACAAAACCCGAAGGTCGAAGTCACAAGCCTGATAGTCTGTCACTCATGACTTGACAGGAGTACCTCCCATTAGAAGCAAGACCGGTTGCGTCCCCTGACGACTTATACCGCACCGCAGGTGAACTGTCTAGCGTGGTAGTGCCTACCAGAGGCACGGACACCGAACAAGAACCACAACGAGTGACTAGCTGGGGTCACGCCCGTCGGCGTGGGTCCAACCGCCCCCAACCACGTGTGCACACACAGACCATGCGTCCTAGGTCTGGCCCTCTGACCGGTTTTTCCCCGTAGCCGGACTCTGGCTAACGACGAGGGGCCTGACGAAAACCAGTCCAAAACTGTCCTCAGGGTAGCCTCTCCACCACTCCCTGGTGGGACCACACGTGTGTAAGCAGGCTACGACTAGTGGAGGGTCACTGACGGAGTAGACTCTCAAGTCAACGGAAAATAACGTCACAACCGGACGGTACAAGGAACGCCCCTCGTACAAATCACCGTTGTGCGGCGACACAAGCCGACAACAGCATCTCCCGGTACCGCTCGGTATGACAAGAGACTAGCCGACACGACCTGTCCCCTTGATCGATCCACCCTGGGCCGCTCAGGGACGTGCTTTCACATAGGGGCCGCACCAGGTTTGAACGGCCAGGACGTGACCGTTCTACCCCAGGTCCAAACGGGCAGATGAACGGCCACCACGGGCCCGTTCAACTGATGTGCGGCCAGCTCCTGGCCGCACACGGGTGATGAACGGTCAGCTCCTGGCCGCTCGTCTCCCAACGGTAAAAACCCTGAACGACTAGTCCTTAGCCGCACTATGGGAAGGGCGGCTACGGTTTCTCCGTTAAAGGGTTGTGCGGTCTAGATCTGACCACACAACGGAGCAACTGCACCAGATAAAATACGGCCAGCATCAGGCCGCACGAAGGGTTAAGTGGCCAACTCCTAGCCGCACACCTCGGTGCACTGTATAACGGTAATAATCAATGGTCGAAAATCCAGGGTTGGGCGGTCATTATGGGGCCGCACTTTAGGATATGCGGTCCCACGATAGACTGCACAAGCCCACTGCACGCCGAGCCCAGCCACAGCGCGCCGAGCCGATGAACGGCTAGAATAGCACCGCACAAGGGTTGTGCGGCCACTGGTTCGACCGCACATCGCTCACCGGCGTGAAAACGGCGAACCTCACCGAAATCGCCCATTCCAACCCCAAACAAGCCCCACGAAGGGGGAAACGAAAGGAAATCGGCCCCCAAGCCCCTTAGCATGATTCTACGCTCCCGAAACGTAGAATCGTGGCTTAAAACGATGGATCGGGCGGTCACTCCCCAAAGCACGAATGACCCTTCCCGGCGCAAAAATAACCCCTCTCGACCTCGTCTCGAGCTAAAACTCTCGGGGAAGAAAGGCAAGAGGTTAGGGAACGTCACCCTACCTCCGATTCGCGACGAGACGCGTCAATCCAAGCATAATCCCACGAAGAATGCCGTTAGAACCACGCCTTCCCATGCTTCCCACGCTTGCCGCACACCCGCACGATCGCCTCATCGACACCCACGTCCTCGCGCTGTCGCACCGCCGCCGTCTGCAGCTGGAACGGAGGTCGTCGCGCTCGAACAGGAGAAAGAGAGAGAGGGGGGGCGGCCACGGTCGTGAGTGAGGAAGAAGAAGAAAGGAAGAAGAATAAGGCAAAAGAAAAGAAAAGAAATAAGAATTTATAGAAAATCCAGAAAATCCAGAAAATATCAAAAAATCACAAATTACATTTCCGTGTTCCTCGGAATGCACCGATCGCAACGGTACTACTCGTGCCCAGGTGAACGACCCGGTTCACCTGCAGCGAAGTTCCGAAGGAATTACCGAAACACACACCGAAAATCGGAAAACACATGCGAAAAAGTCACGGAACACTTCCGGGCCTCCGAAACAACTCCGGATCGCGCCGATCCGAACACGAAAGATGTCCGAAACGAAATTTCGGACACAACGGAGTCGGACACTCTGAGAAACCAGATCCAAGACCCACGAAGAAGGATCCGAAAGGTCCGGGATATTACAAATCATGAGTCTTTTTATGAAAGACATTACATGTAAGCAATCAAAAACATAGTTGAATCATTACAGAAACATAATAATGACTTATAGTTAGACATCATCTAAACATTAGAATTAACACATGTTCCACACATACACAACATTCTCTCCCTTTTTGATGATGGCAAACTGTGAGTCATTATTTCAATATGGAATCAATTATGATCAACTCAATTAATGACATGCTACATGCAATTGGAAAATGCTTGATGACTCAAATATTCTCTCCCCCTTTGACATGAGAAAAAAAAGAATAGAGTTTGATGTGCATCTAGGATATGGATAGGAGTAAGTTAAATCAAGGAATAGTCAGAGTTGAAATGGACCAAATCAAACTAACAGGGTCAAGCATGAAGTAGAATGGGATTAGCAAGTGGAATGCAAACAGCTTGGTTCAAAATGTGAGAGTGAGCAAGTGAAAGTGTGGATAACAAATTCCATCATACATAGCAGCAGATAAGGAGTTATGATTTCAGCAGAGCAGCCAAATTAAAGAGTTGTACTTGGAAGAATTTTTTAGAACAAGAGTTTTAGCAGTGGTGAAAAGTCCATTGTAGCATTAGTAGGGTGCAAACAAAAAGAGTGAATGATTTGGAGTTCAAGAAAGCTTGTATCAGAAGGATTACAATCTGAAACACTATTCACTAGACAAGCTTGCAATTTTCAGATTCTTTTGTTATAAGATTTTCTATGACACAGCCCTTATGTTCAGCTTGGTTTAAGTGAAATAAATTTAGAGTTTACCAGTTAAACTCTTGGAAGCATTTTATACATAGACTTAATAGAAATAAACCAAGGTCACAAGTTTAAATCTTATTTTAACCTCCCTTAACCTTATTCAAAATCAAGGACTCCCTTAGGAGTAGCTCATGACTAGTATTGAGATTAAACATAATTGACGTTTCTGATTTACTCCTTAGGGTTACAACACTTGTTCTGACCTTTTGGGCATAATTTCATATTTTCCCCTTTTGCCTCATAATTTTTTAAGAATATTCAAGTGTCGTCCACACCTTTTGACATAAGGATGTACGTTGTTTAGACGCCAGCACCCCTAGTTACTCAGTAAGACTGACTATCCTACTTCATTTTGAGTAGAGATAGTAGAGGTACCTCATGACATAGTTCACTTCATTTCTTTGATGAAGGACCTAGTTTCTTAGTGAACCCTTAGCCATTGCTCTACCTTGAGCATAAAATCACAATTTTACTCATGTGCTGCCCTTTGAGATATTTCAGATTCTTTTATGTTTAAGAACAATACTTAATCCAAACTTCTCAACCAGGGTTGCCAAAAATCTTAAATTTTTAGATGTTAGGAGATTGCACTGGACACAACATGTGTGAATCAGTTGAGACCTTTTAAGTTTTGAATACAATCTTTTTCAGAGAGTTCAATTTATATAAACTCTTGAATTCATTAGGCTTAGACCAATGAGTTTATTCATGGGTGATCATACAACCTTATAAAAGAAGATTCTTATATATGATATGCTCAGATTAATGAATTGATGGACATATTGGAATCATTCTAGGCACAATGTGGATCAAGGTATTTCAGCAGGGGCAGTTTTTCAAGGATGTTCATGCCGACCAGTTTCAAGATATGGCAGAGAAGACATGGATGCCAACTTTTTGGTATGTCAGATATCAATAGGAGGAGACTCCTTATGAGAGAGTGTGATCTCAGATCTTAGAGAGGTTCCCCCTCAGAGAAAGCTGGATTTTGAAGGCAGATTTTCAGAGTTAAAGCTGAGGACAGAATGTGATCAAGGGTTTTTCTGGAGAACACCCCTTTTTCAGCAGATGCAAGGAGTTTGAAGTCCAAAGAACAAAAGCCAATCACTTAATCTCAGATCCATGAGAGCAATGGAGTGAGGAATGATGGGAGTGTGCAAGAGAGACAAGACTGTTCAGAAATTTTGAGGGAGACAGAGGAAGTCGACTTATGAATGTCTTTAAGTCGGCTTCAGCTCTAGACAGATGGCAGTGTTTTCAGATAACTGTTGGGAGGTCGATTTATGAAGTCCCCAGGTTGACCTGAGTTCTTTCAGAAATGCATCTTAACTCAAATTGATTCTAAATGGATGCATGGACTTTTTTTTTTCAGTTTTCACTCACAAATGACATGCAATCAAATGATGCCAGATTGACACTGGCTCCCCCTAACTAAATGCAAATTGTGCATGGAACACTTACTCCCCCTATCTAAGTGCATTGCAATGACAAACCAGTTATGGAAATCAAGCAAAGGGGTATGTTGACATGAACTCATGAGGATGAGCAACTTCAATGCAAGATAGACCCATGATACCCGGTGGAGTTGGAGAAAACTCACACATGGTGAAAGTTTCCAAACAGGCCTAACCTGTCCTTCTTCATGTCACCATTTCATATACTATTGGGTCATGCATGAGAATGCATCATGAATGCAATGCAGTTTCATATGACAATCATATTCAACAAATTTCTGCATATGGTTTAAGAGATGATATATGTATGCAAGCACACGCATGTGTTGAAATTTCATACATCAAGTTTTGAACTAAATGCAATTGTTTATCATGTAGAGCGAACTTCAAATATGCACATGACAATTAATGACACACAAGATAATGTGCACTATGCAGAACAGATTTTGACTGTAAAACCAGAAAACAAACTTTCCTTCAATTATTTCAATTTGAGGACTCAATGTCAGTTGTGAGCACAAACTCATGGTACTTGGCAGAGTTAGAGAACTCACACATAGTGAAGGATTTCAGACAGACATGATATGTCCTTCCACCCACACCATTTTATATACCTATGAGTTAGTCATACAACTCACCTAAACACATGAAGTGTACACAAGCACAATTGGGATGCATAAACAAGTTGAGGGACTTAAAACATGAGATGCAATTTTCAGGATGAGAGTTTCTAAAGACTAATAATCTAGTACTGAAGAGACAAATTTTGAGATTTTACCAACCAGGGTGCCTTGCCTCTTTATTGAACCCCTTTTATTTTCCTTGCTCCAAGGCACACATGCAAGAACAAGTTCTCATTTTCTGTTTAAAGGTACCCAAGATCTCTTGAGTCCTTAAAAGTTAGTAGCACCTTTCACATGTGATGTCCGTGAATTCAAGACATGCTGATCATCAGATTTTAAAATAAAGCAATCATTCATAACATGCCCTACCTTTTCACAGCAATGACAATTAATAGAGATATTCAAATTTTTCTTCAGTGAGTATTCCTGAAATTTCTATGGGAAGGCAGACGTTCTACCATTTCTATCATGGGCATTGTGAATTCCTCTCATATGCCAATAGTCCTTAACTGTATGGCCAGTCCTTCTACAGTTATGATAGAATTGAGGCTTTCTATTTGCAACCAGTCTTGCCCCTTTGGAGCAGTTAATTTTATGCTATCCCTGAATTCATCATTCTTCAAAACAAGGCAATTATGCATTACATGACCAGATCTATCACAATAAAAGTATTTAATTGCCCTTTTTTGGACAGTATGATTGTCAACATGAATGTTTCTAGCATGCACTTGAGAAATTTGAAATGAACTTCTTTTATTTGAAGGCTTTTTGAAATTTTTGGAACCATTTGTTTTCTTGGATGCATTCAGATCATCAGATTTCTTGATACTACATTCATGCTTCATATAGCCAACTTTACCACAATAATAGCAAGAAATTTTCTTTGATTGTGCATGTGTGTGTGAATTGGAGTTATGTACAACATACACATGGGTTCCAGCAACACCAATTTGTGATTTCTTGTTCGCAGATTTCTGTTTATTACATCTGATTTTAGGAGTTTTCTACCGTGAAACAGGAGGAATTTTCTTAGATGTGCCAGGAACATCAGAAGCATGAACAAATGAGGTTTGCATTTTATGTTCAAATGATTTCTTGTTCACTGGGCTGTAGCCAAGCCCTTCTTTTTTAAAGTTAACTTTAACTCCTAACAATCTATCCAAATTTTCTTTACCATCTACAAATTTAGACAGTGAGCTTTTCAAATCTTGGATTTCATTTTCAAGAGATGCAATGAGAAGTTCATAACTAGCAATCTCCTGTTCACTACAGACAACACATTCATTCAACACTTTATTTGTAATTTTATAACTTTCAATCTCTTGTTCCAACACATGCACTTTTTCAGATTCATCAATAGACAAACATTTTCCTTTTTCAAAAGTGAGCAATTTCTCAGACATGGCTGCGTTTAATTGCTTCAATTTTTCATTTTTTTCTTTCAAGTTCTCAATCAATTCTTCTTCTACTTGTTCCACTTCTATTTTCTTTTCTAGCTGATTTTTATTTTCTTCTCTCAGTGAAGTAATTAGATCTTTCTGCTATTCAAGGTCCGAGAGGAGACCTTCATTCAGTTCTTTCACAAATGAACACTCATTACAAACAGAGTTATCAGAACATGTGTCTTCAGTTTGTTTTCTTAGCTTTCTATTTTGAGTTTCAGATTTATCAAGATTTTTCTGAAGTTCTTTGTTTACTACTTCAACGGCTTCAAGTTTTTTAGATTTCAAATTATTTTCCTCCTCAAGATTTTTAAGTTTGTTTTCAGCTTGTTCAATTTGATTTCTAAGATCTTCGTTCTCAGATTTCAAGGCTTTCAAGTCTTCATTGTCAGAATCAGTGTGGGCTAAATTATTTGACTTCTTTTTCAAGGATTTATTCTATTTTTATAATTTTTCATACTCCTCAAGCAATTTAGCAAAATCATCTTCTCAATCTTCTATGGAGAAGTTCTCAAACATAGAGCTTATCTCTTCATCATTACTTCCTTCGTGGCTTTGCATGCTGTCACCTATGAGGCACTTGTGTTGCTCCTCCTCCTTAAAAATAGCAACTAGTTTGTCCCAGATTTCCTTCGTAGACCTGGAGGAGGACACAAATGGAAAGATAGTATGATCAATAGTATCTTTCAAGATATAGAGGGCTCTAAGATTTTCATTGTTCTTCATCTTGTGAAAATCTATCCATTTGGACATATCTTTGGGCACTTTGTGTGGACCTTTAGTGATGAGGTTCCACAGGTTTGGATTAACTGAATCCACAAATATACAAATACTGCCTACCCATGTAGAGAAATCAGAACCGTCAAACATCAGTGGGTGAGCCATTAAAAAATCTAACAAATAAAACAATGATAGCGCACAAGGGACATCATGACCTTCTCTGTAGATTGTTAAATCTGATCTATCAGAGACCCGCTCTGATACCAATTGTTAGGTCCCTTGGGTGCCAACGGATCTAGAAGGGGGGTTGAATAGATCCATTACAATCTTTTGCTCTTTTTAAAACTTAACAGATAAACACATAATACGCTGAACTGTAGGTGGAAGATGTGAAGCACAGCGGATCTAATAACAATAGATTAAAACAATGACACAAATCACCTTACGCGGACTGATGAGTCAAGGGAGCATGCAAGGTGCAGTCAAATGCAGTAGCAGCGAGAGCTCAGCAGTTAGACATGACTACTGCACATCAGTCTCCTAGTGTGTGTGAGCAAAATGTAAATGTGATCGGGGGGAAGGCAACTAGAGGTACATGTGATGAGGTTAGCACACCAACCTGTGAATGGGGAAAGAAGACATGGAACAATCACACAAATCACAACCCACTACACAGGAATTTTTAAGGTGGTTCGGTTGCAAACCCACAACCTACGTCCACCTCTCACCAAACCGGTGAGACTTTACCACACGAGGACGAAGTCCTCAACACACACGGAGATGAAATCCACTCGACACACACACACACGGGGACGAGCCCTACATACACATACACACAAACAAAGGAAGGCAAGCTGCAAGTGCAGCAAAAACACACAGCGACAGACTCCCAATCACACACGGTTGAACACATTCTGAAACCACTTCCAGTCTCTCACCAGAGCACCGGACACACACATACTACTTAGCAGATGTGAGATTAACAGAAACAAATACAAACAAAGGAGAACACCCAAACTGTGGTTTCAGATCAAAGTCATGAAGCTATTTCAACCCATCTGGACACAAGTCCGATCAGGCTTCTTTTCAGGCTCAAGCTGGCTGCATAAAGGGCTGCACTCCTTCGTCTCTTTTCTTCCTCACAGATATTCAGCAAATGCACAAAGGACGTTGGCTTCTTCTTCAAGGGTTGCAGCAACCGCTTCATGTGAAGGAGGGGCGTCCAATATATAGCCCTCGAGAGGTCAAGACTTTCCCCTCCATTTCTTTTGCAATTTGAATGGCTAGTAATAAACAATAGGAGGTTTGACCAAGGGAGTCTGCAGAACCTTAATTCCTATTGCAGAAAGGATGTCCTTTTCCCAGAGATATTTTTCCTTTCAGTCACAATCCTTGCTGGCTGGCGTAGGGGACAGGATTTGCAGAGAGGGAGACTTGTCCAAGGGTGCTGTCCTGATAGATCCTTTGTCCAAAAGATATCTCTTGTTCACTTATGATGACAAGGACATTTGTGTGTCCTAAGAATCTTCTCCCCTCCTCAAAAACCATGTTTTCAGAGGATTACATCGGAACTCTTTACTCTCTGTACGGTTTTTGAAAAGATAGATCTGACAGAGTACTTAGAGTTTTCCTTTAGTGAGGTCGACTTGCTGTAAAAGTGAGGTCGACGCGACTTTGTAAAAATGGCTTCTGGAAGCTCCATGAGGTCGACCTTGTGATGGGATGAGGTCGACCTGTTTGTTTAAGGAACATACTCATCAGCTTCTGGGAGGCAGCCTGAGGTCAACGCGCTTGATGACGAGGTCGAGGCATCCATGAAGAAGTGCGTTTACAACGCTTTCTATGAGGATCTGAGGTCGACCTCCTGAGAGTATCAGGTCGACACTACCAACGCCGGCTGTCTGTCTGGCAGTTGCCGGAGGTGATGAGGTCGACGCACCATGCTGATGAGGTCGACGCGGCTGAAGCCCGTTTGGGCTATTCTTCCTCTTGAGAAGGCCTGAGGTCGACGCAATGCTGCTATGAGGTTGACATGCCCTTTAAGTTTTTCTTGATTTCTGTGCATCCAAAGAATTTTTGCACTTGGGAGATTAAGGAGCTTGAACTGCCGGCATCATTGACTCAACCTACCTTGATTTCCATGCAGTCAACAGTATTTAGTTTTTCATTACCTACCTTGATTTTTACACAGCCAGTTGCCGCGATTTCTGTGCAGGTAGCAAAGTCTTGGCTTCTATGAGCATATCTCATGCAATTTGTTCTGTCAAAGTTCTTTCTTCAAAGCTCAATTTCCCTTTCTAGAGTTCTCTCAATCTTTGCTTGCACATATCGTGAGTCTTGAGTCTACTGAGCCTTTTGCTTGATCTGCTTGAGGGCTGGCTCGCTGCGTTGACGCGGTGAGGCTTGTGCATCGACGCAGTTAGTTGGGTCTGCTGAAGGCTTGTATGGCTGCGTTAACGCGAGGTGCAAGTTGTGTTGACGCTGTATGCCAAATCCGTTGAAGACACTGTGAGAGGCTTCGTTGCGTCGACGCCACGGTGCCATTGTGTCGACGCCATGAGTGTTGTAGACACCAGACAGAACCTTGATACAAAGGTGTCGACACCTCGTGTCGACACTCTTTCTCTGAATTGCAGAAGTCTGCTAAGCTTGTAGGCTTGCATGAATCATGAGTCTTTTATGAAAGACATTACATGTAAGCAATCAATGACATAGTTGAATCATTACAGAAGCACAATAATGATTTATAGTTGAACATCATCAAAACATTGGAATTAATGCATGTTCCACACATGCACAACACCCCTCCCTTGCTCTTCCCCTTCGGCACCGACGAGACATAGAAGAGAGAGAGAGAGAGAGGGAGAGAGAGAGATGTAGAGAATGTCAGCTACCCCTCTCCCCCCGCTCCGCTCCCCCTCTCCCTGCCCCCGCCACCCACCACCCCTCTAATCCCCCTCTCCCCCTGTCCCCATCTCTCCCCCCTCCATCGTAACAACCTGCACTATCCCAATCCCATGTTGTCGCTCAGCACCGTCACCATTTTTCTGTCTGACATTTATATTGTGAAGAACCTCAAATCAATATGTGCAGGCAAAAGATGCATGTAATAGAAGATCATAATTAAGCAGTCTTTTTTTTCCTTCAAAGAAGATCAAAGGCACATTCATATCCAATATATGACTGGTAATATCGTGCAATTTGAACTCCTCCAAGGTACATCCAAGATCGATGGGAAATCATCAATGTGATCTATTATTGAAAAGATTAAACATTTCAATTGTCTTCAGGTCACATGTGAACTCTACGCAACTATTTGTGATTGCTAACTAGGGCTGTCAATAGTGCGGCCCTAGCCCAATTTTGAAAAAATAGAGTTTGACTAAGATCTGATTCAGCTAAAAAATTTAAATAAATAATAAAAATAATATATTTAATATTATAAAATTTATAATTACACTAAATTAATTAAAATTTTAATGTTACTTACTTAATTTATTTGAAAATAGAGTTTTTAATTTTTTTTAATTAAATAAAATAACATAAATTTAACTAAGTAATTTTTAAAATTTGAAAAGGGAAAAAAAAGAAAACGGACTCGGGCGACCCGTAAGTTGAACTCAAATCTTGAGCTCGACTTGTGGACCTAGCGGGTTGAACTTTTAAGTTTAACTAAAAACTCACGAATTGATAAAAATCTTACAGTCTGATCTAAAATCGGGTGAGACCTACGGACCTATTAATCTGACCAACCTATTGACAACCCTAACTATGGCACATGCATCCTTTTGCCAAAATGGACCAAATGCGAGCATCATCGAACCGTTCCTCACGTTGGCACGCAAGAGAAAAGGGGATGCCGGTAGATTTGATGAAGTACTCCAATTCCCGAATTAAAGAAAATAATAAACACGTGGATATACCTCCCTCAACTGCTGCACCCATCATTAAGGAAGCAAAATACATCTGTTTTAGAATATATATATATATATATATATATATATATATATAAAATCAAAGAACATAATAGTAGATCTGTAAACGGATCGGATACGAAATAGATAGTGTGATATTCAAATTCGTATCCGATTAATAATCAAATTATCTATCGAATATTTTATTCAGATAATTATCGAATTAATACGAATTTAAATTCGATTCAAATTTTAAACAGATAATTACTAGGCCTATTTAGAGGTGAGTCGTGTGAGCCGTACGAGAGCGTCGTATGTTATTTTCTTGAAAAAAAAGAGTGAAAATTATTTTTATTTTAAGAGATATTATCAAAAGATTAGACTCCATCCTAAAAAATAAAAGATAACTTACCAAATTAGTGTAAGTAGATTTATTATTTTTAAATTATATTTTGAGATAAAAAAATAAAAAATAATCACACAATATATTAAGATTTGAGTTAATTATATATAGACTATGTATATCTTTATATTTTTATCTAAAAATTCATATTCGTTTAGATAATATCTAACACGGATATCTCAATATCCAAATTCGTATCCGATTAATAATCGAATATTCGATGTCCGATTAATTTTTTTGTGAGATATTTTATTCAGATAATTATCTGATTAAACGAATACGAATTTGAATTCGATTCGAATTTTAAACAAATAATTATCGAGCTTACATGGGGGTATGTTAATTATCTTAATATTTTATATATGGTCTAACTGATTAGAGTCTTGATATCAAATGAATCACCTAATTGCTTCTCTTTAGTAATCTCTTATTGCAGCATTAGACAATTCCATTTTCTTTTTCTGTTTTAGGATCCGATTAAATGACTAAGATAATGTTTTTATTGTCATATTAGAAACTTTCATTGATTGGAGCCTAGATTTAGTCAAAGTAATGTCACTCGTCTTAATAAATTTTACTCTAGTCCGATCTCCTCTTTTCCAACACATCGTCACCTTTCCCTATTCACCAGAACGCCCCTAGGGGCCTCGCTTTGACAGAGAGTTATGTCCCATTTGTGAAGGGGATAACTCTTATTTTGTTCTTTCTTTAATTTGACAGAGGAATATAAATATTTAATTTAGATTGAAGGATAATTATTATTTAACCTTGATATTTTGACTCATCTAAATAGGTGGAACAGTTTAACCCACTCCTCTCATTTCTATCATATCCTCTCTCTCTCTCATCAGATAATCGATAGAAAATTTTTTTATTTTGATTTCAATTAATAATATTAATATAAAATATGTTATTATTTTGAGGTTAAATTTATTTTATATAATATAGTAAAAATAGTTTTAAAAATAAAAAGCAAAATCTATGAAAGTGAACAATAAATTATGTAAATAATGTTTTTATTTTTGATTTTTAATTAGTAGTATAATTAATTTCAAATATTTTATTATTTTGACATTAAATTTATTTTATAAAATATAATAAGAATAATTAAAAAATTAAAAATTAAAAACATTGAAGGTGACAGTAAATTACATAAAGAACATTTTTTACTTTTGATTTTTAATTATTAGTATTAATAAATATTAATATCTAATATTTTATTATTTTGACCTTAAATTTATTTTAAAATTTTAATAAAAATAGTTAAAAATAAAAATATTTGTAATACCCTGATTTTTTGAGAAATTAATTAGAAATTCAAAATTTATTAGAAATTAATTAGAATAATTCCTTAATAAATAGAATAAGCTAGATTTCGACCATTTTATAAAAATTCAAAAAAATTATATTATTGTAGAGAATAACATGTTTAACAAACTTATCTTCTGTGGTCAACTCAAATAAAATCTGTAAGTAGACCGAATTAGTTGATTAAGTCTAAATTGAATACTTAGTTAACTATACTTTGAAACGTCAAATTCGAGCCCAATACTCTATCAAATGAGCCCAAATTGGTGGCAAATGAAAGGTCAAGATGAGAGAATCATTTACCCTCTCTTAATCTCTCGAAACCCTAACCCTAGGAGATGCATTCGGCGGAGTTTGGATCGAGTCAACTATTGCGGCGACGTTCACATCAACTCGACTTGCGTGGACGAATACTCTGCGCATAGAACCCTCCAGAAGGTGTGTGACCTATTAAAATGAAGCTCTCTAACCCTAGAATCGTTTAGAACCAGCGGCGGCTGCAGAGGAGTTAGATCGAGGGAGATCTCCAGCTATTAGTGGCTGTGTGTACCGACGTCTTTAGTTTTCTTTCTCCTTCCTTCTTCATCCGATTCAGGTAGGTGATAGCAAGCCAAACCCTACAAATAATATATGGTTGGAAGCATCATCGTGTCAGCTTTTCATTGATGTAGAAAGTCCCAAATTCTATCAAGTGTTCTGTGAGAATTTTTGGTTTTAGTAGAAGCATGTCACATTTAGGGTTATAATTGTTCCCTTTTGATTAAGCATTAATTTCAGACTGTAAACATAAAATTGATTCGTGCATCTTGTATAGTTTTTTATGCTCTTTCTTTTGGTAGTAAAAGCCCTAAATTCTATGCTTTATATCGTGCGAATTTCATATTTTAGTCTAACCCTAGAAACCTCACCGAAATCGGGCAAGGTGAAAGGGGCAGTGACATGTCTAGACTTGTGTGGCCACACGATAGACCGCACATCCCAGACAGACGGCCTGTTGTGGACCGTATATATGTTTCTATCTCTGATCGTGTCCCTGGAACGTGTGGCCGAGCCCTAACCGCATGTCTTTCTTACGGCCAGTTCCAGACTGCACATCCCTCCAGGCGGCACACTACCGATCGTCCATATCCAGCAGGTCATTGGATCTGAGGGGACGTGTGCGGCCAGTCTGTGACCATTCATGGGGATGTAAGGTCCAGAACCGACCGCACATCTGTAACAGAATGGATTAATGGTCATTTCAGTATTTTATGTTAGTAGATTAGTGGTTAATTGCATGTTAGCAACACACCTAATAAAATGTAATTCATGACAGTAAATCATTCTTACTGATTTATTTAATTTGAGCTTGATCTTGATTCATCTTTCCAATAAATGTCAATTTTAATTGTGAATCCTTGATAATTGAAATGGCTATTAGGTCTATACTTGTTATAACCGTTAATATTGAACCTTTATTATTCCCTAGAATTGTTTTAGACTCAATCGAATCGTTGTGATTTGAATCTTAGTCCGAATTGGACTAACAGAGACTTGCGCAGCCATTTGTGGACCGCATATATCCCTGAACGGCCCAATGGAGACCATTTATCCCTGGCTTATGCCAATTAGTTTGGCCGATTATCCTTGATCCATCTTCGGCCAATCCCTGATTTGATTAGTCCAGTAGACCCTAGGCCAACTAGCAGACAGTGAGCTGTACTCTGGTTCAGTTCCACCCTGCCTATGGTAGCCTGGGAGCCCACTTGGGCTAAATTCTAACTCATGGTTAGGTCCTGTGTTGTGCGGCTAGTAATGGACTGTACATCTGACAGGCGGCCCATAATGGACCGTTCAACTAATGAGCGGCTCTGTCAGGACCGCATCTCGTGACCTCGATTTTTTAAACTTCTGGCCTTGTACGGCCTAATCCCTACCGTTCATATAGAAGAGCGGCCCTTTATCAACCGTTCAACCTTGACCCCCGAGGGCTAAACCTCAGCCTAGTTGCTGTTAGTGCGGCCCAGTGGCGACCGCACAAGTCTTGAGCGGTCCAGTAGGAACCGCATGTCATCCAGAGATAAGTTTTCTCCGTGTTTTATGATTTTGAATCCAAGAACATGATGGTTCTTGATAATTTGAACTCCTGGACTGTCACGTCCCGAGCCTTTATGACAGCGAAAGACTCGCTCGAGAAACGTGAACAGCCGGCATGGTAAGCCTCTTGCAAGCAAGAATGATCAGAGCGCAAGATAATCACACACATAAATATAATTGCACAATAATTTAGTCAAACTCCAACTTTATTTCATAAATGATCAAAATATTCTTTTACAATAACATTTTCATCATTTTTCATTCCACTAGACTCAAGAAATGAGAAATTACAAAGACTCGATCTAACATTGTAGACTTCCTAAGTCTTCACTCTCCATTTGATATGACTTTCATTCGCTCTTGGACCCGCTACTTGTATAACGCGAATCCGAATTCGTATCACTTTTATTTCCTGAAAAGATTAGAAATAGGTAATGAGCACACTTGTCCAGTAGGTATCTTCGCATCAACATGAAGGCATCATTAAAGTAATTAACATTTTAGCTCTAAAGAAATAAGGTAAAATCATGCAAATGCGATCAATCACGCGGTTAAACCAAAGTAACAAGATGATCATGTAAGATAGAATGAGAGCAAGAATGAACTAGCAAGAATGTAACAAGAACATGTTATTGGCCTTTCATGAACTAGAATGTATCGAGAATGTACTAGCAAGCCACATAATCATCACTCTAGTATCTTTTACTTATGAGCAAGTACTTCATGAATTTCTATGGAATATCAAGTCATGTACAAGAAAGTCATGTCGTGCCGTGGATCTTCACTTATTTATAGAGAAAGTACTCCCGGCGCAATGCGACGCTAGTAGCATCATACCCCATAGTTTATAATAGTATGTTTTCGGCAATCAGCCGAGGAGACTAGCATAGAGCTCTTGAACACAATCAGTGCTCGATCGCATCTTCAAGTATAAATCAAGCTACTTCCACGCATGTAACAATAAAGTATGGCCAAGAATGTATAATTCAATAAGTTCATGATAATCAATATTTCAATGAACGCTTCAATTAAGAACATGGGAGATCAAGAATGACTTATACTATGTTATGCTCATGAAATAAGTCGACAGCATAACGGTATATTTCTTACTTTCCACAACTTAATTTAAGTCTCTTGATCAATATGGTCAGTCCTAGAACATCAATAATCCATCTAGGAACCTTGAAATATCAACCCTTTAGTCAAACCTCGGGTAACGAACTCAAACAATGTGACGGTCAAGGACTGGACCGTTATATTCATGTGACGCTCCAGGATTGGGCCGTTACAATGGTCTGAATGCCAAATAAAGAAAGTAGACTTAGTTCAATGTGACGGTCTTGTACTGGGCCGTTACGTTCACGTGACGGTTTAGACTTGATCCGTTAGAACGATTGATTCTAGCAACAATAATTAGACTCAGCTAAATGTGACGGTTGTATATTGGGCCGTTACATGGGCCTGACGGTCCAATATAGGTCCGTTACATTGCTAGAACCAGAAAACATCGATAGTACTTTCTAATCAATTGGATTTTAGTGGTACAACCAACTCGGCGTCCTAGTGGGAATCCCAGGCTCGCAGAGAATTACGGAGGCCTTGAAACAATATTTCCTAGTCCATTGGAAGGAATATCCAATAGAGAAGTTCTCATGTTCAAGATAATGTTCTTATAGTGCAAAGTGTAAACTAATGACCATATACCGGAATATATGCCATGTACTTAAAGAAAATGACTCTATTGATAAGAAAGAATGTGTAACAATATGAAACCATGATAAAACTCCGTTCATACATCATTAAAAATCATGATTTAGATACAAAACTATAGAATTTTGGCACATGAAATTAACATAACTTAAAATAACTTAAGACACCTTAATCATGCACTTTCGATTATGAATCAGTAACTAAACTTAAAGTCATGATAACATGTCCAAACTTAGCTATCTAAGCTTATTTATAGGTAAAGTTTAACTGGTTATCATTCTGCCTCGGGCTGACAGAACACAGTGTCTGACGGTCTACGATAGGCGCGTTACAGCCTTATGACGGTTTATCGAGGGGCCGTTATAGTAGTGTAACACTCCTATTATGGTGTGTCAGAGACAACAGAGCAATTCAAATGCAACAGAGGGTGTGACGGCTTATCGTAAGACCGTTAGATCATTGTGACGGTCTTACCTTGATGCGTCAGATCGTCTGCTGGCAGTAAAATAAAGTAAAGGTTTATGAAAATATAACATGCCTGGAAATCAAAATACTACAGCTATTCCAGACATGATAAACGAAGTATAGGCCAACTATATGCATGGGTTTTAGTGGATAGACAAGATAATATCTTTTATTTTCCATTTAGGGCTAAGAGATGCATGAATGTATAGAACTATTAAAACATGAAATCTATGATCTATCGTGCATAAAATCAATCAAAACCAGAGGACTTTTATCCCTAACAAGATGTTTTTACCAATCATGAGATGACCTACCTCTTAAATGAGCTTTAATCTTCCAATTTGAGACTGCAAGACACGCCCTAGTTCTTCCCTTCCTGAGATTTTTCAGCAACTTCACGTCGCTCTATCTCTCCGATCTCTTGACCTAAGGATGTGAAATTTTGAGGGTAAGAAGCTGAAACTAAGGTGAACAAAAAGTTCTAAAGGACTGAGCCCTAATTACCTCGTTTAGACGTCCTAATCTCTTGATCTTCAGGGGTCTTTTGCTCTAAACTCTGGGCTGCTATGACTGAATCAGCGACTTTAAAAGCTTCTATCTCCTTACCTTGATTCCTAGCACGAAATTTGGAGAACTATTAGTCTAAAGTATACTAAACAAAATCTTCTAAAGAACCTACCCGAAATTATGACTCCTTACCTTGATTCTTCACGAGCCAAAAGTAAGGGTCGCTCAGTTCAGAACTAGGTCCTATTTATAGGATTTTGACTAGGGTTTGAAGATTAGATCGATTCTAGAGTCCTTAATTTACCTGAACCTGGTCCCTAAGAGTCCCTAGTAACCTTACAAGTTCTCCCAATTAGGTCTCTTGTAGATAGGATCCCGAAGTTCCAATCTTTCTACTCGTTCTTCCATTTACGGAACTGACAGGGTGTAACGCATCAAGACTGGTGTGTTACATGGCTGTGGCGGTCGCATGATAGACCGCTACATCCAACGTGCACAGAATTCAACATAAATCAAACTCTTTTGTTAATTATCCATATTATTATCCATAAAATACGTAAATAGGCTAAATAACCTTCTAGAATATGGGCCAAACTTAATGGGCTTGGTCCTCTAATCTATAGGGTTTCAATTATCAAAGCTAGATTAATTACTTATCATAAATTGGGCCTTATAATGATTTATTTAATCTAATATCCATTTATTAATCCATTTGGGTCTTTAAATTCTCAGAAAATAATTAAATATACCAACAATAATTTATAAAATTCAGAGCCTTACATGGACAGTATCTCTTCAACTTAGCCTTGGGATGTTCCGAGGTAAGTTTATACTTGATTATAATTGGCCATTTTAACTTGATTAAAGTCTAGACGGAACTTGGGATCTTGGATCCAATAAATCAATGCCAACGCATCATAGGGGCTCGGTTTGGTCCTGGGGAGAGCGCCCGAAAAGTACTTGTACCTATGGGAGTTTGTAATGACATGGTGAGGCATTGCACCGAGTGCATGACTAGCGTGATGTCTATGACAATGATCTTTTATCTCTTACTTGAATCGTGTTTGACTTGGTTACATTCTTGCTTGTTGGCCAATTTCCTGTAATTTCCTGTTATATATATTGCTCTTAACTTGCAATTCTGGTAGTTATATCATTCTGCCATATTGTTATTCCATTCTATTCTTTAACACTTTCTTTTATTATGTTGTTTCATTCGATCGTTATTTCTTTTCTTTCCGTTTCATACATGTAATTAATTGGTTAATCACTTACACTTGCCTGTTGTTACCTACTGAGCGTTCGCTCATATAGTTATTTTCCACCCTTTCAAGGCAGCTCAGGTGAAGATTCACAGATGGATGAGAATGGGCAAGAGTGATGAATTGGAGTGTATCAGCTAGTCGTTTGAGATTGTTATAGTTGTTTTACATCTAGCTATGCCTTAGAACTTGTGTTAGTTATTGTAACGGAGTCGAGTAGAGATTATGTTTGATTATGTTTAAGTCAGTTTGATGGTATTTGTAATAGAATTGGAGTTATGTCTGTTTATGATGTTATGTTAATTCTTAGCTTAACTTGTTATATTTACTAGCGTTTTCTACTACCGGTCTCGATATTCCGCGTCGGAGCGTGACAATATTGAATGTGAACAGTAAATTACGTAAACAACATTTTTAATTTTTAGTTTTTAATTAATATTAATAACAAATATTAATATAAAATATTTTATTATTTTGATGATAAATTTATTTTATAGAATATATTAAAATGTATCAAGAATAAGAGGGGTTATATATAAGTAAAATGATTATAGAATCACTAGTAGTAAAGTTGGAAAGAGAGTGACATTGGAGTCAATTTATATAGTTAACTTATTTTTTATCCTTGAGTACAATCAAATTAAGTGAAATAATAGAAGAGATAATATTTTTATCTGAAAAGAATAACTCATTACTTATTAAAATAAATAGGACTAAGTGGAGGGACATAATAATCTAAAGAAGATGTCCCTCTATTTATCTATCCCTCTATCAAAGAGGGACATTATTCACGTTAACCCCACACCCCTACTTGCATCTGGTCAGTTTAACGCCACTCCTCACCCCACGCCGGAGCCAATCGGAGACAAAGCTTGCGGCTTCTCACCCTTCTTTAAATTGGCCTTCGTCATGTATTCCTCCAAAACATCTAAACGTGTGACAGCGAAGAGTCTGTTCGGGGGGTATCATTACATCATAGATTAATCAGGATTATGAGAGTTGCTGCCTCATCAAGATTAATCATGAGGCGGTTCACCCGGATCGATTGGTGTCTAGACGGATTTACGATGGATTAATGACAGATTTAATTTCTCTTGCTCGATAGTGACGACTTAAACATCTGATGTCAATCTATCGCTAATATTAATGACGGAATAAAACCATGTCAAATCAATCACTGCACGGAGATAGTCGTTTAGAGACCGAATAGTGCAATCTCTAATCCGTCACTAATGAGAAACCCTATTGTGCATAAATCGTCGCTATTCCGTCGCTCTTTACACGTTGTCCAGTTAAAAATCTATGGCTAATTCCACAATAATTCATCGCTAATATTAACGATGGAATAAAAGCCCGTCAAATCCGTCTCGACGAAAGAGTGTAGTCTCTAATATATCGCTAATCAGAAACCCTCATCTGCATGAACTGTCGCTATTTCGTTGCTCTTTACCTACTGTATAGGTAAAAATTCGTTGCCAATCTCACGCTAATCTATCGCTAATTATTTTTAAATTTTTTAATAAAATTTATTTAATTAAAATACCATAAAATCTATTTACATAATATAAAAAAATTATAAATATACATCACCCATATCTCACACACACACTGAGAAACGAAAATGCACATTTTCATTACTAAAATGGAATAAAAAATTCTTCAAATACAATATTTAAAAAAATATATTTTTACAATATCTTAAAAAATCAAAAAATAGCCTATGGGCAGGCATTCTAGTCATCTCACCCGTCACGATCAGGCGGATGTATAGTATAATTCTATATTAAAAAATAAAAAAAATTAGACTTGTGTATATAAAATGATTTTCATAATAAATAAATTATTTAAGATTTTAAATTGAAATTGAAAGGTATGATTGAGATTCAATCAGTTCTCACACATCACTCTCACCTCTCCGATCGTGTTGGAATAATCAATACACTGATCAGACATGTATTTCAGATTTTGGACCCCCGAGCATGCGTTCTTTAGTTTAAACTAACTCAATTCGAAAAATAATGTTTTGAGCGGTGACTCAAAATTAACCGAGAATCATATTTAGATTTTGTCAGTTCTCTTAATCACTCTCACCACTCCGATATTGTTGGAATAATTGATAGTTGTTCGGATAGGTGAGGTATTTAAGATTTTTGGACCCTCGAACTCGAGTTCTTTGATTTTAAACTAACTCAATTCTGAAAAAGGGTGGTTTGTGTTAGAATAATCGGTACACCGATTGGATAGGTATTTAAGATTTTTGGACCCTTGAACTCAAGTTATTTGATTTTAAACTAACTCAATTCTGAAAAAGGGTGGTTTGAGTGCCGAGTCCAAGTCGAAAATTCGATTTAGATTTCGTCAATTCTAAAATATCACTCTCACCGTTCTGGACATTTTGAAACAATTGGCACGATGATCAAGTCGATATTTCAGATTTTGGACTCTCCAAACCCGAGTTCTTCGATTTTAAACTAACTCAATTGAGGAAAAATTAGTTCGAGTGTCGAACCCTAATCAAGAATCCGATTTGAATTATGTTAGTTCCTACACGTCACTCTCACTATCACGATTGTGTTGAAATAATCGACAAACCGATCGAATTGGTATTTCAATTTTTGGAACCCCCAACATGTGTTCTTCGATTTTAAACTAATTAACTTAATTCCTAAATAGATAGTTTGAATGTCAACCCTAAATCAGGAATCTGATTTGAATGTCGTCAATTCTCACACGTCACTCTCACTTTCTCGGTCGTGTTGGAACAGTCGACACACCGATCGAATTGATATTTCAGATTTTAAACCCTCAAAATTTAAAATTTTTTAATTAAAACTAACTTCATTCCTAAATAGATAGTTTGAATGCTGGATCCAAATTAAGAATCCGATTTGAATTCCGTCAATTCTAACTGTCACTCTTACATCTTATGTCATGTTGGAACATTTGACGTGTCTTTATGAAACGGTATTTCATCTTTTAAACCCTCCGAACGTGAGTTTTTTGATTTATCCTGAAGGGGGTATTTTGAACTAAGTTTGTTTTCAAGCAAGTTCTATCGAACTGAATAGGAGTATTATACGCACCTTTGTTAAAATACTACTATACTCGTCCAAATGTACCTCGAGTCGTGACCCCCTCTTTCATCCTCAGACTATATAACTTCTCAAGAAATGGCTGGTTTGTCAATGAGATGGACTTATACCTCGTCTCTAACTTCTCCTAGAGCACCGCTCGATCATCCAAACAGTTCATCTTGCGAATTGTGTTATATGTGAGGTATAGTAACGTCGTGTTATTTACTGTATCTCGCATCCTTTGCCATGCCTCCAGTTATAGTTTCTTCGACTTTTGAGTCTTCACGGAGAAGCTCGTGACTGTTATTACTACCTTTGGATTTGTACCTCGGGCGCCCACCATCTACGTACGCTCCCTGAGCAACCTCGACCAACTCTGATTATATTGTTCTCCTCCACCGATCTCCACACCTACTGCACAAATCAAACAATCGCAGTGAGAATCTGCCCGACCCAAGTTGTGCAATGAAGCCAGCTGAGCACAACAAAATAGTACAACCTAATTAATTGATTTAAGTAATGGTACAACCTCCCTCCTCGATCGGTGGCTCAACAGACACCAACAGATTCCATTCAAGAAAACTTCTAAAACTACCATTAGGACACTATTTAATCGACCAGACGGAGCTGAGTTCTAATCTGACTCTTTGACTCCCTTTTACAAATTAATTACTAGCCACACCTACCATGTCAGACGCAACGTTAAACATAACTGGGCAACTATACCCGTGTGGCATGGTTCGTCAGAAATACGCCTATATGATCCATTGATTGATGACCAATTGATAGAGCAATGGCCGTCGACTTGCGACTAGGTCCGAATAGTTATCTGCCTAAAATTAGAAGTGAATTCGTGTTCGTTTGACCATCGAATAGTTATCTGAATAAAATATTCGATAGATAATTTAATCAGATATCGAATAACTCGATTATTAATCAAATAGAAATTCAAATATTAAGACATCCAGGTTAGATATTATCCGACCGAATATAAGATGAATATCTAAAGATCCACATATTCTATGTATAATTAACTCAAATCTTAATATATCATTTACTTGCTCTTTTTTATTTTTTTATCAAAATAAATTTTAGAAGTAGTAATCCACTTATAACTATTTGGTAAGTCCTCTCTTGTTCGTTGTTTACGATGAAATCTAATCTTTCGATAATTTCTTCTAAAATAAAATTAATATCCACCCTTTTTTTCTTAAGAAAATAATTCACTACGTTCGTACACAGCTCGCACGACTCACCTCCAAATAAGTCTGACTATTATCCATTTAAAATTTGATTCGAATCGAATTTAAATTTATTTGATCATATAATTATGTGAATAAAATATTCGACAGATAATTCGAATTAGATATCGGATGATCCGATTATTACTCGAATACGAATTCGAATATCACACTATTTGCTCCGCATACGCTCGATTTACACGTGCACGTGACCCTCTTTATATATGCCGGTCAACATTCAACATAAAATATGCCACGAGCAAACGATATTTAACAAGAGGATCGATGCAACATTTCATTAACTCCGAGGGCTCCGGTGTCGGCTGCCTGACTTTTTATATCATGCAAATGGAAAACTAAACAAATCATTAGAAACTTGTTTGTCTGAAAGTCTCTTCTCCCTTATGATTCTAGAGTGGCTAGTTTCTTTAAAATTGGGATGCAGGGTGCCGGCGTGGCCCACTTGGATATTTTATATATTTCCATCCCTATAAGATTTATTCTGAATGTTTCCTTTGTTGGGCACGCACATGCGTACGAGGTGCGGATGCCGTCGCGAGACGTGGCCTCTTCAGGGCCACTCGGGGAAGTCTCCTGCCCCTCGCGCATCCCGTGGCCAGAAGAAAGATGAATTTTTTACACATCAATCTAATCTAGTTGATTTCCAAATCATACCCACAAATCTCAGTAATATCAGATATCTTCGTAGAAACAATCAGTTCTTATGGTTAGATCGGGACTTTTTGCCCTTATTTGATAATAGAGGGATATCTCTTATTTATTTAGATGATAATTTATATTTTATTTATCTTTAATTTGATAAGATAATAAAATTAATTCGATTACAACAACGAGAGTTAACTCTCGTATATCTCAGTTAAACTGATCCAATAAAATTAGTGAAATAATTTATCACCTCGTTTAACCCGTTATTTATCAAAATAAATAAGATTAAACTCTTAAATAAATTAACTCACGGGAGATATCTCTTCGTTTGTCTATCTCTCTATTAAAGAGGGACTTTGAAAATAGAGAAATTTTGGGGTGTCATATTTTTTATGATTTAACGTATACGAAAAATTGAAGCTAAATTTTTGATACTTCTGGGATAAGTTCTGTGATCAAATTCTAGTTAGACCTAGGGATGTCAACGAATCCACTTTCTGATCGAAACTGTTCGGATACGTTCAGGTAAGGATTTTTGGTTAAGTAAAAGAAGTAGATCCCTTCAGTTTTATGCCTTCCAAAATCCAATGTTCTTTCAGCACACATTCCATTGGTACTTTTCTATTAGTGATTGAAAGCTGGCTTCCAATCTCACGTTTGGAAAAAAAAAATAGGGATTATAGATTTTTTTTTCATAATCTATATTTTTCTCTAAAAATTGATCCCGGGTAACTATCGAAGATTTTAAATGTGAGATTTTCTTCTCTCTCTATATTCCTCTCCTTCCACAATCCACCGTTCTGAAAAGTTGAGACGACAATGAATCATTTGAAAATGTTTATGAATGTTAAGCATTTCAATGATTAGAATCTCTCTCATAAATTTTTTGGATCCAAATGCGCCCTTAAAAGATTCATGGTTGAAAATTATAGTGGATGATGTGTTTATGTCGAGCAAAACTTTTCTTCAAAAAACATCTTTTAACTAATTTACACTTAGTTTGTGGAGGGGTAGCCGGCATTGGCCGAACTCCAATCGAATTTGGGCCCATCCAGGTGGCTAAGCCCACCAAGAAGCCCAGTAGAAAGGGCCAATGAAGAGCCAGCGAGTAAAAGTGTAAAACACAATTGTTAGTTTTCACTAAATTTGATAGACAGTTTAGTTTGCTTTTAAATTGTTAGATTAACAGCAGATATGATATCTGACCAATCAACCTCCATAATTTACCGTTAAAATAATGGGTTTCAAATCATGTGTGATATTTGATACTTCATGAGGATTAGGCTTGAAAACATGAAGAGATTTTTAGATATAGGCCCCTAGATCTTATTATACTTTTATGAAATAACTATCTCAACCGTAATATCTATTTTTTTTACTCTCGTAAGTGCATATTCAATTACTTGATGAACGCCCTTCTCAAGGAGGCTTCTTTTTTCAAGATTTGTGGGTCTTGTTCCTAATTACGTAAAGATGCTCACCAAATAACCTGAGATCTCGAGGGATAATCATGGTTTGCCGGCCCGATCGACTTGGCCGACCCGGTCTTGGCCTGGGTCGGGTCGGTCCCGTCTCGGTCCGACTCGGTCCGTCTCGTTCTAAAATACCACTTTATATATATATATATATAATATAAAATAATATAATAAAATAGAAAACACACATTATATATAAAATATCATATAATATAATATTAAAATAATAGACCGACCCGGTGGTGACCCACGGCCCGGCCGACCCGGTCTCGGCCTGGGTCGGGTCGGGTCGTGCGAGTCGGTGCGAGACGCACCGGGTCGACAAACCATGGGGATAATAAAGAAGTACCAAAAATGGGATGGGGATGGGGTTATCCCCAAGTATAACAGATATTACAATAAGTCTCTCTTTGATATTGGTTTATCTCGGAGTTAGTTCTAAGTTAACTCCAGGATAAGTTTTTTTATGTTTTGGTAAGGAGTTAGTATTAGTCGGGTTAGGTTAAGGGCTAACCCAGGGATATTTTTGGGTTTTGAAACCCACACCCAAGGGTGAGTTAAGGTGGGTTAACCTCCTACCTCAATAAATGTTCAATTAAATGTGTCTCTCTCTCATAATAAATACTATTTCTCTCTCTCATTATTACTAGGTTAATCTACTATTTATCAAATCATACTAGATTAAAATTAGGTTAGCCCACATCCTTATTCCCCGATTAACTATCCTCCTACCAAATTAAAAATAAGTTAACTCCAGATTATTTTAATCAGGTTGAGTTAACCCACTTTTAACCTAACTCCGTATCATAGCAAGACTAAGAGATTATCTCTACAAAAGACTCAAAAGTAAATAAATAAATAACTAAAGTGCCCTTTAGTATTTGGCGTTCATCTTCGAGATGGGTGCATTGACAAGGACCCAAGAAAGGAGGCAACCACCTATGACGCCGCCGTTTTAAAGTGAGGAAAACCGAGGAGAAGAAAAGTTTATGCCCAAGTTGGTACGAGCACGGTTCCCCGATTCCATCCTCTCTGGTAAGTCGTATTCCATGCAATTATCCATGTTCTGCGTTATAACCAAGATGTGTGGAACAACCCTTCTTTCCAGGCGTGGCTTTACGAATTTCCAAATGCCGCTCACTCGTTGGTGTTTGCCGTTATTAATTTAATCCCCTTAGTCCTTCAACCGACGTGGGACATCCATGTTGCCACCAATTTTCATATATATATAGGACCCGGAGTGTACCGATAAAATAGGACCCGGAGTTACCCCCACACCCGGCCCACCCCCAAAAAGCGGACCCGGAGTTACCCCCACACCCGGCCCACCCCCAAAAAGCTCTTTTGTTTTTGATTTCTTGTACTACTAGTTTCTAAGAACCGATTTGTCAGCGAGTTAACTTACATTTAACTCACTTAACCTTAGGTTAACCACCGTTCACTACTTTTGATAGACCGGATTTGCTAACCTGGTTAAAAGTGGGGTAGAGGAGGGCTAACTTAGCCCTACTTTGACACGGGTTTATCCCTGGGTTAGTCTAAAGTTAACCCAGTGATAATCATTTTTATACTTTGATCGAGAGTTATAGTTAACTAAGTTTAAAAATAAGTTAACCAGGGATTATCCATGGGTTTCAAAACCCACCCCCTTAGGTGGGTTAACCCATGTTATTATCTCTCATCATTAATTAATAATATATCTTTCTCCTCTCTCTCTCTCCTAATTAATGCTACACCTCTCTCTCTACTATAATTAATATTATCATCTCTACTATTAAAATCTCAAAATATTTTTATATATATTTTTATTAAAGATTTTATAATTATAAAAATATATTTATCATATAGAATGTGACGTTCCAGATTTTTTAGATATTTTTCAGATCAGGATCCGTGGGTTTTGGATCGCTTTCGTGGGCTGCGGAGTGTATTTTACGATTTACTCAAATTTTTGGCTGATTAACCTACGGAATTTCTTGTAAGACGAACCGTTGTATTTTTTAGCTCCGAGACGTTACAGGCGCGTTGTACATTTTTCGAAGATCGTGAGAATAATTTTTTTAGATTTTTTAAATTTTAAAAAGATATATAAATATAATATTTTATTTATCATCATTACCGGGTTAACCTACTACTTATCAAATCACACTAGATTAAAAGTAGATTAACCCACCTCTTTACTACCAAATTAACTACCCTCCTATCAAACTAAAAATGGGTTAACTCCATACTACTTTAATCAGGTTGAGTTAGCCCACCTCTAACCTAACTCCATATCAAAGTGGGGCTTAGAGTTTTTTTAACCCGGCTAGGGAGGTGGAACAAGTTAGCCCGCTTCTCTTTTTTCTCTTTTCACTCTCGTACAATCGCTCCCGTCGTTATCACCATGGATACCGTCTGCCTCCCGTCCCCCATCTAGCCCTCGGACAATCGACTTCTTGTATCTGTTTCAGAGGCAGGCCAAGCTCGTCGCGTCCCCCCTCAACCCGCAGTCAACGAGGGCGGCATTAGAGCCATTCGTGGGGATACAGGAGGCCCAATTTCAATGTGCCCGGAGGGCTTGTTGAAGCTATGAGGTGAAACATGTGCCCACATGATTAATCGCCATGGATATTGCCTGCCGACGCAACCCCCCCCCCGATCTCGCCCGTCTACCTACCTTAGCGACTCTCTCTCTCTCTCAACGATTTTAGGGTCACTTTGACATTGAAATTATCGGGAGATTAACTCAACCGATGAGAGAGGAAGAGGGTGGGACCCACACACTCTCCTCACACACGTACGTGCTAACCGGGGTCGGTTAACGCAATCGGCCCCCGGGGGCCGATTACACTAACCCTGCCCGATTAACAAACATTGGCCTTAACGTTGATTCTTATTTACTATTCCGAGATTTTACTATTCATTATCCTCTCCGTTGGTGCGAAAAAGTTACCGTTCACTCTCATTTTCACCGTTGATGTGAATGGTAGGCGTGGGCATTTTTGATAATTCCGCACCAAAATAATTAATCGCCATGGATATCCACATGATTAACCCAATGAGTTAACCCCTCTCCTCCCAAAGTAAAACTAGGTTAAACTCCGGAACAACTTTAACGAGCTAACCTGCTACCAATGCGGGGCTAAGGCTGTTAAATCATCTAGTTTCATGCTATACTTCCATCTTATATCAAGACGCTATATCATTCAATTGAAAATACCCATCTCAGAAACAAGTCAAGAATCTTACTCGTAAGTCAGACATAGAAAGAGATTCCTGTGAAGTTCAAAATGAGATGAGATGGTGTCCCGATCTTAGACAAATACAAAGTCCAACCGAATCTACGTCTCATAAATCTAACGTTGTAACATGGTAAAATATAGAAGTGCTGTATAATTTGGCCACTCGGGTTAACTCGTCCCCGCTGAAACTGGTCAAGATGTAATTTTCGAAGTTTCTAAAGCTTGGGCTGCCTGAATAAACCCGATTTGGATTGCCCATATGTTTGCAAGGGCTATAACTTCGTTGGAAGAACTCCTTTGTGCGTGGAGGGCTCGGTAGATTCAAAGTTCTATATCGAGTAGCCGTAAAGTTTTTCACAAACTCAGTGCAATCTAACCCGATTTTCTCAACCCTTCTTAAATTCACATCAAATACTGACTCGGTCAACGTTACCCACGACTCACGGAGGGTGTTCTCACCTGAAATTTGCAATTTGTTCATTTGTAACGAGTAATGTTTAGTGCACATTTGAAGTTATTACATATCTCAGATGTGCACTAAATTTAAATTTTTTATCTTTTAAAATTCGACGGCTCAATTTTTTTTTTTTATCTCAGATCCAAGTCATCTTAACTGGAGATATAGGTCCGACTTTCATTCGACGACTCAAAAAAATAAAAATTAAAAAATTAATTCAAAAAATAGACCCAATATATTAACACTATTGATTTGATCTTAACTTTTTTTTTCATTTTTTTACACCATCTGACGGAGATATGAGTTACACTACAAGTTAAGGTGACTTAAATATCATGTCATAATTTTTTTTAAAAATATATAAAATTAAAGTTAATACACGCTCGGAGTGACTGTGTGATAATTTCGGATGTACACTAAATATTTTTCATTTGTAATTTGTCAAATAAGTGGACAAGCATGCCCGATAAAGGATTCTCACACGATCCAAAGAGTCTACATCCTCACCCATTCTTCAATTGAGGATGATCCGGAGGCAGCAACAAGTGAGATGAAATTACGCAGTTGAGATGGATTACGATCCTTTTTTTTTTCTGCCAAAGGTAATGTCCACTTGGACAGGGTGTGATTCTGAACATTTTTCGAGTAATTTTTTTTTTCTAGATATTAGATTTCTTCTGCACTGCTCTGATAGTCTTAACTTATTAAGGTGATTATTTCTGACTCACTGGTCTCACAACAGAGAACAATATTTTACCATGTATAGAGAATGTTTATATACATGCCCTCACTAATTCATAGGTTAAATTTCTTTTCTTACGCACAATTAAAGAAAGTGAGATTTAAATCCAAGACATTCATCTCAAAAGAGAGGTATGACAAATATCCAAAAAAAAAAAAAAGTTTATCTGCCACTTCATATTTGTTAGATCCAAGATGAATATTTTTTTATCTGCCAATATGATTACTCTTTGGGAGCTGTCAGTTGTTGGAAAGAGACTGTAGTTAGAATAATACACTCGCCAGGCAGGACCACAGCACTGCTTTCTTGGGGCTAATCACTGTCCAAGGATCTAAAAGTGGTGATTAAGCTTCGATGGCAATCCCAAATCTTCTCTTTTTCTGATCAACGATAGATCATTAAAACAGACCAAATGATTGGTGAGAAACCTGTCTGTACGTAAGCGCGTTTGTTAACACACCTCAACCCTGACGACCCACGAGAGTTTTCCACGTTGAGATGCGACTAATTAAGGTTAATGGGTCAGGCCAGTCACAAGGCCCAACTGCGCAGCCCGTTTAAAATGGGCATGGCTTGCAAGGCTACTAAAGCTTGAAATTTTAGTGGGCCAGCCGGGCCGGCCTGGCCAGAGCCATCTTAAAGGTTAGTAATACTTACAACACAGATTAGGCCTCCCTCAGTCCACATGACGTGGAAGAGGAAAAATGAAAAAAAGAAAAAGAAAAAGAAAAAGGGAAATGGACCAATGCCTAAGGCATGAGGTCCACATTTTTTTTCCTTTTCTTTTGTCTCGTAGGTAAATTGGATGGACCTATGAAGACCTAATTTCCAGCAAATTGAGATTTAATATTAGATTTCATCATTCGAAATTCCAATGAATTGCTATGGACGAGCTTGTGGCCCCGTGAGGTCAGGTGTTGGATGGTTTATGCATCCCTTGCAATGAGAATTGAGTTGAGTTTAGGTTACACCATTTTGGTTACGTCATATCTCTCACGAGAAAGTATAAAAAAAAAATTTCAAAAAAATCTCATCTCGAACTGCTTTTGACATGTGAAGAAGATATTTTTTTTAATTATGTTTCCGGCGTTGCATGTTCGATGGGGGTTAGGCAGAGTTCAAAAGATTGCTTCTTTATTGTATGTACGCACAATTAGATATTATTATTATTATTATTATTACAAATAAATCTTTACAAACTTGGCTAATTGACGATTGATTCTTGAGTTCATCTGATGTCAGCGGGACTCCACATGGGCCCGAATGTATGAATGTGACTTGACAATAATGTGGTTTATTTCTGACTCCAGCCAATGTTTGAGTTAAACACCATATATATATATATGAAGAGGTGAAATCTCACGTTGTGTCCTGAGCGGGCTGTGGATCACCAGAAGATGAACTGCAAGACAGGGAAACGTATCAGAGGGCCCAGGGGATTTTCCTGGGGAAAAACCCTCCGATGGTTAAGTCAGTAGAGCTGTGGTGGAAGCAGTAATGGGGAGGAGAAAAGCTAGTACGCGAGATTCCTCACCACCAGAGGGTGAAGTGGATTGCTCAGGAGTTTGGGTGTATGAGTACCTTGATCGCTCCCTTTCCACCGGAGGGTATCCCTGGTTTAAATAGTGCGCCGCCTTCAGGAGTCCTGCAGGCCGAGGGGTCTCCGACGGGAGTTACGTCCTCAACGTGGGCTTTCATGGTCTTATCGTGGGAACGTTATCGCCTAGAAGTCCGACGGCTTCTTGATTCCCCTGTCCGTTGGGGACTCTTAACGGCAGCACGAACGGATAATATTTGGCCTGGCCGAGCTTCTGAAACGCCAGCCCTGTCCGGGCGATGAGCATAGCTCGGCGAAAGAGGGGTCGGATAGGTCGGTGAATGCCTGTCTCTCCCGGGCGGGGGAACGGCTTGGGCCGGACCTTCCTTATGACCTGACCATCACTCGGGCCCTCCGAGCCTAGGGGCCGCCGGGGAGAGTTGGTTCCTTGAGTGTTTGTTCATTGGGCTTTTCTTTCCTGAGTGGGCCCTGTGGGCTATCACTCAGGTGAGCTTACCTCGTTGGACCCTGTTGGGTCTTGTTGGGCTGCTGTATGGGTGGGCTACAGAAATCCCCCTCTCCAATATATATTTGAGGAACTTGTCAAAGGCCGTTTAGATTTCTCATTTTAATATATATATATATATATATATATGCACGCGGTCTTATAGAGGATGTGCAGTAATAAAACATGAGAAATCTAAAACGGCGTTTGACAGGTTCCTTAACCATTACGACAGGCATGACAACGTTGACTGTCTTCGGTGGCCTCTTAAAAGATACAAAAAAAGCTGTGACGAGGGACCGACCATCAGGGGATGATACCACTCTGGGTATCCAAGAAGGGTGACCAGGGAAGGAAGACGAATAATAATATGCTACCTACTGATGACTGGGCTTATAAAATTGGGTGTTTATCTATGCTCTGAATGCCTCTGTTGTTGCAGCCCGAAGTCTGATCCTGCAGTTCATTTATTCTTGCACAGCTTACTCTGTCTGGAAGATGCTTCTTCCTTTCTTGCCTTGTCTGCCCCCAAAACTATGCATCGGTTGCAGATTTGGTGCTACTCATGAAGATTTGGTGCTACTCATAGTTACTATGGCGTAACGTATCGTATCTGATTCGGTTGAGATAGTCGAGTAAGTGCGAGTCTCACCCGGATCGTTTCAAGTCTGATCATTTTTTCTTTAAATTAAATCATATCACATCGTATCTGAGTCAAATCGATCGATATATATCATTTTCTAATACTATTTTCAACTTTATGGCAAAAACTGTTTTCTCCCTTGTGTTCTGAGAGCTGTGGTGCACTCGTAATGGGGCCAAGCACGAGGAACGTAATACTTCCACTACGGGCATTGTGGCCAAGATTCGTTTTGCTTTAAAAGAGATTCATTTTCTTTTGCTTGGGAAGGTGGGATCTGAACAACAAGTTTCTGATATTTGTAGGCTTGGCGTACCAACATCTTCCGAGGGACACCCAGATCCTCTTCTTGTTTGTTAGATAGCACCCTCTCCTGGTTTGGTAAAGGGGCCAGTGAAGGAAACCTAGGCATCGGTGGTGGTGGAGTAACCCGAGGGTGGAGAGAGGTCATATTGTTTTTGCCTTTGCTCAGTGAGGAGGGGGAAACTTGTTAGAGCCCAATAAGACCCAATAAGAATTGGGCCACAGTTCACAACATTGCCTGCCAAGGCCTAACAAGGACTGGCTCAAAATTCAGGCTCGTGATTTGTGCACGTACCTGTCTCACGATCCACGTGGCACACTACCAGGTGGCCATTACCGCAATAATGGCGGGAGTTATCCCTGAGATTAATGGGCGACGGGTTAACACCCACGTCCCCACGTTACTTGCATGACGAAAATGTAGGATAACTCCACCCTCTCACCTCCTGTAAGGCGAGCGGATGGATAATCGATGGCTCTATGATTAAGGAAACTCATAACTCCACTACCACAACCCCACTAAGTCAGGAGGCGAAGAGAACGAGACGAACTCGAGAAAGGCTCTATAAAAGGGACCACCCTGGCCAGATGGCTAGGGAGTTACACTTCTCACGTCTCTCAAGCTCAACTAAACCTACACACTGCTAGCCTCATCATCCCTACAACACTCCTGAGCACTCGCCAACTCCACAGTTACATTTCAACCACTCTCCACCTCCTTCCAGACCCTGTTCCGAGAACTATTTCTCTATGTATGAGCACTCTTCCCCTTCTCCTAGCATCCGTCTGATTTAAACATCGGAGAGTTGTCCCCTGGGATTTCTCTTGGGACTCCTTCTGATGTGGTTACTTTGCTTGCAGGTTTCCTCTTGGGTGTCATCGTTCTTCCCCGTCATACAAATCACAAATGTGTAGCACGTGGTTCGAGAAATCATATTTCGACCTCTACACTTTTTGGCATCGTCTGAGGATAAAAGAAAAAAAGCCATTGGACCCCGATGAAACTGTTGCAATGTGAGAAACCATTGGGGCACAGCCGATTTTTGATAGGCATCCCAGAATGGCCTTGTAAGCTACTACCATTCCCAGGGGGATCTTCCGCAACCCTCAACCAATCCTGCGGCTGAGGAGCTAGCCGAGATGCGTCAGTAGCTCCAAATGCTGAGGAGGCCTACCAGGGCCTCCTGAATTGGCAGACGGAGCATGACTAGGCCATGGCTGCCCCTTCTCCTAATGGCAAGGGCCAATCGGTGACAGGTGCAGACGCCCAATTTGGACATCTCGCGGACCTCCAGTTAGACCGTTATATCGATAACACTATTGTTTTCCTTGAATTGATTGATGTCTAGTGTTTAAAGTCCAGCCCACCTTAACCTATTGGGCCATGATAGAAGGGAACAAGGGTTGAAAAGCCCATGGGCTGGGCGGCTAGGTCGATGGCCGCCCAGGTTGGCTGGGCGGCCAAGGCTCTGGCTGCCCAGGCTGGCAGGGCGGCCAATAACCTGACCGCCTTCTACTTGTGAATGGCCAATAACCTGGCCGCCTTCTACTTGTGAACGACCAGTGACCTTGTTGTGTGGGAATGGCTGATCTAGAGGGGAGGGGTGAATAGATCTGCCCCTCTTTTTATAGAAATAAAAGTAACCGCAGTGGAATAAAAAGAACTATAAAATGCAGGGAGTGCACACACACGATGCAAGAGTATAGATAGATAACAGCCTAGAAAAGCATCTAGCGAAGAGAAATCACACAAGGAAACCACATGGACAACGATTTTTAAGGTGGTTTGGACTTTCTCCAAAGTCCTACGTCCATCCCTCACTTAAACCAAGTGAGGCTTCCCTAGTGCAACTGCACAACCCGTTGATTACACAGCTTAACAACCCGCTCCCTTACAGCTTGCAGAGAGATTATCCACTCTCAAGGAACCGCTGTCACATAGCTTGATGGCACACAGGCCAGACCACAGATCCAAGCACACAAGCTTGATCTGTCTTCCTACTATCATCAGTAGGGACGGTTCCAGTTTCAGTAAGAACAAGAACAAAACAGAAAAAAGAGTAATGAAGAACTTCAGACAAGAAGAATGAAACTCAATGCCAAATGCAAATGTCCTTGTCTGAAATATGAAGGATTTGGTTTGCTGCTTTCAGATTTGTTGCCTTCAGTGATGGTGGCTTCTCTTTGCAGGACAACGAACAGGTGGAAGAGGAGCTTGTAGCTTTGCTTCAGATCTTCATAGAAATGGTGCCAAGCTCTTCACCTTCTTCTCCCTTGTCCAGTGGCACCGGCTTCTCTAACAGCACCAGCAACAACTCCTTCTCCTTCTCCTTCTGGTAGCAACAACAGCAGCCCCACCTCTCCTCTGTTTGCCGATTCTCTCTCTGGTTCTTGTTTGCACACTTGTAGCCCTCTTCAAGCATGGAGGTGCGTGTCCCATTTTGGTTTTCCAAGAGAGAAAACTTCCCTCCAAAAATATGTCCACTGCTTGGTCCAGCATAGGTAGAAAAATATGGTTTCATACTTGATTTCTTTTGATTGGCATAAAAGAGATACAGAATAAGACTTCTCTTCAGCTTCAGATCTGAGCATTTAATAATCCACATGGAAGAGATCTTGCAGTCTGCTTCCTCATTGGCTCAGGTCAATTCTCTGCTTTGTGTATTTTTCTAGGACCAGATCTCATTGGTTGCCTGCAGAAAGTGGTGTGTCATGACAAGAGACATTTCCCAGATTTGGACTCTTACACAACTACCTCCAAAAAGTTGTTCAGGTATGGTGATGATGGCTGAGACACATGTCTGACGTTGAACCTTCATCCAGACCTCAAAATCCATGTTTTTGGAGGTTTGCGGTTCATATTTGTATTCCCTAGATGACATGACGTGTTTGACAGAAAATAGCTTAAAGTGCTTCTGGGAGAACCATGAGGTCGACCTACTGTAACTGTGGTGTCGACACTGCTTTACAAAATCCTGTCTTCAACCCTTTCTAGAAGCACCATGGTGTCGACCTGCTGTAACTGTAGTGTCTTCAACGCTTTCTGGAAGCACCATGGTGTCGACCTACTGTAACTGTAGTGTCGACACTGCTTTATAAAATCCTATCTTCAACTCTTTCTGGAAGCACTATGTTGTTGACTTGCTATAACTGTAGTGTCGACACTGCTTTATAAAATTCTATCTTCAACGCTTTCTGGAAGCACCATGGTGTCGACCTACTGTAACTGTAGTGTCGACCTGTCTTAAAAAAACTGCCAATATGACAGTTAAGCTGTGAGGTCGATGCAGTGGCTCCATGAGGTCGACACTTCTTCTTCACTTTTCATGTTTTCAGCCTGGCCACCTATTTTTCTTTATCTGCCTTGATTTTTGTGCAACCAATTGTCTTAATTTCTGTGCACTTGATTTCTTTCAATCTTTGCTGGCACATATTGTGAGTCTTAGATTCATTTGAGCCTTTTACTTGATCTGCAATGAGAATATCAAAGTATCATTAGAAAGTCAATGACTCATAGTGTTAGACAGCATCAAAACCGTAGAGTATCAATGACTCATGATGTTAGATAGCATCAAAACCGCAGGGACATAATATTCTCCCCCTTTTTTATGATGGCAACACTGTGAGTCATTATATGTCAATATGACCCAATTCAAGTAATTTTAAGACACATGTATAAGGAGATACACATGCTCTCTCCTTCAAATGACTCAGCTCCCTTAAATGACTCAACTACGCTTCCCCTTGAATGACTCACCAAACAACTCTCCCCCTTTGACTTTAGCAAAAAGGAGGAACATATAATCAGTGGGAGGAATTTTGGAGAAATACAACTGATAAATGATGAGTGGAGGATAGATGATACAAGGGAATTCACAATCTGATACTAATTTCATAACATAGAGAAGAAGTATGTTCAGGGTAGTCCATTATATGTATCTGATGAGATGATCCTTATTCAATTTGTATGGTTCAAATCTAATGATATCTGAGTTTGTCAATGGAATTTGCTTGAAAGACATCTACATTCTTGTTTTAATAGAAATGGACAAGAATTACATGTCAAAACCATGTTTAACCTTTCTTAGTCATACTCACTCAATTTCAATGACTCCTTCGAGAGTCACACAAACTAATATTGAGATTAAACATGCATGAAGTTCTTATGCATTTCCAGAGTTTCAGCAATTTTTCTTTTTATCTTTAGCTATCAGGCACATAATTTTCTTTAAACACAAGAAGATTTTTTACGAGTAATTAAGTCCAATGCATGCCTTGTATCTTTAGGATACACGTTGTTTAGACGCCAGTATCCCTAGGTATTTGGTATGACTGACTGTCATGTCTCAAATTTAAATAGAGAGAGCATTGTCACCTCATGACATATCGAACCTCATTTCATTGATGAGAGGACATATTTCTCAGCAAGCTTGCCATTGCTCTGCCTTGAATGTTACTCCAATTTTCTGCAGAGTTAACAAAGGTACCCCATGACACAGCCCACTTTTCTTCGAGGAGAAGGGGCATGGTTTCTCAGTAACCCAGTGTTATTACTCTGTCACACTTAGCTATTTGGAATTTTAGATTATCATTATGTTTAAAAACAATGCTCAATTTCTATGTCTCAACCAAAATAGCCATGAAATTAGAATTTACAGATTTCAGAAAGAATCATTCAGGGCACTGTTGAAACTGGAAATATTTCTAATTTTTCCTAACTTCTGCTTCTGCAGGACTTAAGTTCTGATCGAGTGCTCTTGTGCCGACAGAGAAGAAAAGAGAGAAAAGAAGAAAAGAAAAGATGCTCGGCTCCAATGGACAACTGCTAAAGCAAGACCCGAGAGCTCGGAAGAATATTCGGGACCATCCCCGAAGAAACAAGTAGAAGCTTAGACAACAAGTATGAGTCAATCGATTGGCCAACCCTCATGAAAGAAAAAAATGAGCACAAAATGGGCCTAGACGAGCTAAATCGGCCGAAAGATGCTGGAAAGAGGAATGGAGAGGCCCTAAACCAGCGCGGTAGACTTTAATCCGGTGCCATACTAAACCGGAGCGCAAAAGCTCCAAAGTGGTTAATCCGGCGCGCCAAGTTCCCACGCCATATCAAGAGGCCCTCCCATCCTATAAAAGACATGCTTCGAGCGCAAGAAAGAAGGTCAGAAGAAGAAAAGAGAAGAGGCATCCAACGAGGGAATACTCGGCGGAAGAAAAGAGAGGGGCGACAGAAGATTAGGTAAAAAAAGCCAGAGCAAAAGAAGAAAAAAAGAGATACTCTTTGGGGGGGGGTCGAAGAGAGAAGAAGAAGAAAGAAACTGAGAGGGACCTCCCGGGGTAGTCGTCCATCATCCGCCAACAAAGAGGAGGGGCTTAGAGCAAGAGAGGGGAACCAGACTCCGATACTCTGTTTTCGCTGCAGGTAGCAGAGGTTGGTGCAAGGGATATCACTCTCGTTTTTCGCTTATCTCCCCTTTCACCAATATCCCCCTATGGCTTGTAATGAAATGGGCAATGATGTGAGCTCGCATCTCCCCTTTGCTTCCTTTGTAATCGAGCCTCCGGCTCTTTTCTTTTGGTTATCTCCCAGTGTGGGGGTGTAATGGAACGGTTCTGCGTGATATCACTGGGCTGAATGCAATATACTCTTCTCTTTATTTGATCATTTCCCGAGCTACGTATGAAACCCCTCCTCTTGCTCTACTGCTCTTGCTTCCGTATCACTTATTAATATCCGGTTTCTTCCGTGGAGGTCGAACATGCCCTAGGATTACTAAGGGCTACATTAATGTTATCCCCCTCCCCGGGGCTTTTTTTTAGTGCGATAGCTATACCGAATGCACTATGTATCTTTCGTGGGTCTTATCGTCGGAGACACATATACATGTCTATCTCCGTTTTGTTGCCTTTTCTTCGGGATTGGCTTCCCTCCCATCGACTCTCCGTTCACAGTCATGAACTGGAGAGAATGGGGACCTCCCTACAGTCTGGGCGTAGGGCCCTCCGAGATAGTTGAGTCCTCGTATGCCACCCGCCAATTGCTTGAGCGTGTGCTTCTTATAATCCCTGTGGTTCGTCAGCTCACAGCTAACCTCTAGGTGTTAACCAACTAATCCCTCTGTGCTTGGCCCACCATCTATGGTTTAACGGTCGAATGATCCCACCCTGAGAAAGACAGGGTGAGGGTCTGTTTGATGTGGCCCATCCCTCTTTCCTGTATACGGGTGATAGTCATTTTATTTTGTCTTCTCGATGATGCTAGTCCAGTGACCGGGCAGAGGGGGACATTCCCCATCAACATTCTTGAGTCACCATTCGATTATAGGGGTATGTCCATTGATGGCATATTCCCTTCTGAGCCACTAGAGGTGAATATTAATGGGTTCATCACTCAACATTAAATCCACTACCCTTAGGGGACTAGTGGTGACCACGGGTTGTGTGCCCCTCGTAGACTAGCCCTCGGGATTTCCTCCCTCACTGGTCATCCCTTTCGATCATATTTTGACTCACGGAGTGTTGGTGCCCCTCTTAGACTAGCCCTCGAAGTTTACCCTCCATCGAAGTCTGCCAGTCACCGTTTGGCATTCCCGGCTTTAAGGAACGTACCCCAGATGCTGTGGGACTGTCTCCACTTCGCCCCCGCAACCCTCCGGATAAGGGGAGGTGCTGCCCAATTTTTGACTGAACACTTAGTCTGAATTGTGATGAATTTTTGGCTACAAATCTATTTTGGACAATGCTTGAGTAAGAACCTCGCATAAGTCTGGACTGGCCATGTCTGTAGGACAATTGGGACCTAAATTAACTCTTTAACCCTCCTAATTAACCTCAAAAGCTTCAGAAAATCATCTGGCTTCTCATATAACCCAAATTAACCAAACCTGCCCTAATCCGACGTGCCCCTAAATCGGGGCGCCATTTTCCGGCGCGGTACCCCCCGCGCCATTTTAGCCCTACACTCAAAAGTCATTCCAACCCCATGGGCCCTAAACCGGCACAGCCTTAGCGTGCCGGATTAACTTCCATGTGCGCGCCGTTTATACCTTTGGAGTGCGTCGGATTAACCTTCAAGATGCGCGCCGTTTTAACCATCTCTTTCACCTTTGCGCGCCGTATTAGCCTCCACTATGCACCTCACGCCATTTCACTCGTGCTCATATATACATGTATGTTTATATATATAATGGTTAAATAAATAACAATAAGAAAATAACAATGATAATAATAATAAAGGAATAAAAGTGATGAATAAATAATAAAGAAAATAATGAATAAATAAATGCCAAATAAATGTCACTAAAGGAAATAAAAGATGAATGCATCCAATAATATACAAGATAATAATATAATAAAACAAAAGAAACAAATAAATAATAAATAAAGTGCATTCATGCATTTAAAATAATAATAACAAGAATAAATAAAGAATAATGAACATGACCGTATCCGCTTCAGCACTCTCACCTCCCCAGGACCCCGGGTATGGGAACATTAATGATGCCCCGACAAGTCGTGTCCGCACCTCGGGATTAATCTCATTATGGTCACGGCACGACCTTGTCCTGGGCCGATAAGCCGTTGAATTCAATTCATTTCGATCGGGTTTTAACCGCGTCCTCTCATTTCTCAGATATCAAATTTGCCATACCCTGGCATACATTGTCCCAATGATACACGAGTCTGCCCGAATACGGTCGTACTCGGCCCACCTCATGGGCCCATAGGTATGCACCGTAATGCTATATGCAGTCTCAAAATAAAAAGGCAACGACTAATCGACAGCCCTGCGAGTGACAGGGATTGCGAAAGTCTTCCCTAACTTTATAAATAAATGATCAAATAAATAATAAACAATAATACTAAATACTACCACCTTGCATGTCTGCATGATCTGATTCTCCGGTATATCGAATGGTGATTAGCGGAAAGTCGGGTTACGCCCGGTCAGAGGCTTTCACTATGCATGATGATGGTCCTCGGACCTAGGCTCTCCGCCCTGTACTGGGAGCCGGCCTAATAAATAAATACTACCATATTGTGTACTTGCATGCAATCACATCTTTCATATATTCTACGGGCCCCCATGGTCTCTTTATTTTGGTGATTAATCAAGGGTTTTCTCTCTTCTAAAGAGATATAATTAACGCCGTAGCCTTTATGGTATAGCGGGTTTTAGGTCCCGACACGATCACCTATAATCGTCTGGTTAGTCAGACGATGCGCATAATAAATTTATCACTCAGTGACTGGCACGCCCAATGTAAATAAACATTTAATAAATAAACCAAATAAATCAATAATCCAATATTTTTAATAAAATCAATCCCCACAAGCTTGGCACGCCCGGTGAGACTCAGCCTCCCTTCATCTTTTTGCCAAAATAGAGGGACCATGGGGCCCCCACCCAACTATTTCAAATGCTAATTTTTCATTCGTCTTGTTTCCCTCCTTGCAGGTCAAAGCAATGGCGAGTGGATTGTTTGGACTTGTTTTCGGTTCTCAAATCGTGGCCGACCATGCTACATGCGGCTACCTTGCCGTACCTACAACCTTCGGCAACTTTCCTTCGGTCGTTGGCTTCCCTAACTTCCTGGGAGTTGCATTCGCAGGTATCTTAGACGTGGAGAGCTCTGAACCTGTAGAGCTGAAGAACAACAAAGCTGCGGCCCGCCGAAGTGAGGACCGAATTACAAAAACTCTATTGAAAAGTCCGATGATCGTGGGCTGCAACGTCTACCATACAATTTGCCCGACTACGCCACATAAGAAGAAGCCCACTGGGGGCAACAAGAAGAGCTCCATAGGAAAAGTCTATGCTACTCCCCGAAGCCAACTTTCAGCCTTTGGAAAGTCCATGTTGATCGGGGGCATCCGAGTCTACTTCAATGGCTGCAGCGCCGAAGTTCTGCCAGATCGGATCATCCCGACTGTGCCCACTCACAACACCTTCCCAATGCTAGCAAGCCAGCGGGTGAATTTTAAAGACAAGAAGCAAGGGAGGCAAATCCAGAACTTGTCAAAGTTTAAGCAAATCTGGGTTCCCAAGAGGGTCCGGGGCCCTGCACTAGCCTCACAAGGCTTCAAAAATTATGCAGATGTTCCCAATAGAGGGGGCAAAGAGACTATGCATGCGGAGGAAATCATGATTGCAACCCCTCCACCCGCCGTCAGGGCCTGTGCAAGACAGGCTGACATCCCCAAATATTCAAGAAACTTCAATCCAACTGCCAAGCTGATACGGCCTTCACATATGTCGTCTGCCCGAGTCCAAGTGCTGTCTCCTGCCATTTCTCCAGAGTGTAGTCAGGAAGACATGATAAAGATGGTCTGGAAATATTTCCATAACCTCGGGAACCCTTCCCTAGGTCAACAAAGATTACTTCGTGTCATCAGGGCCGAAGAAGAAGAAAAAGGCAAAATGTCACCCATGGGGGCGAATGAAGAGGAGAATCAAATTGGGGCTAGAAGCCTTGAAAAGTCTCCATAAAATGAAAGGATGAAAAGAATTCTAATATGTGAAGGGCTGACTTTCCCTAGTCAGGCCCGAAGGGGAATCAGAAAGCACAAAAGTAAAATGCAAGTTCTCACCTGCATTATGACAGGGGTAATGGGCATACCCGACACCCTGCCAAATGAACAAGAAGAGTCGACCGAGATTGCTGGAAGAAAAGACCCGATGACAAGACGGGACAAAGCTGAGGCTGAGCTACTGCAAGCCGCAAAGGGCAAGTAGGTTGCTGATGAAAGTATCGCTACTGTCACAGCCAGAACAGTGGCGTCTGAGCAAGAAGGAGCATTCCCGTCTCCTCCATTTGAATATGCCTCCAGTAACACCCTCAAGGGCATCATTAATAAAATAGCTATGGACCATGCCGTCCTGATGGCACTACAAAGGTACCAGAAAGAGATAAAACTGTTGAAGAAACAACTAAATGAAAAGGCTGAACATGCTATGGCGCCCGAGGAACTGGGGGCACGAGTTGAGCTGTCATGGGAAGGTTCCAACCCCATGGGTGCTCCTTCACCGGCTATTTTACAAACTGCATCACAGAGTCAAGCTACTCCCCAACATTATTCCCAGTGTCTCTAGCCAGCGCGGCTAATGCCCCTTCAGATGCAGTGGCAGGCTCCCCTGTCAGAGCCTATGCCACCCAATGCTATGGCGTCGGCCGCATCAGGATGCAGCCCACCCACCTCTGCCCTCAACCAGCAGATCCAATTATGATGGACAAGTTGATGGTGGAGCAGATGATTGAAGCAGGGTTGGCAAAGAGGGGAGGTGACGACTACGCCCCCTTCAACATATATGAAGTGCCATATCCAGCCCACCATGCTGCCAAAAGGTTGCGGCCAGGTGTCAATAAACTCCAAAATTTGACAAATACGACGGGCAGGGCTCCCCGAAAGAACACATTGCACATTATATGATAGTCATGGGTGACTTGGCGGAAGACAAGTCGTACCTGCTCAAGTTCTTTGGGTCTTCATTGACAGGACCTGTCTTTAAATGGTACTCTGACCTGCCGGCCAGGTCCATCCACGACTGGCCAGACATGCAGCAGAAATTCAATGAAAGATTCCACGTCATCGAGGCAGAGGTGACCGTGGCTGAGCTGTTGGTGGTCAAGCAAAAGATAATGAAACAGCTACAGAATATATCAAGAGATGGGAGGATCTCAGCATGAGGTGTCGGCGTCCTCCGCATCCAGAAGATGTAATACAAATATACAAACACAATCTGAAGAAGGAGATTTTGGAAATGATGATCGGAATAGAAATCCGGTCATTTGACCGATTAAGTGATATTGCCACGGAGGTCGAAGATTTCTTCACAAGATTTCCCTCCATTTCTGCTGACTCAAATCATCAAGCCAGGCAAGTTAATAAACGACCGACACTGAAAGCGGTCCATGCTGTTATCCTAGGGGCAAAAAGGCATAAATGGATGCACAATCCTCCTCTCAATGAACCTACTGGACGTCGGGAGAGGCCTCCTCCGCAGAACAAAACAAAGAAGCTCTATGCCTTCCCCCGGGACAAGACTCGAGCATTGTTCGAGAGGGATGTCAAATATAGCAAAGTCATCCTTCCGAAGCCAAAGAGACCTGATGACGTCAAAAGAAGAGATGATCCTTATTTCTGCCCCTACCATCAAATCTTGGGGCACCCTATTGAAGATTGCCAAATATTCAAAGACATCGCCCAAGGCTTAATAAAAAGGGGGGAGCTGGAAATGGGGGGGGGGACAGAGTCGATCCTCCACGCCCTCATGAAGTGCCTACTACGGGGGCATCAATTAACATAATATCTACATGCCAACAGCTGCCTGAAGAGATGCCAAAGGGCTGTGCCTAGCACACTCATGAAGACTATATCCTGTCGCATGGAAGGGAGCAAGAGAATTGGCAAGTATTGCCAACAAAGAAAGGAACAAAACCGGCTTCTCGCCCCACACTGGAGACCCAAATTCTCGACACCATGGACCGGCCTACTCTGCCTCTTGCAGTCTCTACCCGCCTTCGAACAGCCTCTCCAATGGCTATTAAAAGGTCAACTAACAATAAAAAGAAGAAACACACCCCGTCACGGGTACATGAAGAAGCTAGCTCAGCCATGGAGCGGCCACAAGCTATTATAAGTGGGCTTGTTAAGCATGAACAACTCAAGAGCCCGCATATACAGCTCAAGAAGCATGCCCCTTAAAGACGCAATGAATCCCACTGGCTAATAAAAAGAACTAACGAAAATGCAAGGGTGTTCAGTGCACCGAGCAACCCACTGTGGGGGCAGATGCCAGCCATATGGGAGAAGGAAAAGAAGAATATAAAGGCTAAAATAAGATATGTTGCTCTCTCCTGCAACATGTTGTCAGCACCGTCCAGTATGGCTCAGGCTGCTGATGAAGAAGATGAAGAAATTTTCTTTATACCGAAGGAAGCAAATCAAGCTGAAGCTTCTGCCTCCCATCATGTTGCCAGATCCGGGAGAATATCAAAACACCCGCCAGCCAACAAGGGGGCACAATACCACGTTCCTCCTCCATTCGAAGGCATAAAACCCAGGGATTCCATCTCAATGAAACTGGACGCGTCCAGTAACAATGATAGGATGCCACTCACCCCAGTCAAACCGGAGGTGAAAGATAGCACTCCCGGCCCTTCCTAGCAAGACCAGACTATGGTTGCACTACTATACCAGAAGCAGCAGGAGATTGAAATGTTGCAAAGGCAGCTAAATGAAATGAATCTAAGTCCAACCGTGCTACAATCGGCAGGACATCTACATGAGGCGACACGAGGTAGTGCTAGCTCACTTGAAGCTTCAGCGCGGCCAGCCATGCCTTGAATAGTACATGATCTTACAGGGAGCATCATCCCTCAACCACTCCAACATACAGTCCCTCGGGCATGCCAGGGGGCAACTAAAGCATCTCCGAAGATGGTGCCAATGAGACCGCGCATGCAGTCAGACAAGCCAAGGGCAGAACAAACAATGATTGTGAAGATGGCCGAATGGGAAGTCACCGAGGGTGAATTACAAGCAGCTAAACAAAATGATAATGAGTCCATCATGGACTACATAAGAAGGTGGAGGAATCTCTGTGAGAAGTGTCGGCATCCGCCAAGCTACGGGGATTCTGTTCAAATCTGCAAAGAGAATTTGAGAATAGAAATTCTACGATGGGTCATTGATATTGAAGTCGCGACCTTTGAACAGCTAGGTGACATTGCAGCCAATGCCGAAGCAGTTCTTGCTAGGCTCTGCCCGGCTTCGATAGCCCCGAGCCAAAAGAATGAGCCAACCGGCAAACACTTGGCACAAGAAGACAAGAAGAGATTTGCGCCTCAAATTTTGAAGCCTTCGAGCAACAAAAGAAGAAAATGAAAGAGGCATCTTCTGCCCAGCCAGCCAAACAAGGGATCTTATTAAGGGGAAAAATGATGAAACCATACTCCTTCCTAAAGGACAAGACTAGGGATCTTTTTGAGTGGGCCCGTGAATATGGCAGAGTGGTGCTTCTGGAGTCGAAGAAATCAGACGATGCCGAAAGAAAGACGATCCACGCTTTTGTCCTTATCACCAAATGTTGCGGCATCCCATTGAGGATTGCTACGTGTTCAAGGACATTATTGAAGGCCTGATCAAAAAGGGTGAATTACAGATGGGCGAGTACAAGGTGGACCCACCGTGTCCTCACCAAATGCCCGTTTGGAAGAGAGCTGGCCCACGCGGCGTCACCGCCTCAACTATTCCTCACAAATCTGGCTAAAGCCAATGTCTAGCATGCCCGCATAGCTTGAATGCGGGTGCTTGTCAACAAAAAGAAGAATAGCAAATGACCCGAGATATGTAAAAAAAAAGAAAGAAAGAAAAAGAAAAAAAGAAAAAAAAAGACTGAAAGGAAAGGGCCTATTCTGGGGGCAGGCACCCAAAAAAAACAGAAAAGAAAAGAAAAAAATGAGCAAAAAGGAGGGCGAATGAAGTCTACATACATAGACGTAAGGCTTCACCTACGGAATCTGAGATGCCATCTCTTAGAGGTTGGGTCCTTCAAAAAAAAATAAAAATAAAATGAAGGAGGCCTTGATGGCTGCATCTACCAAGGGAGATATCACTCCCCTCATGTCTTGGTCCGAGCCGAATAAGAAACTACCATTGTGGGGTTGGTATGGTAGAGCGAACCACTTATCCCCTCTCTGAGGGGATGAGCGCTCTCCTATGCACCCACCTTGGTCTGTTTAAAGACAAATGGATGAAGGGTGACGGCTCTGCACTACATTGCACTATCAGTGCCATCCGAGCTGTCCATTCAAAAAAAAAGAATAATGAATGGAAAAGGAAAAGAAAGAGAAATTATGAGGTCAACAAGGCCTCCCCATCCGCCCCATAGGCAGAAGGCTCCCTAGTAGCATTGCATGGTGAATGCCCAAGGGAAAATAAAATGACTATGCCATCTACGGAGGTAGGAAGACCTCGCGGCCCTGGCTTCTAAGAAAAAGGGCCAAGGGGATAACGCTCGGCTTAAGCGCCAGGAGCCTGAGCCGAGGTTGTTCGGAGCGTCTCCTGAAAAGAATCAGTGACAAGAAAAGATAGCTGTTGATATGATGCATAGCTGTCACTGAATATCTCTAGGGGGGATCATGTAATCAACAGTCCCACCGATGTTGAAGAGCCTTCATTGGTCACTAGGCCTCTCGCTTCAAATACGAGTCCAAGCCCCACTCGGGAATGAAAAGAACAATCCTTACTGAGTCAGCTACACCGTCGACTCGCTCTCAAGCCAGCAAATAAATGTCTTTTAGCTTCTAAAGGCCTGTCTCAGTACCCCTTGGTCCCGTCGAGATTCATGGTGCCTTGCCATCTTCCCATCCTATGAGGGTACTCCCCACTTGTCCCACTGGGACTAACCTTCCACCCTTGATCTGGGACCTACGCTCCCAGCCAATGCATTCTCATTGCCTTTCGACATTCAGCCGCAACAATGCCATATTTGCCCCACGGGACTCTCCTATCACTGCTGGTTCAGATTCCTTGCCTAATGTCGGCCCAATAAAATATCCTTTTCCTTGGCATAAGGCGCTCTGCTCTTGTCGAGTTCAATAATTTGCCCATGAGTCCCGCCGGGCTGTGTCCATAAAGCTTTCCCTCGGCCGGAGGCACTCCGCCCTAGCCGAACTTGAAAATTACCTGCTGCCCATCGAGCTAGGTCCACAAAGTCTTTTCCTTGGCGTGAGGCACTCCGCCCTCGCCGAGCCCCAAAATTATACTTTTTCCTACTAGGCAGGATTCATAAAACCCTTTTCCCTGGCCTGAGGCACTCCGCCCTCGCCAGGCCCACCGGGCTCTTGGACATCAATCCCTAAGCCCACCAGTAGAATAAACAGTTAAATTCATCAATAGTCTCACCAAACAAAATATCCCGCATCGCAGACGAGACTGCGTCAGGGAGCCCAACAAAAAAACAAATAACAAAAAAAAGGAAACGAAAAGAAGAAAGAAATGAATAAAAAATGATGAAAATGAATGAAGAAAGGAAAATGATGATTTAAAATAAACTCAATGAATCAATAAACCCAACGAACCCAATAGAGTCAATAAATCAATAAACCCAAAGCACCCAATAGACCTAATAAACTTAATAAAACCAATGAAATCAATCGAATCAATAAATTCAACAAACCTAATAAACCCATCAAAATCAAACTCAATGAATCAATAAATCCAATAAACCAAATAAACCTCAATAAACTCAACCAATAATTCCAATGAACTTAACAAACTCAATAAAACCAACAAATCCTATAAAACCAATAAACTCAATAAACTTAACAAATTCAATAAACCCAACCAGTCCAAACAAATAAACCAATGAAAAGATTCCTTCACTTTGTCTTAGGCCTTCTATCTGAGCAAGGTCCGTTGATCCAGACATCTCCACGGGTCAACGTCCATATTCTATCCTGGCTTAGACCTCACATCTTCGCTAAGTTGGTCAGCTTCGACATGACGTCGGGCTGACATCTTCATCTACACATTCTACCCTTGTTTCAGACCTTTCGTCTGAGCGAGGTTGGTTGACTCCGACACTTCATCAGGGTTGACATTGATATTTAGCCCTAGGTCTGGGCCTCTCTTACGTCAGCATTCTTGGTCTACCCTCGCCACAAACTTTCTATCGGGGCAGGGCCCGTTGAGTTCGACATTCCGTTGAGTCGACACTTATTCTACATGTTGCCCTTGGCCTAGGCCTCACGCCTCTGCCAAGTTTGTTGGCTTCGATAGGACGACGAGCCAACACCCATGTTATATTCTACCCTTGGCTTAGGCCTCACGCCTCCGCCAAGTTCGTTGACCTTGACATGACGTCGAGTCAACACCTATCCCATATTCCTCCCTTGGCCTAGGCCTCATGCCTCTACCAAGTTTGTTGGCTTCGACATGACATCAAGTCAACACCTATCCTACATTATACCCTTGGCTTAGGCCTCACGCCTCTGCCAAGTTCGTTGGCTTCGACGTTCCGTCGGGTCGACACCTATCCTATGTTCTGCCCTTGGCTCAGGCCTCATGCCTCTGCCAAGTTTGTTGGCTTCGACATGACGTCGAGTCAACACCTATCCTACATTATACCCTTGGCTTAGGCCTCACACCTCTGCCAAGTTCGTTGGCTTCGACATTCCGTCGGGTCGACACCAATCCTATGTTCTACCCTTGGCTCAGGCCTCATACCCCTGCCAGGTTCGTTGGCTTCGACATGACGTCGAGTCAACATCTATCCTACAATATACCCTTGGCTTAGACCTCACGCCTTCACCAAGTTCGTTGGCTTTGACATGACGTCGAGTCAACACCTATCCTACATGATGCTCTTGGTTCAGGCCTCACGCCTCTGCCAAGTTTGTTGGCTTCGACAGGACGTCAAGCCAACACCTATGTTATATTCTGCCTTTGGTTCAGGCCTCACACCTTTTCCAAGTTGGTTGACTTCGACAGTCTATCAAGTCAGCAACCATATTCTTCCCTGGCCCAAACCCTTTGTCTCTTCCAGGTTGGTCATTTTTGACATGATGTCGAGACGACAACATTGTTTTATGTCTGCCATTATCTTGAACATACCGTCTAAGCAAGGTTTGTTGGCTCTGACATCCCATTGGGCCAACGTCCATATTTTTTCATCTGGCTCATACCTTTCATCCAATCAGTCAACAAAAAGACCCTTTTACCTTTGGTTCAGACCTTCCGTCTGACCAGACAACAAAAAGATCATTTTACCTCATGCTTGGACCTCTCGTCCAGCTAGACAACAAAAAGACCCTTTCACCTTTGGTCCGGACCTTCCGTCCAACCATACAATAAAAAGAGCCTTTTACCTCTAACGCGAACCTTTCGTCCAGTCAGTCAAAAAAAAAGATCTTTTTTCCTATAGTGCAGACCTTTCATCCGACCATACAACAAAAAGACCCTTTTACCTCTGACGCGGACCTTTCATCCAATCAGTCAACAAAAAGACCCTTTCACCTTCGGTCCGGACCTTCCGTCCGACCATATAACAAAAAGACCCCTTCACCTTTGGCTCGGGCCTTTCGTCCGATCGGGAAACAAAAAGACCCTTTTTACCTGTGGCTCTGCCCTTCCATCCAGTTGAAGAACAAAAAAGAGCCATTCTATCATCGGCATCATGACTTTATGTCTAAGCCGTTAAATATTCTTGTCCAGCGTCATGGCTTTCCGCCTAAGCCGATAAATATTCTACCTTGGCGTCATGACTTTCTGCCTAAGCCAAGTTGTACGGCGTCATGACTTTATGTCTAAGCCGTTAAATACTCTTGTTCGGCGTCACGGCTTTCCGCCTAAGTCGGTAGATATTCTGCCTTGGCGTCATGGCCTTCCGCTTAAGCCAAGTTGTACGGCGTCATAACTTTATGTCTAAGCCGTTAAATATTCTTATCCGACGTCATGACTTTGTGTCTAAGCCATTAAATATTCTTGTCTGGCGTCATGGCCTTCCGCCTAAGCCAAGTTGTACGGCGTCATGACTTTATGTCTAAGCCGTTAAATATTCTTGTCCGGCATCATGGCTTTCCACCTAAGCTGGTAGATATTCTGCCTTCGCGTCATGGCCTTCCGCCTAAGCCAAGTTGTACGGCGTCATGACTTTATGTCTAAGCCGTTAAATATTCTTGTCCGGTGTCACGGCTTTCCGCCTAAGCCGGTAGATATTCTGCCTTGGCGTCATGGCCTTCCGCCTAAGCCAAGTTGTACGGCGTCATGACCTTATGTCTAAGCTGTTGAATATTCTCCCTCGGTGTCACGACCTTACGTCTAAGCCAAGTCATTCGGCGTCATGACCTTCGGTCTAAGCCGACAAACCTCTTACCATTGGCCCGGAATTGCTATCCGAACCAATGAACGAAAAGACCCCCTTTGATTTCACACCAACCCTTGATCCCTCCAGGGATTCACCATAACATATGACACCTTCTCTCCATTGCAGTGGCATCAGCTACCCACCTACAGAATAGTCAGCCTGTAGATGTACTTATTGAGCCCTACAAAGATAAGAAGAGAGCAAAAAAAAGAAAAAAAAGAAAAAAAGAAAGGAAAAAAAGTGGAAAAAAAAAGAAAAAAAGAAAAAAAAAGAAAAAAAAGAAGAAAAAAATGAGCATAACATGGTTTGCTTGATTGCTTGCCTTATGTGCATGCTTCCTTGTAATATAGTATTAATACACTTCCTTCAAATTTCTAAGACCACACATTTCCTTGCTAAATAACGCTGCCCTGGTTCAGGATATGTGTGCGTCACGACACATACTAAGGATGAAAAGCCAATTCTCTGTGAGTGCATACGGCTAGGGGAAGAGTCGTAGCTATGTTGCTAGCACAACTCACAGGATACACCTTAGGTGAAACTCCCACACTTCGCATGTAATATGAGCAATGGCCCTTAGCCATAGGGACGTCATAAATTCTTCTTAACACTTCATGGATGCTCAAATCTCTACACTCGCGTAAAGGGTGACAGTGAGGAAAATGCTGCCTACCCCCTTAAAAAAAGGAAAAAAAGAGAAAAAAATGATGATAATGGTAAGTGGAATGTGAATCCAAATAGCCGGGAATCCCCATTGAAACTAATGAGGAGACTCGCGCGAAAATTGTGCAACAAACTCCACGATTAAAATAAGGATGAATCCTAGTAGCTGGGAATCTCCATTAAGACACATAAGGAGACTCACGTCAAACGGTAAAATACATCATACAATCATAATATAGGATGAATCCTAGTATCCGGGAATCCCCATTGAGACATATGAGGAGACTTGCCTCAAATGGTGAAATCCATAATAGCATCATAATGAAGGATGAATCCTAGTAGCCGGGAATCCCCATTGAGACACATGAGGAAACTCGCGCCGAACGGTGAAGCCCAAACTAAAGAAATAAACAAGGTGGTTGTGCGAAGCTACCGAAAGCCGAGAGCCCCAAATGTATGTGTAGGCGATAAAGTAATCCTCTAGTGTTACTCAAAACATCTGCACGTCCCTATGTCTAGGGTTCACTACCCATATAATTGCACTTTCACACTATGAAGGAATAGTCCTGGGTGTAGATTGTGGTTCATGCGATGCATATGTTCTACGCGGTATCCCCTTTACGTATGCACATCTCCCTTAGTTGTGCTTCATGAGCCGCACTCTATCCGTGAATCGTGGGCGCTGTCCTTATCCTATCTCTGATATAGGGGAACTATGCTACATATAGCTATTCTACGCTTGCGATCGTTGAATACCTATGTGCTTGGATGAGGCTATATATAAAAAAAGGATAATAAAAAATGAATGATGAAATAAAAAAAATGAATGAATGATGATAGATGGAAATGGAATAAATTAAAAGAAGGATTAATAAAAAGATACATACAATATTTTCAAACGGGCTATGGGCTACACCCGCACGTCCCGCTCTTCCGACCCTCTTTCGCGACACCCGCAGGTGGGGGGCATTTGTTGACACTGAAAATATTTCTAATTTTTTGTAACTTCTGCTTCTGCAGGACTTAAGTTCTGATCGAGTGCTCTTGTGCCGATAGAGAAGAAAAGAGTGAAAAGAAGGAGAAGAAAAGAGTGAAAAGATGCTCGGCTCCAACGGACAACTACTAAAGCAAGACCTGAGAGCTCGGAAGAATATTCGGGACCATCCCCGAAGAAACAAGCAGAAGCTTGGACAACAAGTACGAGTCAATCGATTGGCCAACCCTCATAAAAGAAGAAAATGAGCACAAAATGGGCCTAGACGCGCTAAATGGGCCGAAAGATGCTGGAAACGGGAATGGAGAGGCCCTAAACCGGTGCGATAGACTTTAATCCGGTGCCATACTAAATCGGCGCGCAAAAGCTCCAAAGTGGTTAATCTGGCACGCCAAGTTCCCACGCCATATCAAGAGGCCCTCCCATCCTATAAAAGACATTCTTCGAGCGCAAGAAAGAAAGTCGGAAGAAGAATAGAGAAGAGGCATCCAACGAGGGAATACTCAGAGGAAGAAAAGAGAGGGGCGACAGAAGATTAGGTAAAAAAGCCAGAGCAAAAGAAGAAAAAAAGAGAGACTCTCTGGGGGGGTCGAAGAGAGAAGAAGAAGAAAGAAACTGAGAGGGATCTCCTGGGGCAGTCGTCCATCATCCGCCAACAAAGAGGAGGGGATTAGAGCAAGAGAGGGGAACCAGACTCCGATACTCTATTTTCGCTGCAGGTAGTAGAGGTTGGTGCACGGAATATCACTCTCATTTTTTGCTTGTCTCCCCTTTCACCAATATCCCCCTGTGGCTTGTAATGAAATGGGCAATGATGTGAGCCTGCAGCTCCCCTTTGCTTCCTTTGTAATCGAGCCTTTGGCTCTTTTCTTTTGGTTATCTCCCGGTGTGGGGGGTGTAATGGAACGGTTCTGCGTGATATCACCAGGCTGAATGCAATATACTCTTCTCTTTATTTGATCATTTCTCGAGCTGTGTATGAAACCCCACCTCTTGCTCTACTGCTCTTGCTTCCGTATCGCTTATTAATATCCAGTTTCTTCCGTGGAGGTCGAACATGCCCTAGGATTACCAAGGGCTACATTAATGTTATCCCCCTCCCCGGGGCTTTTTTTTAGTGCGATAGCTATACCGAATGCACTGTGTATCTTTCGTGGGTTTTATCATCAGAGACACGTATACATGTCTATCTCCGTTTTGTTGCCTTTTCTTCGGGATTGGCTTCCCTCCCATCGGCTCTCCGTTCACAGTCATGAACTGGAGAGAATGGGGACCTCCCTACAGTCTGGGCGTAGGGCCCTCCCGGACAGTTGAGTCCTCGTATGTCGCCCGCCAATTGCTTGAGCGTGTGCTTCTTATAATCCCTATGGTTCGTCATCTCACGGCTAACCTCCAGGTGTTAACCAACTGATCCCTCTGTGCTTGACCCACCATCTATGGTTTAACGGTCGAATGATCCCGCCCCAAGAAAGATAGGGTGAGGGTCTGTTTGATGTGGCCCATCCCTCTTTCCTGTATGCGGGTGATAGTCATTTTATTTCGTCTTCTCGATGATGCTAGTCTAGTGACCGGGGAGAGGGGGACATTCCCCATCAACATTCTTGAGTCACCATTGGATCATAAGGGTATGTCCATTGATGGCATATTCCCTTCTGAGCCACCAGAGGTGAATATTAATGGGTTCATCACTCAACATTAAATCCACTGCCCTTAGGGGACTAGTGGTGACCTAAATTAACTCTTTAACCCTCTTAATTAACCTCAAAAGCTTCAAAAAATCATATGGCTTCTCATATAACCCAAATTAACCAAACCGGCCCTAATCTGGCGCGCCCCTAAATCGGAGCGCCATTTTTCGGCGTGGTACCCCCCCGCGCCATTTTAGCCCCACACTCAAAAGTCATTCCAACCCCATGGGCCCTAAACCGGCGCGACCTTAGCGTGTCGGAATAACTTCTATGTGCGCGCCATTTATACCTTTGGAGCGCGCCGGATTAACCTTCAAGATGCGCGCCGTTTTAACCATCTCTTTCACCTTTACGCGCCATATTAGCCTCCACCATGCACCTCACGCCGTTTCACTCGTGCTCATATATACATGTGTGTTTATATATATAATGGTTAAATAAATAACAATAAGAAAATAACAATGATAATAATAATAAAGGAATAAAAGTGATGAATAAACTACAAAGAAAATAATGAATGAATAAATGCCAAATAAATGTAAATAAAGAAAATAAAAGATGAATGCATCCAATAATATAAAAGATAATAATAAAATAAAACAAAAGAAACAAATAAATAATAAATAAAGTGCATTCATGCATTTAAAATAATAATAACAAGAATAAATGAAGAATAATGAACATGACCGTGTTCGCTTCGGCACTCTCACCTCCCCAGGATCTCGGATATGGGAACATTAATGATGTCCCGATAAGTCATGTCTGCACCTCGGGATTAATCCCATTACAGCCACGACACGACCTTCTCCTGGGCCGATAAGCCGATGAATTCAATTCGTTTCGATCGGGTTTTAACCGCGTCCCCTCATTTCTCAGATATCAAATTTGCCATACCCTGGCATACATTGTCCCGATGATACACGTGTCTGCTCGAATACGGTCATACTCGGCCCACCTCACGGGCCCATAGGTATGCACCGTAATGCTATATGCAGTCTCAAAATAAAAAGACAACGACTAATCGACAGTCCTGCGAGTGACAGGGATTGCCAAAGTCTTCCCTAAATCTATAAATAAATGATCAAATAAACAATAAATAATACTACTAAATACTACCACCTTGTATGTCTGCATGATCTGATTCTCCGGTATATCAAATGGTGATTAGTGGAAAGTCGGGTTATGCCCAGCCGGAGGCTTTCACTATCCGTGATGATGGTTCTCGAACCTAGGTTCTCCGTCCTGTACCGTAGTGGAATAAAAAGAACTACTATAAAATGCATGGAGTGCACACACACGATGCAAGAGTGTAGATAGATAAAAGCCTAGACAAACATCTAGTAAAGAGCAATCACACAAGCAAACCACAGGGACAATGGTTTTTAAGGTGGTACAGACTTTCTCCAAAGTCCTACGTCCACGCCTCACTTAAACCAAGTGAGGCTTACCTTGTGCAACTGCATAATCCGTTGATTACACAGCTTAACAACCCGCTGCCTTACAGCTTGCAGAGAGATTATCCACTCTCAAGGAACCGCTGTCACATAGCTTGATGGCACACAGGCCAGACCACAGATCCAAGCACACAAGCTTGATCTATCTTCCTACTATCATCAGTAGGGACGGTTCAAGTTTCAGTAAGAACAAGAACAAAATTGAAAAAGAGTAATAAAGAACTTCAGACAAGAAGAATGGAACTCAATGCCAAATGCAAATGTCCTTGTCTAAAATCTGGAGGACTTGGTTTGCTGCTTTCAGATTTGTTGCCTTCAGTGACGGTGACTTCTCTTTGGAGGATAAAGAACAGGTGGAAGAGGTGCTCGTGGCTTTGCTTCAGATCTTAACAAAAATGGTGCCAAGCTCTTCACCTTCTTCTCCCTTTTCCAGTGGCACCAGCTTTTCTAACAGCACCAGCAACAACTCCTTCTCCTTCTGGTAGTAACAACAGCAGCCCCACCTCTCCTCCTTTAGCAGATTCTATCTATGGTTCTTGTTGGCACACTTGCAGCCCTCTTCAAGCATGGAGGTGCATGTCCCATTTTGGTTTTCCAAGAGAGAAAACTTCCCTCCAAAAATCTGTCCACTGATTGGTCTAGCATAGGTAGAAAAATATGGTTTCATACTTGATTTCTTTTGATTAACACAGAGGAGATATAGAATAAGACTTCTCTTCAACTTCAGATCTGAGCATTTAATGATCCACATGGAGGAGATCTTGCAGTTTGCTTCCTCGTTGGCTCAGGTCAATTCTCTGCTTTGTGTACCTTTCTAGGACCATATCCCATTGGTTGCCTGCAGAACGTGGTGTGTCATGACAAGAGACATTTTCCAATTTTGGACTCTGACACAATTGCCTACAAAAAGTTGTTCAGGTATGGTTATGATGGCTGAGACACATGTTTGACCTTGAACCTTCCTCCAGACCTCAAAATCCATGTTTTTGGAGGTTTGCGGTTCATATTTGTATTCCCTGGATGACCTAACATGTTTGAAAGAAAACAGCTTAAAGTGCTTCTAGAAGCACCATGGTGTCGACCTATTGTAACTGTAGTGTCGACACTGCTTTACAAAATCTTATCTTCAACACTTTCTGGAAGCACCATGGTGTTGACCTGCTGTAACTGTAGTGTCGTCACTGCTTTATAAAATCCAGTCTTCAACGTTGTCTGGAAGCACCATGGTGTCGACCTACTGTAACTATAGTGTCGACACTGCTTTATAAAATCCTGTCTTCAACACTTTCTGGAAGCACCATGGTGTCGACCTGCTGTAACTATAGTGTCGACCTGTCTTAAGAAAACTGGCAATATGACAGTTAAGCTGTGAGGTCGATGCAGTGGCTCCATGAGGCCGACACTTCTTCTTCACTTTTCATGTTTTCAGCTTGGCCACCTATTTTTCATCATATGCCTTGATTTTTGTGCAACCAATTGCCTCAATTTTTGCGCACTTGATTTCTTCAATCTTTGCTGGCACATATTGTGAGCTTAGATTCATTTGAGCCTTTTACTTGTTCTGAAATGAGAATATCAAAATATCATTAGAAAGTCAATGACTCATGGTGTTAGACAGCATAAAAACTATAGAGTATCAATGACTCATGGTGTTAGATAGCATCAAAATCACAGGGACACAACAGACTTGGCCGCTTATGTGCAACCGTTGGTCAATACCCACGCTCCACGTCCGTGCCCCACACTTCAAAAACTCCCCCCGTTCGAACCCCACTTCCTACTTCGTTGCCCATGTTCTGGGCATGAAGTTGGAAGCTCCTAGAAGGCAGACCCGGAGATAAAACTCTCGGGGGTGACAAATTAAGAGAGGGAAGAACAGACAGACGAGGAGAGGCAGAGAAGGACAGAAGGAGAAAAGTGGAAGAGTGGTGATAGGAAGTGATCGAAGACAAGGGTCCCTCGAGGGTCAAGAGCTAAGGAAAGCTTCCCCCGATGTGAGAGGGGGATTGGCTAAGCTGGCTCTGCGCTCTCTCTATTTGCTCGTGTTCTCAACTCCGTGTTCTCTAGAAGGATGGACGACCATCGACCCAGCCGTTCAAGCTACTGGGTGGCCAACACTTTTGCTGCCTCTTGGTTTGATCCCCTCACTGCTCCCAAGTTTTCATTTCTATATACCTGTATGGTGTCTATATTTCTCATTGCATACTAGTAAACTCTCTTAGAACCCTTATCACAGAGATTTTAAACTTAAAAAATCGAGAAGGCGGTGTTGACACCTTGAAAATGAGCAAGGGCTGAGACAGAATTGAAAGGAAGATCAGACCAATAGTGAAAGATCAATGACGAAGTTCGTCAACCATCTACCCGGCTGAAGCCTTTTCCCGGCCAAGCTGATGTCCGATGCCATTGTCAGTCAGACGACGGCACTGATGAAATAGCAGTCACCTGGCTGAAGTCTTTCCAGGCTAAAGCTGATGTTCGGTCTTGTCACCGTTCAGGTGACGATACCGATAAGATGATGTCTGACTTTATCGTCATTCAGATGGCAATGCCGATGAAACCCCAGTCCACCGACTGATGAAAACCTATGAATGATCTCAATAGAAACTATGTCACCAATGGAGGGCCCTTTCGGGTGCTGATGTACTTGAAGGACCAATAAGAGGCCTAGTCTAAAAGACCTAAGTGGGCCTATAAAAGTGGCACCGGGATCCCCTTGTCAAGGCCAACAGGCCGCGCCGAGAAGCTTGAGCCCCGCGCGCCGGGAGCTCCGCCTACAGTTGAGGCGCGCCGGGACAAGCCTGCTGAGAGGACACCAACGAAGGATATAAAACCCCCTCATTCGAAGAGAACAGAGACAAGACACAGCACACATGGTGATCGGGGGAGACACACCGAAGAAACCTGCAACCTCGTCCACAAGAAGAGAAAGAGAGCTGAAGAAGAAAAGAGGGAAGAGAGAGAGAGATCTCCCAAAAGCTGAGCGAAGGTGGGCAACGGGGAGGGAGAGGAGTCAATGCTCCCCCCTCCCCCCCCATTTCTATAGTTCATCTTTTTTTTTATTTCGATGGTCTCTCTTCTTTCCTCTTCTGATGTAGCCTGCAATGCCGTAGCCGATTTCACACCGATGCAGTGATGTATTCCCCCTGCTTCCTCATTATGTATCTTACCCAATGAATGTTATCGAATGGATAAATATGGTGGGCTACAGTCCATCCTTGCTTTGGTTTCTCTGAAGTTCTATGCTCATCCCCCGTGTTGTCTGTCTCTTCTTAAGACTCAATAGCATGCTATCCCCCTCCCCAGGTCGATCGATCGCCTGTTTATTCGCCCGTTTCCTGAGTGCTCCTCATGCTTGCTTCTGAGCCAGGGACAGACTATCCCTTGGCCTCTGAAGTAAATCATGGATACACAGCAATCGCCTCTCGGTCTTAGGTGTTGCATTCATGCTCATCGGCTTTGCCGAAGTCATCCCCGGGGCCAGAGACAGTCATCTCTTGGCCCCCAGATGATGGAGAGTATACTGAAATCATCTTCACGGATCATCAGGAACGCTGGTGACAGAGATACCCTAAACCGCGTTTCCCCCAAATAGCTCTCCGCCTCCGGCCTTCCCTTTGAAATCCAAGCCAAAGCCAATTGTAGTCTGATGAATTGAGCCCTTTGATTTCCTAAGGCCCGTCTATCTTGGCCTGAATCACTAGAAAAACCCCTGGATCCTCAACAGATTCAAGAACAGAGTACCGTAAACCTCTGTTCTTACCTGGCGCCCTCACACCTCTCGGCCCCGCATACAGTAAACTGGATGAACAGCTCTCGGCGCTATCCTTCAGGCGCCGAGAACCGTCTTGGCCTTCTGGCCTCCGCACCGGGAGACCCCCCTTTAACAATTGCCCTTCGTGCCGGGAGCCTTGCACCTTGGCCGTGCCGGGAAGCTCCCTTGGATGTTTTGCATCGCGCCGGGAAGCCATCCAATGGCTTTCTCCCCTGCGCGCCGGGAACCTCCTCTGGCCATTTGGCCCTTGCACCGAGAGCTTACATCCTGGCCTCTTACCCGTCGCGCCGGGAGCTCTCCATGTTGAACCCGCCGAGAACACTCACCTCTGGCATCCTTCTAACGCCGAGAGCCCTAATTACTTGGCCTCCTTGCTTGCGCCGGGAGCCTAACACCTTCACCCTTCTGCCTTGGCGCCGTGAGACCACCTTGGCTTCCCTGCTTGCCTGCGCCGAGAACTCCACTAACGCCAGCTTCCCGGCGCCCCAAATGGTGCCTTGCAAAGAACCCTTCTCGGTGCAGTGGTCTTCATGCCGAGAACCCATATATCCAGTCAAATCCGTGCCGAGAGGCTGTCCTGCCACCGAATGAGCCTCCAACACTTCTATCAAACTCACCTAGGGATGTTCATGAGTCACCAGAACTGTCCCGAGGATAAAATCAAAGGGAGTCAGACTCCCTTACTTTCCACTGATCCGTATCGGGTTTATGAGCAACCCCTTTAGCTAAGGTGAGCTCTGCCACTGCACGAGTGTCACCGGCTCCTATAAGGGAAGAATTGAACATTGCCCCAGGCATACATGTACAATGTGGGAGGTTCGCTCCCTGCTTTCTCGCGGCTTTCATCCCGGCATTCCGTGGGTGATAGCCTATTCTCCCCTGGGCATAATCCAGATTGTGGGGAGATGCTGTCGAAATGTCGATAGATATGTTAACCCCGATAAGTCCCGGGAGGTGCACGTCACACGCCCCTCGTCTGGCTCAATCTTCCGGGGAATATGTATGCTGCGAGGCCCTTGGCTGGATGAGAAATATGAAAGGGGACATCTCCCCGATGATGGTCTGGATTCCGTCCCGCCATTGCGTGAACGGTGTCCTATTCCTACCCGGCACGACCCACATAAGAGATGGTCATGTCGATGTAGTAATCTACTGTGCTCAATTACCTGCCCAGAATAACAATATCTTCAATATCACGCACTGTTATTTTTCTTTTATTACCGCCCCGAGTGGCCTCCTATTTTGGCGTTTAATCAAGGGTTGTCCTTCTTAGGAAGGGCGTAATTAACGTCATAGCCTTTATGGTATGGCGGACTTTTGGTTCCGACTCGGACTTCACAATCGACTGACCAAGTCAAGTCGAGCGCATAATAAAAATTGTCACCATGGTGACTGGCACACCAATAAATCAATAGATAACCAAATAAAATTAAATAAGAAAAGGGAAGAAAAATCCCGCGTCCACTGGCGGGTGGTCGAAGGCCTCGGCCATCCCCCATTCCTAACCACCCCTCCAGGTAACTCACCACCAATATTCTACGCTATCAGATTGTTCAGAACATTTACTACACTTCACAGTCCTAATTGGTGTCTTTTTTTTTTGTTTTTTTGAGTTTGTTATTGCTCACATGACTTTTAACACTTTAGACTATGCATGGCTCTCTGTCCTTGGCCGGCCGAGCATGGAGAAGTCGGTACCCCACAAACTCCCGCCCTGAGGCACCTTCGCGTGATCATCTATCCTGTGGGAATCAAGTAAAATTCCATGGTGATCACATTTTGTGTTTTGATTGCATGTTTCACATTTTAGGGTACCAGTAGCATCGGAAGAGGAGATAACGCCCCAGAGGAGGAAAGGGGAGCCGTAGCGGCTGCGAGCCCAGCCCCCCATCCACCAATCACTTCCCTGCACCTACAACTCTCTAGCGATCACGGTGGGACCCGCTTTGCCTACTGTGTAAGTCTACAGTGTTGAAAGTCCAAGGTTTATGAGCACCTGTTAATTTCCTTCCTGCCTTAGTTTAACAAGGTCTGCAGGTAGGAGACGGCCACACCCTTGGCCGCCTAAACCCGTGGGTGACCCATGTTGGGTCCCGTAGTGCAGGAACACGGATCTAGAGGGGGGTGAATAGATCCTCTTACTAAACACTATGTCCAATTAAAAACACAGCTAGCACACAATGGAATATACAAGATTGAGTAATTTAATCTAAACAGGTTTAAACTAGATTCACTCAATCTCACCGAGCTCACACGATTGCACAAACAGATAGGATAGAGAACACACAATCACAAGAATCAAACCACAAGACACGAGGATTTTTAAGGTGGTTCGGGACCACAATGGGCTCCCTACGTCCACCCCTCACGAAACCGGTGAGGCTTTACTAAACGCTATAAAAGTAGCAACACGGGGACTAACCCCAACAACACACACGCTGATTTCGCAGCAAACCACACACGAGGCCTTGCCTCAAATTGCTGCCATAGCAGCACGCACACACATACACACACACACACACGTTAGGGAACACACCCCGAACTGAATACTTCACACGGAGACACAACTCCGTCCACACACACACGTAGGGCAATGCCTACACAACCACACGGGAGAAAACTCCCAACCACACACGTGGATATACTCCGCACAAATCGACTCACATATGACAACACACACACTCGGAGACCCCTTTCTCCGAACACCCACACAAAGTATTCTCTCAAATGTTTATGAAGCAATGAAAAATATATGCTAAGACCCTCCACACAAATTATATAGATGAAAATTGGAAAGTTGCATCAAGTAAAAGGCTCCCCCTTCTTCAACAAAATCTGATTCTCCTTGGCTCTTGACGGATGATCATGATTTAGACATCATCTTCTTCCTCTCCTCAAGGTATTCCTCTTTTCCTTCTTCCATTTTCTTCTTCACCTGAAAGAATAGATAGACGGAATAATAAGCCCAAACTTTGAGCTAATCTCTAACAAGAATATGAAAATGAATGGTTTAGAGATCCCCCTCTTCTTCACCTATACGAAAGAATATATGAGTATTAGAAATGTTGTATCACAAAAATCACAGCTCATGTATATATTGTAAGAGAGAATGGATAGAAGACACATGATGCCAAGTTCAAGGAGATAATGTTTATAGCAAATGTCTAGAACAGAACTAAGAGCAGCTGGAGAACTAAAAGTAAATGGATTTTTCAGTGGATAGAGCTCCCCCTTTTTGTTTCATCGAATAGGCTTAAGCTTCTCTGCAGGATGAAGAACGTTCTTGAAGGAAGATGATCGATTCTTGCATAGACAAGGCTTGTATCTTGTTTTTCCACGCATCTTCCAGTAGATGGTTGTTTGGAGACTTGAAACCTCCTTCTTCCCTTCACATACAAGCTTAGAACAACGTGAAAGAAGCCATGGAGCTGCTACCTTCGACCTGCACTCACAAGGGTTAGACAACACCCAAATTTTAGATCTAGCTTCTTGTTCCTTAGGTTTTGCAACCCAAGAAATGTATATATGTGTTTGGACGGTCAAGAGACAGCCCTGGGACAAGATCCACAAGTCATGGAGTGATTTGTGGAAGTTGGACTCGGATTGGAAGACTTTAGGAGCAAGAAAACGGCGGTCAAAAATCACGGCTGGAGGTCGAATCGAAAAGGGTCGACCCCAGGGTCGACCCTCAGGCAAATAGAAGCCAAACAGAAGTAATATTTGGTTCTGGGTTACAGAGGTCGACCCTCGTGTTTCCAGAACCCAACCAGAACCAAATTTGGTTCTGGGTTACAGGGGGTCGACCCCAGGGTCGACCCCAAGGTCGACCCCTTTCAGCAGGGTTCAAAAATAGTTCTGTTTTGAACAGAACTTTAGAGGGTCGACCCGATGGGTCGACCTCTTCTTGTTTGGGTCTGAAAAAGAGCTAAAACCTCCATCAAATCAATGGAAAACAATTGATTAAATGTTACCAAAATCCCATGAAGATCAACTATGATTTTTCATCCTGAAAAATATGATAAAGCAAAAGGTTAGATCAAGATCAAAATATATGGGTCATGCATTAACATATGAAGCTAGTTTTGAGACCGAGACCTAAATGACATGAAATATGATTACGGAATCATTAGCATGAGGCATATGAGAATCCCCATGAAAGATTTGTATGAAAGCACTAGCGAACCCAATTTTCCAACTCACGATTAGAAGAGTATCACCATGGATTCCAATATAAATTTTTACCATTGCATGATGAACAAATTTGGAATCAAGACACGTAAAACAATATTAAGTCACATTCCATTTGATCATCATCCAAACTCTCATCAATCCACACATCATTACCTTGGGGGCAAATAATGGTATTTGCATCTCAATCAATCATTTAGCATTACCATGCATGACATGAGGCTCAATATGACATTTATCCAAGTATGTTTTCCACAATGCAATGTGCTAGCATCAAAGCACATATGAGCCTTATAGAGTCACAAATGCATCGACATGATATCCCAATAAAAGTAGTTTGTGAGCATTTCCATAACCATTTAGTTTGTGATCATTTCCACATCCATTTCCACAACCATTTCAAACTTCATACACAGGAAGACATGAATAACCATTCACGCACAAGGCCAAGCAACAAAGGCATTTTTTAATCATCAAAAACCATTCACGCACAAGGCCAAGCAACAAAGGCATTTTGTAATCATCAAAATCACATTCACAACAATCTCCCCCATTTTTATGATGACAAAATATTATGCTATAATGCTCTCTCCCCTTTGACATAATCAGAAATGGGGAGCATGACGGGGAATCCAGAATGGCAAGAACCTATGGACACTGAGATTATGAAGAGAACCAATATGCACAATATGCATGAACTAATTGCAAAACTGTTTGATACCAATTGTTGAAATTGGAAATGTAAATGTGGACAATATGGTCATGTAGAATGCAAGATGACAAAACGATATACAAATGCTCACGAGTTGCAGCAATTGGAAATGGTGTATGGCATGACAATAATGAGCAAGCAAACAAGCACTCAAACACCCATAGAAAGGTATTGACTCATGCAAGTCCTGATGAGTTAAGCAGATAAGATCACATGAAAAGCTCCCCCTTAGACAATGACACATTAGATGATTGGCTTTGATTTTCAAATTTTTAGATTTTTAGTTTTCTTGTGAAATGCATGAAACATGATATATGAAAATGATGAGACATGAAATACATACAATGTAATCAAGCAGATATCTATAGATACATGCAACATAACTCCTTCACAAGAAGTGATACCAATTGATTTACAGTGAGGGGATATGTGTAGGAAAAGTGCAAGTGAGTCATTAATTTCAGAATGCTCATGATTACACCTAGAGGATTGTGCAGATAAATAGGAGAAGACGTACAGTAGGTCAAGTAATTAATCAAATTTTCAAAATACATATCAAATCAAATTACCATGTGCAAGTGAGTAACATGAGAATGAAGTTTAGCCATATAGATAACCAGATTTTTAATTAAACACAATAGTAACAGCACATACTGTATTTCAATCTAGAGAACAGCGTATTAGAGGCTTCGCTCTTCCTCATCAAATTATCATCAGTAATTTTCACACTGAAAATCTGAATTTTTCTAAGAAGGATCAGGTTCAAATAATTCCATTTTACGCGAGGAGACACATGGAGCTCATGCCAGAATCCCCGATTACTCAGAATACTGAACCTTGTCACCTCATTTGAACAGAGATACTTTAGTCAACACTTTTCAGAAATGAACCACATCATGTCTCCGGTGACATGTGCCCAGTTTACTCAGTGAGACTTAGCATTGCTCTGCCTTTCATTTCAACCATTTTTTTTGTATGTGGAGGCAGGCAACTTTTTTCTCAATTGTCTCTTATCATCCATGCAGCAAGTTGAATTACTTTAGAGTGTTGAAATGAAATTCCTATATCCTTATGAATAACACTCAATTTCACATTAAAGTGCATGAAGTGTACAAATTTGATTTAACATGTATAGAGAAAATTTAACTTAGAGCAGGATAGTGTAGCTCCCCCTATGTAAATGCAATAAGCATGAAATGCTCCCCCTGAGAGTTTGAAATGAAGCACACTTGTTAAGACTCAGATGTAACATTATTTAACAATGGAGTGTTTGGTCTTAGAAGATTCAAAGGAAGGGGTTGAATAGCATATAATAACATGCAAGTATACAATGGAGATATGCATATGTAATGTAAAATGAAAAGATATGTAATTTCAGTTCTTGAATTGTTGGCCCCAAAGATATGAGACCAATTGTTGGAAGTATTCATTTTGGCATTTATGCAACATGAAATGTTAAAAATGATGCATTTAAAAATATGCACTATATGTATGCTGAAAATACCAACTATGCAACAAGACACACGATGAGCTTCATCATCCAAAAGTACTATGTGAATGATATGCAAAAAGTGATATACAAATATGCAATGTGATGCAAGATTTTAGATTTCACATGACACTCTATATGCATCTAATGCAACTGATGCATGACATGCATTACCAATTGTTAAAATCTGAGGACATAATTTTATTTTGAAAAGAGAATTCAGAAAATTCATGCAAAGCATCAAAATCATCACATGTGAACTTTTCTTGAAAACAGTTGTGCTTTTATCCAAAAAGATGAGTGGCACATTGGTAAAGACCATGGAACATTGATCAAATTCAGTCCTCAAAATATTCAGCCACAGAACAACATCATCATGCTGAGAGAATGGAAAACATCAATCTCAAAATTTTCAGCTTGCAAGACTCCCCCATAATCAATGCATGATTTCAGAAAATTCATTTATGTTTGATGCCATATGCATATATGATTCATGGTACCAGGCGGAGGCACATTCTCACGCATGGTGATAGCTTTCAGACAGGTTTGACCTGCCCTTCCACATGTCACCATTTTATATACCATGTAATCATTGAAATGATGATCAGAAATAAAAGTATTCTCATTTGACATCAGGGGTTTAGCAAAACGCATTCAATGGCTACACTCTCATATATACTACTCAGATGTTTCAATACCATTCAGCCAAACATTCATCATCCACATTTTCAAAAGTAACTAAAGGGTATTCAAAACTTCAAAATCACTGTCTGTCAAGATATGGCATTAACATCAAGACCAAAGAGCTTCAAACAAACACTTTATTTTCTCACCTTTGTCTTGAGTTACCTTTATTAACATTCTCAAACTCTTCGCTTTATTTCGCTTGTTGTCATCTTCATCAACAAGCTCCTCTCTTTCTCTCCTGCAAGAAATATAATGATATTAGCCAAAAGAGTTCCATTGACACCCCAAATTCGCATCTTATAGATAGCAGCGTGTAAGGATATGAAAATACCAAGAACCCCATGCCAAAACCCTTTCAAAACTCCTATAGGATAAGAAGAGAAACTCTAAGCGTAATGGGGTAAAAGTTTAAACAATCGGTACTCAAGATGGGTATTTCGACACCAACTGAGGAACAAGTAAAACTGCCTAAGACAGTTAATCTGAGCCCAGAAATGCCAAACATGAATTAAACTCAATCTAGGCACATGGTGATACATTCAAGCGTTTGAATTCTTACCATGATTTCAAGGGTTGATGGTCATAATCAAACCTGCACTGTAAAGAGCTCAGTTCATGTCAATATTAAGCCAATGCATATTGAAGAAACTAACTTCAAGACTTTTCATCACATATGACTCTCTCTCTCTCAACAAGACAATCTCCTACGAGCTGCAAGAATGAATGATGAGTTTCAGCTTTCAATACAAGTGATTCACTCAAGCTGACATGAGTTCAAAGTTCACTTCAGAGATTACAAGTTTAGCCCAACAGTGTAAAGAGTCCAGACTAAACACATGAAGAACCAAGTCTAAGCACATGTGTAGACAAGGTTGATGCACATAAAACACACAAGACTGCCTCTTCACACCTGCATATTAGAGACTTTAAATTCCAGTAGTATGAACTGAGAATTCACACAATCAATATGCACAAACATGAACAACCAACTTACAAATCAGTGTGAAATCAAGGACAAGCCTATGTTAACCAAGGCATCACACCCGAACTGGCCAAGTCAACTTAAGGCCTTCCTCTTGGCCTCAAGGCACTCCTGCAACAAAGTTCTCATTTGGTTGTTTTGGGTACCCAAATCTTCTTGGGTCCCGGATGGTTAGTTGCACCTCTAGTGGGTGCCTTCTACAGTTTTTGGGCATGCATATCATCAAAATGTATTAAGGAGCAATCATGCATGGTATGCCCAAACTCACCACAATAATGACAATGACCAAAAGACTTCAGATTTTTCTTGTAAGAATGAGCATGAAATTTTTATGGGTTTGAAGAAATGTTCTCATTTTTCAACCTAGAGCAATTGTTCATCCTGTGGCCGAACCTTCCACAATAAAAACAGTTCAATGGAGCAAATCTTTCAAATGGTCTTCTTGCATGAACATAAGAGTTATCAAAAGTTCTTTTTGTGTTCAAAAACTTTCTTGGCTTTCTGAAGCCATTCATTTTCTTGCATGTTTCTAGATCTTCAGATTTCATCAAAAAGTAATCATGCATCATATGACCAAGTTCACCATAATAAAAACATGAGATTTTCTTTGTGGATGCATGTGTGTGTGCAACATGATTTTTCATGACATTCATCGTGACACCAACAACATTTTTAGCCTTTTGATGCAAGTTTTGTTTCTTTTTCAGACTTTCATTTGATCTCTTCGTTGTTTGAGGAGCAAATTGATTTGGAGGCCCATTTGATGTGCTGGCTATATTTGAACTATGGACAAGGGATGTATAGACTTTATTTTAAAATTCTTTTTGTTCACAGGATTATAGCCCAGCCCCTCTCTTTGAAAATTCACCTTAGTCCCCAATATCTTGTTCAGATTTTCTTCCCCATTCACAAACTTACACAAAGAAACATTCAGATAAAGAATTTTCTTTTCAAGTGATGAAATATGCAATTCATAGGAAATGATCTCATTGTCACAGGAAATGACTTTTTCATTCAATTGGGCATTGATGGTTTTGTAGCTCTCCATCATTTGTTCAAGCACATGCATCTTATCAGATTCATCAACAATCACAGATTTCCCTTTTTCAAATTTTTCAAGATTTTGCAATCTACTTTCAAGCAGGGAGATCTGAATTAGCATCGCACTATTCTCCTTTTTAAGTTCTTCATTTTTATTTGCAAGTTTATCATTCATAATCAATTCATTGCAAATATCCTGATCAAGAGAGTTTGATTCTATTTTGTTTCTTAAATCTTTTTCAGTTTTCTCCAATTGATTGATTTTATTCTTGAGGGCAACATTCTCATTTCTCAAACAGGCAATGGTTTCTTTGTGACATTCAACATCATGCTCTAAAAGTTCATTCAAGTTGTTAAGCTCAGAACACTTATCACAAGGTCTATTTTCATGGAGCATGTTTTCAGATTGCTTTTTCAATTTTCTATTTTCTGACTTGATTTTCTTATATTACTTTTCCAACTCATCATAAGCATCAACAAGATCATCAAAAGTAAATTCTTCAGAATCTGAATTTACCTCTTTTGCATTTTCATCACTTCGTTGATCAGCATCATCGGCCATGAGACATTATAGCCTTTCCTTTTCTTGAGCTTTGATCAACCGGTCCATAAGCTCCTTTGTCGTCCTACAAGAAGATACAAATAGATACTTGTTAGTATTTACGGAAGCTTTCAATAAATTCAAAGCAGTAACATTATCATGATGCATCATTTTATCCTGATTAGACCACTTGGTTTTATCTAGAGGTAATATGTGTGGACCATGACAAATCAATTTCCAGAGACAAGGATTAATAGAATTGATCACCACACACAGTTTACCTAGCCATGAATTTAAATTTAAACTAGTGAAAATTGGCAAACAGTTCATTGATATATGTTCAGTAGAAAAATTCATGATTGTGGAATGCACTGGGATCACTCTATAGATCGCAAGATCTAGGGACAACAGAGCCTCGCTCTGATACCAATTGTTGGGTCCCGTAGTGCAGGAACACGGATCTAGAGGGGGGGGGTGAATAGATCATTTTACTAAAAACTATATCCAATTAAAAACACAGTTAGCACACAGCGGAATATATAAGATTGAGTAATTTAATCTAGACAGGTTTAAACTAGATTCACTCAATCTCATCGAGCTCACACGATTGCACAAACAGATAGGATAGAGAACACACAATCACAAGAATCAAACCACAAGACACGAGGATTTTTAAGGTGGTTCGGGACCACGACGGGCTCCCTACGTCCACCCCTCACCAAACCGGTGAGGCTTTACTATACGCTACAAAAGTAGAAACACGGGGACGAACCCCAACAACACACACGTTGCTTTCGCAGCAAACCACACACGAGGCCTTGCCTCAAACTGCTGCCACAACAGCACGCACACACATACACATACACACACACACATGTTGGGGAACAAACCCCGAACTGAATACTTCACACGGAGACACAACTCCGTCCACACACACGTAGGGCAATGCCTACACAACCACACGGGAGAAAACTCCCAACCACACACGTGGATATACTCCGCACAAATCTACTTACATATGACAACACACACACTCGGAGACCCCTTTCTCCGAACACCCACCCAAAGTATTCTCTCAAATGTTTATGAAGCAATGACAAATATATGCTAAGACCCTCCACACAAATTATATAGATGAAAACTGAAAAGTTGCATCAAGTAAAAGGCACCCCCTTCTTCAACAAAATCTGATTCTCCTTGGCTCTTGACGGATGATCATGATTTAGACATCATCTTCTTCCTCTCCTCAAGGCATTCCTCTTTTCCTTCTTCCATTTTCTTCTTCACCTGAAAGAATAGATAGACGGAATAATAAGCCCAAACTTTGAGCTAATCTCTAACAAGAATATGAAAATGAATAGTTTAGAGATCCCCCTCTTCTTCACCTATACGAAAGAATATATGAGTATTAGAAATGTTGTATCACAAAAATCACAGCTCATGTATATATTGTAAGAGAGAATGGATAGAAGACACATGATGCCAAGTTCAAGGAGATAATATTTATAGCAAATGTCTAGAACAGAACTAAGAGCAGCTGGAGAACTAAAAGCGAATGGATTTTTCAGTGGATAGAGCTCCCCCTTTTTGTTTCATCGAATAGGCTTAAGCTTCTCTGCAGGATGAAGAACGTTCTTGAAGGAAGATGATCGATTCTTGCATGGACAGGGCTTGTATCTTGTTTTTCCACGTAGCTTCCAGTAGATGGTTGTTTGGAGACTTGAAACCTCCTTCTTCCCTTCACATACAAGCTTAGAACAACGTGGAAGAAGCCATGGAGCTACTACCTTCGACCTACACTCACAAGGGTTAGAAAACACCCAAATTTCAGATCTAGCTTCTTGTTCCTTAGGGTTTGCAACCCAAGAGATGTATATATGTGTTTGGACGGTCAAGAGACAGCCCTGGGACAAGATCCACAAGTCATGGAGTGATTTATGGAAGTTGGACTCGGATTGGAAGACTTTATGAGCAAGAAAATAGCGGTCAAAAATCACGGCTGGAGGTCGAATCAGAAAGGATCGACCCCAGGGTCAACCCTCGGGCAAATAGAAGCCAAAACAAAAGTAATATTTTGTTCTGGGTTACAGGGGTCGACCCCAGGGTCGACCCTCGTGTTTCCAAAACCCAACCAGAACCACATTTGGTTCTGGGTTACAGAGGTCGACCCCAGGGTTGACCCCTTTCAGCAGGGTTCAAAAATAGTTCTGTTTTGAACAGAACTTTAGAGGTTCTACCCGATAGGTCGACCCCTTCTTATTTGGGTCTGAAAAAGAGCTAAAACCTCCATCAAATCAATGAGAAACAATTGATTAAATGTTACCAAAATCCCATGAAGATCAACCATGATTGTTCATCCTGAAAAACATGATAAAGCAAGAGGTTAGATCAAGATCAAAATATATGGATCATGCATTAACATATGGAGCTAGTTTTGAGACCGAGACCTAAATGACATGAAATATGATTACGAAATCATTAGCATGAGGCATATGAGAATCCCCATAAAAGATCTGTATGAAAGCACTAGAGAACCCAATTTTCCAACTGAAGATTAGAAGAGTATCACCATGGATTCTAATATAAATTTTTACCATTGCATGATGAACAAATTTGGAATCAAGGCACGTAAAACAATATTGAGTCACATTCCATTTGATCATCATCCAAACTCTCATCAATCCACACATCATTACCTTGGGGGCTAGCAATGGTATTTGCATCTCAATCAATCATTTAGCATTACCATGTATGACATGAGGCTCAATATGACATTTATCCAAGCATGTTTTCCACAATACAATGTGCTAGCATCAAAGCACATATGAGCCTTATAGAGTCACAAATGCATCGACATGATATCCCAATAAAAGTAGTTTGTGAGCATTTCCATAATCATTTAGTTTGTGATCATTTTCACAGCCATTTCCACAACCATTTCAAACTTCATACACAGGAAGACATGAATAACCATTCACGCACAAGGCCAAGCAACAAAGGTATTTTGTAATCATCAAAAACCATTCACGCACAAGGCCAAGCAACAAAGGCATTTTGTAATCATCAAAATCACATTCACAACAACCAAAACACAGGTCGCCTAGGCCCTCTAAGAACGGCCAGCACTGTGGCCGTCTTATTCTCTAGACCGCCCAACCATTGGCTGCCGTCACAGCTCTGAACGGCCCAAGCACTGGCTGCCTAGTCCTCGTGGGCGTCCATCGTTGTAGCCTCCTGGGCCCTTCAACGGCCAATACTTTGGCCGTCTCTTGCCCAGTTCTATTTTTTGTTCTACTTTCCGTTTCCTGTTTAGCTGCTTGTTGTTGTTTTAGCTCTTGTTACAGGTTATTAATGTGCGGTTGGGCTTAGGAAGAGACGACATCACACTTATAGAAATACCCTCCCATTGGATCGAACTGTTCACCCGGGGATTCCCACTCAGGTGCAACTAGTCTGTTTCAATTGGGAACCTCTGTAAGTCCTCACAAACCGTGGGCTCCCACACGCTCATCAGGCAAGTTGTACCTATGAAGTCCTGGTAGAAATCCTTGGGGTTGAGTGAGGGTCTCTATTAGGTTCCCCTGAGCAGTAAGCTTGTGCCTTATAATCTCTTTCCTTCTCTTGAGAGCACTCAAAAAAAAAGGAAAAAAAAAACTAGAAAATGGTTAAAAACTATGGGCATTGTTGTGTGAACTTTGTTTGCTCTAGAGATCACATCCTCTCGATAACGTGCTTAATCCCTAAAGGTTAAACATAAAACCGAGTAGGATTACTTGATTAATGGAGCGTGTATTTTCAAACCCCTGCTATGAGGAGGAATTCACTCCTCAATGCGAGTCCGAGCTTAGGGCTAATCCTCTATTTGAAATAGAGGACAACCACCCAAGTGCCTTCATAGGCATGTTCTTGGCTTCCCCTAATGAAGCCGCCCATGTGGACTCAACATCATCCCATAGTGATCACGATCAGGCTAGTCTTAAGTCTCCTACACTATCACCACGCGAGGATCAAGAACTAATCAATGTTCTATCCCGCTACACTCCCAAGGATCTAGTCACCATGGCCACCCGGGGGAAAACTCCTGTTGCTCCCCAATTTTCTTCCCATTTCACACCACAATGGGTTCAAACCCCATTTTAAGGGTCTTCTAGTGGGCCCGTTCAGGATATTCCACCTCATTTCAGCTACCTTACTACTCTCTAAGGGGTTGCTGAGCCCTCAATTCCACCAGTCACAACCTGGTGCGGACACCAGAGCGGGCGAGAAGCACGAACCGGCGAGCCGTCGGTACCATACATACGAGGAGCACCACTCGGGCTACATCAACTTCTATCTGGCTCGGAGACAGCCTGGAGACTCTCCCTTGAGTCTCGATATTTATAGTATTTATTGAGACTTTATTTGTGTGTCATGTGTGTTTATTGGTTTTTATTTGAATTGCAATACAGATTGTACTGAGGGTTTATTTGTAATTTGGGACCACCCGGGTCCCGCGGGCCCCTCTACCTCTTCCCCATTGATCCACCTCATCTCAAGGGCCCATGTGGGGTCATTCAACCTTCCAATAGTGGGCTTCTAGAAGAGTGGACCAAGGGGGGGACAAGAGGTTAACAAAGTCCAAGAAGGAGGCATTCTAGTCAAGGGGGTGCCCCCCCATTTAGTATATTATATTTGGTTTGAATTTTTATTTTATTTGATTCCAAATCACATGGGAGAATAAAAATGTGGACTCCCTCTTTTACCCTCCCCAACCCTAGATCTAGGGTTAATTAGTGTCTTTTGTCATTTCACATAAATACCTTGTATTTCTATTTTGAGTGGAATTAATGCATAAGAAATCTTGAATTTTGTTGGAGCCTTGCAAGGGCCGCCCCTCTCTCTCTCTCCTCTCTTCTTCTTGCAGCTAGGAAGGCTATGTTCGAGGTGGGAAGCCTCATCTATCTGGTGTGGAGTTCGTCGTTGCCGCCGCCGCCATCGAGCCGCCGTTGCAGCGCGACCGCCTCCATCGGTATTCTACCAATCGGGTGAAAGTAGGCCATTCTTGGATTTTTAGCTCTCCGCCACGAGTTCATCTAGAGCCCAAACTTTCAGGGTGAGTTCCAGGGGTCTTCACCACATCCCAGAAAATTTGGTTGGGCTTCAAGCTTCCATTTTGTAATTTTCCATTTTCGTTCTTCCTTTCCACCCAGATCTGCCAGCTTTCAGTCCAGATTCACAGTAGCTCTGACTTTTCCCTCTTCGGACCTCTTCGTGATTTTTTCTTGAGCCCCCAACTTTACTGGAGGTTCTGTCCAACACCCCCTCCATCCACGAATTTTTGTGGAATTTCTAAAGGCCTTCACCTATTTTCTAAAAATCACTTTCTGATCTCCACTCAGTTCTGTCTGCCTCTGTCCAGATCCGACCATCTACCAGTATAAAATATCTTTCTCCATCCAAACCTCCACCAAATCGGTCATAAGAATTATTACCATTTTCCTCTCTCTCCCCTCGACAACTTTATGGAGAGCTAGAGGTCTGAATCTGAGGTCTACTTTGCGGTCAATGCCAACTCTCAAAAAACTTCCTTTCTGTCCAGCCAGATCTGAAACAGAGATCAGTCCGGTTCATAAATCTACCAACAAAAGTATAGTCCCCACGAATTTTCTGGAGTCACAGAGGGTCGAACGATTTCGAGAGAGCTTTCCAATGATACCTATTGTGAGTCGATCCGACGTCGGAAGTGATTGGAGCGACAGATCTCGCCGGATCACGCGCGGTAAAACAGAAGCAGCAGATCCGTGGGCAGCAACTCCAAGACTTGGAGATCGGAGCCGATCGGCCTCCGACCGGTGTTCCAGCCCAGCCGCCGTCCAGGGGAGCACACCACCAGGTGTCACCATCACAACGGGACCCACCCCGCCAGGTCCGGAGGACTGAGCAGCACGTGGGCCCCACGTACCCGCAGATCGCGCCGTCAGGACAACACTAAGACGTGAGTTTCGGCACCGTCGGAGCGACATCAAGATGATGCCCGTCAACCCACTTCCCGAGACTCCCGGGCCCTACATGTGACCTGTTACCTCCCTGCGTGGAGTGAGTCAAAACTTTGTACTGCAGTAAAACTTGTTTAACCGGGAGTACAGATTTGGCCGGGGTTGTCTTCCCCACGCCGGGTGTGTGGAGGTACGATCGTAACTTCGTGGCATTACTTTGCTTAGCTAGTATATGGTCATATGCCACTGTGAGAGGGTAGGGATCTAGCCCGTGAGTTCATGTCAGCGCTATGAGCGAGAGAGTGACCCGTCCTGTGGCTCGATCCGAGCACGGAAGTGAGTCGACCACCCTTGACTCTGCCGGTTTCTCAACCGCGCGGATCTGCGTTTCCCCTTGCTTGGGACGACGAGTGAGCTTGCATTTCTGTTAGCGACGTATAGTCTATAAGAACTCTTAGTGTCAGGCAAAAGCATCTCCATTATTGTATGTTGCTGGTTGTGTCCGCATTTAGAGTCCGAGGTCCGCATCACTTAGAATCGGTTCTCGTGTCCGTCCCGCATCAGTTTGGTATCAGAGCAGTCGAGTCGAGGGTAGTCGTTGCATAAGTCTTGCACGATCTAAGTCGAGTCTAGGATCATCATTATTTTTTTAAAAAAATGTTTTAAAATTGCATTTCATCCCGATAATCTGGTATTTTAAAAGGTGTTGTTCGAACGTTAGGCTACGCCTATCGGGAAGGACGCACACTTGCGCAAGTGATCTTCGGATCGATTAACTCCACCACGTACCGGATATTGGTTTAGGCCTAGGTGCATTAGTCGGTGTTTGCATTAGTCTGTGTCTCCTATTTCATGTGTCTTTACATGCCCACACGTCGAGGTACCCAATACTCGCCACCTCCACCTATGGCGGATTCCCGAGCCCATAGCTCCGATGAGCCTTCGACGGCCGAGATGTTCCGAGCCCTCATGGATCGTCTCGATACGCGTATGGATGGCCTTAGTACGCGTCTAGATGGCGTAGGAATGCATCTTGAAGGGAGGATGAAAGCCCTCGAGGATCGGGCCGAAGCTTCGGACTAGTCCATCCAAGGTCTTGTAGGGAGGATTATCATCCTCGAGAGGGCCCCAGCGGCGGTGCAACCCGCGCCGACCAATGGTCAACAGGAGTCAGCTCAGCAACCTGCTGCGCCAAGAGCTCAGGCGGTAGATGTTGGGAGGCAACCGATGCATGAGGTGGCTGACTATGCATCTGATAATTAGCAAGGGGGATATGGTCGTCGTAACCAACGATGGAATCGTGATGACGATGATGACGATCGCGTTCTTCTGAGCGTGCGTGCGGACCCTCCCCTTTTTAGCGAGTCCTTGGACCCGAAGGTCTATTTATATTGGGAGGCCGGCATGGACCGGTACTTCCAATGGTTTGAGATGACGGACCACCGGAGAGTTTGATACGTGAAGATGAAGCTACATGGGCAGGCCCAAACATATTGGACCAATGTGGAGAGCCTGCTAAATCAGCGACGTCAACCCCCGATCGGCACTTGGGATGACATGAAAATAAAATTGAGGGAGAAGTACCTTCCTGCCTCATATCGCCAACGTCTCATAGACAAATGGCAAAGTCTCTCCCAAGGGAACCGATCCGTGACCGAGTACACCGCCGAGTTTGATGAGTATTATTTACGGTGTGGAGTTACGGAAGAGAGCACAATGACCATATCACGCTTTCGGAGAGGTCTGCGGCCAAACTATCAATATGAACTTTTTCACCGCAATGTGACCACTTTAGAATAGGCGTATCAGGTTGCTCTCGAATTGGAGCAATTCGAGGTTGAGTTCGAGTCTACCCATCGGTTGGGCTCCTTTCCGCTTCGTAGTGTCGAGCCCCGTGGCTCTTCTGGCATGTACCCGAGGGCCCCCATAGCCCGACCTCAGGAGCCCACTCGCCCCGAGCCATTCACTCCTAGGCCTCGCCCTCCACCTCCGAGGGACCTTCCTCGTCCGCAACAACTTACGGCACCCATCGCCCATCCACCGGCACCCGCACCTCCTACTCGTCCCTTGTTGCCTTCACCTCTTATCCGTCGGGAGGATAAAGGGAAAGGACCTTTGATTGGGGAGCCTAGTGGATCACGTCAGCAGTGTTATCGCTGCAATGGGTTTGGCCATTTCGTCAACCAGTGTCCCACTCGCCCATCTCTTGTCATTGGGGACAAACAAGCCGAGGACGCCACCCCTACGGATCTCGTGTTAGTCAGCTATGAAGCAGATCCAGAGCTAGCTGACGAGTATTATGAGGCCGAAGGTGATGGCCAGGATGCCCAGCATCCAGACGATACCCACTTGGGGGTCGTCATGTGTATTCTCACCCAGCGACAGGCCAGTGATGACTGGCGTCAGACCACTATCTTTCATACATTCTGTAGGCTGGGCAAGCAAGTTTGTAAAGTGATCATAGATAGTGGAAGTTGCATCAATGCAATCTCCACGGGCACTGTCTCCAGTCTTGGTCTTACACCCGTGGATCATCCTTGCCCCTATCGAGTATCATGGGTGGATTCCACCTCCATTCCGATTAGGCTATGGTGTCTGGTCCCACTGCAATTCTATGCCTACCGTGACAAGATCTGGTGTGATGTCCTCCCCATGGAGGTGGGCAGCATTATTCTTGGTAGGCCTTGGTTATTTGATCGGGATGCCACACTTCATGGCCGGTCGAACACCTGTACCTTCGACCATACTGGCCAACGGATTCTCCTCCCACCCTCTCAGCCCAAGAAGTCTTCAGTTAGGGGTCCTACTGGTCCTAGTACTCCGGAGTCTTCCATCCCCGGGCCCAGCACCCCACCCCCAGCTCGGGCTATGACTGTTACATCTGGCCCAGGTGAGCCCTCGACTAGGATATTGATGATGATTAGCTCCCGGGAAATGGAGCGGGAGGCTAGTAGGGGCTGCCCTATGTTTGCTATTACGGTTCGAGAGGTGGAGCCGAAGTCCGAGGGTGAACTCCCACCCGATGTCATTCCTATTCTGTAGGAGTTCGTTGATATTTTTCCCGAGGAGCTTCCTGAGGACTCCCACCCATGCGGGATATTCAGCATGCTATCGACCTGATTCCGGGCTCCTCGTTGCCCATTCTTACTCACTATCGCATGAGTCCCACGGAACTTGCCGAGCTAAAATGGCAGGTCGATGAGTTGATGCAGAGAGGGTCTATTCGGGACAGCATGAGCCCGTGTGCTATTCCACATTACTTGTCCCAAAGAAGGATGGCACGTGGGGAATGTACATTGATAGTCATGCCATCAACAAAATCACCGTGAAGTACATGTTCCCTATTCCTCGCCTAGATGATATGCTAGACAAGATGGCCGGTGCCACTATCTTCTCGAAGATCGATCTTAAGAGTGGTTACAACCATGTGAGGATTAGGCCAGGTGATGAGTGGAAGACCGCATTTAAGACCAAGGACAGTCTATATGAGTGCTTGGTTATGCTCTTTGGGTTGACCAATGCCCCTAGCACTTTCATGCGACTCATGACTCAGGTCCTTCGACCTTTCATTGGAGTCTTTGTGGTTGTGTATTTTGATGATATCCTTATATATAGTCGCACTAAAGGGGACCACTTGGACCATCTAAGGCAGGTCTATCTACTTTTGAGACGAGAGCAGTTGTTTGCGAACCCACAGAAGTGTGCCTTCATGACACCTCAGCTTACCTTCTAGGGTTTTATTGTGTCTAGTACTGGGGTCTCGCCGATCCGGAGAAGGTCCGAGCCATTGTTGATTGGCCGAAGCCCCGTACGGTCCATGATGTCTGCAGCTTCCATGGCCTTGCGACGTTCTATTGTCGTTTCATCCACAGATTTAGCTCCGTCACTACCCCGATCACGGACTGTATTCGGAAGGGCACGTTTGTATGGACGAAGGCCGTAGCTGCTGCCTTCAAGGACATCAAGGAGTGCATGACCCAGACACCGATCGTTCGATTACCAGATTTCTCGAAGGTGTTTGAGGTCTCTTGTGATGCGTCGGGTGTTGGGATAGGAGGAGTGTTGAGCCAGGAGGCCCACCCGGTCGCATATTTCAGTTAAAAGCTAAATGACGCGAAACTGCGATACTCCACTTATGATAAGGAATTCTACGCTGTTGTTCAGGCTCTTAGGCATTGGAGACACTATCTATTACATAAGGAGTTTGTCTTATACTCCGATCATGAGGCTTTGAGATACCTCCATTTCCAAAAGAAGCTTAATGCGCGTCACATCCGATGGGTTGAGTATCTCCAGCAATACACATTTGTGCTTAAACATAAGGCTGGAGTGGAGAACAAGGTGGCCGATGCCTTGAGTCAGTGTCACGCCCCGAGCCTTTATTACAGCGGAAGACTAACTCGAGGAGTGCGAACAGCCGGCATGGTAAGCCTCTTGCGAGCAAGAACGATCAGAACGCAAGACAATTACACACATAAATGCAATTGCACAATATTACTAAAACTCTAACTTTATTTCAAAACAATCAAGTACAACCACTAATTCAATTTCCATTATGCACTAGACTTAAGAAATAGGAAAATTACATAGACTCAATCTAAACAATTTAGACTTCCTAAGTCTTCACTCTCATCTTGACAATACTTTCATTCGCTCTCGGACCCGCTACTTGTATAACTCGAATCCGAATTCGAATCACTTCCATCTCCTGAAAAGATTAGAAATAGGTAATGAGCACACTTACCCAGTAGGTATCTTCGCATCAACATGAAGGCACTGTTAAACTAATTAACAATTTAGCTCTAAAGAATGAGGTAAAAATCATGTGAATGCGATCAATCATGTGATTAAACCAAAGTAACAAGATGATCAAGTAAGTTAGAATGAGAGCAAGTACGAACTAGCAAGAATGCTATAAGAACATGATATTGGCCTTTCATGAACAAGAATGTATCAAGAATGTACTAGCAAGTCACATAATCATCACTCCAGTATCTTTTACTTATGAGCAAGTACTTCGTGAATTTCTATGGAATATCAAGCAAGAATATCATGTCGTACCGTGAATTTTAACTTATTTATAGAGAAAGTACTCCCAGCGTAATACGACGCCAGTAACATCATACCCCATGGTTTATAAAATAGTATGTTTCCGACAATCAGCCGAGGGGACTAGCATAGAGCCCTTGAACACAATCAGTGCTCGATCGCATCTTCAAGTATAAATCAAGTTACTTCCACGCATGTTAACAATAAAATATGGCCAAGAATGTAATAAGTTCAATAAACTCATGATAACAATAATTCAATGAATGAATGCTTCAATAAGAATCATGAGAAATCAAGAATGACTTAAGCAAGGTTATCCTTATGGAAATAAATCGGCAGCATAACGATACGTTCTTTATCTTCCATTCATTATATTAGGTTTCTTGATCAATATGATAAGTTCTAGATCATCAAAAGTCTATCTAGAACCTCGGAATATCAACCCTTGGTCGATCCTTGGGTTAAAATACTCAAGTAGTGTGACGGTCGTGTACTGGGCCGTTACATGATGTGACGCTCCAATATTGGGCCGTTACATTAGTCTGAATCCAGAACCAAGAAATCGGACTCAGTGGAATGTGACGGTCGTATATTGGGCCGTTACTTGTGCCTGACGGTCCAACATAGAGCCGTTACATTATTGATAACTAAAATCATCGATAGTGTAATCTAATCAATGGGCTTTAATGGTACAACCAACTCGGCGTCCTAGTGGGAATCCCAGGCTGGCGGAGAATTACGGAGGCCTTGAAACAAGATTTCCTAGTCCATTGGAAGGAATATCCAATAGAGAGGTCCTCATGTCCAAGAATAATGTTCCTATAGTGCAAAGTGAACTAATGGACAGCATACCGGAATATGTGTCATATACTTAAAGAAATGACTCTATAGATAGGAAAGAATGTGTAACATTATGAAACCAAGATAAAACTCCGTCAATACAACTTTGGAAAATCATGATTTAGTATATAAAACTATAGAGTTTTAGCCAATGAAATTAGCATAACTTAAAATAACCTAAGATACATTAATCATGCAATTTGATTATGAATCAGAAACTAAACTCAAAGTCATGATAATAGGTCCAAACTTAGTTATCTAAGCTTATTTATAAGTAAACTTAATTGGTTATTATTCTGCCTTGGGCTGACAGAACACAGGTGTCTGATGGTCTAGGATAGGTGCGTTACAGTGTGTGATGGTTTATCGAGGGGCCGTTACAGTGGTGTAACGCTCCTACTAGGGTGCGTCAGAGACAATAGAACAAATAAAAGCATAACAGGATGTGACGGTCTATCGTAAGGCCGTTACATTTATGTGACGGTCTCACGTTAGTGCGTCAGAGAACCTACTGGCAGTAAACTAAGTAAAGGTTTATGAAAACATAACATGCTTGGAAATCAACATACTACCACTGTCCTAGTCATGAAAACGAAGTATAGGCCAACTATATGCATAGGTTTAGTGAATAGACAGGATAATATCTTTTAAATTTCCATTTAGGGCTAAGAAATGCATGAATGTATAGAACTAGGAAATCACGAAATTCTTAGTTTACAATACATGAAATCAAGCACAATCAGAGGGCTTTTATTCCTAACAAGTTATTTTTACCAATCATGAGATAACCTACCTCTTCTAGAACCTTAAAACTTCGAATTTGATGCTAGGTGCTACCCTTAGGCCCTTGTACTTCTTGTGATAAATCAGCAACTTCAATCTGCTCTATTTCCTCAGCCTCTTTACCTAAGGATGTGAAATTTTGAAGGTAAGAAAATGAAACTATTGGGAACAAAAAGTTCTAAAGGATCGTACTCTAATTACCTCATTTAGTCATCCTAATCTCTAGATCTTCAGGGGACTTGCGTTCAGATTCCTGGGTTGCTAAAGTTGAATCAGCAACTTTGGAAGCTTCTATCTACTTGGTTGCTTGATCTCCTAGCACGAAATTTGGAGAGCCATTACTCTAAAGTATACTAAACAAAAGCTTCTAAAGAACTTACCCAAATTTATGACTCCTTACCTTGATTCTTCACGAGCCAAAAGTAAGGGTCGCTTAGTTCAGAACTAGGTCCTATTTATAGGGTTTTGGCTAGGGTTTGAAGATTAGATCGATTCTAGAGTCCTTAATTTGCTAGAACCTAATCCCTAAGAGTCCTTAGTAATGTTATAAGCTTCCCTAAGTCAATCTCTTGTAGATAGGATTTCAAAGTTCCAATCTTTTTACAATTTCCTCACCTTACGGAATCTGCAGGATGTAACATTCGTGTCTAGGTGCGTTACATGATTGTGGCGGTCGCCCGATAGACCGTTACATGTAACGTATATAGAGTTTCAATTTGATAAAACTCTTTTATTCATTTATCCATATAATTATCTTATATAATTAGTATTTATCCTTAAAATACGCGAATAAGCCAATTACCCTTCTAGAATATGGGTCAAACTTAATGGGCTTAGTCCATTAACATTTTGGATAATAATTAGATAGGCTAGGTTAACTAATTAGCTTAATTGAGCCTTATAATGACTTATTAATCCAATAATCCTTCATTAATTTATTTAGGCCTTTATAATTTCCAGAAAACTATTTTATAATTCAAAAATTATATATGTAAATTCTGGGGTACTACACCCTCTCCCACTTAGAAGAATTTGGTCTCCAAATTCAATATATGGATTTCGGAGAGTGTACTTACAGTTAAATAATTATGAAAATCTTTTTCGCATGGCTGCTTCGGTTTCCCAAGTTACTTCATATGGCCATGTTTTCGTCCATTGAATCTTGACCATAGGAATAACTTTATTTCGTAGTTGACGCACTTCTCGTTCCAGAATCTTTATTGGCGTTTGCTCGAGCGTCTTATCCTTCTGAATCTCCAGATTGTCATAAGTGATAATATGGTCAGGATCATATACATACTTCTTCAGCATAGAGACGTGAAATACGTCATGAACTCCTACTAATTGTGGAGGTAAAGCTAGTTTGTAAGCCACTTCACCAATCCGTTCAAGAATTTCAAATGGGCCAATGAATCTTGGAGTTAGCTTTCCTTTAATGCCAAATCTTCGAATACCACGACCTGGAGAAACCTTTAAATATACATGATCTCCTACTTGAAACTCCAAGTCACGTCTTCGATTGTCAGCATAAGACTTTTGTCTATCTTGTGCCATTTTCATTCTTTCTTGAATGAGCTTGATCTTTTTTGTAGAATCCCTTATAAGGTCAGGGCCTAGAAATTGCTTTTCCCCTATTTTGTTCTAGCATATTGGTTATCGACAGCTTTTTCCATATAAAGTATCAAAAGGTGTCATTCGTATGCTAGCTTGATAACTATTGTTATATGCAAACTCTACTAGAGGCAAGTGATCATGCCAACTACCTCCAAAGTCGATAGCACAAGCCCTGAGCATATCTTCTACTACATGATTTGTTCTTTCCGTTTGACCATCTATTTGTGGATGAAAAGCTGTGCTGAAATTTAATCTAGTCCCTAGTGAATGTTGTAGACCCTTCTAGAATTGTGATGTGAATCGAGGATCTCTATCGGATATAATAGTGACGGGGACACCATGTAGTTTGACAATCTCCTTTATGTATAATGCTGCTAGAATATCCACAAACCATCGACTCTTTATTAGTATGAAGTGTGCGGATTTAGTCAATCGGTCTATGATTACCCATATTCCATCGTGTCCACCTCTGGTCTGGGGTAAACCCAAAATAAAGTCCATCCCTATACTCTCCCATTTTCATTCGGGAATATTCAAGGGGTGTAATTTACCTGCGAGTCTAAAATGCTCTGCCTTTACTTGTTGGCAGATGAGACAGCGAGATACGAAATCAGCTATTTCTCTCTTCATATTGGGCCACCAGAAATTTCTTTTGAGATCTTGATACATCTTTGTTCCTCCTGGATGAATTGTGTATTTAGAATTATGCGCTTCATCTAGGATTAGTTTCTTCGTAGCCTCATGATCTGGTACACATATTCGGCCCTTAAATAACAATCTTCCGTCATTGGAAATAGAAAAATCCGACCTTTGTTCCATATTGGCTTTAATTTCTAGTAATATAGGATCATCATTTTGCAGCTTGACCAGATCTTCTATCATTGTAGGTTGAGCTCGGATATTAGCTATGAAATAATCTTCTTCTTTTATGTCAATATCTAAGTTCAACTGAGCAAATTGAGGAACAAGGTTAGTTACACTTATCATAAGACTTGATAGCATACCATTGGTTTTCTGCTGAGTGCATATGTTACAGCATTAGCCTTGCCAGGATGATATTGAATAGCAAAATCAAAGTCTTTGAGATATTCTAACCACCTCATCTGCCTCATGTTAAGCTCCTTTTGAGAGAATAAATATTTCAGGCTTTTGTGGTCCGAGTAGACCGTGAACTTTTCTCCATAAAGATAATGCGGCCAAATTTTCAAGGCGAAAATAACCGCTGCTAATTCCAGATCATGTACGGGATAGTTTTCCTCGTGACGTTTCAATTGTCTTGAAGAATAACAGATTACTTTTCCATTCTGCATGAGAACGCATCCTAAGCCAATGCCAGATGCATCCGTATACACTTCGAATCCACCACCCTCCATTGGTAGTGATAAAATAGGAGCTGTTGTAAGATGATTCTTAAGAGTTTGAAAACTCTTCTCACATTCCTCTGACCAGACAAAATGATTTTCTTTTCTTGTGAGTCTAGTTAAAGGAACCGCAATTTTTGAGAAGTCTTTAATGAATCTTCTATAATAACCAGCTAGACCCAGAAAGCTTCTTACTTCTGATACAGTCATTGGCCGACTCCAATTCTTGACAGCTTCTACCTTAGAAGGATCCGTAGCAATACCTTCTTTTGAAATAATGTGGCCTAGGAATGAGACTTCCTCGAGCCAGAATTCACACTTATTGAGTTTGACATAAATCTTATGTTCTCTAAGTGTTTGTAAAGCTATTTTCAAATGTTGTTCATGTTCCTCTTTCATCTTGGAATATATCAAGATGTCATCAATGAAGACGACGATGAACTGGTCCAGATATGGCTGGAAGACATTGTTCATAAGTTGCATGAATGCTGCTGGGGCATTAGTTAACCTAAACGACATCACTACGAATTCATAGCGGCCATAACGACTTCGAAAAGCCAATTTATAAATGTCCTCTTTTTTAATTCTAAGCTGATGATAACCTGATCTGAGGTCTATCTTAGAGAAATATTCTGCTCCCGAAAGTTGATCGAAGAGCTCATCAATACGCGGCAACGGATACTTGTTTTTAATTGTGAGTTGATTCAATCGCCGGTAATCGATGCATAGCCTGAGAGAACCATCCTTCTTCTTGACAAATAGAACCGGTGCACCCCAAGGGGATGTGCTAGGTCTGATGAAGCCCTTGTCTAGTAGTTCCTGCAACTGCCTTTTCAATTCCTAAAGCTCCATGGGGGACATCTTGTAAGGGGCTATAGAAACAGGTGCTGCTCTTGGAATGAGTTCAATGGTGAAGTTCACTTCCCTCTTGGGTGGTAAACTAGGTAGTTCTGATGGAAACACATCGGGTAAGTCATTTACAATAGGAATGTCCGCTAAGATAATCTTCTTAGACTCGGTGATAATTACGGAAGTAAAAAAAGCTTCACATCCTTGCGAGATAAGTTTGCAAGCGTGAAGAGAAGATGTGATAGTAGGATGCTTCTTGTACTTGATGCCAAGAAAAGAGAATCTCGGAAGACCGAGCTTTTGAAAGGATATAATCCTATTTCAGCAATTGATATAAGCATCATGATCTACACGATGAGCCATTTGGTACCTGAGAGAAATATAACAACTTGTTATTTCTCATGAAATGGGAATGAAAAATCCATCTTAAGGCTAATTAATTATCTTATCCCGGGCTCTACCCAATTCTCACACGGGTATGGAATTTCTTCCTTAGTTCATAGGTAGGGGTCCTTAAACCTTGTGATGTGACACAACCCCTTGGACCTGAATTTGCAAGCAACCAGACCGAACGGCGATATCTCACAAGCGGGTTCACCCGCGTCGCACGCACCTGGGTCCGTAGGGGGACCGGCGATGATGGTGAGGGTCTGAAGTTGGACCTTGGGGTTCCAAGGGTATGGATGGCAGGGGATGGACCCCAATGGGCTAGGGATGCCCAATTTCAAGGGCGGTCGGTACACCGAGGGCGTGGGATGTAGTGGCTCTCTCACAACTCGCTCCGCGGTGGCACTCAATTAGATGGCAATTTGAGATCGGGCACTCGCCTCACCGCCGACGGGCAACTAGAAACGATACTAAGACAAGCAATAGTAAAACCAACAGAGGATGGGGGCTCAAAGCTCAACTGATCGGTGTGAAGACACCGATCCCGGTCGGAGACGAGGGCGAACGGGGAAGCGTGGGCTACCCACACGCTGCGCCTATGACGCTTCGGCCGAAGACCTGCTAGTACAAAACTACTCCTCGCGTAGGAGGGTGATCGTGGGGTGTGGAAAATAGAGATTACATTCAAACACTACCTCCACGCAGGGAGGGGCGCTAAGCCGGCCAGGCGGGGAAGGGAAAATAGCTAATGAAGTAGCCGATTGATCCCACCGTCGGTTTTGCCCGCCTGTTTGCCCGTCTGATAGGTGCTCGCTGTTGACGCTGCCGAGGATGCTCCCGAACTCAGAAGCCAACGAAACCAGTGCCAAATTGTCACTGACTGGTCCGGGATAACTCCTGAAGTTTCTTGTGAGCTCTGGATGTCGCCAACAGCCGGGGCGGAATCTGGAACTGGACTGTTATGTTCTGGCTCGGATTGACTCTAGAACTCTGCATCAAAATGAAGAAGTCACCACGAACACTCCTGAGCTCCAAAGGTGACGTAGCTTATATTGACATGACCGTGGGAGGATCCTCTTCGAGCAGGAACCAAGGAGCCTACCAGAGAAGGTCGGAGCAGGGAGATAGGGCCCGTAGAGTGAAGGTGGGTCAATTCAGGCCCTGACTAGACTGTCCTGCGCACCTCAGGGAGAAAAAGTGGAACTCTATTGTCCCAGATCCAAATGGATCCCTTCTTGTTGGTGCTGACAGAGGTCTTGGAGGAGAAGGCCTCATTTAAAAATCACATCCAAAGTCATCCTGTAGAAGCTGTGGTCGTGTCTGCACTTGGGCTCAGGTTCTCTGCCAGAGCAGCTTGGCGCAGTCGGGGGAGAATGGCTCCTCTGGGTAGCAGCGATATCGGATGCCGGCGAAACTACCTCGCCTGCGAAGCTGCCTCGACGAGCTTTTCAGAAATGTATGGCACGCCACCTGAAGATGTGTGATGACTCCAGGGAAGGCTCTACAATTCACTGGTACTTCTACTTCTGCTGCTGGACTGGGTAGCAATGGTAGATAGGGAAGGATAAAGGGGGAGAGGAGTGGAAGGACGGGTGGGAAGGGGCTGTGGGCTTTCCCTGGTTGGGAGGGGAGGTGGGGAGGGTCACCACAGGTTGGAGAAGGAGGGGAGAAGGCTGGAGGGGGGGGAGTTAGCAGAGGAGGGAGATGGGGTCAAAATCTGCTAGGGCTGGGAGAGAGGAAGGGGCACAAGTGACCCTTATGGGAGGGAGGATGTGTTTGAATTGGGTTTTAATGGTGGGTGATCAATGGTGGTCTTGAGAAGGTGAAGGGGTGTGTTGGGAGATGGAGAGGTGTGTTGGGGAAGGGAAGGGGTGGCTTGGGGAAAGGAATGGTTGCTTGGGGAAGAGGAAGGGTTGCTTGGGAGAATGGAGAGGTGCCTAGGAGAGGGGAATTCCACCTAGGGGTTGGAGGGGAATTGAATGAGTGTATGGGGAAGGGGGAGGGGCCTTAATGAGAGGTGAATGGGGAGGAGAGAGAGAGAATTTTGAAATTGGGGGTGGGGAGGAGAGAGAATGGGGTTCGCCCCCTTTGGAGAGAGAGAGAGAGAGAGAGAGAGAGAGAGAGAGAGAGAGAGAGAGAGAGAGAGAGAGAGAGAGAGAGAGAGAGCTCTGACTCCAAGGAAAAAAATTCTCTGGGAATTCAATTTTTTTCTCAATATCTCATTAGCTTCAAATGAAAGAAATGGGGTCCTATTTATAGGGATCCCACAATTTACAATAAGTCCATGACTTTTACACTAATGACAAGAAACCAAGGGGAAGGGGGGCGCCCATGGGCCTAGCCCATTGAATTGGGCCCATTAACCTATCAAACCAACATAATGACTCAAGACCTAGGTAAATGAGTCATTAACCTAGGTACTAGACTTAAATAAAAGGAAAATTACATGATAAGAAAATAAAAATTACATCATATGCCTCGAAATAAAGTGACGAACAAGATGAAGCACAACTGGCAAGCATCAGGATCCTCGAACAAATGAGATCGCCGGTGATGTCCCCATCTTACCCCCGGGGTGCGGAGAACTCGACTTCGTCGAGTATGGGTCCACCGGGGAAGTGGTCCTCTAAAGCAACTCGGGGTGAACCTCAACCTCCAAACTCAACCATGTGTCCGCAGCCAGGGGACGGTCCTTCATCCTCTCACGGTGGCTTGGGCACACCCTCTTGCTGGCGATGGAACCCTACTTCTCTAGTATTGCCTCCGTGTGCACACATCGGGCTCTCAGGCTGATTTTTGGTGGCTCTCCGAGGGTATCACTCACAAGGAAAGATATAGGCTCAAGGTACTCACTAGGATCCACCGCGGTGACCATATAGGATGCCGGATCCGCCACGTGGGAAATGGGGTGAATCCCAAAACCCATTTGTAAGTCCAACCCATAAGCCGGGTTGCCAAAGTCACTCAGAACTTGACAAGGTCCAAGTCCTCGTGCCCTCAAGTTGGAGGTGACTCTCGGGTAGAGCCACTCCAATGCCACCATCGATAGGTTGCCTACTTGGAATTCCAAGTGGCGCTCGCGAGCCTTTTCCCACTCTTTGTGAACCTCATCGCTCGTTGCGATTTGCTTGCGTGTATGCTCATGCCATGCATTATGATGCGGTGAGTGGTTGTGAAAGTGGGTAGTGTGCAAAGGTGGACCGGGGCAACCATAAATTGACATATCGTGCTTTGATGCCATGTGAACCTTGATGAACTTAGGTGGATCGGGGCTGCCACAAGTGGCCCTATCATGCATGGACTTCATAACAATGGTTGGAGGGCCGGGGCATCCGTAGGGGAATCTATTGCGCATGGGTATAGCAAATGCCGGGGGTCACAGACATCCGTGAATGCTCCTACTATGCTTAAGACCAATGATGAATGAAGGTGGACCATTACATCCGAATATGGATCACTCATGCTTCCTACTTGGCATGTGGGTGATATGAATGAATGGACCCAACATAGTGTTCATGCCAAGTGGTGTGGTAAGCCTAGACACATGCACGCTTATCCCAAAGGTGACTTCCTTGTGAATAGGTGTGGGACAGCCTTTGAACTTCCATGTGAAAGGGTCGAAAGGATCTATGAAGGTGGATATGGGGTGGGGCACTTCCTCGATCTCTAGGTGGGTGTTGTCTAAGGTCATGGTTCCTATGGTGTAACCTGGGTCATTGTTGAGGTGGGCTTGGTCCAACATGGTGGGTGTGGGTAGGAAAGGGTGGGTGGTGGGTGATGTGGGTGGGTCATATGGGTACTCAAGCTCCCAAAGGAAGGGGTCAAAGGGATCAAGGAAGGGGCCACCTAGAGAGAGGAACTGCATGTCTTCAAGGTTCCCAAATGGTGAGTCATCCTCCTCCAAGGTAATTGGGCCAAGGTCTCTAGTGGGTTGGCCAATCAAATCAATTGGAACATTAATGGGTGGGGAGTGGGCCAAGATGGGTTTCTCATCCTTTGGGAGAAATAGAAGAATCTCAATAGTGCAATGCCCACTCGTGCAAATGGAAGTGATGGAGCCAATGGTGGGGTGGGCAAAGGTAATGGTGCTAGGCTCCGAAGGTCCCATGGCAAGCAAGCCGGTCAAGTGGACTTGCCAATATAGGCAATCCACAAGGTCTCCCAAGTCTCCTGCGAAGTAGAAGGTTTGTAAAGTGACATGGGGAGACCGAGTGGGAACAATTTGGGATTGATATCCCAATGGTGGTGAGCTCAGGAGGGTGGGACTTTGCTTGAGCCATTGGAGTATGGACTCATCTATGGTGACGGTGTGTGGCTCATGAGGACCCCGAGTAGGAGAGGTGGGTGGAAGTGGGGGGTCTAGGATGTTCTCTATGGTGGGAGGTGGACCCGGATTGGCATCCATCTCCACTTGGGTATGTGTGTGGGCCATGACTTCTAAGGATAATGGGGTAGGATAGTCTATGGTGGGTGGAGTGATAATGGTAAGTGCATGGTACTCTCGGGGTGGTGAACATGGGTGGACATGGGATGGGCTAGGTCGGGGAAGTTCTTGGATTGGAGTTGGGGTCGGGGGTGGAAGATCGGTTGGTTGAAGAGGTTTGGGTTGGGGTGCGTAGATCTTTCTAAGATCGACCCTCATTTCATCCCAAGATTCAATGGGTGCTTCCCTTTTGGTTTCTCTCAAACCTACATTGTTCTCCCATTCTTTCCTAGCTTGGCGCCAGAGCAAACTCTTGGCATAGTTGACTTGCATAGGCCCTGGTAGAGTGAACCTCCCAAAATGTTGATCTATGGAGTCCTCCCACTCTAGATATATACTAGGGTGGGTTCCGTCAAACACAAAGGCTTCTAATGGGCCTAAGAGTGGCGAATATGCCAAGTATGAGGTAGTCATGATGGTGGACAAGGGTGATGCATACAATGGCCCTAGGACAAGACTTAGTAGAGACAAGTCTAGAACTTGCTCTGATACCAATTTGATGTGACACAACCCCTTTGACCTGAATTTGCAAGCAACCGGACCGAACGGCGATATCTCACAAGCGGGTTCACCCGCGTCGCGCGCACCCGGGTCCGTAGGCGGACCGGCGATGATGGTGAGGGTCCGAGGTTGGACCTTGGGGTTCCAAGGGTATGGCTGGCTAGGGATGGACCCCAATGGGCTAGGGATTCCAAATTTCAAGGGCGGCCGATACGCCGAGGGCGTGCGATGTAGTGGCTCTCTCACAACTCACTCCGCGGTGGCACTCAATTAGATGGCAATTTAAGATCGGGCACTCGCCTCACTGCCGACGGGCAACTAGAAACGATACTAAGACAAGAAATAGTAAAACCAACAGAGGATGGGGGCTCAAAGCTCACCTGATCAGTGTGAAGACACCGATCCCGGTCGGAGACGAGGGTGAGCGGGAAGCGTGGGCTACCCACACGCCGCACCGATGACGCTTCGGCTGAAGACCTGCTAGTACAAAACTACTCCTCGCGTAGGAGGGTGATCGTGGGGTGGGGAAAATAGAGGTTACATTCAAACACTACCTCCACGCAGGGAGGGTCGCTAAGCCGGCCAGGCGGGGAAGGGAAAATAGCTAAGGAAGTAGCCGATTGATCCCACCGTCGGTTCTGCCCACCTGTCTGCCCGTCTGATAGGTGCTCGCTGTTGACGCTGCCGAGGACGCTCCCGAACTGAGAAGCCAACGAAACTAGTGCCAAATTGTCACTGACTGGTCAGAATAACTCCTGAATTTTTTTGTGAGCTGTGGATGTCACCGACAGCCGGTGCAGAATCTAGAACTAGACTGTTCTGTTCTGGCTCGGATTGACTCCAGAACTTTACAGCAGGATGAAGAAGTCGCCACGAACACTCCTGAGCTCCGAAGGTGACGTAGCTTATATTGACACGACCATGGGAGGATCCTCTTCGAGCAGGAACCAAAGAACCCACCAGAGAAGGTTGGAGCAGGGAGATAGGGCCCGTAGAGTGAAGGTGGGTCAGTTCAGGACCTGACTGGACTATCTTGCGCACCTCGGGGAGAAAAATTGGAACTCTATGGTCCGAGATCCGAATGGATCCCTTCTTATTGGTGCTGATAGAGGTCTTGGAGGAGAAGGCCTCATCTAAAAATCACATCCAAAGTCATCCTGTAGAATCCGTGGTCGTGTCTGCACTTGGGCTCAGGTTCTCTGCCAGAGCAGCTTGGCGCAGTCGGGGGAGAATGGCTCCTCTGGGCAGCAGTGATATCGGATGCCGGCGAAACCACCTCGCCTGCGAAGCTGCCTCGACGAGCTTTTCATAAATGTATGTCACGCCACCTGACGATGTGTGATGACTCCAGGGCAGGCTCTGTGATGCGGGATGGGACTGAAAGGGCTAGGACCTATGAAAGCAACATAGTGCGGCCAGCACTCGCACGCCAAAGGCAAGCCGGGCGGCTGACCTCCGTAGCGTTCCTCCGGGTGGAGGCGTCTCTCAACAAGAAACTCAATCCCAACGACCGTCCCTATGAGGGAAGCGTGGGGATCTCAGCGACTAAGGAACCGCCGTACGCCTAAGGGAATCTAGTCCGAGCTCGGCGCTCGACTAGGGTCACGGGATGGGTGCTCTCAACTCACAGTCACGCGGTGACGAAAAGACTAGCTAGGATCCTAAGCACTCACGCGGCATAATAGGAAGCATACTAGCAAAGCAAATGCCAACAAAGGGAGAGTCGAACGTACCTCCACGCCTAGGCGTGGGGAAGAAACCCCGGCCGAGATCAATAACCCCGATACACAAGGATGAACAATAATACAACCTCAACCACAAATGCTCACTCCTCGCAGGGAGATAACAGGCTACAACATAGAGATTCGGGGCTGCCGATGTACGGGCTGACGGGCGGCACTCGGTGAAGGGTTGGCCGCGAGGAGGACCCGAGCGGCGTTCGGCAGGTTCGCAGCAATGCGTGACTCGGCGGTGAAAGCTCCCACGACCTGATCCGGTGTCCGATTGAGGCGCTGTCAGCGAGGGCGCGTAGCTAGTTCATGGGAGGAAGTCTCGGCCAAAGGGGGCGTGCAGATTCTGTCCGTGGAAGCCGGGGGCGCACCTGCAAGTTGCGACAGGGATTCTGCTCCCAGAACCGCGTGATCGAGCGGGAAAAATGACAAGAAATAGTTCCGAAGGGCGAACGGAGCTCCGCTTGTTGGAGGACGAAGAGGACACAGGGCAGCAGGTCCCGACCGAAGGGCTTGTTCAGATCCAGTCGTGATTGAGTGCAGAAAGCTCAGGAATCTGCAGGTAGTCCTGGCGCCGGGTGGACAGGGCAGACCTGCACGACCTCACGGGAATGGACGTCACGAACAGCTCGGACCTCGGAACGAGGTGAGGTCGGCGGCACTGGAAATAGGACGAAGAGAGGTACGACCGGTGAAGATCCCACGTCTAAACTCGCTGATGTCCGTCCCATGGGATTTTTGCAAGGGGGCGGACAGAACCAGGTTCGCAGGGAGAGGGGGTCCTGCGCGCGCTCACGAAGAAAACCGCCACGGGTGATGCCGAACTCCGAATGAGGCGAGACCACCTCGCACGCGTTGGCGACTCGTAGCAGGATCACCCAAAAATGGGCTGGTCGCCCAACAGAGGAGGAGGTCGCAGCTCTTGGAGACAAGATCTGGTTGCACTGAGCTTGAATCTGTGAAGAGATAGAAGAGAGGGGGAACCTCGGCGTCGCACCGAGGGGATGGGGAGTCACACCCCAAGCTTGATCCCGTCGCAGGATCAAAGAGAAACAGAGGGGGGCGCAGCCTCCTTCAAGAGAAACAGCAACGTTTTTGTTTATTAATTTGATAATCCACCAAAAGAAAAAATACAAGCCTTATATATCTGGGGGGGAAGAGCTAGGGTTTCATCCCAAGCCACAAGGAAGGGGGGGGGCGCAAATGGAAGGGGGGGTGCGACCAGCCCTCCTCCATTCAAGGGGGTTGCGGCCAGCCCCCCTCCAATCAAGGAGGGATCAAGGGGGGGGGGGGGGCGCCCAAAGGGGAAAGGGGGGGAGATGGAATGGGGAAAGGGGGGGCGCCCAAAAATGGAAGTGGAGGGGCCAAGGGGAGAAGGTGGCGCAGCCACCAAAGGTGAGGGATGCGCCCCCCTCCCCAAAACCCTAACCCTAATTCAACCATCTATGGGCCAAGGCTAAGCCCAATAATAAAGGAAGACAGCCCAATACTCCCTACACATAGTCTGATAACATAAAAGAACTAGATAACGTGTCCACGCAGGGACCAAACCTAGGCCCAACATGGCCTCAAATGAGAAGAAAGATCCTCTAGTAGATGCCGTAGTCGCCTAGCCAAAGAGATGCTGCCGTGTTCCGTGTGCTCCGTCGAGTGATGCGGCGCGTGTCCTCACCACTCTGCAATTCACTGGTACTTCTGCTTCTGCTGCTGGACTGGGTAGCAATGGTAGATAGGGAAGGATAAAGGGGGAGAGGAGTGGGAGGACGGGTGGGAAGGGGCTGTGGGCTTTCCATGGTTGGGAGGAGAGGTGGGGAGGGTCACCACAGGTTGGATAAGGAGGGGAGAAGGCTGGAGGGGGCGGAGTTAGCAGAGGAGGGAGATGGGGTCGAAATCTGCTAGGGCTGGGAGAGAGGAAGGGGCACAAGTGACCCTTGAGGGAGGGAGGATGTGTTTGAATTGGGTCTTAATGGTGGGTGATCAATGGTGGTCTTTAGAAGGTGAAGGGGTGTGTTGGGAGATGGAGAGGTGTGTTGGGGAAGGGAAGGGGTGGCTTGGGGAAAGGAATGGTTGCTTGGGGAAGAGGAAGGGTTGCTTGGGAGAATGGAGAGGTGCCTAGGAGAGGGGAATTCCACCTAGGGGTTGGAGGGGAATTGAATGAGTGTATGGGGAAGGGGGAGGGGCCTTAATGAGAGGTGAATGGGGAGGAGAGAGAGAGAGAATTTTGAAATTGGGGCTGGGGAGGAGAGAGAATGGGGTTCGCCCCCTTTGGAGAGAGAGAGAGAGAGAGAGAGAGGGAGGGAGGGAGCTTCTCACTCCAAGGAAGAAAATTCTCTGGGAATTCAAATTTTTTTCTCAATATCTCATTAGCTTCAAATGGAAGAAATGGGGTCCTATTTATAAGGTTCCCACAATTTACAATAAGTCCATGACTTTTACACTAATGACAAGAAACCAAGGGGAATGGGGGCGCCCATGGGCCTAGCCCATTGAATTGGGCCCATTAACCTATCAAACCAACATAATGACTCAAGACCTAGGTAAATGAGTCATTAACCTAGGTACTAGACTTAAATAAAAGGAAAATTACATGATAAGAAAATAAAAATTACATCATATGACTCGAAATAAAGTGACGAACAAGATGAAGCACAATTGGCAAGCATCAGGATCCTCGAACAAATGAGATCGCCGGTGATGTCCCCATCACCTTGGACTTATCCTATGACATGATTCTTCTTCCTAAGTCCTGAGACTTAGGCTCTGATACCAACTTAACTGTCACGCCCCGAGCCTTTATTACAGCGGAAGACTAACTCGGGGAGCGCGAATAGCTGGCATGGTAAGCCTCTTGCGAACAAGAACGATCAGAGCGTAAGACAATCACACACATAAATGCAATTGCACAATATTACTCAAACTCTAACTTTATTTCAAAATAATCAATTACAACCACTAATTCAATTTCCATTATGCACTAGACTCAAGAAATAGAAAAATTACATAGACTCGATCTAAACAATTTAGACTTCCTAAGTCTTCACTCTCATCTTGACAATACTTTCATTCGCTCTCGAACCTGCTACTTGTATATCCCGAATCCGAATTCGAATCACTTCCATCTCCTGAAAATATTAGAAATAGGTAATGAGCACACTTGCCCAGTAGGTATCTTCGCATCAACATGAAGGCACTATTAAAGTAATTAATAATTTAGCTCTAAAGAATGAGGTAAAAATCATGCGAATGCAATCAATCATGCGATTAAATCAAAGTAACAAGATGATCAAGTAAGTTAGAATGAGAGCAAGTACGAACTAGCAAGAATATTTTAAGAACAAGATATTGGCCTTTCATGAACAAGAATGTATCAAGAATGTACTAGCAAGCCACATAATCATCACTCCAGTATCTTTTGCTTATGAGCAAGTACTTCATGAATTTCTGTGGAATATCAAGCAAGAAAGTCATGTACAAGAATGTCATGTCGTGCCGTGGATTTTCACTTATTTATAGAGAAAGTACTCCCAGCGCAATGCAACGCCAGTGGCATCATATCCCATGGTTTATAAAATAGTATGTTTTCGACAATCCGCCGAGGGGTCTAGCATAGAGCCCTTGAACTGATGCGAGACGAAACCTCCCAGTTCGTGATTTTCTTTTCTTTTCATTTTTTTCCATGTTTCATTGACTTGGAACATAACTGGTAGGGATTTGAGTCTCGATTTCACATCTTCAAACCCGTCTTTCACGAACAACAATACCTTGGATATCGGCAAATGAAAGTGTGGCTTGTCACAAACCTCACGTGCCCAACACCTTGCACCAGCCCTCATGGGGTTGGGGCTCACGTAGAACTTTAGAACTTTTTCCGGGCTTCACAATCTTTGCTGCATGCTCATGTGTTAACTTGGTCTCAAATTAAATTATCTTTCAAGGCACCATCTCATATCAGCACCAAAGGATACTGCAGGTTCAGCCTTATGTTATCAGTCCAGCGGGCCCTCTTTGTAGCTCTCCCAAAGGATGACGGTGGTGGGGAAGGGTAGCATCTAGTACGGTGGCGGAGAGAGTGGCGCATGCAGTGGGGGTTGTTGAGGTCGTGGCAGGGAGTAGGGCGGTGGGGTGGCGCGACGGTGGAGGGCTGAGGCCCTCTTGCAGGTGCAAGTGAGGGGTGAGGGCTGGCAGTTTGGCTGGTAGCAGATGGATGAAGCAGGGGGGTTTAGAGAGAGAAGTTAGAGAGAGAGAGAGCGAGAATGGAAGGGAGAGAGCACAAGATGTAGGAGGGATGGAGCTTGGAGCTCGCGTAGGCCACCTGCAGGTTGTAGATCGGCGAGCTGAGCGTCCAAGGGAGGGCCGGCGGTAGCACCGTGCTAAGAGGGGATCATGCTTGCCATGTTGGGAGGTGGGAGTGTGCTCATGGATGTCGACGAGCTCGGGAAGGCAACGGAGCTGCGATGGTGCCCTTGGTAGTTGCTTCATCGAGGACAATGACGGCAAGATGCTGGCGAGGGTGCTCGGAGGGGACGCCGCCATGCTGAGCCTACTTGGATATGCGGGTGTCAGTTGGGTGAGCCTCGAACGGGAACTGGCAAGGAGACTCGGGGTGGCCAACGGCACTGCGGTAGAGACCAGCAGGGGGGGACGTGGTGGCGTTGCCGAAGAAGCGAACAGGGACTGCTTGTAAGGACCTGGCCGATACGTGGACGACGGTGGTGACGAGAACGGGCTGTTGGAATGCTTCGGCGTGCTCGGACCGTTGGAGACGACGACGGGAGGTGCACTAGGCGTGGGGTGCATGGCGGGATGCCATGCTTTCCGTGGGTCCCTTGTGCTCTCCGCCCTGTGGATTTCACCACACACAGAGGGTGATTGCGCTCGGAGGGAGGTGGAGCTGCATGCCTTCGCGTGCTCGGAAGTGACAACGTGCCGGAGGAGACGTCCGCGTTGAAGCTGTAGCTACCCACTGGGGTGAGTGGCGTGTTGGAGCTGAGGGGGGGGGGTTTGTGGTGCTCGGAGCTTGCTCATGCCACCCTGCAGGTTGTATATAGGAGAGCTGAAGCGGCCGCGGGAAGCAGACGTCGACAACGATCAGAGCTGGGGGCTGCCGGTCATGGCGCAGGCACCAGGAGGATCGCCGGTGTTGCTTCTTATTCCTACCAGCAGTGCAGTGTGAGATGGCTACTATTGATGGGGATGGCAAAGGAGGAACGTGGGCGGCGAGTGGTAACCGGCATGGGGGACACCATGGGCAGCTCTGCATGAAGGACAGAGGGACGGACGGATGGTGGGGATGGTCCGGTGGTGGGGCGGCAAGAAGGAAGTCACTGACGGGGGCGTGGGTATCGGGGCTTTGACACAACGGTTGTGGTTGCTTAGGAGAAGGGAATAGGGAGGCGGGCGGTGGACTCCACGGTGGAGGTGTTGATTCGTGGTAGCAGGAGGGAGGGGGAGAGGGCTGTGCAGCTCATGCAAGAGAGGGGGGGGGGGTTCACGTGCCTGGGCCATACAGCACAAGGCCGGAGGCCCTATTTTGGCATTCGCAGGTGGGGTTGGAGGCGAGGGGTTATGGCAGGGGGAGGGGAGTAGGGAGAGCGATGCATGGAGAGGAGATGCAGGTGGTGGGAAGGCAGGAACTGGCGGACGGCTGGGCAGATGCAGGGAGGGGTCAGTGGTGGTCTTGGGACGATGGGGCTGCTCGCGCATGGTGATAGGGGTGGGGGTGTTGGGTTCTCATGTGAGGTTAGTGAATGGCGATGGGTTCTCAGAGGAGCAGAGGAGAGAAGGGGGTGCTGAGTGATAAGAGGGGGGGTAGGCGGACGATGGCGCTAGCCTATTGCAGAAGAAGTTAAGAGGGAGAGGGGGGGAGAAGTGGGGTGACTGGAATTGCAGGGAGAGAGGGGGTTGGGGAACGAAGGAAAAGGGGGGGGGGGTAGCTTGGCCAAACTGTGGTTGTGGGGGAGGGGACAAGGAGAAGCAAAGGGAGAGGGGAAGAGGAAGGGAAAGCTGGCGGCTAGGGGGGTTAGCAGGGGGAATGGACACAGTGGTGTGTGGGCTTGTGGGAAGAAGTAAAGGAGGGGGGATGACAGGTTCCCAGTAATGCGATGGCAAGAGGGAGAGAGGGCTTAGGAAGGAGAAGAAGGTGGGGGGGGAGAGAGAAGAGATCGATGATGTGAGTGCAGAAGAGAGGGAGAGAGAAATCTAGGAGAATCCACTCCTAGAGAGAGAGGTGGAGGGGGTAAGGGTCTCTCATCGGAGGACACTTTTTCCAAAAATTTCAAATTCAAACTTCATTATCTTAAACAAAGATTACATGACTTTTTTATAGGCTCCACAAAGAAGACCAAAAGACAACTCACCTAACACCTACTTACTACCACTCATAACTCCCTTAGGAAGACTAAAAGACACAAATAAAAAAAGACTCTTACATAATAGTTGGGGACATAATTACTACAAAACATAAAACATGGTCCATTTGACCCAAACATGCAGCCCAATTAACAAGAGACGATTAAACATAGATATATATTTGATACTTTTGTTGAAGTCGATTCCGTCATGAACACAATCAGTGCTCGATTGCATCTTCAAGTATAAATCAAGTTACTTCCACGCATGTTAACAATAAAATATGGCCAAGAATGTAATAAGTTCAATAAGCTCATGATAACAATAATTCAATGAATGAATGCTTCAATAAGAATCATGAGAAATCAAGAATGACTTAAGTAAGGTTATGCTTATGGAAATAAATCGGCAGCATAACGATACGTTCTTTATCTTCCATTCATTATATTAGGTTTCTTGATCAATATGATAAGTTCTAGATCATCAAAAGTCTATCTAGAACCTTGGAATATCAACCCTTGGTCAATCCTTGAGTTAAAATACTCAAGTAGTGTGACGGTCGTGTACTGGGACGTTACATGATGTGACGCTCCAGTATTGGGCCGTTACATTAGTCTGAATCCAGAACCAAGAAATCGGACTCAGTGGAATGTGACGGTCGTATATTGGGCCGTTACTTGTGCCTGACTGTCCAACATAGAGCCGTTACATGACTGATAACCAAAATCATTGATAGTGTAATCTAATCAATGGGCTTTAATGGTATAACCAACTCGGCGTCCTAGTGGGAATCCCAGGCTCGCAGAGAATTACGGAGGCCTTGAAACACGATTTCCTAGTCCATTGGAAGGAATATCCAATAGAGAGGTCCTAATGTCCAAGAATAATGTTCTATAGTGTAAAGTGAACTAATGGACAACATACCGAAATATGTGCCATATACTTAAAGAAATGACTCTATAGATAGGAAAGAATGTGTAACATTATGAAACCAAGATAAAACTCCGTCAATACAACTTTGGAAAATCATGATTTAGAATACAAAACTATAGACTTTTAGCCAATGAAATTAGCATAACTTAAAATAACATAAGATACATTAATCATGCAATTTGATTATGAATCAGAAACTAAACTCAAAGTCATGATAATAGGTCCAAACTTAGCTATCTAAGCTTATTATAAGTAAACTTAACTGGTTATTATTCTGCCTTGGGCTGACAGAACACAGGTGTCTAACGGTCTAGGATAGGTGCGTTATAGTGTGTGACAGTTTATCGAGGGGCCGTTACAGTGGTGTAACGCTCCTGCTAGGGTGCGTTAGAGATAATAGAACAAATAAAAGTATAACAGGATGTGACGGTCTATCGTAAGGCCATTACATTCATGTGACGGTCTCACGTTAGTGCGTTAGCGAACCTGTTGGCAGTAAACTAAGTAAAGGTTTATGAAAACATAACATGCCTAGAAATTAACATACTACCACTGTCCTAGTCATGAAAATAAAGTATAGACCAACTATATGCATAGGTTTAGTGAATAGACATGATAATATCTTTTAAATTTCCATTTAGGGCTAAGAAATGCATGAATGTATAGAACTAGGAAATCATGAAATTCTTAGTCTACAATGCATGAAATCAAGCACAATCAGAGGGCTTTTATTCCTAACAAGTTGTTTTTTCCAATCATGAGATAACCTACCTCTTCTAGAATCTTAAAACTTCAAATTTGATGCTAGGTGCTACCCTTAGTCCCTTATACTTCTTGTGATAAATCATCAACTTCAATCTGCTCTATTTCCTCAGCCTCTTGACCTAAGGATGTGAAATTTTGAGGGTAAGAAGATGAAACTATTGGGAACAAAAATTTATAAAGGATCGTACTCTAATTACCTCATTTAGTCATCCTAATCTCTGGATCTTCAGGGGACTTGCGTTCAGATTCCTGGGTTGCTAAGGTTGAACTAGCAACTTTGGAAGCTTCTATCTCCTTGGTTGCTTGATCTCCTAGCACGAAATTTGGAGAACCATTAGTCTAAAGTATACTAAACAAAAGCTTCTAAAGAACTTACCCGAATTTATTACTCCTTACCTTGATTCTTCACGAGCCAAAAGTACGGGTCGCTCAGTTCAGAACTAGGTCCTATTTATAGGGTTTTGGCTAGAGTTTGAAGATTAGATCGATTCTAGAGTCCTTAATTTACTTGAACCTAATCCATAAGAGTCCTTAGTAATGTTATAAGCTTCCCTAAGTCGATCTCTTGTAGATAGGATTTCAAAGTTCCAATCTTTTTATAATTTTCTCACCTTACGGAATCTGCAGGATGTAACGGTCGTGTCTAGGTGCGTTACATGGCTATGGCGGTCGCCCGATAGACCGTTACATGTAACGTATATAGAGTTTCAATTTGATAAAACTCTTTTATTCATTTATCCATATAATTATCTTATATAATTAGTATTTATCCTTAAAATACGTGAATAAGCCAATTACCCTTCTAGAATATGGGCCAAACTGAATGGGCTTAGTCCATTAACCTTTTGGATAATAATTAGATAGGCTAGGTAAACTAATTAGCCTAATTGAGCCTTATAATGACTTATTAATCCAATAATCATTCATTAATTTATTTATGCCTTTATAATTTCCAGAAAACTATTTTATAATTCAAAAATTATATATATAAATTCTGGGGTACTACAGTCGGCGTGCTTGTCTGCTGACCACCATGAGTGCCGAGGTCATAGGGTTAGAGAAGATGAGAGAGGCCTATGTTGACTGTCCTGACTTTGGTAAGATTTATACCACTCTCCAGGCCGGACCCTCGAGAGATCATGATGACTATGTGCTCCAGGAGGGTTACCTCTTTCAAGGAGGCAGGCTTTGTGTTCCCCGAGCTTCGGTTCGAGACTTCTTAGTCTGGGAACTACATGCGGGAGGTCTAGCCGGCCACTTTGGTCGGAACAAGACTATCGAGGCTGTTGAGCATAGATTTTATTGACCGAGCTTGAAGAGAGATATTGCTCATATTGTGGCCCAGTGCCGTACATGTGATACGGCCAAGATGAAGAAGCAAAGCTCGAGTCTTTATACACCTCTCCCCGTGCTTGATGCTCCTTGGCATGATGTTAGCATGGACTTTGTTTTGGGATTGCCACGTACCTCTAGGAAGCACGATTCAGTCTATGTGGTGGTTGATCGATTCTCGAAGATGCCCCTTTTCATTCCCTGCTCGAAGACTTCGGATGCTTTAAGGGTAGCCCACCTATTCCTTACTCATGTGGTGTGCAAGTTCGGGTTGTCTCGTACCATAGTGTTTGACCGCGATGTTAGATTCACCAGTAATTTTCGGAAGACACTATGGCATATGTCGGGTACTCACCTCAAGTTTTTCACTGCATATCATCCCCAGACAGATGGTCAGACCGAGGTGGTCAATAGGAGTCTGGGTGACCTTTTGAGGTGTCTTGTTAGGGATCGTGTAGGGGATTGGGATCTAATACTACCACTGGCAGAATTTGCATATAATGGTTCGGTTAACAGGTCTACCGGCATGAGTCCATTCAAGATTGTCACAAATCGTAGGCCTAGGAAGCCAGTGGATCTTGTTCTCATGCCCATTCATGCACGAGCGTCTGAGTCTGCTGAGTCTTTTGCTAGGCATGTTAGGAGTTTGCATGACGACATCCGTCGTCACATTGAGGCCAGCAATGCATGGTATAAGGAGTTAGCCGATGCCCATCGACACCACCGAGAGTTCCAAGAGGGTGAATATGTCATGATCAGGGTAAGATTGAACGGTTTCCCTCTGGAACCGTAAAGAAATTGCAAGCTCGCAGAGACGGTCCATTTAGAGTGTTGAAACGTGTTGGATCCAATGCGTATGCTGTGGACCTTCCTGAGAATATGGTATAAGCTCAACTTTAGATGTGTTGGATCTAGTTGCATATAGGGACCCAGCGGTGATCCCAAGTGAGCCTTTTGAGCCATCTCCTCCCTTTGAGAGTGATCCCACACCTGAGTGTCCACCACTGGCCCAATTTCCACAGCAGTGAGAGCATATCGATCATATACTGGATGAGCAGGTGATAGTTACCAGGAGTGGATCCTACCCGCGCTACCTAGTGCGATGGAGAGGGCGACCCGCCACTGAGGATACTTGGATCACCCATGGAGAGTTACAGCGGATAGATTTGGACCTACTGGAGCGCTACCAGAGCGATGCAGACCCTTACTTGACAGGGTCAAGTTTCTCCCACCCGAGGAGAATTGGTGCGGACACCAGAGTGAGCGAGAAGAACGAACCGGCGAGCCGTCGGTACCGTACGAGGAGCACCACTCGGGCTACATCGGCTTCTATCTGGCTCGGAGACAGCCTGGAGACTCCCCCTTGAGTTTCGATATTTATAGTATTTATTGAGACTTTATTTGTGTGTCATGTGTGTTTATTGGTTTTTATTCGAATTGTAATACATATTGTACTGAGGGTTTATTTGTAATTTGGGAGCACCCGGGTCCCGCGGGCCCCCTACCTCTTCCCCATTGATCCACCTCATCTCTAGGGCTCATGTGGGGTCAGTCAACCTTCCAATAGTGGGCTTCTAGAAGAGTGGACCAAGGGGGGGACAAGAGGTTAACAAAGTCTAAGAAGGAGGCATTCTAGTCAAGGGGGCGCCCCCCATTTAGTATATTATATTAGGATTGAATTTTTATTTTATTTGATTCCAAATCACATGGGAGAATAAAAATGTGGACTCCCTCTTTTACCCTCCCCAACCCTAGATCTAGGGTTAATTAGTGTCTTTTGTCATTTCACATAAATACCTTATATTTCTATTTTGAGTGGAATTAATGCATAAGAAATCTTGAATTTTATTGGAGCCTTGCAAGGGCCGCCCCTCTCTCTCTCTCCTCTCTTCTTGCAGTTGGGAAGGCTGTGTTCTGAGGTGGGAAGCCTCATCTATCTGGTGTGGAGTTCGTCGTTGCCGCCACCGCCGCCGCCATCGAGCCACCATTGCACCGCCACCGCCTCCGTCGGCATTCTGCCAATCAGGTGACAGCAGGCCATTCTTGGATTTTTAGCTCTCAACCACGAGTTCATCTGGAGCCCAAACTTTCAGGGTGAGTTCCAGGGGTCTTCAACACGTCCCATAAAATTTGGTTGGGCTTCAAGCTTCCATTTTGCAATTTTCCATTTTCGTTCTTCTTTTCCACCCAGATCTGCCAGCTTTCAGTCCAGATTCATAGTAGCTCTGAGTTTTCCATCTTCGGATCTCTTAGTGATTTTTTCTTGAGCCCCCAATTTTAATGGAGGTTCTGTCCAACACCCCCTCCATCCACGAATTTTCGTGAAATTTCTAAAGGCCTTCACCTATTTTCTAAAAAACACTTTCAGATCTCCACTCAGTTCTGTCTACCTCTGTCCAGATCCGACCATCCACCAGTATAAAATATCTTTCTCCATCCAAACCTCAACCAAATCGATCATAAGAATTATTTCCATTTTCCTATCTCTCCCCTCTACAACTTTTATGAAGAGCTCGAGGTCTGAATCTGAGATCTACTTTACATTCAATGCCAACTCTCAGGAAACTTCATTTCTATCCGGCCAGATCTGAAACAGAAATCAGTCCGGTTCATAAATCTACCAACAAAAGTACAGTCCCCACGAATTTTCTGGAGTCACAGAGGGTCGAAGGATTTTGAGAGAGATTTCCAACGATACCTCTTGTGTGTTGATCCGACGTTGGGAGTGATCGCAGCGACAGATCTCACCGGATCGCGCGCGACAAAACAGAAGCAGCAGATCCGTGGGCTGCAACTCTAAGACTTGGAGATCGGAGCTGATCGGCCTCCGACCGGTGTTCCAGCCCGGCCGCCATCCAGGGGACGCACCACCAGGTGTCACCATCACAGTGGGACCCACCCCGCCAGGTTCGGAGGACTGAGCAGCACGTGGGCCCCACGTACCCGTAGATCGCGCCGTCCGGACAGCACTAAAACGTGAGTTTCGGCACCGTCGGAGCGACATCAAGATGTTGCCCGTCAACCCACTTCCCGAGACTCCCGGGCCCCACATGTGACATGTTACCTCCCTGCGTGGAGTGAGTCAAAACTTTGTGCTGCAGTAAAACTTGTTTAACCGGGAGTACGGATTTGGCCGGGGTTATCTTCCCCACGCCGGGTGTGTGGAGGTACGATCGTAACTTCTTGGCATTACTTTGCTTAGCTAGTATATGGTCATATGCCGCTGTGAGAGCGTAGGATCTAGCCCGTGAGTCCATGTCACCGCTGTGAGCGAGAGAGTGACCCGTCCCGTGGCTCGATTCGAGCACGGAAGTGAGTCGACCACCCTTGACTCCGCGTTTCCCCTCGCTTGGGATGACGAGTGAGCTTGCGTTTCTGTTAGCGACGTATAGCCCATAGGAACTCTTAGTGTTGGGTCAAAGCGTCTCCATTGTTGTATGTTGCTGTTCGTGTCCGCATTTAGAGTCCGAGATCCGCATCACTTAGAATCGGTTCCTGTGTCCGTCCCGTATCACAACCATTCCCCCGAGAGGGATCGATCCGATCTCCAAGCAGGAGATTCAAAGCTATGTTCGGCAGTTGGTTGCCGAGAGCATGCCAATTACTCATCCCCATTCCTTGGCAAAATATTGCAAGCTCCCGAACGCATACTTCCCACCTGGTTTTAAAGCTCCAAAGTATCGGAAGTACGATGGTACTACCGATCCCCACCATCATCTCTCGAGTTTCCTTATGGACTCCCACCAATGGCTATACGATCGGGTCCTGCTGGTCTGTCTATTTCAAAAATCCCTTGAGGGTGAGGCCCTACGTTGGTTCTCCTCTCTACCTGCCGTTGATCTCCTTAACATTTACATAGTCTCTGAGCGGTTCCTTGCTCACTTCGAACACATGTCGAATATAGCTCCCACCCTGTTCGATCTGGTCATGGAGAAAATGAAGCACGATGAGGACTTCATTAAATTTGTTAATCATTGGAGAATTATTGTAACGACCCAAGATCTGGATACCGGGAATAACCCGATACCATTCGAATCCTGGCCCGTCACCCACGATCCGGAAGGCTCGGAACGGTGAAAGGGTTGGTGTGGTCATGCATTGAAATTCTAAATAATAGCAGGCAAGTAAATCTACAGAATTAATCTACAGTTCTGACATAAATAAAATTACATTTCAAAATAATTAAATAACTACAGAGTCCAGTCCACAAGTACAGTCAGGGAAAAGAAACGTACACTGCCCCGTGGCACACCCCGATGACCTGGTAAGCTGGCCACTAACGAACCTCCGATAGTAACACTCCACTTCGAGGAGAACACCGCACCTGAAAAGTAGGGGTGAGACACATCTCATTGGCTCAGTAGGATTTCCGCGGGTCCCCACCACAACGAAAGCGGTAACAGAAGTGCAATGACAGAAATAACAACAGTAAAGGAAAGTAGTAAGAACAGCAACAATAGAAGCAACAGAGTAAGAATGCCGGTACGAATGGATGACGACGACTAGAACCAAAAGATGGTCAACCAGAGGAACACACACAGACCCTCTGCACAACCCCGATCCCACAGTCGGACAGTCCGTCTTAGCCGACCGAACCACAGACCTGGCTACACGATCGACCACACGCTGAACCAACACCCTTGGGAGAATCTCTCGATCCTGAACTAGAACCAGCGGAATAACCATGCCCCCCCCACACACACACACGGGGCAACACCAGCCCAATAGCCGGAAGACTATGCAAGGCGGAAAAGATCGAGCCTCCAGAACAGTAACTACACGAAGAGAAACCCGCACTGAAACCTCTCAAGCGACAGGAGCACTACCCCACTAACAACGAGATCGGATGCGTCCTCCGATGACTTACACCGCAGCCTCAAGTGTCTCCCTACTCGCCCTTCGGCGGAAACTGAGACATCGTACACTCTACCACAGATCAAGGACTAGCCGGGGTCGTGCTCGTCAGCACTCATCCACTGCCCCCGACCACGTATTTACACACAGACTATCTGCTCTAGGTCGGTCCTCTAGCCAGTTTCCCCCCCAGCCGAACTCAGGCTGCAAACGCAAGGGGCCCTCAAGTAACCGGCCTACAAACAACTACACGGGATAAGCCTCCACCACTCCCAGGTGGGTTGGCACACAATGTGCCCAGGTCAGCTATGTCTAGTGGGTAGAGTCACCAAACGTGAACACAGAAGGTCACACACGCACCCATTGCGAGTAACATGGAGTACCAGGTGGATCGGGGCCACCAAACTCTGGAGAGGCAACTAGACCTACTAAATCTAACGGTCCTTGAGTCACGAGACTCGGGTCAAGACCGTTGTACAGGGACGGCTCCATGCCATCAATCTGCCCTAATCCTAGGTCAGAAACCACGGTGAAAAGAAGCCTCAAGACGGTTCGGAATCGCCGAGTTCACTCCATTTTCCAAGGAAACCTCAAGCCCCAGGCTGGGTCATGAAATTCACAATTCATAGGCCATACGCGTGGCCTACACGGAAACCACTTTTCGAAGAAGCTAGAATCGGGTGGGAACAGCCCTCCGTAATCACACCGATCCACGGTGACTCGATTAAGCGAAGCACGAAAGCCTAGATCACACGGGGTCACCCGGACCCCAAAACCCACGGGCACGTTAATTGAGTAACACGGTACCTCCAGACAGTCAAAGACACGGTCACAGAACCCACGGAATCCACGGGACACTCACGGGGCTAACGAGAGTCAAATGGGTTGAACACAAATCATTCAAAAGCCAAAACGACCCAAAAAAAACACCCAGAATAGGTGGCGGCCATCCCACGGCTGCTACCTGGAGGTGGCCACAAGGTGGCTGCAGTAACCAGAAATTTAAATAGAGAATAATGGCTATATAATATTAGTCATATGACCATTATGGAAAATAAAAATCTTGATGAAAGTAAATAGGAATAGTTAAATTCAGTAAATGGACATTAATAGTAAGTAATGGGCTTTAAAACCCACTACAAGTAAATCCAAAAGATAAAAGCCCAACTCATAAAAACAATAAAAAGGCCTTAGAAATCTTAAATGGGCTTGAAGCTTTTGGGCCTTGAGAGGGCAATGTCCAACACAAGGGTTATATATACAGATGTTTTTCCTTTCTCCCTAAACCCAAAACCCTTCTCACGTTCGATATATGCATGGGAGAGTAGGGTTCTAATAAACAGTAAAGCAGTTGGCGATGTGGGGAGGATATGATCGATCTGGGAAAGATAAAACCTATTAGGATTATACGTAGGGAACTTATTTCCCACTACGATTCATGCATGTCTAGGAAATCTTCTCCTATAAATATAAACCCCATTCGATCAAGCCAAGGCTACTGCAGCCTGGGCGATTGATGGGAGGCTTCTTCTGTTACTACATCGGCATCCTCTTCTTCCTCTTCTTCCCTCTACGTCCTTGTGAATCATGGAAAATAATCCACTTTTAAGACAAAAAAATAATAATAAGCATATGCATAAGAATAATAATGAAAAATGGAGTAAAAGAGCACGTGGTGCTACTAAGGAGAGTGATCGCCAGAGGGGTTACCTCAATAAGAAGAAAAGATGATCGCGAATACCTGGTGATAATAGGATGCGGGATGAACGTGGGTTCCTTCCTCCACCTTCTATCGGCCGACCGATGAAGGGGGTCTTCCTCTTTGATTACCCTTAAACAAAGAATAAACAAGTAAAAGAAAAAGAGATCAACCAAACGTGAGTGTAGTATCAATCTCAAGATGAAAAGATGGTGATGAAAGAAGAGCATAAAGTGTGCACCTTTTGTTTATTTTAAAACCCCTAGAGAATTAGGGAGAGGAGAGATGCAATGAAAACCAATGCAAGGAAAAGGATATATGATGATGAGATGACAAACAACAACGAAGAGAAGAAAAGATCCCTGCTGTTCCTGTAAACAGTAAAGGGAAAACACTTTGCTTCGGCAACAGGAGGAAGCAGAAGAGAGATCAATAGCTCTTAATCTCAATCACCAGCACCCGTGAACCTCTGTATGTGTGTGCGTCTATGCGTATATGTCTGTCTCTCTCTCTTTATGTATATCTATCTAACCCCGCGCTAGATCAACCAGGGGACTCTTTTATAGGGTCTCGATCACAGATAGACACAGATTTGGGAAGATAAGAATAGGTAGTGGTCGTTAACGGCAAGGATGCTAGTTCCCAGATCGAGCAAGGTGATCAAGAAAGGCAGGGAACTCTTCAGGAAATGCGAGTTTAAGAAGGACACGAAAGGGTGAGACACGACCTACCAAAGGGCGTCAATTAGAATTGACGACATGCTCCAGGGCGTTAATTCAAAACACGACCGGGATCACGGCGTCACTTCCTGGATTCAATTTTGGTAATAAAAGCCTTCTTTATTTGAAAATTGCGAAAAGACGCCTGAAGCAAAGGCGTTAAACAAAAACACGCCCTAGAGAAGGACGTTAATCATTAATTTTCCAATCGGGGTGGGACTCGTAAAATACCAGGAATTGACGCCCTTCCCTGTGGTCATCCTTTCTTAAGAACACGCCCCAGATTAGGTCGCTAATCAAAACACGCCCCTCTTCAAGTCGTTAATCACCAAAAACCCAAGAATAAATCACAAAACCACACAAAAATAGAAAAACTTTATATTATAGAAATATTGAAGTTCACTTTGGGGCGTTAACATAGTGACATGAAATTTGATCAACAAAGCGTCAAATTTAACGTGTCTACAGCTGCCCCGCCTTGGCGTCTGCTTTGGAAGGAAGTGAGACGAAATGAAGTGGAACGAACTGATAAGTAGATGCCAAGGTGTGATGTGACACGCCTCAGACACTAAGCATTAGAAATCTTTCCAAGATTCAAAGTGAAACAAGTCTAGGTGATTCCAAGGAAGCATCGATTTGCTGGATAAAGGAGACTAAACTAAGTAAATAAAATGTGCACGTGGGCACGACAAGGAGACACCATTGGAGAGCAGTTACCAGCCAATGTGGACGTGCTACAACTAAGGTGGATTTTCAGAAAAATAAAGGGAATCGAGATGAAGATCCAGCAAAGGAACAGTTTCAAGGAACTAGCCTGAGCGGCTTCAGAGAGAATAAAGTACTTAATTTGGAATGGAATATCTCCTGTCAACTCAATCAAGAGCGAGTGACCTTCATTATTGCCATAATATGAAGATTTTCAGCATGAAGCTCAAAGTCCTACATGATGCATGCTGGGCTAAAAGAAAGATTAAAACAAACTAAAAATAGAAAATAATCAAGGATAATATTGCTAAGCCATCTAGATTTGGTCAAGAATCCAGATCCCTGAGCTGACACTAAGCCGAAGCCCGTTTGTCCGCGCATCAACCCAGAAAGTAAAACCATCGTCCCAAACCTTTAATGACTCAACGGCCTATCCGTGTGATCAAGACTCTCCTGGAATTATCACTATTTTTGATGAAGGGGAACTCAAATTCCAGGTTCATCAGAACCACAAGGTCCTTGATATGCTATAATAGCGTAGATACCATATAGTAACAATGCTTACAGGAAAGAAATACAAAAAATAGGATGATGTTACTCCCACACATGACCCACGCTCCTCGAACCCTGCAATCTTCTGCACTTGAAAAACTCATTAGTTCTCTCAAAGCAAAGCAAAATATGATCATAAGTGCTTAACCAAAAATAACTCCAATTAAAAGATAGCACTTAAGTTCATCAAAGCATAGAGGAACCAAACTTTCAAGCCAATAAAATAACGACTGCGGTGCATGGCGTCAGATTTATGAAAGACGACTGACATCAAGGCGCCAAAAATATGTTAAATGCACCGAGAGTTCAAGAAGAAGACAACCCTCCTGGAGACGCGAAATAAAACACGACCCTAGTCAAGTCGTCAATTCAACAATTGACGCCCCAAGAGAGGACGTTAATTAACAACGCGCTTCCATCTCCGATTCGAAAGCTAAGCCCAATCCTAATGGTAATCAACCTGCAACTCCGAACGGGCATTAAACTCTCCAAACTTCTATAAAAAGGAAGAAACTTCCTTATGATCAAAGCACATTCATCGAATTCCTGCTTCTTCTGCTTCTTCTATCTGTTCACAGGTGCTGCGACCGCTCAAGCTCTACTTGCAGACCGAAGATGGAGAGAGCTATTAAGAGATCCAAGAGTTCCACTCTCAGACTAACCGAAATCAATGGGCATATCAGCAGTCGAATTGCCATGAACCAGGTAAAGTGGAATTGTTTCTTTCTGTTCTTTCTTTCATATCTTCATAGTTCTTCTGTTCTGTATTCTCATCCTTCTCTCTGTTCCTTTCTTTTACCTACAGGATTATCCAAATGTTCCAGGAGCCAGGAGATTCACAAAGATTAAGTGGCTACCTCTTCTTCTCTCCAAATTCTCTTCAGACATGAGGGTCTACTTAGCAAGATGGCACCTCTTAAGCCTAGTCACTCATGCCAAACATTATGACCAGATTCACCTTGATTGGGCTGCCATAGGAGCTCTAATTGAAATATGGCACCCTTCCACTCATACCTTCCTATTCTCGACTTTTGAAGCCACAATCCTATTAGAAGAACTAGAGATGATCTTGGGCCTAAAGAAGATGAAGCAAGGAGAAGAGGAAAAGATGGCCATCATGCCAAGACCAATCTCCTCACATGAGCTTCTAACAAGTTTAATTCCCAGCCCAAACTTAGTGAACCAAATCAAAGCTTCCAAGGGAATCAACCTCCTAAAGCTTGCTTCTTGGGTGTACAAGAGATCCGAACAAGTTAAAGAAGATGAAGAGATAGAATGGGTAGCAAAAGCTTTCGTAGTGTGCTTGGCAGGAGCGATCCTATTTCCATCCACGGAAGACTTCTGGAAGAATCCCAATTAAGCGCAATAGTGAGACTATGGGAAGGAGAGAGAGCGGGAGCGGCAATTCTACCCTATCTCTATAGCGGGCTTACCTTGGCGGCAATGGGAAGACCCATTTATGGATGCATGCTAGCACTCTCAAGTTGGGTAGATCTTCATTTCAAATTCAATCCATGCGAGGAGACCCAACAACCTTCTAGAATCTTCTCAAAAATCTCACTCTCTTACATGACCGGTTCATTAGGAATAAGCAATAGGGTGATGAACCGGATACCTCAAATCAAAAAGAGAGTGGAATGGAGAGAACATCTCAAGGTAATGCCAAAGAACCTTTTTACTTGCGCCTCGGAATACTCAAGACTCAAGAACTCCGCGCACGATTCTCCCCCGGGACGGACCTTCGACTCATAGGCGCTTCAGAATTCGTGCTATACAACTCACACCGGTGCCTTCCTCAACTTGGGCTCCCACGGCGAATCTTCGAGGATCCATCGCATCTCCCTTCGATCAAAACACGGGACCTCAGCAACAACGAAGATGGAGAAGAGTTCACAACTATCCAAGCTCTGCGGAAAATCAACAAGGCTCATCATCCTGTGGAGAACTTAGAAGAAGACAGAGAACAGTGGAAGTCTTATGTAATTGCTTTAAGAAGCTTGAGGCCCAAACTGGCTCATTGAGTGCATTGTAATCTCCTTCATTAAATAATCAATAACGACATTCAAATTGAGCCAATTACAATGTTTCTGATCAGTTCTTCCAACAATCTGTAATTCTGCTCTGAATAACGACTTAGTTAATGCCGTCAATTCCCAAAGTGACGCCTCAGTATATGTCGTTTCTCATGATTGATTTCTCATAATTGACGCCTTCACCTGTGGGCGTTAACTGAATAACGACTTAAGACAAGGCGTTAATTCGATTTATATTCCAAAAAGTATTCATTGAAATTCCAAAAGTAACGCCTTCAGCAAAGCCACGTTTTATATAAATAACGCCTCAAGCATAGTCGTTATTCAGAAACAGTAATCATCACTCCCATCACATCAATCAATCCCCATTGAATGCGTCTGACGACGTTTATCATTCCCCATGCAAACAAAAATAACGCCTTAAGCAATGTCGTCAATTATCAAGAAACGCCCTGGTTTCAGTCGTCAATACCATAAGAAACGGCCTTCCTTAAGTCGTTAATTCTTTTTGACCGTTCGACTTAACTTTCCCTCCTTTCTTCTTCTTCCTTCGTCCTCTTTCCCTCTTTCTCTCTTCTCTCCTACTGCAAACCCTAACCGAACCCAACCCCCATCCTTCTCATTCTCTTCATTCTCTCATTCCCCTCTCTACACCCTAGCCCTAGCCATGGCCGGTGGACTCAAGCGACAGAGGGTCTCGGCCCCGTAAGTGGTGGACTTGGGCGAGGAAGATCACGCCATGGAGGCTCCGCCGGCGGCGGCTGAGGAGGATCCGATGGCGATGGCCGGCGACGAGGGAGAACACGGCGACGAGGCCGTGGGAAATGAAGAAGACGAAGGTGAAGGAAGAGGAAATGAGGAAGAAGAAGAAGGCGATGAAGGTGGTGAGGACGAAGAAGGAGAAGACGAAGAGGAAGGAGATGAAGAAGGAGAACCAACGACGATGGCCGTGCCTCGCCGTGGCCAACTCCGACGGCCACGGCAGCCACGGCCCAAACTCCGGGGAGAATTGGCCGGACCCAAATGACAGAAGGTAAGCCCCCCGACCCCCTCTTTTCCATTTTTTTATTTTTATTTCCATTTTTTTTATTTTCCATAGCCCTCGGGTTGAAGAACCTGAGACTCAGAAAGAAGACGCCCGCAGAGGCGTCGTGATTTAAGAGGAAGACGACCAACCCTGGGTCGTTAATTCATTTTCTTTATTTTGAAACAAATTAATTTCATGAGAACACGCCCTTCAGCATGTCGTCCATTTGAATTATCATTTTTTTATATCAATCATGCTGTTAATTCCGTGCATTTGTTCAATTATATATTTTTCCATGATTTATATCGCATGCTGTTTTTATTTTATTTTCAAAACCTTGGAAAACAACGCCCCCCATCGGGGCGTCAATTCAACAGATAACGACCATAGGGATGGTCGTCCATTTATTAATTCCAGAATAAATTATTAAAACCCAAAACCCATTTAAGAAAAACGTCCTATTCAGAGGCGTTACTTAAACAAATGATGACCCTGGGACGGGCGTCAATTGGAAAACCTTTTAGGAATTTAGAAATTAACCTCAAAACCACGCCTCCCACCGGGGCGTCTCTTAGATAAACAACGACCTCGGGTAGGTCGTTAATTCAAAGCTCACTTAGAAACCACGCCCTCCTCAGGGGCGCTAATTAAACAAACCACGACCTGGGGATGGTCGTTAATTAAATCAAACATCAACATCTCAAACCAAGGTAATTAAGTGAATTTCAACAAGAATAATTGAATAATTAAACCAAAATTTCTTTCTTTATGCGTGCAGGGGTTGATAAGGACACAGATCTCCTGGGTCATGGTCCGGGCAGCATATTACGGCCTCCCCGAGTTCCAGAGAGCCAGGGTAGATGCTATGGGGTTTGGGGCCTTCCTTAGCATAGAGCCAGTTAGACCAGACCTACCGCTTATCCAGGTTCTGAGGGAGAGATGGGATAGGACTAGTCGGGCATTCCTGATGCTTTGGGGGCATATGGTTCCTACCCTGGAGGATGTAGCTAGGATCACGGGACTTAGGGTAGACGGGGAGGTAGTGAGCGGGATCACCTTACCAGACTATACCGAGCTTGCCCAGAGGTTGCTAGGGCTAGAGATGGTCTACGAGACACCTAGCGAGTGTAGGACTATCTTCCGCACCGACCTGACTACAGTGATGGGCATAGGGGATGCTAGGCATAGGTCAGAGGAGTCCTTAGAGCAGTTCTCACAGAGATTGATCGATGGGGCTAGGGCAGTCTATTGCCAGGACCCAGCCGACAGGGAGAGAGCAGACCGAGACTTGAGGAGGTTCCTACTGCTGCTGCTCGGGAGGCTATTGCTCGGCATGAAGGGCAACGTCATCAACTGTCGGTTCCTAGGGATCCTCGAGGATTTAGAGGGAGTCGGCAGATATGCCTGGGGAGCCGCACTGCTGGCGCACTTACTAGCCGACCTGTCCACGGGGATAGGACGAGAGACGACCGTCAGTGGCTTCTCACCTTTTCTTCAGGTATGCACTTATATATTTTTTTCCTCTCTTTTTTCTCTTTTTTTTTTCTTCTTTTTTCTGCTTGTGAATGCCTCACTAATGCAATGCATGGATGCAGGTTTGGAGCCATCTGTACATGCCCATGGGGCGCGCCGACCCACGTCCAGGAGGTGAGGGCCTTTTCCCTCTAGCACGGCGCTAGTTGCCAGTCGTTTTCAGTGCCCCACTCGGCTACGAGTTGTGGGTGCTACGGAGAGAGTTCCGAGACTTCCCTCCCTCGCTGGTATGAATGTTATGCATTTTTTTTATGTTTATTTGAATTTATTATGATTATGATGAGATGACATGCATGTTCATGGATGCAGGTGCGATGGAGGCCTTACGAGGGGATGACCGACGAGGTGTTGGTTTATGCCAGCGTCTCCTTGGATTTGGTGTGTACACGTGGGGTATGGGACCCACGTGGACCATCGGTGCCTGGAAGCCCAACCCGCCGCATGGATTATAGGGTCCATGTGCGAAGCCCCTCATGCCCACCCACAGCACATAGACGTGGGGCCCTGCACTACCATAAGGAAATACGGTCTAACCTTCGCTACCAGCTCGAGCTTTTAGCGCAACGGTAGGGGCTTGATCTTGTAAACTGGTATCAGAGCGAGGTCGCGGGTTCAAATCCCAGGTGCCGCTGGGGGGGAGATTGTTGGTTTATGCCAGCGTCTCCTTGGATTTGGTGTATACACGTGGGGTATGGGACCCACGTGGACCATCGGTGCATGGCAGCCCAACCCGCCGCATGGATTATGGGGTCCATGTGCGAAGCCCCTCATGCCCGCCCACAGCACATAGACGTGGGGCCCTGCGCTGCCATAAGGAAATACGGTCTAACCTTCGCTACCAGCTCGAGCTTTTAGCGCAACGGTAGGGGCTTGATCCTGTAAACTCTTGCCTTGTAATGTATCCCTCTAGAAAATATGGCCCATTTTTAAAAACCTAAAGCTCAGATATGCGGAATAAAAACTAATGAGCTTTCCAAGATGAAATGATAAGGCAATCAAAAGAACAAACAGTTGGACTGCAACAATGCAGCCACCTGATCAACCAGAAACGAATGCAGAGTAAAACAACCCACACACACTTAGCAGAATATAATGCTCAAAAATAACTCTCTAGATAATGCAACAGGCCAAACATGCACAACCTGTGAATGGGAGGTAGAAGATATGGAGCTAATGCAAGGCAAACCACTGCACAGATAATTTTTAGGTGGTTCGGTCCTCCAGACCTACATCCACCCCTCACTCCCAACCGGAGTGAGGCTTCCACTAGTAACACTAGCACAGCAGGCTCAGTCTGCAACAAATGCTACCAAACAGCTTGACCAGGGGAACAACCTCCCCTCTTCCTCCCAACCGGAGGGAACCCACAAGCAGCACCCAGCTACTTGCAACCGGAGATCAAATCTCCCTTCTCCTGACCCACCAGGAGGAATCCACAAGTAGCATCCAGCTACTTTCAACCGGAGATCAAATCTCCCTTCTCCTGACCCACCAGGAGGAATCCAATCCCCAACAGGGCAATCGGAAGAATCACAAGGAAATGTAAACGAAACTAAGAAAATGAAAATACAGTAATCAGAAAACTGTAGCTATGGTAGCACCACAGTGGCTCTCAACTAGAGCTAACTGGGATGGATATGATCCATGGTACAGCAGGAACAAATATTCAAGTAGCTTTGCTTCTCTTCTCACTCTGCTCGAGCTCTCTATCTCTTTCTTTCTCTCTTCTTTCTCTTATGCTTCTTCTCTTCTCTCTCTTTTCTTTTCCTTTCTTCTTCTGGATTGTGGAAGCTCTCACTCTTCCTCTGCTTCAGTCGATCACGATTGGTCTCATTCAGACAGAGGAGTCTTCCTTATATATCAGCAGCATTTAGGGCGACATGCGCTCTCCACGATTCCCGCCAAGAGGCCTCAGTCCACGTGTCAGCATCCTGGTACCTCATCCATCCTGGGATCACGAGCCAGTCACCTCGGATCACGTTCCCTTTATTAGCACGTTCAGCAACTACAGTCTGGTGGCGTCAACTCACTTGCTCCAAAAGGTTGACGCAGCCTTCAAGGGAATTCTACCAGCAAGACTTAAGTCTGCTGCGTTGACTCCATCAGCCTGCTGCGTTGACGCATTGATACATTCCAGCGAGCAACCAGCCTAGCCTTTTTAACTACTGCGTCGACGCTTCCAACCCGTGGCGTTGACGCATTGATGATCCAGTGATCAAGTCTTCAGCAGATGGGCGTGCTGCGTCGACGCTCTCATCATGCTGCGTTGACGCATTGCTGTTCCAGTAGCTGAGATTTGGATGGCTTCAGCCTTCTTGCGTCAAGGAGTGCGTTGATGCATTGTGCAGCTGCGTCCACCCTCTGGTCACCTTGTCGATCCATCAAGCTGCTGCGTCGACCCAACGAGCTGCAGCGTCGACGCTGCCAAGGTACTCCAGAGGTTGCAAGGAGATACTTGAACTGCTACGTCCACGCTGCCAGTTGGTGGCGTTGACGCACGAACATGTACTTCAAGCCTGTCTTGCCTTGTATATTGGCGTCTCTTAAGCCGCTGCGTCGACGCTGCTTCATAGTGGCGTTGACGCATCGAGCACCCTGCATCCTTTTGTTCATGTTAAACATTCATTAAAACTTAAGTGTCTATATCACTTAACTTATCGTTGTCATCATCAAAACCAGGAGTACAACAATCTCCCCCTTTTTGATGATGGCAACTCTGGACTGTTTTAAGGATGAGGCATCAAACAAACGCATGGACAGGTATCTAAGATTCATGACGCTTCATTACATTGTATCACAGTTGTATCACAGATAAATCACAGGTAAACTATATGCTATCATTCATCAATGCATTTGTCATTACAAAAAGAACTCAAGCTGCTTTAAACTCTTTTCTCCCCCTTTGACATCATCATGAAGGGGGCAATACATGATCTGGCACGAGGCCTCAATTGAAAAATCTGGCATGACTGGAAGAAGATCCGCGAGCCCTTGGTGGTTGACTTGGAGTAGAGTGAGACCGGGGAGTGGTAGATTGATCTCTGCCCAGCAACGTGCGAATGTCTTGAGATATAGCAGCTAAGTCATGTTGCAGTGTGGTCCTCACATGTGCAATAGCAGAGGACATATCATCTTGGACATTTTTGGTGTTCTTCAGTAGATTTCCAAGAGAGTTAAGCGTGTCTGTCACAGTGTCAATCTTGCCTAAAATAGCTTTGATGCATTGGGGAAGAGCATTAACAGGACCCTTGATGGTTTCAACAGCAATCCTCACATCAAAACAAAGATCAGTAATCTTGTCAAGGGATTGACAAAATGAAGATTGATTCCTGTGTATGTCGGTCACCAATGTTGATAGTTTGTCAAGTAGAGATGATAGGTTTTTCAAGACAGACCTTGTAGCTTGGTCAGATAGCATCTTGGAGAGTAAGAATTTTTGCCACTCGGATAAGACAGAGACTTCAAATTGTATGACCCGAGCAGTCAGTTTGTTGAGATGATAATTTGTAAACTCCATTAGCTTGTCCATCTTTGCATCCTGACGCTGCAGCATCATAGACATGTGAGCAAACATCTCTTCAACAGTGGCTGGTGGTGGAGCTGCATCAGAAGTTGGAAAAGGCCTCTTATAAACACCAATTTCCATTGTAGGTGTAGAGCCACTGGGTTCCCCAGTTTCCAACTGAGGGCTTGATGATCTCACAAATGTTTCTTCAACTTCATGCTCTCCTCTTGCTGAAATACCATCTGGTCTGCCTTCTCTCACCACAGGTGGAATTGGTATCTCTGTCCTGTTTACTTGACTATCATCCATAGTGACTGTTCTTGATGCCTGTCCTGTTTCTGATTGAGCTGATTTCTGACTGGGAAGGATTCTAACAGCCTTACCATCAATGACTTGGAAGCCCATAAATCTCTGAACGTAAGACATGGAATATATGTTTCCTTTGGGGATAACATGTTTCTTTTCAGTTCCAAAATCTACTCCTACCTTTTTGAAAATTGATGTGAGGTGTGCTGCATAAGGTAGTGTTCTAGAGTGGTGAAGACAAGTTCCAATTGTCTGAACTACAACATCAGTTAAAGAAATCTTAACTTCCTTTAGCATGCAGTACAACATGAATCGCTGCATATTTGTGACTCTTTCTCTACCACTGCTTTGAGGTGTGATGATAGACGTGCATATGTGATGAAGTAGTCTGACAGATGGTATAAATCTATTAGCTTTCAGACTGGACAGGTATGTCTGTTTCACGTCAGAGGGGTCTTTGGTTAACCCAGTCAAAATAGCAAATGCCTCATGTTCATCTAGCTCATACGAATGAAGCTTTGCTCCTCCCATTGGTATTTTCCAAACTCGAGCAAGCAGGGCACTAGTTAACTCAAAATGAACATTTCTAACAGTGGAGGACAATTTGGGAATCTTCGGTTCATATTTCAAATTCTGATAAAATTCCCTAACGAGAGTAGGATAGTAAATAGTGTGCTTCGTCACAAACTTCCACCAGCCTTGAAATTCTAATGCAGGCCGTACCTCAGGAAATGCAATCAGTAGCTCTTCATCAGAACTTACAATGTACCTGGGGATAAGAACCTTGAGAGGTTCTTCTATATTGATGACAACAGAAGACCTGGATTTCTTCTTCCCCGTTATACCAGAAGAGGTGCGTGGTTCAGCTGATATCGATTTTGAGGACTTTCTTCTCTTGACCGGTGGACTAGGGCTCCGAGGACGTCTCTCCTTCTCCTTTCCTTTGCGCTTCTTGGAAATAGCTGTAGATGGTGTCACTTCTGGAGGGTTGGCCACTGGAGCATCAGGCACATCCTCTGTGAGTGAGTCCATCGTCAACTGTGTCGCACTCGAATCCCTCAAGTTCTGCTCCATCAACAGCTTTCCCGACTGAGCACCCTTGCCGAAGATGATCGGAGACAAGAAATGGTGTGGGAGGGTGTTTGGAGAACACAGAAGGTAAACCGTCCAGGGGTTTCGAACAGAGTGGAGACGAGTGGCGGTCAAGCTACTCTTTTAAAGAGACTACGAAGACCCTTTTAGTGAACGGTTCAGCCGGTTCAAGTCGGTGAACCGGGTTGAAGAAAGTTGCATTAGAGGCAATGCGTGGACGCCAAGGGGACATTGCGTCTACGCAGTGAGGCATATGTGAGTAGAAGACACAAGACAAGTAGTCAGAAAGACACAAGGCGTGGACGCCAAGGGACATTGCGTCTACGCAGTGAGGCTGATGTGAACAGAAGAAGCAAGATAAGTAGCCAGAGGGACATCCGTTCAAGGGATTTTCTTAAGGTACTAAGATAGTGAGATAATCAGGCTTATATTCAAGGAATTTTAAGTGTTACAGATCGAGTTCCCATGAGAGAGATGTAAGTAAATAGGCTCTAATTCATTTAATGATAAAGAGAAGAGATAATCTTAAAACATTGAATTAGAGGCCATGAACCACTAAAGCCACCTGCCTGGAGAAAAAATAGAACTCTTTTCACACTAGAACCATTTTCATTTCTGTCCCTTATATCTTTCAATTTTAAGAAGCCTTTCAGATAGAGAGAAATTTAACTAGCATTGAAGATAGACTCAGTTGAATAAGGAGCATCAGATCAACCAAACTCACATGCTTTAATTATTTTCACATTTTCAGCATTTTCAACATCTTTTTACATTTTCATTTGCAGTCAAGTATTGCTAGCATTTTGACACGGGTACACATGTTTATCAGACACCCGAGTCCCCGGTTACTCAGCATAGCAAACTATTCTGCATTGACTAACCTGAGATGGCAACTGACTTCATGACATGCCTATCAGCACTTCAAGTGCTTGAAGGTAGTTTCTCAGTTGATAGTTACCATTGCTCTGGAATGATTTGTTTTTCTCTTGAAGACAGAGATAGTAGCGCACCTCATGACTTGCTCTTCAGCACTTCTTTGGTGCATAGGGCTAATTTCTCAGTGAACAACTACCATTGCTCTGCATTATATTATATGTGAATAGATTGCATCTTTAGCGTTTATAAACAATTTCTGAGTTCATCATCAATACAGTTATTAAATTCCTCTACACACATTGGTTTCTTTACTTTTGAACAATAAGGATCGAGAGATGATGAGGTCCTGGTTTTATTAAATTGTTCAGCTTTTGCTCCATACATAGTGCCTAAATGGGTTCAAAAGTTCTTGAATTCAAACATCATAAGAATTATGGATCTCCTATCATTAACATATCATAGAGCAATTCAAAAAAAAATCTCATATTTCACAGGAATTATCACTGTAACTCCCCCTGAATTTAAGACATCATCTACAAATCTCAGTGCTCTAGAGATTTTTCCCATACACGGATGTCAAGGAAGCTTTATTGTGGGATAAGAATGAAAAGGACAAGATATATGGACAGAGCAAGTTGATGTGAGAAGGAAGTTTCCAAAAGAGGAAGATGTAACCCTGAGATTCCAATAAGGCACAGCTGCGTTAACTCACCCTCTTCACTGCGTCAACTCATCCATCTAGACATCACAACCATTTGTTCAATTTTAGAACCCAGTTGCCCACAGCGTTAACTCAGTTTCACCATAGTGTCAACTCACTCCACCAGCCACAGACACTCCACATCAAGGTTCTCAAGAGTAAGCTGTCTGGTGCGTTAACTCTATTTCCACACTGAGTTAACTCAGTCCTCCAACCAGCAGTAACAGCTCTGTACTTTATTCAGCATTTTGTCACCAAGAATTTTATCTTAAGCTAACTCCCCCTTAGATCATGCAATGTTTGCCATGAAAACTGAATCTATGAAATTGTGATACATGCACATTCAGACTGCCCTAATAAGCAAAGTGACCCATGGTACTAGGCGGAGCACTTGGTCTAAAAGACCACTTCACACATAGTAAGAACCTCCAGACAGATCTCCCTGCCTTTTGGTAGCTTACCATTTAATATACCACAGAGGTCAATCATAATAATTCAACATGCAGTTCTGATTTCCAATCAATTCTCAATCTGAATTATGCACTGATATCTCAACATGTGCTCATGAGAAACAAGGCAGATTTTTAAATGTGAGCATGCATGCATGGATCAATTTTCAGCTTTTCAGATTTTTCAGAATGCAAGTTTATTCTCTTTTCAATGTCTAAACAGACAATTAAGTATGAGCATTGAGAGACATGAATGTTCATAGTGTTCAATAGATGACAAGTGTGCAAGAACACATCAAACAAGATATGCAGTGAATTTCATTATAGGAAATGCAGAGAATTTACCTGAAAATTTCAGTCCTAGGGGTTTTCTTCTTGAGTGCCTTGGTTTATTACCCCTCTTTATTCTTCAGCTTCCAAGGCACACCTGCAGGTAAGCAAACTATTTTGCACAGATAGGCACCCAAGAAGTCTTGGGTCCTGACATGACAGTATTACTCCTAGCAGGTTTTCTCAGCACATTTCTAGCAGCATGGTCATCAGATTTCATCAAGTAGCAATTGTTCATTGAATGACCAATTTGTCTACAGTAATGGCATGAATTAGCAGATTTCAAATTCTTTTTATGCACATTACTGTTGTCATGAAATTTATTGACAGAGAAAAAGGTTTGTTTACTGAAGCCGGCCAGCCAACATTCAGCAACTCTATGACCTAGCTTCCCACAGTGATAGCATGCAAAGACTTTTTGCTAATGGCAGGGAATTTATCAGTTTTAGAATTGAATTTTCTACCCTGAGCATGCCAGCATTCAATGGTCCTGTGGCCTGTCTTCCCACAGTTGACACATGCAGAATATTTTCTATTTGCAGCAATTTTATTCCTATCAACATCATTACGGTTTGCAGGGGATTTAGCATGATGTGAGAAAGACATTTTCTTACCATCTTTAAACCAGCATTGTGCAATGCTGTGTCCTAGTTTGCCACAGTGCAGACATTCAACTTTCTTTTTCTGGAATGAAGATTTTTTATCATGAAGTTTCTCAGCATTAATTATTTCAGCATTCAAATCATCCAGTTCTTTTAATTCACACTCATGCATCAAATGACCAATTCTATGGCAGTAATAACATGACATTTTCTTTTTCTGAACCTCATGATTTCTGACATGAGTTTTCCTAACATGCATTTCACTGGCATTCATGTCGTCTTTTCCTTTCAGTTTGCATTCATGCATTTGATGACCAGCTTTATGACAATTAAGGCATGACATGAGTTTCCTGTTAGCATGAGATTTAAAAACAGGATGCATGTAAGTAGTAGAAGCCATTTTGTTCTTTCCCTTTTGTTTTTCAGTTGGCATCAAAATTCTTTGAGCAGCAAATTGAAACACTGAAGGATTGGCTGAACTAGCAGAGGCAACATTTGGAACAGCTGAAGTTTGAATCTTATTTTCAAAATTCTTTTTCTTGGTTGGATTATAGCCCAACCCTTCTTTTTGAAAATTGACTTTAACACCTAGCAGTTTATCTAGATTTTCTTGACCATGAACAAATTTGGACAAGGAATTTTTTAAGTCATGAATTTCATTTTCCAAGGAGGTGATTTGTAACTCATAGCTGGCGATTTCTTGCTCACTGCAATTCACACATTCAGTTAACACCTTGTTAGCAGTTTTATATTTTTCAATTTCTTGTTCCAGATTGCTCAATTTTTCAGGAGTTTCAACACAAACCGTTTTTCCTTTTCTTAAGGTTAGAAGTCTCTCAGACATTGCACTGTTTAACAGCTTCAAATTTTCAATTTCTTCTTTGAGCTTATCATTTTGAACCAATTCATTTATTAGAAGCTGGTCTTCTGAATTGACTTCATACCTTCTTCCATTTTCAGTTTGTTTCATTTCTCTTTGTTGTGTTTCACACTCTTTCTGTAATTCTATGTTTACAGATTTTATGGCATTCATTTTTTCAATCAGCAAATCATTCTCTTGTTTGAGTTTCTCCAATTCTTTATCATTTCCTTTAGCAGATTGTTTTAGAGAGTCATTTTCAGATTTTAGCTTGCTTAGTTCTGAGTTAACAGAATCCTGATTCTTTTTCCTTAGCAATTTAACTTGACTCTCAAGCTCACGAATTTCAGATATAGAATCATCATTTGTTTGTTTCAATTTTAAATAATTTTGACATGAAGAGGAATTTACACTGTTTAACCTAATACCCTTTTTCAGTTTCTTATGTTCCCTTTTTAATTTTTCATATAGCCCCAACAAGTCAGCATAAGTATTTTCCCAATCATCTGAAGTATAGTTTTCAAAGGGATTTACCTCATTATCATCATCATCTTCATCTTGACTGCTGCCTTGATTATATCTGTCTGCCATCATGCAGCTGTCCTCATTTGCCCTGTGAATTTTCTTCAGCATATCCAAGATGTCTTTAGCAGACCTGCAATCATGAAAGCAAGACCATAGAGCTCTGTCAGTAGCTGCTTTCATCAGATTAAAGGCTTCCTGATTTTCTCCGTCCTTGATCTGTGTCTATCAGTCCATTTGGACACTTTCGTAGGTAAGGTGTGAGGACCTTGTGAAATTAATTTCCACAGATCAGGATTAACAGCATTAACATAAACATGGAGAGCAGCGTGCCACTGATTAAAATCAGAACCACTAAAGACGGGTGGAGGAGCCATTGAAACAAATAGAAGGTAGATTCAATGCAACAGGAATAATGATTCACTAGAACAAATTAGCACCTAAGACAGCAAGATCAGATCTGCAGGTCGCTGGACCTTCTAAGCAGACACCGCTATGATACCAATTGTTAGGGTGCTAGGCCTGGATACAGAGGGGGGGTAAATGTATTCCTCTAGAAAATATGGCCCATTTTTAAAAACCTAAAGCTCAGATATGCGGAATAAAAACTAATGAGCTTTCCAAGATGAAATGATAAGGCAATCAAAAGAACAAACAGTTGGACTGCAACAATGCAGCCACCTGATCAACCAGAAACGAATGCAGAGTAAAACAACCCACACACACTTAGCAGAATATAATGCTCAAAAATAACTCTCTAGATAATGCAACAGGCCAAACATGCACAACCTGTGAATGGGAGGTAGAAGATATGGAGCTAATGCAAGGCAAACCACTGCACAGATAATTTTTAGGTGGTTCGGTCCTCCAGACCTACATCCACCCCTCACTCCCAACCGGAGTGAGGCTTCCACTAGTAACACTAGCACATCAGACTCAGTCTGCAACAAATGCTGCCAAACAGCTTGACCAGAGGAACAACCTCCCCTCTTCCTCCCAACCGGAGGGAACCCACAAGCAGCACCCAGCTACTTGCAATCGGAGATCAAATCTCCCTTCTCCTGACCCACCAGGAGGAATCCACAAGTAGCATCCAGCTACTTTCAACCGGAGATCAAATCTCCCTTCTCCTGACCCACCAGGAGGAATCCAATCCCCAACAGGGCAATCGGAAGAATCACAAGGAAATGTAAACGAAACTAAGAAAAGGAAAATACAGTAATCAGAAAACTGTAGCTATGGTAGCACCACAGCGGCTCTCAACTAGAGCTAACTGGGATGGATATGATCTATGGTACAGCAGGAACAAATATTCAAGTAGCTTTGCTTCTCTTCTCACTCTGCTTTTGCTCTCTATCTCTTTCTTTCTCTCTTCTTTCTCTTATGCTTCTTCTCTTCTCTCTCTTTTCTTTTCCTTTCTTCTTCTGGATCGTGGAAGCTCTCACTCTTCCTCTGCTTCAGTCGATCACGATCGGTCTCATTCAGACAGAGGAGTCTTCCTTATATATCAGCAGCATTTAGGGCGACATGCGCTCTCCACGATTCCCGTCAAGAGGCCTCAGTCCACGTGTCAGCATCCTGGTACCTCGTCCATTCTGGGATCACGAGCCAGTCACCTCGGATCACATGCCCTTCATTAGCACGTTCAGCAACTACAGTCTGGTGGCGTCAACTCACTTGCTCCAAAAGGTTGACGCAGCCTTCAAGGGCATTCTACCAGCAAGACTTAAGTCTGCTGCGTTGACTCCATCAGCCTGCTGCGTTGACGCATTGATACATTCCAGCGAGCAACCAGCCTAGCCTTTTTAACTGCTGCGTCGACGCTTCCAACCCGTGGCGTTGACGCATTGATGATCCAGTGATCAAGTCTTCAGCAGATGGGCGTGCTGCGTCGATGCTCTCATCATGCTGCGTTGACGCATTGCTGTTCCAGCAGCTGAATTTGGATGGCTTCAGCCTTCTTGCGTCAAGGAGTGCGTTGACGCATTGTGCAGCTGCGTCCACCCTCTGGTCACCTTGTCGATCCATCAAGCTGCTACGGCGACCCAACGAGCTGCAGCGTCGACACTGCCAAGGTACTCCAGAGGTTGCAAGGAGATACTTGAACTGCTGCGTCCACGCTGCCAGTTGGTGGCGTTGACGCACGAACATGTACTTCAAGCCTGTCTTGCCTTGTATATTGGCGTCTCTTAAGCCGCTGCGTCGACGCTGCTTCATAGTGGCGTTGACGCATCGAGCACCCTGCATCCTTTTGTTCCTGTTAAACATTCATTAAAACTTAAGTGTCTATATCACTTAACTTATCATTGTCATCATCAAAACCAGGAGTACAACACGAGGGCCAGCCATGGGTCGTAGCAGGGTGACCTCGCTTTGAGCATGAGCTTTGGGTTCACTGCTTGAGCGAGATCGAGCCGTTACGGCTTAGACTGGTGATGAGGACCCTGGGCCTACACCAGGAGTGGATAGAGGTCGGGGAGCCTCGAGGGATCGGGAAGAAGACGCGCGGTCGCACGAAGGCGATCGACTGGAGGGTGCGGTTCGAGGACCAGTACGCCGACTGGCGGTGAGGCGGGACCCGAGTCACCTCCCAGGCGACCGATAGCTCCGAGTACCTCCGGCGCTACTGGGAGGTTTACGCAGGCCGACCCCAGATGAGGGTCCTAGGGGTATGTATGAATGCAATTATTTCTAAACTAAATGCAAATGCTTATGTATTTCTATTATGCGACTAATATGAAATGGATGCAGGATGCACGGGACATAGCGGCGATGGATGCACAGGCCCATCTACGCAGCCTGGAGGACCAGCTAGCTGCCACACGGGCCGACCTTGAGACCCTGGTGAGTGTTTAAATTATTTCTATATGCAAATGAATTTTTGTTGAATTATTGATGATTAGCCACTGACGATTTCAATGAATGCAGCGTGCCCAGCAGGGAGCCGTAGGGAGAGATGCAGGGGAAGCCTCCAGCTCGAGGGGACCTAGTGCAGAGGTGACCGCACTAGCAGAGCAGCTAGCGGGAGCGGTCACACGGGCCGAGGCTGCAGAACGCGACCTCGCCTCACGGGTAAATTCCAAAACTCAAACCTTATTCAATTATTGATTATATATTTCAATGTGCACTGATGAAATTCATTTTTTCACACTGAGGAGCTTCAAGCCGCTCTCACTTGCGTCTGCGAGGGACAGCAGGCGATGACTGCCCAGGTGAGTGATTTACTTTCCGTCATGTATTGCTTATTTCATGAATTATTGCACAATGGAACTAATGATTTGTTTACCTGTTTGCAGACCAGACAGTTACAGGCGGCACGTACCCAGGCCGCCCTGGCCGGGACAGAGTTGGCGATCCGCGAGCAGCGGATTACAGAGCTGGAGCGGTCCCTGAGGCGACGGGAGGAGCTGCCTCAGGATGTGGCAGAGCTGCAGGTTGCTCTTGAGCTGGAGCGGAGAGAGCGCGCTCGAGAGCGAGAGGAGCACCTGGCGGACCGTGACCGGCACCACGAGCAGCAGCAGACGGACCGTGCCCGGTACCAGGAGCAGGTGGTGGCGCGCGATCGTGAGCTGACAGACCTGAGGACGCAGCTGGCCCTTTCTCAGGAGCAGCTACGAGTGTCTGAGGAGCGTCTCCAGCGAGGGCGTGAGCGAGCGCGTGCTACGGGGTACTCCTTCACCAGCTCCACCTTTGTGGCGGGGTCTTCTCTTCGAGAGAGAAGCGAGGCAGGGGGCCAGGTTCGAGTTCCATCTTCTTCACGGGGGCCCATGCCCCCTCCACCAGTGCCTCCTCGGGACGGCGAGGACGAGGTAGAGAGTAGGAGAGAGGAGGGTGGAGGCGAGAGCTGAGAGACTTACTTGTACTCCCCCACCCTCACACCTGTACTCAGATATTCATGATGTATATATATATGAGATTGAGATTTTTTTTGTTACCTGAGCACTTGTGTAGTTGTGTACTTGTGGTTGTGTACTTTGCTTCTTTACTTTGCCGTGTACCTGCAGCTGTAGTTCACACTTGAATAAACAGGTTAATTCATCTGTTCGACTTGGCCCCTTGCTCAATAAGCAAGGGGTGTCTTTACTTTGGACCTGGATAGCGGGTCAAGGGGCCAAGCCTTTAATTAAATAAGGCAAATGAAATAACAAAAAAAAGGGAGATGCAACACGCAAGCACACGTATGCAAACAATAATCAAGATGCCCTATGCAATAATGCAAGCACGCTCATGAAGAATAAACCCCATTTTTTATTTTCTTCTTTTCTATTTTTCTTCTTTTCATTCTTTTTTTTTCTTATTTTCTCAAAAAGATGCCTTAGACTAGGTCATTTTTTAAAATAAAAGACGCCCACAATGACGATCGTTAATTTTTGAAAAAGAATTTGATTTTCATGGAAATGACAACCTACCTAGGGGCGTTATTTGAGAAAAGACGACTTTCACACAGGCGTTAATTCCATAAAAGGTGCCTTACTCAGAGGCGTTAATTTCCGTGTCTTCAAAATTGGGTTGACCAAGCTACTAAGGCACTAGGTCCTACGTTGTCATCATTGAGTATTCATTGATCATTCTTGAGTAATCAAAAGGGGGTCGACGTGCTAATGGTTAAACTTATACGCAAGATCTCACACGGTGCAATCTCCTAGGTCAGTCTCGACCATTCTGCTGGTTTATGACTTACCACAAAGAAAGAGATGGAAGAGGATATAAGGAAGCCCATAAGGGATTCTGAGAAGCTTAAGGTAAAACTACCTCCCCTACCCTATGCCTGTTGGGGTTCGGTCTTTGGCATAGGGAAATTTTATTGCCTTTTGCCTCTTTTATATGGCATGCATACGCCCAAGGTTTTCCTTGCGGGGACTTTGCCCTCTTGACATGCTTTTCTTTCACGATTTGACTTTCACTTCGAGACTGATTTGCATTGATGAAAAACAAACCTAATTGTACTTGGGCTTGTGACATTTGTTCCCTTTTGGGCCCTGACTTCCACCTACTAGGGCGGCGGATAGGCTTGGCGGGTCTACCCCGAGACCTTCCTTCCTCCCTTATGGGCCGAAGAGGAAAAGAATGGGCATTGTCTTCACCTTTAGTCAGGTTTTGACTTTCCATCGGATTTTGCACCGCTTAAGTTCAAGGGTAAGCGTGTAGTGTGTGTGGGTGTCGACCCCATTTTGAGTTAACAAGACTGATGAATGAATACCGAAGTTTAACCTTTCAGACCTTGCGTCCTTACAACCATGGCAACCATCTTGAAAAAATTTCATTCTTTTTAGAGAATTTCTATTTATTTTTTGGATGTTGGAAAATTTCTATTTTTTTGGATAGATTTTGAAAATTTCTATTTTTTGTTTGGATTTTGAAAATTACTATTTTTTTTGTTGGATTTTGAATTAGGGATAGTATTTCTTAAGGTACAGACCATTCCAAGGATGAGTTAGCTCTTGTCCTTCAGCATTAATCAGTTTATAAGCATTGCCAGGATAAACATCTTTTATAACGAATGGTCCTTCCCAGTTTGGTTGGAGTTTTGAGCGGGGTCCCCCAGGTTTTACAAAGATTCTCTTGATTACCATCTCACCGACTTTGAATTTTCTCTCAATTACTTTCTTTTGATAAAAACGTGACAGCCTGTTTTGATAAACACACGCATGCTCAGCGGCGACCAGACGCTTCTCATCTAGGAGTTCCAACTGGGCAAGGAGTGAATCACGACGCTCATCAATAGAGAGTTCCTTGTCCAATTGTACTCGCAGTGATGGAATGAGAATCTCATAAGGGACTACCGCCTCCATTCCATAAGTAAGGGCGAAAGGGGTTTACCCAGTAGGGGTACGAATGGAAGTGCGATAGGCCCAGAGAGCTTCAACTAGCTTCTCTGGCCAATCCAAAAATTTATTAGCCTCACACGTCTTTTTAACGATTTTGATCAAAGTTTTATTAGTGGCCTCTGCCTAGCCATTGCCCTGCGGATAATAGGGAGAAGAATGATGCAATGCAATGTTATACCTGTTGCAGAGATCCTTGAGCTCTTGAGAGATTAATTGAGGTCCATTGTCGGTGACGATGGTACTCGGGATGTCGAACCTTGCGATGATGTTCTTCATTATGAATTTGCAGACAGTTGATGCTTTGATCTCCACGAACGCTTCCGCTTTCGCCCACTTGGTGAAGTATTCCATTATCGTCAGGATGAACGACTTTTGCTTGGTCAGGAGGTTCGAATCACCAAGAGGTCCAATGATATCAAAAGCCCACATGGAGAAAGGCCATGGAGAGGACATAGGATGGAGTGAAGAAGTAGGAGAATGAATTTTTTCGGCGTGCAGTTGGCACTTAACACACCTTCGAACATAAATGGAGCAATCCTCTTCTAGAGTTGGCCAATAGAAACCTAGCCTAAGGATCTTCTTAGCTAGCATCTGGCTGTTCACATGACCACCACACACTCCAGAATGCGCCTCTTCCACAACTTTCCAAGATTCATCGTCGTCGAGGCATCTTAATAAAACACCCGTGAGCCCTCTCCTATAGAGCACACCTCCAACCAAAACATAACATTGAGCCACTCTTCTGATTGCTTTCTTCTCTTCTGCTGTGGCCTCCTCGAGATAGGACTGATCATTGCAATACATGGCAATCTCATAATACCAAGGTTTCTCTTCGTCGGCCAACTCTTCTTGCCAATCCAATAGCATGACCTCTTTGCCTTTAAGAGATTCACTCCGCCTGACCTTCTCGAGCACCTTATCCCTAATATCGAGGAATGCACGATCCTTAATAGCTGGAGTGTCACGTTGATGAATGAGAGGAACATGAAAATCACGCTCAGGAGGGAAGACTAGAGCAGAGGCCAAAGAGGCAAGAGCGTCGGCTAGGATGTTCTGGCTTCGAGGGACATGAATGAAGATTAACTTGGTAAAGAGTTTGGCATATGCTGAAGCAAGCTCCTGGTAGGGCTTGAGCTTAGGATTGATAGTGCGGCACTTGACAAGCACCTGGCGCAGAATGAGCTGACTATCACCAACAATTCGTAATTGGGTAACACCATATCTATGAGCGGTTTGAAGGCCGGCCAAAAGAGCCTCATACTCAGCTATGTTATTTGTGACAGGGAAAGTAAGCTGAGCAGCAAATGGGATGGTGACCCCTTCTGGTGTTAAAAGAACCATGCCGATCCCTCTTCCTTGGGAGTTTAGAGCTCCATCAAAATGTAATGTCCACATAGCATCATGGGGTTGATTGATGGACATCAGTTCTTCATCTGGAAACTCCGAATTGACAGGATCAAATCGAGGGAGAGGGTGGTGAGCAAGATGTTCAGCAATGGCATAACCTTTGATTGCTTTCTGTTGAATGTAAGTGATATCGAACTGTGAAAGGAAGCTTTGCCAGTGTGCTAATCGGTCGGTAAGAACAGATTTTTCAAGAAGGAATTTAATCGGATTCATGCGAGCAATGAGGTGAACCTCGTGAGCTAAGAAATAGTGTTTTAATTTCTGAACTACCCAGACTAAAGCAGCGCAAGTCTTCTCCATAGCTGAGTACCTCTGCTCACACGGGTTTAGAAGTTTAGACAAATAGTATGCGGCCCTCTCCTTCCCTTCTTCATCCACTTGAGCTAGGACAGCACCTACGGAGTCATCCAGGACCGAAACATAGAGAATAAGTGGTTTGCCTAGAATTGGCGGCCTCAGGATAGGAGGATTGGCCAAATAATCCTTTAATCCGTCAAAAGCTGCCTGACACTTGTCATCCCAATTAAACTTGACCCCCGGCTTAGTGAGCTCGTAAAACGGCCTGCATCTTTATGAGTGCTGGGAGACGAAGCGGCGAATAAATTGCAGCCTCCCGATTAATCCTCGGACTTCCTTCAAATTTTTGGGAGGAGGCATGTCTCTGATGGCCTTCGCCTTATTGAGATCAACTTCAATTCCCCTTTTGCTAACAATAAATCCAAGCAATTTCCCTGATGAAACGCCAAATACACACTTCTTGGGGTTCATTTTCAATTGATACTCTCGTGATCTTTGCAAGACCTTAACTAGAACCCCAGGATGCTCAATCCTTGTCCTTGATTTCACTACCAGGTCATCCACATACACCTAAATATAAATATGGATTATATCATGAAAAATTGCCATCATAGCCCTCTGATAGGTGGCTCCAGCATTCTTGAGTCCAAAAGGTAAGACCACATAGCAGTAAGTACCCCATGGTGTAGTGAATGATGTCTTCTCTTGGTCTTCTTCAGCCAGGCGAATCTGATTATAACCTGAAAAACCATCTATGAAAGAGAGAGTCTCAAATCCTGCCGTATTATCAATCAGAACATCAATATGAGGGAGGGGGAAGTCATCTTTAGGACACGCACGGTTGAGGTCCCGAAAGTCTATACAAATCCGAACATTTCCATCTTTCTTCATGACTGGGACGATGTTAGCCACCCAGTTAGGATATAGGACAACTCTAATAAATCTAGCCTTATGAAGCTTGTCGACCTCTTCTTTCATCTTTAAAGCCATGTTAGGGTGGAAACGTCTCAACCGTTGTTTGATCGGGACAGACCCCGACTTAAGTGTAAGTCGATGTTCAACGAGCGCAGGGTCTAATCCAGGCATATCTTTATAACTCCACGCAAACGTGTCCTTGTATTCTTGAAGTACCAAAATAAGCGCCTCCTCTTCGGAGGGCGGCAAATTCTTGCTGATGAGGACAATCCTAGGGTCTTCTTCCGTACCCAGATTTATTTCTTTGGTAGGTTCTTCTACGGAGGCTGATGGTTCGTCGAATCTTCTCATACCACTGGCAAAGGCGTCAGCCTCGTCCTCATATTCTTCATAACTTTCATCCCCCTCTTCAATAGGGTCTTCATCATTCATAATTTCATAGACACCCAAACCCTCATAAGAAACATTAGTATCCTCATATTCCAATTCTGGCAGGATAATCAGATTCTCCAAAAATTCAGGAAGAGCTAAACAAGCCTGGCACCTTCTGGCTAACTCCAACAGAAACCTACGGGGAATCTGCTTACCCTTGGACTTCTTACAAAAATCTACACCATGAATTTTATTAGAAGAAGAAGAACAACTAGCTTGATTGAAGGAAGGAGATGAAAAAGTGGATACAGGAGGTGATACAGAAGGAGAACCCTCACCAAAGGGGGAGAAAAGATTTATCAATGAATCATGGAAGAGTGGCCCCTGGGTCGGGACACACTCGAAAAAGAGATAAGAAGTCTCCTCAACGGAGATGGAGGACTGAAGAGTTGGAATTTTGACATTTTTTTTCGTATTTATCTTTATCTTCATTTTTATTTTCCTTTTCTAGAAGAAAGCAATGTGAAGGGAGAATAGCAGGAGGAGTGGAGATTGAAAGTTTGGAGAAAGATTGAATCAGAGATGACCCGCGCGGGGGTGTGATGGAGAGTTTGGAGAATTGCTCGAGGAGCAAGGGAGGAATCGGGAGAGAAACTTGCAGTGAATCTGGAGAAAAGCTGATCATAATTGGCGGCGGTCTCGGCACGCGAGAGAACAATTGAGAATGTAGAGAAACAAGAAGAGACGGATGCATAGAAGTGAGAGAGAAGAGGCCGGCCCACAGCCTATCTATTGTAAAACCTTCTTCATATGAAACATCTGGCTCTCCAGTGTCAGTGTAGTCACTCAGCAACTGCCTCTTATCTGTAATCACAGCCGGCTTTTCAATCAATTCATGTATTAGTGGCGGCCATTCCGGATCAGTCGGCATAAAGAGACGACTCAAGGCAATAGTAATATCATACATATCGAACCATCTGTACCAATCACACTCTGGATCATCCATCTTCCTTCTTTTATCAGACCTTAGAGACTCCAGGGCTTTATAAGCGGCCAATGGTGCAATATGGCGAGCAAACTGTCTCGCATGAACATCTTGATAGTCTAGAATGGAGGTGATTATTGTAGTCTGCTCATGATTCTGAACGCCACCTGTGACAAAGTGTGTCTTCAATGTCCAAGTAAGCGGCTGGCGATCTGTCTTCAAGGTGGATGTCATAACTGCCCATGGTTCATCTTCATTTTTGCCCGGCCCTTTGTAGCCCAGGCCGCCTCGTGTAATCAATTTCTGAGGCTTAATAGGCCTAGTCCTGCCTTGACAACTGGCACCCAGACCTTTGCCGTTTTGATACCCCATTTTCATTAGGATTTTCCAGCCAGGGGTGTTTATCATGCTTTTCTTCTTCTTGCCCTTGGAAGGCAGGGGTGTCATAGCAACCGTCGTGACTGTCTCGGGCGACATTGGCCGTGGGTGAGGGAGGTCTAGCATTGATAGCAACGGCTTGCTGGCAGGCCAAATAGAAGGAACTGATGAAGCCAAGTGTATATCTTCCTCTGGCAGAATTGGCATACTGGTAACTTTGATAATGCGGCCCTTGTGTGGAAACTTGAGGCACTGATGGTTTGTATAGGGCACTGCATCGAGCTGTTGAATGTAGGGGCGGCCCAGAATGTCATTGAATGTTGGATCCATGTCCAAAATGTGGAAATCGACCGTGATTGCGACTGGACCCAAACTGACCTTTAATGTGATCATGCCTAGAGGAGGCTTCTTGGTATTGTCATATGATGTGACTGTTATGGTAGATGGCCGAATCAGGTTTTCAGGAATGCCGCACATATTCAAAGTGCTCGGCGGCAATACATTGATAGATGCCCCAGTGTCCACCAGACATTGTTTCACCGCCACCTTATTAATATCAACCGTGATGCACAGAGCATATTTCCTTGCTGAGAGTGGTGCCAGTTCATGCTCATGAAAAGTAATCACCGGCTGACTGCTAGCGGGCATTAATACTGTGGTTATCTGCTCGACCGGAATGTCCTCATTGACCATGACCTTCTGCAAATATTCTTTCAGGGCCATCTGATGAGTGGTTGACCTTTTGATCAGTTCTAAAATTGAAATCCTTCCTGGAGTCCGGTCCAAATGTTTCAATAAATCATATTCAGTGCCCGGCACAGACTCTTACTCCTGTTCTTGTTCATTAGGCCCCTGCACGGGCTCTTGCTCTCTTTGGGGAAAGATGCGCTGGAACATCCGTCCACTGCGGAGCGGTGCCATGTTTTGCCGTGCCTCTGTCGGGGCAAGTAAAGGAGGAGGGTTGGAAGAAGAAGAGGGTGTATTGGCGTTAAGAAGTGGTGGAGGGTTGTTTGAAGAAGGAGCTCCCGTAAGGGGTGTTGGTGAGGAGTTCACGGAAGAAGTCCCCCGCAGGAGGCGTAGGAGTAGGAAGGGGCGCCCGAGCGTGGGAAGGGTTAGTGGACGGAATGAAGAGAGATCTGGGTATAAAAGATGGGGGAACTGATGGTGGAGGAATCTTTGCCGGTGGTGGAGTAGTGGTGGTGGATGTGACAGGCGTGGGTGGAGAGCGGATAAGGAGTGGTCTAGACGGCGAACGTGAAGGGTTGGTGGTGGATGGCGGAGTTTGCTGCGTGGTAGGCTGCGGAGGCGGTAAGCGGGTAAGGAGAGATCGGGTTGGCAAAGATGGAGAATTGGCGGTAGCAGGTGGATTAACGGGGCGTATGAGAGTTCGGCTCAATTGGGGAGTAGAAGAAAAAGGAAGCGTGCGTAAAAGGCGCGGAGGTTGATTGGGATTATGATTAAATGCCCCGACAGAGGCATTTTCTTCCTGCCATCCCTGTCCTCTCTCCACCTCACGGAGAGATGTGACAGGGTTCACGTGCTGATTTGGCGGGTGCTCTGGCAGTGGGTTGTGGAAAATCCCCATATCCTGCTGAGGTGCTGGAGCTTGCTGTTGTGGCTGTGGAGCTGGTTGCAGTGGTTGCTGAGCCTGCTGTTGCCGAGGAGGCTTTCTTACCTTCATGGTGGCAATAAACTGTCTCATCTCATCCCAATTAATGCCACCCTGGTCATTCAAATCATAAATATAATCCTTGAAATGGAAGCAATGGAGCGGTGGAAAACACAATACCGGGACGTGTCAACATTCGCGGGCGCTGCCCTTTCCTTTGGTAGCATGAGCAAGTTGGCAGCCATCAAGGCATTGAATATGTCTGGGAGGCTTTCTGGCAATGGCAGATAATGGGCCCTTTTGGGGCCAAGTGGTCTCCTTTGCTATTGTTGTTGCGGTCCATAGTTAGTGGGTGGTGGTACTTGGTGGTACTGTTGCGGAGCTGAGGGATCTGCGTGGGGCGCTTGGTTTTGTGGAGGAGCAAGGGAAGGTTGAGGAGTAAATTGGTGTTGTGGGGGTGGATTGAAGAGGGTGCCTTGTGATGGAGGTGGCGTGGGTTAGATTGGCGAAAAGGTGTGGGGTTACCGACCGCGCCAACCTGCTCATTGATGACGGTGCCCTCAGTCGTGGGCCCGCTATTGTTGACATTTGTATTTTTCTTGAACTTTGGCTTTGGTTCAAACATGCCCATGATGGGCGAATCCTTCATTTGGGTTTGAATATAACGAGCTCTTTCATAAAGCTCTTCCATGGTTGTCAGTCTATTCATGGCTAATATGTGCCGGAACTGAGGGGTTGCATTGGATATAATCATCTTAACCTGTTCCGGTTCAGACAACGTATCTTTCAACTTTTCGGCCATTGATCGCCACCTATCAACAAATATTATGAAGTCCTCCTCGGGCTTCATTTTCTCTGCAACCAAATCTGTAACTGAAAGGGAGGGTCCAACCCGGTCCCTATACTTCTGCAAGAATTTCCGTTGAACCACATCAAAGTTGCTGGCATCTGCGGGTTCCAAGGAATAAAACCACTCGAGGGCTGGCCCCTCTAAAGATCTTCTAAACAAATAAGCCAAAGAGGCCTTATTATCTTGCCAAAAGGAGGTCTCGTACATGAAATCCTTCAAATGAACAAAAGGATTGACAGTTCCATTGTATCGCCGAAAATTCGGCATCTCAGAAGGCGGCAGATGGAAAATTGGCAGTGTAGGGAGAGAGATCTCCAGGGCATTATTGGCTGCAGTAACTTTCTTAAGTTGCTCTTCCATGCTGGCCAACTTTTGGAGCAGTAGAACATTGGTGTCGGACTCGACCGGGGCCGGATTTTGAATGAAAGAATTAGGTATAGGCGTCCGTAGAATTCGGGGAGGTTGGAGAAACTGAGGCCTAACCGCTGAGTAGCTTGCCTGTTGGGCCGGCATGGCCGCACCAGGCGTTGGTTGACAAGAGGGGGGTTTATGCAAGACCGCCTGGTCATTAGTGAGGTGATGGCCACTCTCGGCCGGAGGGGGATTGGAGGATGAAGAGGGAATGGACTTCCCTTTCAAAGCGGCCTGAACTGCCTGCCGCTGGGAGTCATCTAATTGAGATAGAGCATTAATCAAATCGGTAACATTGAAAGATGGGGAGGGGTTCCCCGAAGTGTTGGAGGGTAAAGCCTGAGAAGAGGGCACAACCTCTTGAGTAGTGGTATCAACCACATGAACTTGAGGATAATGAGAATGAGGAGGAGGGTAATTCCCCTCATGATAGATAGAATCTTGGGGAACCTCATAGGATTGACCAAAAACGTTCTCTTCCACATCATCATAGGAATATCCGTAGCTTGCCATGTTGATAATCTTACCTGAACGGAGTTGCATGTTTAAAAAGAGAGAAAGCTTTATGAAGGAATTATCACACAATCAATCACCCAATCGAAACAAGCTTAAGCAAATCAACCCAACCGAGTCTATGCAATCAAGTTGAGATGAACACAAGATTTTAGTGTTATGTTTGAGATTAGAGTGAGTTAAATTACAGAATAATTCACTCCTCTTTGCAAAGTGAAACCTAGTTTGGATCCAAGTGTAGTCTCCGGGTTAACTAGGTTCTCTCTCTTCTTACCAACGATAGGTTCTCTAAACTCCGGGTACTTCAAAGGTACAACTAGCCCAGCGTCCGTGAGGGAATCCACGGGTGCGGGGACTTACGGAGGTCTTGGAAAAGGGATTTCCGGTCCAAAGAGACGGAATGCTCAATGGAGGGTTGTCCCGATTCCAAGAGAGGTGTGTGGAATCCTAGTGTAGAGAGAGGAGGTCTCTCAACCAAATGCCACAAAATGCAGTATAAGATAAGCCAATCACAGCAATATAATCAAATAATCAATGTAAGTATGAATCCAGCATGAATAGACAGAAACAGCAAAGCTCTGTAAATACACAGGAAAGAGGCGACGTAGCGGCAGTCGCTATCAATAAAAGAGACGACAGCGTAGCTGTTGTGAATCACTGGGAGAGGCTCACAGACAATGCAAAATGCGCCTTGATGTGGGGCGCTAAAATATGATAAAGACGCCTCTGACAGAGGGTGTCAAATATAAGTGGTGCGCACGATCGAAGAAAAACGCGCCTTGGTGCGAGGCGCTGCAAAATAAAAAGAGGCCCGAGGGGAGGGCGCCAATTCACAGAAGCAGCAGATATGATGAAAGACGCCTTCGTGGAAGACGTTAAACAGAAAACAGACGCCCTGGATGAAGACGTTAAATAAAAAGGCGCCTTTGTGAAAGGTGTTAATTCAAAAACAGCAATAGATTAATCACAAGCTGGCTGATCCCGGGGAGTGTGCAGTGTGCACAGTGGAGGGTGCCCGTGGGGCACAAAGGAGGGGTACCATGGGTACCAAAGTGAAAGGGCACGCGTGGGTGCCGAAGGGGAAAGGGCACACGTGGGTGCCAATGGGAAAGGGCACGCGTGGGTGCCAATAGGTAAGGGGTAATCAAAAGAAAAACAGTGGAAGTCCCACCGTGATCGCCAATTTGTGAATCATGGAAAATAATCCACTTTTAAGACAAAAAAATAATAATAAGCATATGCATAAGAATAATAATGAAAAAGGGAGTAAAAGAGCACGTGGTGCTACTAAGGAGAGTGATCGCCAGAGGGGTTAACTCAATAAGAAGAAAAGATGATCGCGAATACCTGGTGATAATAGGATGCGGGATGAACGTGGGTTCCTTCCTCCACCTTCTATCGGCCGGCCGATGAAGGGGGTCTTCCTCTTTGATTACCCTTAAACAAAGAACAAACAAGTAAAAGAAAAAGAGATCAGCCAAATGTGAGTGTAGTATCAATCTCAAGATGAAAAGATGGTGATGAAAGAAGAGCATAAAGCGTGCACCTTTTGTTTATTTTAAAACCCCTAGAGAATTAGGGAGAGGAGAGATGCAATGAAAACCAATGCAAGGAAAAGGCTATATGATGATGAGATGACAAACAAGAACGAAGAGAAGAAAAGATCCCTGCTGTTCCTGTAAACAGTAAAGGGAAAACACTTTGCTTCGGCAGCAGGAGGAAGCAGAAGAGAGATCAATAGCTCTTAATCTCAATCACCAGCACCCGTGAACCTCTGTATGTGTGTGCGTCTATGCGTATATGTCTGTCTCTCTCTCTCTATGTATATCTATCTAACCCCGCGCTAGATCAACCAGGGGACTCTTTTATAGGGTCTCGATCACAGATAGACACAGATTTGGGAAGATAAGAATAGGTAGTGGTCGTTAACGGCAAGGACTCTAGTTCCCAGATCGAGCAAGGTGATCAAGAAAGGTAGGGAACTCTTCAGGAAAGGCGAGTTTAAGAAGGACACGAAAGGGTGAGACACGACCTACCAAAGGGCGTCAATTAGAATTGACGACCTGCTCCAGGGCGTTAATTCAAAACACGACCGGGATCACGGCGTCACTTCCTGGATTCAATTTTGGTAATAAAAGCCTTCTTTATTTGAAAATTGCGAAAAGACGCCTGAAGCAAAGGCGTTAAACAAAAACACGCCCTAGAGAAGGACGTTAATCATTGTTTTTCCAATCGGGGTGGGACTCGTAAAATACCAGGAATTGACGCCCTTCCCTGTGGTCGTCCTTTCTTAAGAACACGCCCCAGATTAGGTCGCTAATCAAAACACGCCCCTCTTCAAGTCGTTAATCACCAAAAACTCAAGAATAAATCACAAAACCACACAAAAATAGAAAAACTTTATATTATAGAAATATTGAAGTTCACTTTGGGGCGTTAACATAGTGACATGAAATTTGATCAACAAAGCGTCAATTTTGGCGTGTCTACAGTCCTGTGGTGTGTCGATGTCGTCCGGTCTTCCTCCTCTCCTACTTGTCCAGTTGCAGTTGCTGTTGCTGCTGCCGTTGTTGCACCTAGAAGCAAACAAGCTTATTCCTTTCTTCTTCTTCTTCCGTATGCATCCACTATTACCCTTATGCAAGCGTCAAAAGGTAGGCAATCTCCCAAGCAAAATCCCCTTTAAAATTCATGCAAACTAAGCAATCCTCATGATAGATAGGCCATGTAGCTTCTCATGATCACATGTCACTGTTTTGCATGTTCAGTACCTGTTTACATCGTTTCTGCATGAAAATGAATTGGAGACCATAGCAATGGCCGCTATTTCCAAGAAACAACACCCGTCCAAACAGCCGCTAATTGATTAGCGACATTCAGACTGATGCTATTTCCTTTAGATAATTAATAATTACAACATGTTTAAAATTCTATAACTATGGAACCGTGCATCTAAAAATCATGTTATGCATATTTCTAGATTCCATGTAATTTTCTCGTCAATATCATATCTTCAGATCCCTGAAAATCCCCACCGTTTGAAAGTGACACTGTTCATCCTGCTAATGAACAGTAACGAATGAATTAAAACCATGTTGAGTTTGTGAACATATCCAGTGGATGCGTTGTAGTGTGCAACACTGAAAGAATTTGCGACCATAACATTGTCGCCAATTTAATTCTACGCCCATGTACAAAGGCGCCGTTTCATGTTAAAATAAAAAAGGTGAAAAGAATTGGCGGCTTTGACAATGTCTCTACTTATAAAACCTACACCCGTGTAAGCAAGCACTATTTCCTGAAATTGGATGTATAAAAGAAATTGTATATATAATTAGCGCCCTATCTAAAGTCATAGATGAAAGATACTGTGCCTCTCTGAAGAGTCGCCATTTTTCTGGTAATTGAAGAAAATTTTGGAAATTATATGCATTGACGTCCACCCAATGGGCGCTAATTCTGATTAGCGGCCACTGCTAGGACGTAGTTTCTGTGAGTGTTTTACTCGCGTGTTTTCGATCCTAGATCGCTGGATCTTTGGCACCACTATCTAACGTCCAAGACTTGGTCCCTGTTTTGCTTTCTACCGCTTACACCTCAACTCTTGGTGATGATTGGTCCCTCTGCAAGATATTCCTTCCTTCAGACTTGTACTTTCTTCATTGAGACCTCTGTAAGACTCCTCTAGCCTTGGATTCCCTCAAGACAGTTGAGCTGGTTGTATCTTAAAAATCCTGGAACCATTGATTGTCACGTCACTATGATGAAACGTGATGCTTTAGCCCTCATAGAGCGTTGTTTCTGGCATCTGTGAGAAGTCTGTCTCTGTTTGGAATTAGCGACCAGACAGTGGACTCTAATTGAATTAGTGATCGTTTGAGTGGTCGTTATTTTTCTTCGTGCCTGTACTGTTCCCATAATTAGCGGCCATCCCTGTGGGCGCCAATTCTGGAAATGGTGGCGGTCTGAGTGGACGCCAATTACCCAGTTTCATGAATTGTCATGGTTTTACGAGAGACTTGTCGCTGTGTCATATTCGTCCAAAGTTCTAGTCTTGGAATCTCTATTCCGTGAATCTACCTTCATGTTCCTACATAACTTGATCTTTGAAACTCTATGGCCATTAAAATGACATGGAATTGGTCTAGAGCTCAAAATGGGATATGGGTCCAACAAAGATTGACACTCAATGCTAGAACAAAAAGTGACGGGGTCCTGATCTGATCCCATGGATGAGGCAAAGTCCAAACATGTGCCGGTATCATGAAAGATCGAGTGTGGAATTGCACCAATGAAAGTAAGATTGATCTATAACATTTCCACAAAAGATTGACATGTTCATGACTAGAGATGTTTGAATTCATATTGTACATATGGCCAATCTTATAAGTGATATTCTCATGTTATTCTCTTGAGAAAGTAAGCACCTTATTGAAATGATTGTTATAGTCTCCTCATGATTGTTCTTAAATTTATTGTCCAGTCTATTGCCTCTATAGTTCTAGTAATTATTGCCTTATCTATTACCTTTATAGTTCTTGCATTATCTCTGAATTATTGATCTGTCTCGTGCCATTATAGCTCCTGATTATCTCACCTTGCATGATGTGCATATTCATGATAAATTGCTAATTACTTAAAGCTAGCTTGGAGCAAGAGATATAAGAACTACTGAACATTCGCTCACCTAGTGTTTTTCCCATGTTTTTCAGGTAATAATGAGAACGAGAATGACCAAGAAGGGGAAGGGCAAGAGTGAAGAGAGCTTCTACAACTTAGTCAAGCCCTAGAGTCTTATGTCAAGTTTAGTTAGTCATGAGTCCATTGTAATTTTCTTTTATTGAGTCTTTGACTTGAGTCAAATTGTAATAAAATTATATTTGAAATGAAATTATATTTTGTCCAATTATATTGTGCCTTATGGTTTACTTTGATCGACACGACTATTTTGCTGCCACATTCCGAGCAACACGTTCCGCTGCTATCGGTTTGGGGCGTGATAGAAGTGGTATCATAGCCAGGCTTTTCTAAACCCCTAGGTCATTAAGTCCAAGTTATAGATTGAGCTATCCTTGTCAGTTACCCTATAGTAATTCCCTGAGAATTGGGTAGAGATACGGGCTAACCAATAAAATATGTTTCATCTATGATGAATTAATGTCAAGATATGAATAATCATTAGTTAAAACTCGTTTGGTAGGCTAAGATGGCTGCCGAGTGAGCTCAGTGAAAGAGATGTATCATACTGTACAAGGTTTGACTCAAGCTTTACAACAAGTTACACAAGATGGAGCTCAACATGGAGCCGGGGACTTGCATCGAGGTTTCCAAAAGATGAATCCCCCGAAGTTTGGTGGGTCAACTGACCTAGATGAGGTCGAGAATTGGGTCCGAGAGATAGAGAGGACCTTCAGTGTTGTGCAATGTATCGATCAAGAGAAGGTGTTATTGGGGACCTATCAATTAGAGAGAGATGCTTGAGCATGGTGGGAATCCATGGAAGCAATCTTACCCAACAATCAAGTGACATGGGAGGAGTTCCTAGAACACTTTAATGAGAAGTATTTCTTGGAGAGGATCCGAGAGAAGAAGGCCATGGAATTTGCATCATTAAAGCAACGAAGTTTATCGGTAGTGGATTTTAAAACGAAGTTTTCTAGACTAGCCCGATATGCGCCACATTTAGTCAGCACTGAAAGGATGAGAGCAAAAAGATTTATGAATGGCTTAAAAGTGGAGCTTATACCTCAATTAGCCCGTTAGAAATTCAAACTTATACGGTGATGGTCAGGAAAGTGCAACTATTGGAAGATGCTATGGATATGGCGGAATGAATTCAAGGAAAAATTGCCAAGAGAGGATTAGCAAATGGATTTAAGAGTGGGGAACCCGTAAATGGAAAGAAGAGGCAGAATGGTAGTAATGGTTCCCGAAAAGACAAGAAACCCCATAATGAAGACCACCAGGTTGTTCCGACCAAAGAAAAGTGTGAACATTGCAACAAAGGAGGGCACAAACTGGAAGAGTGTTGGTACAAACTCAGAAAGTGCATCTGTTGTGGCACAGAATTGCTAATTGTCCTCTTATGAAGGAGCAAGTGCCGTGAGACACGCAACATGGAGGACCGAAGCGGCAGGGTAGACTACAAGCATTAGAAGGTAACTCTGACCCTACCTCATTTATAAATTGCATACTTGGATATAGTGATTTTAGGACCTTGGCATGCTATGGGAATGAATCCAGTTAGAATACATGTTTTGAATATGGTGATCTCTCCCCACTGTTATGGAAAGAAAAGCATGTGAATTTGGGGACCAAATTCTTTTAAGTGAGGGAGGGTATAGCAACCCGAAAATTTAAATAGAGAATAATGGCTATATAATATTAGTCATATGACCATTATGGAAAATAAAAATCTTGATGAAAGTAAATAGGAATAGTTAAATTCAGTAAATGAACATTAATAGTAAGTAATGGGCTTTAAAACCCACTATAAGTAAATCCAAAAAATAAAAGCCCAACTCATAAAAACAATAAAAGGGACTTAGAAATCTTAAATGGGCTTGAAGCTTTTGGGCCTTGAGAGGGCAACGTCCAACACAAGGGTTATATATATATGTTTTTCCTTTCTCCCTAAACCCAAAACCCTTCTCACGTTCGATATATGCATGGGAGAGTAGAGTTCTAATATATACAGGAAAGCAGCTGCGATGTGGGGAGGATATGATCGATCTGGGAAAGATAAAACCTATTAGGATTATACATAAGGAAATTTATTTCCCACTAAGATTCATGCGCATCTAGGAAATCTTATCCTATAAATACCAACCCCATTCGATGAAGCCAAGGCTACTGCAGCCTAGGTGATCGACGGGAGGCTTCTTCCATTACTACATCGGCATCCTCTTCTTCCACTTCTTCCCTCTGCGTCCTGTGGTGCGTCGACGTCGTCCGGTCTTCCTCCTCTCCTTCTGTATGGCTGCAGTTGTTGTTGCTGCTGCAGTTGCTGCACGTAGAAGCAAACATGCTTCTTCCTTTCTTCTTCTTCTTCCGTCTGCATCTTATGTTCCCCTCACGCAAGCGTCAAAAGGTAGGCAATCTCTCAAGCAAAACCCCCTTTAAAATTCATGCAAACTAAGCAATCCTCATGATAGATAGGCCATGTAGCTTCTCATGATCGCATGTCACTATTTTGCATGTTTAGTACCTATTTACATCATTTCTGCATGATAATGAATTGGCGACCATAGCAGTGGCCGCTATTTCCAAGAAACAGTGCCTATCCAAACGGTCGCTAATTGATTAGCGACAGTCAGACTGACGCTAATTCCTTTAGATAATTAATAATTATAGCAGGTTTAAAATTCTATAACTATGGAACCATGCAACTAAAAATCATGTTATGCATATTTCTGGATTCCCTGTAATTTTCTCTTCAATATCATGTCTTCAGATCCCTAAAAATACCCACCGTTTGAAAGTGACACTGTTCATCCCCCTAATGAACAATAACGAATGAATTAATGTTGAGTCTGTGAACGTATCCAGTGGATGCGTTGTAGTGTGCAACACTGAAAGAATTTGCGACCATAACGCTATCGCCTATTTAATTCTGCGCCCGTGTACAAAGGCGTTGTTTCATGTTAAAAGAAAAGAGGTGAAAAGAATTGGCGGCTATGACAATGTCGCTACATATAAAACCTGCGCCTGTGTAAGCAGGCGCTATTTCCTGAAATTGGATGTATAAAAGAAATTGTATATATAATTAGCGCCCTATCTAAAGTCACAGATGAAAGATACTGCGCCTCTTCGAGGAGTCGCCATTTTTCTGGTAATTAAAGAAAATTCTAGAATTATATGAATTGACGTCCACCCTATGGGCGCTAATTCTAATTAGCGGCCACTGCTAGGACACTATTTTTGTGAGTGTTTTCTTCACATTTTTTAGATCCTAGACCGCTGGATCTTTGGCACCACTGTCTCACGTTTGAGACTTTGTCCCTATTTTACTTTCTACCGCTTACACCTCAACTCTTGGTGATGATTAGACTCTCCGCGGGATATTTCTTCCTTCGGACTGGTACTTTCTTCATTGAGAACTCTGTAAGACTCCTTTAGCCTTGGATTCCCTAAAGGCAGTTGAGCTAGTTGTACCCTAAAAACTCTGGAACTATTGATTGTCACGTCACTCTGAAGAAATGAGATGCTTTAGCCCTCATAGGGCACTGTTTCTGGCCTCTGTGAGAATTCTGTCTCTATTTGTAATTAGTGACCAGATAGTGGATTCTAATTGAATTAGCGACTGTTTGAGTGGTCGTTATTTTTCTTCGTGCCTGTACTGTTGCCAGAATTAGCGGCCATCCCTGTGGGCGCCAATTCTGGAATTGGTGGCGATTTGAGTGGACACCAATTACCCAGTTTCACGAATTGTCATGGTTTTACGATAGACTTGTCGCTTTGTCATATTCGTCCAAAGTTCTATTCTTGGAATCTCTAGTCCGTGAATCTACCTTCATCTTCCTACATAACTTGATCCTTGAAACTCTTTGGCCATTAAAATGGCATGGAATTGGTCTAGAACTCAAAATGGGATATGGGTCCAACAAAGATTGACACTCAATGCTAGAACAAAAAGTGACGGGGTCCTGATCTGATCCCATCGATGAGGCAAAGTCCAAATGTGTGCCGGTATCATGAAAGATCGAGTGTGGAATTGCACCAATGAAAGTAAGATTGATCTATAACATTTCCACAAAAGATTGACATGTTCATGACTAGAGATGTTTGAATTCATATTGTACATATGGCCAATCTTATAAGTGATATTCTCATGTTATTCTCTTGAGAAAGTAAGCACCTTATTGAAATGATTGTTATAGTCTCCTCATGATTGTTCTTAAATTTATTATCCAGTCTATTGCCTCTATAGTTCTAGTAATTATTGCCTTATCTATTACCTTTATAGTTCTTGCATTATCTCTGAATTATTGATCTGTCTCGTGCCATTATAGCTCATGATTATCTCACCTTGCATGATGTGCATATTCATGATAAATTGCTAATTACTTAAAGCTAGCTTAGTGCAAGAGATATAAGAACTACTTAACATTCGCTCACCTAGTGTTTTTTTTCCATATTTTTCAGGTAATAATGAGAACGAGAATGACCAAGAAGGGGAAGGGCAAGAATGAAGAGAGCTTCTACAACTTAGTCAAGCCCTAGAGTCTTATGTCAAGTTTAGTTAGACATAAGTCCATTGTAATTTTCTTTTATTGAGTCTTTGACTTGAGTCCAATTGTAATAAACTTATGTTTAAAATAAAATTATATTTTATCCAATTATATTATGCCTTATGGTTTACTTTGATCGACACGACTGTTTCGTTGCCACGTTCCGAGCAACACGTTCCGCTGCTATCGGTTCGGGGCGTGACATGGGCAGTCTCTAGATGACCGCTACCTGAGAAGGTGGTCTCGAGAGGACCCCCACCTACCAGAGGCGGTCTCCATAGGGCCACCATCTGACAGGGAAAACCCCAACAGACACCGGTAGAAGGTGGTCACCTGGGGACCGCCCCCTACAGAAGGTGGTCGAGGCAAGGCCGCCTTCTGTAGTCTGCCTCGAAGACTCTACGTTGACTCCCCGAGGTGGCAGTCTCCACCTGACCGCCCTCTCCAGAAGGCGTCAGTCGCAAGTCCACCACTTCCAACTAACTTATGGGTTAGGAGGTGGTCTCTAGCAGACCGCCTACCCACCCGGAGTCAAGTGGCGGCCTCTAGTACGACCGCCTCTTACTTCTGAGCCCGAAAATGGTGAACTCCACAAAAAACTCCATTCCAGGCCCCAATCACACCCATGTGAACGGGAAAACAAGGGAAACCCTTCTACAACCTCTCTAGCACCGATAGGACCCTTTCAAACCACAAAAATGATGCGAATCGAAGGAACCACCTCACCCCCCATAACATGTGATTTTGACCCTGGCACGAAATAAACCTACACTCTACCTCGCCTCAGCCTATAAAATGCGGGGAAAGGAAGTACAAGGGCCAGGGATCCGTCCCACTACCTCGACCGATGATTACTAGTGCTGAGGATGCCGATTCCTCGCAAAACACTACAAGAACCGTCGTCGGCACCCCGAACTCACGGATAAAGCTCGCCGCGCCCCCACCGCCTTGATCCACGCCCATCCATGCCGCTCCTCACCCGCATGCCACCTCCATCTCGCCCGCCTCCGCCATGGTCGGCCGCCCCGCGAAGAAGAGTGGGCGAGAAAGAGAGAAACGTGAGGGAGAGGGAGAGAAATGAGATGGGGAGAGTGGAAAAGGGGTTTAATATTTATAGAAAATCTGAAAAATCTTAAAAATATAGAAATTAGGGAAAAATCATTTTCCTGATCCTCGGAACACGCTCTTCGCGCATGCAGCATCCCGAGGCCGGCAACATGACGGTTCACCCTACATAGGGTTCCGAAGGCTCGTCAGATGAAAAAATCGGAGTTACCACAAAACACAATCCGGGACCCACAAAGGCATACCGAAACCCATGGATTCTGATCCGAAAAATCCAGGGCATTACAACCCTCCCTCCTTATAGAAATTTCATCCTCGAAATTAGGACAAGGCACAGAACTCAGAAGGAGGGACTCACCCAAAGAATATGACTTCACGGCCACCGCACCACCAGATGCGCACCGCCCAACCAACACTGATGGACACCACCGGACCGATCCAATCAAAGAGCCCTCGCGCTCCACTGCACCAATCACGCTAGCTCCCGCACCGACCGGGGTACACGAAACTAGCATGTCTGGCATCACCTTAGCACCCTCAAAACATTTAAGGGCACAACACCCACACACGCCGCACGCGGAGAAACACATGATCCACAGCGGAAAGACTGCAATTAGCACGAACTCGGGTCGATATCTTCCTAGCTATAGGACCTCGAGCACTCCCCACGAGGAGCACCTCACACCACATACTGAGACGACAATCTCACCATCCAGCACACCTAGCCACAACTCTTCCATTGGCTCAGCACCGCCAGTGACACACACTCTCGAGCCGAACCCCACCATACTCACCGGCCGACACCGGTCCAAAAATCAATGCCTCACTGGACACCAATGACACCAATGGCACCTTACAAACAACTGCCCAGGCTTCACCAATCGAGAACCACTATGCATAACAGCCAACTCTCAGCGCCCACGCATGCACATCAATCCCTTGCACAGCTCCCTCCGAGCCAAGGGAACACCACAATCTGGACCGCGGCACCACCAGATACACCCTACTCCAAACTCTCTCGAGTCTTGCCACAGACAAGCACTCCGTCCACAATTGCCACATCTCTCGCTCGATCTCGAACCTTACACTCGCCGAACAACCGGAGCCGCCAAACAACCGGCGCAATAAACCACCTCTCATCAGGGCGCTTAACAATTCCAGCACTTCGCGACAACTCATCACGGCATCCGCACGAGATCTCCCTACTAATGCTGACACCTCTCACTTCTCAGCTCCACCTCTGGAACATCCACACCGACCAAAGCCAGTCAACTCCCAAGCCCATTCTAGAGCACTGAACGCTAGCGCCAAACAACCGACCCGAAAGGCCACGACATGCCTCAAATACCAACCTCCAAGTGGCTCCACCCAACACCACGTGACACAATTCAAGGGAAAACTGGCGCAACAACCCATTTCATCGGAGCACTTCACCGCCAAGCTTCCCGATTTCCAAGGCTGCCAGCACCACTCAACACGATATCGCCGCCTACACACGGCAACCAAGGCCATTCACACAGCCAAACACACCTCCTCACCGAAGAGCAACTCTCTACAACCGACTCTAGGGCCTCCAGAAACCGCTTAACATGAAACACACACCATAATCCACTCCTGATCCAATCCTGGAGCCCGTGGGTTATCAACCCACCACACTTCCACTGTGCAACTCTACGCCAATGAGTTGTTAGTCTATGTGGACTAGGTGCAATGGTGCACAAATGGATTCAGAGGGGGGTGAATGAATCCCTCTTTAAAAGTCTACCCAACTTTAAACTCTAATTGATCAGTAAGCTATGCAGAACCAAGAATGATTACACTCTGCTGAAATGATAACTAATTAACACTCAAAACAATAGCGGTGAAAAAACCTTAGCAGATCTAATCAGTTGATAGTAAACTGATCATCAATGCTTTTATGTAGCCTTCTTATCATATCTGATCCATTAGATAAAATGAATCCAGTTAAGTGTACGTGAAGTCAAAAACAAGTCAGTCAGGACTGTTAATGAGATCGTTCCTAACATGCATCTAACAGATGACAGATAGAAATCAAACCACACTAGAGAAGAGATTTTTAGGTGGTTCGGTCCTCCAGACTTACATCCACCCCACACTCAATCCGAGTGTGGCTTCTGCTGACAAACAACTTGAACAGCTGGGCATTACAGCTTGCCTACATCCGCTGGGCATCACAGCCCGCCATCCGCTGGGCGACACAGCTTGCCATCTGTAACGTCCCGAGAATCCGATTATCGGGAAAGACCCAATAACCCGAGACTCGAACCGCTGCCCACGAGCCGGGAGGGCTCGGAAGGGCTAAAAGGAGTGTGGAGGCACAAAGAAATAGAAATTAAAGTAGGACAATTCAATAATTAACAGAAATAAATAAACAACAACTACTGCAGCAGAGTCCAGTCCAACAGAAAGTACAGTCTAAAGTAGTAAAGCGTACCACATGCCGAGTGGACACTCGGCTCGGCGAGCCGGCAACTAGGAACCCCCGAACAGCACCCTCGAACCACGAGGAAGAACCGTTGCACCTGAAAAATAGGGGTGAGCCTCCTGTCACTGGCCCAGTAGGGATCCCGAAGAACCCCAACTGAGAACAATGGCGGCATGGAAAGTTGTAACTACAAGAGCAACGGTAATAGCAGGAACAGTAAACCCGGTGGCCGGTCAAAACTCGGCACTACAACTACTCCCACTGTACCGGCCAAGCAAAAGAGAAGTCCCGATCTCGCAGTCCGGAATTGGACCATACTAGCACCGCTTACCGAAGTAAAACATACGGCAACCCCCCGTAGAGGCCTATCTCTCGGGACAAGGCCAGCCTCGACACGCTGTCCAAGGTGCAACCCCGACCATCCGATCACGGACACCGTACCAACAAGATGCAACCTCGGTAAAACCACTAGCACTAGTCTCATAGCATGAAAATCGACACACGTGCCACGGCAAAACAACCGGAACTCAACGGTGAACATGACCAAAAACCCGAAGGTCGAAGTCACGGAAACTGACAGTCTGTCACTCCCGACTCGATAGGAGTACCTCCCACTATAAGCAAGGCCGAATGCGTCTACTGACATCTTATTCTGCGCCTCAGGTGTCTCCCTCCGGCCCAGCCGGAACTGAGACACCCTACAAGTAACCACAAACATGTGACTAGTTGGGGTCACGCCCGTCGGCATGGGTCCAACCGCCCCCAACCACGTGTGCACATAGAGACCACGCGTCCTGGGTCTGGCCTCTGACTAGTTTTCCCCTGGAGTCGGACTCTGGCTACTGACGAGGGGCCCGATGAAAACTAGTCTAAAAACACTACCAGAAAAAGCGGGATTTCAGACGGAAATTTCAGACGGAAATTTCTGTCTGAAATTTGTGACGGATTTTTTTCCGTCGGAAATCCCGTCTGAAATATGCAATTACACACCGAAGTTCAGACTGAAATTGTGACGGAAAATATTCCGTCACAAATTTCAGACGAAATTTGGGACGGAAAATTTAATCTGTCAGAAATTTATGACCAAGAATTTGTGACGGCCACATTTGTGACGGATCCGTCTGACAATCCGTCACAAATGTGTCTTCTCACGGATTTTCAGACGGAAATTAATCTGTCACAAAAGTTTTGCTCCCCCAATCCGTCACAAATGCATTTGTGACGGATTGGGGGCACAAAAATTTTGTGACGGATTAATTTCCGTCTGAAAATCCGTGAGAAGACACATTTGTGACGGATTGTCAGACGGATCCGTCACAAATGTGGCCGTCACAAATTCTTGGTCATAAATTTCTGACAGATTAAATTTTCCGTCCCAAATTTCGTCTGAAATTTGTGACGGAATATTTTCCGTCACAATTTCAGTCTGAACTTCGGTGTGTAATTGCATATTTCAGACGGGATTTCCGACGGAAAAAAATCCGTCACAAATTTCAGGAAATTTCCGTCTGAAATTTCCGTCTGAAAATTCCGTCTGAAATCCCGCTTTTTCTGGTAGTGAAACCATCCTCAGGGTAAGCCTCTCCACCTACTCCCAGGTGGGACTACGCGCGTGTAAGAAGGCTACGACTAGTGGAGGGTAACTACGGAGTAGACTCTCAAGTCAACGGAAAACAACGTCCGCATCCGACGATGTACGGGGACCATCCCACGTACCGACACCGACGCACGGTGACCACAGTCGGAGAAGAAATGGGACTCACAGTCCGCGGGCCACGCACCTGGCCATGCATAAATGCCAAAACATGGTTCCCAAGGAAGCTCATAGGCCGCCAAACCGAATCCCTTTCTCAGGGACAAGCGGGAAACCTCTAGCCCCAAGCTGGGCAACTGGACTCACGGTCCAAGGCCTCACATATGGCCCACGCGGAAACCACAGAAGCACGATTCCCAGGGCAACACACAAGCTGCCACGCCGATAACTGGACTCGTAGTCCAAGGCCAACACATGGCCCACTCGGGAATCATCTTCCAGGAAAACTCACGGCATACGAGGGAGACCCCACCGCACGCACACCGATACACGGTGACTCGGTCTAGCGTAACACAAAAGCTCAACACGCGAGAAGTCACCCGGACTCTCAAACCCCCGGGCACGTTAAACTAAGTAGCACGGTCATCCCGACACCCTCAAAACATGGACACAGAATCCCACGGGTGTCTGGGGCACTCACAAGACCGCAAGTCGACCACTGGGTCACGACCGGGTCGACTAGGGACCGACAAAATGCGAAACGATCGCAGAGAACATGAAAACTCACCTCGGCACCACACAGAGCCTGACGGTCTAAGCTTGGGCCGTCACGGTCTGTAACGGTCCAAGCCTCGACCATCACAACCACTCTAATGCACCAACAAAGGGCCGTCAGACGCTCGGTGTAAATCGGCTGTGACGCGCTAGTCCTGGTGCGTCACGGTTTGTGACGCGCCAGCCCTGGTGCGTCACCGTCTCTGACGCACCCAACCCAGTGCGTTAGAAGACGAGAGAAAACAAGCTGTGATGCACACCTCTAGGGGCATCACAGTCTCTGACGGTCCAACCCAGGCGCGTTAGAAAATGGGCTGCGTCAACTGTGACGGTCCCATGAAGGGGCGTCACAAGGCTCTGACGGTCCTACCTAGGCGCGTCAGGGACTCGTGATCCCTACAGTCCGAAAACACGAAAACGGACGTAGCGGTCAAGCCCAGGCGCGTCACACCCTCTGGAGGTTCATCGTAAGACCTCCAGAGCGACCGATGCCTGCCGACACTACAGGACCCTGTGACGCCCCCACCCTGGGGGCGTCACAGCATGTGACGGTCACTGGAAGGACCGTCACACCCGTCCGGGAGCGAAACGACGGGAAACGACCCAAAAATCTGATCCACGCCCCGATCACCTCCGGGTGATGGGGAAACGAAGGGGAATCCATCCCCAAGCCCTAGGCATGCATCTAAACCTCTGGATCGGCCAAAAATGCCACGAAACGAGAGATCCAGCTCACTCCCCCAAAACATGGATTTTCCCCAAAATATAAAAATAAACCCGCTAGGCTCACCACGACCTACAAAACTTGCGGGAAAGGGAATACACGAGCTGGGGGTCCATCTCCCTACCTCCACGGAAGATTTTGCGCCCCGAGCTCGCCGATCTGCGAAGAAACACCGTAGAAGCCCTCGCCGGGACACGAAGTCGCGGCCGAGCTTCACCGCGCCTCCACCGCCTCGATCCTCATCCATCCTCACCCGTGCCTCGCCCGCGCCGTCCCCACCTCGCCCATGCTCCACCCCGTCGGCTGCCAGAGGGAGAGGGAGAGAGGAGAGAGTGTGAGAAGAGAGAGGGAGAGAAGAGAGAAATAAGAGGGGAGAGAGAGAAAAAGGGAGGGGGGGCTTATATAGAAAATCTAGAAAATACCAAAAAATAGGAAAATACACCCCCGCGATCCTCGGAACACGCTGATCACCATGGTAACATCCCGGCATCGGAGAACGCAATGGTTCACCCTATACGGGATTCCGAAGGTCCTACAGACGGAAAACATGCGTAAAACCCAAAACGCAACCCGGGACCCAGAAAGGTGCTCCAAAAATTACAGAAAATTACCGGCGTGCTCCTCACAACACCACGGACCCAAGGAAACTCATGGGCACACCACCAGTGGGTCCGACAATCCGATAAAAATAGTCCGAAGCTCGATCGGACACAACCCAAAATCTACGGAAAGACGATCCGAAACCCACGGATCCAGATCCAAAAAAACCCGGGGCATTACAGCCCTCCCCCCTTAAAGGAATTTCATCCTTGAAATTAAGGACCTAGCACGAAGTCACAGGGGAGGAACACTGAACCAACTGACTACGCTATCAGAGCCCCAGCATAGAAAACCTCGATTCTCATGAAAACATCGATCCTGAGGGACACAGCCGGACTACAATCACGAACAACACCTCGCTCCGCGCATCGCACACACCGGCCACTAGAGCAGGGGCACCAAAGGACACCGTCCGACATCACCTCGGACACGCGAGTACCAATTATGGCACTGCTACCACAATCCCACTCACCGAGGAGACACAACCCTCGCATGAGAAACAGCTACCGATCCATCCAATGGTCGGCAGACAAATCGCACATCAACTTCACAACCAACTGACAGGTCGCACACCCTTCTCAAGGGAACAACCAAAATAGAGCCTCCACCAGCTCAAACAGTCATCTCGACAGACCGCAACCAGAACATCGGCTCAGCACCAAGAAACACCCCACACATGGCAAGATGAAAGCTAAGCATATCATCGTGCCAACTCTTGTCAGAAGACAAACTTTGACAAAGCCCAGATCCCGTCCAGAAGGCACATCACAGAAACGGCCACCAAAGGTCTCGCTGGCACACGGCTCTCGCCACGCTCGAGCCCCGACAACCAACATCTTCTGTCTGTGAAAAGACCATCCACTGGTCGCCAGATACACATCAACGGGAACCCTCTGCTTGCTCAGGTTCTTCCTTCTTTCCTGGTTCTCCACCAGATCCGAAGGGAACATTCCAAACCTCGGCAAGCCATCCGTTGACTCCCACACAGACCGATGCCACATCTCGAGCTGCACTCCTCTTGGACACCGCCTCCGAACTCGATCATCCCCCCAACTTGACCCTCTCGGGAAGCACGATGAAACCAAATGACAAGATCCTGGCATCTTCACTCATCACCTCACTCGGCTCAGACTCACAGGGGAACCATCCCATGCTGGTCACCAAACCAGGGATAACCAATGCGACACCAATGTCCCGTCAAGGACCACCACTCCGACGCCAATCTCACTAAAAGGCCTCTGCCCACAGGCATCACTCTTCCGTCTGGTCTCATCACATCCCTCGACCTCCGTCAGGCGACATCCTCAACAACCCCATCCGGGTCTAACACCGCCGCCTGACACGGCTTCCACCTCAGGAACATGGTACTCATGCGGCGCCCTAGCCAGCACATTCCCCAACACACCATCCTGCCAGTGCCAAGAACCACGATACCTCAAGCAACGGCACGGCAACAACATGTTTCGCACAGAGGGACCAATCCTCTAATGCTCAATGTAAACTCAGGAATCCGCCCATAGCAACCAACGCTATGATCCTGAACCAGTGGGTCACAAGCCCACCAGGCTTCCGCTGTGCACTCTGATCCACGTGCACAGTCATAAATTCTCAGAAACACGGCCCAACTGGCACTCGTCCTTTCAAAAAAGCACCAGCACACCCACACACGACAAGGGAATGGGCACAACTTCTCACAGACAATCTCCTGGCCAAGACAAGAAGCACGTCTCGCACGGACTTCATGGCACACAAGGCCAACCAATCCGAACACATAATACAATATGACGAACCTTAGCCAAACACAGTCTCTCCAACCAAAGGAGAAACCAGCGCACTTCCGACCAACGAAAGAACTCCACGCTCGACCTGACCTCAAATCTCGTGCACGCTGGAAATAGCACCATCCAGCACCAAGGAAAACCATCGCTTCCATCAGGTCAGCACCTCCGACACACTCGATGAGTGTCACGTCGGACCACGATCACAGCATCTCTTGATGCACCACCGCTGCAATTCCTTGAACTGCAACACACCACGCCAACAGCCGCAACGCAAACCATAATGACAACCGTCAACGCTCATCCTCGAGTCCCAAAACTCACCGTGGAACCTTCACATCTCAGACCAAATCGAAGGTGAACACAACCCATTCGCACACAAGAGCACAGGAGCAAGACTTACTGGGACACCACAGCCCAAGCCTGCCTCGAAATCCGCAAGAATAACTGGGACCGATACGTCATTTTTAACGCCACAGAGCATGACAGGAACATCAGGCTCGACGAAACAGCAGCTCACCGAGAGGATCCTCCGCTCATTCGAGCACACTTCTCGATCAGAACACCCGCTCTGCCACCTTAAGCTACGACCTAAACACCTCAGGGGCTGGACAAACCTCAAGCTGGAGTGGCCAAAACCGACAGTAGCTCCCTCAGAGCACGCTCACGGCCACTTAACCATGAACAATCCTCTCTAGCCACCTGACCACGTTGCCGATTCCTCGAACGCAACACCGTGAGTTCACACCTGCCAGCAACCTCTGCCCAATGCAGCACAACCAGGGCCACCACCGATGAGGGAGAAGCTCTCAACCTCGATCCGCAGACCCCACGCCGGCACGAAAGCCAGGAACAACAACCATCATTACAGCGCCACGCAGCGCACTCAAGCCCTCAAGCGAGAAATCAAGCAAAAAACATGCACGAAATCCTAAGGTAGCTACCGATTGTACTAGACCTTATGGACTCTGATCACTGCAATATCTTGAATTCCTATGTACATCCACAACCACCGCTCTGATACCAGCTGTAACGTCCCAAGAATCTGATTACTGGGAAAGACCCGATAACCCGAGACTCGAACTACCGCCCACGAGCCTGGAGGGCTCGGAAGGGCTAAAAGGAGTGTGGAGGCACAAATAATTAGAAAATAAAGTAGGATAATTCAATAATTAACATAAATAAATAAACAACTACTACTACAGTAGAGTCCAGCCCATCAGAAAGTACAGTCTAAAGCAGTAAAGCGTACTACATGCCGAGTGGACACTCGGCTCGGTGAGCTGGCAACTAAGAACCCCCGAACAGCACCCTCGAACCATGAGGAAGAACCGCCCCACCAGAAAAGTAGGCGTGAGCCTCCTGTCACTGGCCTAGTAGGGATCCCACAGAACCCCAATTGAGAACAAAGGCGGCACGAAAAGCTGTAACTACAAGGGCAACGGTAACAGTAGGAACAGTAAACCCAGTGGCCGGTCAAAACTCGGCACTACAACTACTCCTACTGTACCGGCCAAGCAAAAGAGAAGTCCTGATCTCGCAGTTGGGAACCGGGCCATACTAGCACCACTTACCGAAGTAGAACCTACGGCAACCCCGTCGTAGAGGCCTGTCTCCCGGGACACCGCCAGCCTAGACATGCTGTCCAAGGTGCAACCCCGACCATCCGGTCGCGGACACCGCACCAACAAGACGCAACCTCGGTAAAGTCACTAGCACTAGTCTCACGGCATGAAAATCGACACACGTGCCACGGCGAAACAACCGGAACTCAACAGTCAACACGACCGAAAACCCAAAGGTCGAAGTCACGGAAACTGACAGTCTGTCACTCCTGACTCGATCGGAGTACCTTCCACTAGAATCAAGGCCGAATGCGTCCACTGACGTCTTAGTCCTCGCCTCAGGTGTCTCCCTCCGGCCCAGCGGGAACTGAGACACCCTACAAGTAACCACAAACATGTGACTAGTTGGGGTCACGCCGGTTGGTGTGGGTCCAACCGCACCCAACCACGTGTGCACAGACAAACCACAGGTCCTAGGTCTGGCCTCTGACTGGTTTTCCCCTGGAGCCAGACTCTGGCTCCCAACGAGGGGCCCGACGGAAACCAGTCTAAAAATCATCCTCAGGGTAAGCCTCTCCACCTACTCCCAGGTGGGAGCACTCGCGTGTAAGCAGGCTACGACTAGTGGAGGGTCACTACGGAGTAGACACTCAAGTCAACGAAAAACAACGTCCGCATCCGACAACGTACGGGGACCATCCCATGTACCGACACCGTCGCACGGTGACCACAGTCGGAGAAGAAACGGGACTCACAGTCCGCGCGCCACGCACCTGGCCATGCATAAATGTCAAAACATGGTTCCCAAGGAAGCTCACAGGCCGCCAAACCGAATCCCTTTCTCAGGGACAAGCGGGAACCCTCTCGCCCCAGGCTGGGCAACTGGACTCGTGGTCCAAGGCCTCACACATGGCCCACGCGGAAAGCACAGAAGCACGATTCCCAGGGCAACGCACAAGCTTCCATGCCTATAACTGGACTCACAGTCCAAGGCCAACACATGGCCCACTCGGGAATCATCTTCCAGGAAAACTCACGGCATACGAGGGAGACCCCACCGCATGCACACTGATACACAGTGACTCGGTCTAGCGTAACATGAAAGCTCGACACACGAGAAGTCACCCGGACTCTCAAACCCCCGGGCATGTTAAACGAAGTAGCACGGTCCTCCCGACACCCTCAAAACATGGACACAGAATCCCACGGGTGTCTGGGGCACTCACAAGACCACAAGTCGACCACTGGGTCACGACCGGGTCGACTAGGGACTGAGAAAACGCGAAACGATCGCAGAGAACACGAAAACTCACCTCGACACCACACAGAGCCTGACGGTCTAAGCTTGGGCCGTCACGGTCTGTAACGGTCCAAGCCTCGACCGTCACAACCACTCTAACGCACCAACAAAGGGCCGTCATATGCTTGGTGTAAATCGGCTGTGACGCGCTAGTCCTGGTGCGTCACGGTTTGTGACGCGCCAGCCCTGGTGCGTCACCGTCTCTGACGCACCCAACCCAGTGCGTTAGAAGACGAGAGAAAACAAGCTGTGATGCACACCTCTAGGGGCGTCACAGTCTCTAACGGTCCAACCCAGGCGCGTTAGAAAATGGGCTGCGTCAACTCTGACGGTCCCATGAAGGGGTGTCACAAGGCTCTGACGGTCCTACATAGGCGCGTCAGGGACTCGTGATCCCTACGGTCCGAAAACACGAAAACGGACGTAGCGGTCGAGCCCAGGCGCGTCACACCCTCTGGCGGTTCATCGTAAGACCTCCAGAGCAACCGACGCCTGCCGACACTACAGGACCCTGTGACGCCCCCACCCTGGGGGCGTCACAGCATGTGACGGTCACTGGAAGGACTGTCACACCCGTCCGAGAGCGAAACGACGGGAAACGACCCAAAAATCTGATCCACACCCCGATCACCTCCGGGTGATGGGGAAACGAAGGGGAATGCATCCCCAAGCCCCTAGGCATGCATCTAAACCTCTGGATCGGCCAAAAACGCCACGAAACGAGAGATCCGGCTCACTCCCCCAAAACATGGATTTTCCCCAAAATGCAAAAAAAAACCCGCTCGGCTCACCACGGCCTACAAAACTTGCGGGAAAGGGAATACACGAGCTGGGGGTCCATCTCCCTTCCTCCACGGAAGATTTTGCGCCCCGAGCTCGCCGATCCGCGAAGAAACGCCATAGAAGCCCTCGCCGGGACACGAACTCGCGGCCGAGCTTCACCGCACCTCCACCGCCTCGATCCTCATCCATCCTCACCCGTGCCTCGCCCGCGCCGTCCCCACCTCGCCCATGCTCCACCCCGTCGGCTGCCAGAGAGAGAGAGAGAGGGAGAGAGGAGAGAGTGTGAGAAGAGAGAGGGAGAGAAGAGAGAAATGAGAGGGGAGAGAGAGAAAAAGGGAGGGGGGCTTATATAGAAAATCCAGAAAATACCGAAAAATATGAAATTACACCCCTGCGATCCTCGGAACACGCTGATCACCGTGGTAACATCCCGGGGTCGGAGAACGCAACGGTTCACCCTATACGGGGTTCCGAAGGTCCTACAGACGGAAAACACGCGTAAAACCCAAAACGCAACCCGGGACCCACAAAGGTGCTCCAAAAATTACAGAAAATTACCGGCGTGCTCCTCACAACACCACGGACCCAAGGAAACTCATGGGCACACCACCAGTGGGTCCGACAATCCGGTAAAAATAGGCCGAAGCTCGATCGGACACAACCCAAAATCCACGGAAAGACGATCCGAAACCCACGAATCCAGATCCAAAAAAACCCGGGGCATTACAGCCCTCCCCCCTTAAAAGAATTTCATCCTTGAAATTAAGGACCTAGCACGAAGTCCCAGGGGAGGAACACTGAGCCAACTGACTACGTTGTCAGAGCCCCAGCACAGAAAATCTCGATTCTCACGAAAACATCGATCCTGAGGGACACAGCCGGACTCCAATCACGAACAACACAACGTACGGGGACCATCCCACGTATCGGCACCGTCGCACGGTGACCATAGTCGGAGAAGAAACGTGACTCACAGTCCACGGGCCACACACTTGGCCACGTAGAAATGCCAAAACTTGGTTCCCAAGGCAGCTCACAAGCCGCCAAACTGAATCCCTTTCTCAGGGACAAGGGGGAACCCTCCAGCCCCAGGCTGGGCAACTGGACTCGCGGTCCAAGGCCTCACACATGGCCCACGCGAAAAGCACAGAAGCATGATTCCCAGGGCAACGCACAAGCTGCCACGCCGATAATTGGACTCCTAGTCCAAGGCCAACACATGGCCCACTCGGGAATCATCTTCCAAGAAAACTCACAGCATGCGGGGGAGACCCCACCGCACGCACACCGATACATGGTGACTCGGTCTAGCGTAACATGCGAGAAGTCACCCGGACTCTCAAACCCCCGGGCACGTTAAACGAAGTAGCACGGTCCTCCCGACACCCTCAAAACACGGACACGGAATCCCACGGGTGTCTGGGGCACTCATAAGACCGCAAGTCAACCACTGGGTCACGACCGGGTCGACTAGGGACCGACACAACGCGAAACGATCGCGGAGAACATGAAAACTCACCTCGGCACCACACAGAGCCTGACGGTCTAAGCTTGGGCCATCACGGTCTGTAACGGTCCAAGCCTCGACCGTCACAACCACTCTGACGCACCAACAAAGGGCCGTCAGACGCTCGATGTAAATCGGCTATGACGCGCTAGTCCTGGTGCGTCATAGTCTGTGACGCGCCAGCCCTAGTGCGTCACCGTCTCTAACGCACCCAACCCAGTGCGTTAGAAGACGAGAGAAAATAGGCTGTGACGCACACCACTAGGGGCGTCACAATCTCTGACGGTCCTACCCAGGCGCGTCAGAAAATGGGTTGCGTCAACTCTGACGGTCCCATGAAGGGGCGTCACAAGGCCCTGACTGTCCTACCTAGGCGCGTTAAGGACTCGTGATCCCAACGGTCCGAAAACATGAAAACGGACGAAGCGGTAGAGCCCAGGCGCGTCACACCCTCTGGCGGTTCATCGTAAGACCGCCAGAGCGACCGACACCTACCGACACTACAGGACCCTGTGACACACCCACCCTGGGGCGTCACAGTATGTGACGGTCACTGAAAGGACCGTCACACCCGTCTGAGAGTGAAACGACAGGAAACGACCCAAAAATTTGATCCACGCCCCGATCACCCCCGAGTGATGGGGAAACGAAGGGGAATCCATCCCCAAGCCCCTAGGCATGCATCTAAACCCCTGGATCGGCCAAAAATGCCATGAAACGAGAGATCCGGCTCACTCCCCCAAAACATGGATTTTCCCCAAAATGTGAAAATAAACCCGCTCGGCTCACCACGGCCTACAAAACGCGCGGGAAAGGTGTTGTGTCCCTAAGGTCATTTGAGTCATTCTGTGGTCACTTGGGTCATTCGACATCATTTTATGGTCATATGAGTCCTGTGGTATTCTTGGTTTTGATAATGGCTAAACACTATTAGTCATTGATATTTTCCACTCTCATGTGACTGACATATGTGACGTTGTGTTCATGACAGATATGCAAATGAATGGACCAGTGAAAGCTTAATGTTGCGCCCTCGCATGCGGATCGACCTGCGCGATCAGGTCGCGGGGAGAGAGAGAGGGAGAGAGGAGAGAGTGTGAGAAGAGAGAGGGAGAGAAGAGAGAAATGAGAGGGGAGAGAGAGAAAAAGGGAGGGGGTTTATATAGAAAATTCAGAAAATACCAAAAAATAGGAAAATACACCCCGCGATCCTCGGAACACGCTGATCACCGTGGTAACGTTCCGACGTCGGAGAATGCAACGGTTCACCCTATACGGGGTTCCGAAGGTCCTACAGACGGAAAACACGCGTAAAACCCAAAACGCAACCCGGGACCCACAAAGGTGCTCCGAAAATTACAGAAAATTATCGGCGTGCTCCTCACAACACCATAGACCCAAGGAAACTCACGGGCACACCACCAGTGGGTCCGACAATTCGGTAAAAATAGTCCAAAGCTCGATCGGACACAATCCGAAATCCACGGAAAGACGGTCCGAAACCCACGGATCTAGATCCAAAAAAACCCGGGGCATTACACCATCCGCTGGCCGACACAGCTTGCCATCCGCTGATATACAGCTTTGTAAAAGTATGTAAAATGGAAAACAAGGATGATAAAATTCAACAATGGAAAGCTGATTTTAAAACCAAAACAAACAGGCTCACGCAGGAGCACTGTGTCTTGGATTTGATCCAAAGAACACGGAACAGAAAGATCCTCAGATCTGAACTTTTGAATGCTTCTTGCTCACAAGCTCTTCAAACCAACACCTCTACTTCTATCACCCTCTCCCTCTCTCTTTCTCTTTTTCGATAGCTCTCTGTCACTCTCTCAATCTCCCTTGTCTACTCTTCTCTACTGCTCTGGCTCCTTCTCTTTTCTCTCATACTCTCCTCTTCTGCTGCTCTCACTATTTTTTGCTTCTGCTATCTTTTTCCACACTCTCTTTTCTTCCTCTAACTCGTTCTCTCTTTTCTTCTCAACAATTCTATCTCTCAAACTCTTATTCTTTTCTTCTGATCTATCTCTCCACTTTCTGCTGCTCTCTCTTTTCTTCTCTCGATCTCACGATCTCCCTCTTCTTCTTTCTGCCTTGTTCAGCTTTTCCCTTCTTGCTTATCTAACTGAATTGGATGATCTACCCCACTTTTATATGCTCCAAGAGATGGGCGCGTAACTACCACATTTCCCGCCCAATTCTTCAAGCAGATCTGATCCAGACCTTTCCACGTGTCACCACCACTGTGCTTTTACTTTCCATGTGGCAGGATCTCCATGCTTGACTCCTCCTTGGATCATGTGCTTGTAGCTACCTTGGATCACGTGTCTACTTAAGTTGAGTCTTGAACCACGTGACTCCATTAGGTGTAAAGCTCCCTGCTCGAAACTGGGTCCTTTAGTTGACTTAACCCTGTGTGGACGTCAAAAAAATGATGATGAAGATCATACGGCACGCACGTCTCCACATCCGAGAGCAAGTCGAAGACGGAAATGCCGAATAAACCCCATACCTCACTCGATCAGGACAAGAACGTGCTTGGTGGTCCGCTACCCGATAAGGAAGCCCCTCAAGCAGACGATATGACCACAACTCTCCAACCGGCCATACCGAAGCCCAAATTGAGAAAAAAAACCCAGTAATTCGGACACAGGTTCGTCATGTCCTAAAAATCACTCTGAGTCCTAAACTGGGGCTCCAAGGCTTCAAACCAAACACCCCAGAGGCAATGCATTGTAACCGGAGCATTCCGGGAATACAAGCGGTCGTCTGAACAGCCGAAACCATGAGATAAAGCCCAAACGGGCGCGACCATCACCTAAACCGGCGCGCCCGCCCCTTGGGCTTCCTTAAACCGGCGCGCCCCTTCCTCTTTGGATCTTAATACGGCGCGCTCCCTTGCATAGCCTCTTAAACCGACACGCATCACTATTCACATGTCACTATTCATGCCACTATTCATATCACTATTCACACCTTCCTATTCAAGCCATTCTTGTTGTGTTGTTAATCCGGCGCGCACAATGTCACGTCGTTTTAACCCGAAGCTGTCCCATCTTGCTTTCGGCCCCCTGTTTCCCGCAGACAGATGGACCGAGAGTTGCATGAAGCAGAAAAGTCTCCCGACAGCTCCCGATTATCCGTCGGCCAAGCTCGGGGAAGTCAGAAATAGCTTGCTACCAACTCCTTTGTCGAGAAAAAAGAAAGGAAGAAGCTTCCGGGAGCTTTCTTCCCCCAGAAGAGCCTCCCCTACATCCTGCACGGTTCTAGAACAAAAAGGAAAAAAAGAGGGAGAGAACTTCCTCTCGAACCACCACCCACCAGAAGAGAGCTCTCAGGAGCTCGAGAAAGAACGAGCCAGAGAAAGAAGAGAAGAAGAAAAAGAGAGAAGAGAACTAGAGGTAAGGAGAGGAGAGTCTAGCGAGAGGTGAGCTTGGGGGGAAAAGCTTGTGCTCTGTTCCCCCTCCTCGTTCATGTATTTTCTCCTTCTGCTTTGGGGTAGATCCCCTCCTGTATTCTGATCTTCCTTTGCTTATGGATGAATAAAAGAATGTTTTGGCAAATGCGGTGTTTTGTTGAGTCTCCATTCTCTTCTGCACTCAGCCTCCCACTCATCCAGGGTCTTTGAAGCTCACTTTTCCATAGCGTGGCCTTCAAAGGAACCCACAGAAAAATGAACAATCATAGCCCTACTGGGCAAACATTCGTTCCTTTCAACCGTATCTTCAACTTTGTGGAGCGTTGATGCCCCTCGTAGGCTAGCCCTCGGGGTTTCCCTCCATTGAAGTCTACCGGTCACCGTTTGGCACTCCCAGCTTTAAGGAGTGTACCCCAGATGCTGTGGGACTGTCTCCACTTCGCCCCCGCAACCCTCTGGTCATGGGGAGGTGCTGCCCATTTTTTGACTGAACACTTAGTCTATTTTTTACTATGCTCGAGTAAGAACATCGCATAAGTCTGGACTGGCCATGTCTGCAGGACATTTGGGACCTGAATAAACTCTGCAATCTTCTTAATTAACACTAAAGTTTCAAGAAGATCACTTGGTCTTTCATCTTAATCCTGAATCAATAGAAACTGCCCTAAACCGGCGCGCCCCAAAACCGGCGCGCCATTTTCCGGCGTGGTACCCCCCCATGCCATTTTAGCCCTACACTCATAATCCTTTCAAAACTTTTGGGCCCAAAACCGGCGTGGTCTTAGCGCGCCGGTTTAACCTCAGGGCGCGCCAGATTAAACCATTGGGGCGCGCCGTATTAAGGGCACGCCGTATTAAACCCTTGGGGCGCACCGTTTTAAGGGTGCGCTGTTTTAAGCCATCTCTTTTGCCTTTGCATGCTGTATTAACCTCCGCCATGCACCCCGCGACCTGACCGCGTAGGTCGATCCGCGTGCGAGGGCGCACATGGGCGAGTTCAGGCTTCACACTTAACAATTCACTTCCCCCGGGCTGTGCGTGAAGAGAAAAGTAATGATGCCCCATGTTATCAGACGTGGACCTCGGAATCCCCGACATGGTCATGATCCGAACACATCTCGGGCCAATAGTTCATCAATTTGACCCATCCTTACCGGGATCCAACCCCGCACTTGTATTAAACTTGCCGTACCTATGGCAAACATTCGTACGGTTTGTCACCGTCTTTTACGCTACAAACACGGACTTTTGTCCGAACAAGAAATGGTCCGCAAGTGACCGACATGCACGCATCTATGAACGTTTATGCTCCATCGCGGGGTCTGTTTAAATGCAATCCGAGGTTTTGGCTCTCGCTTCCGTTATTATGAATCTCAGGCCGTAGGCCCCCCTTTTTCGGTGATTAATCAAGGATTTTCTCCTATCCAAGGGGATGTAATTAACTTCGTAGCCTTTATGGTACGACGGGTTCTCAATCCCGACACGAACCACACAATCGTCTGATTAGTCAGATCGAGCGCACCATCGGCTTCTTTCAAGTCCGCATAAATTGTCACCTTGGTGACTTGCACGCCCTCGCACTAATAAACCGAACAAACGAACAAAAGGACGAATGAACTAATAAAAATTAGCAATGCCCCGAAAGTGCGTCCACACCCTGTCAAGAAAGAATAAGGCATTTCATCAAACACCTTATAGTCATAGCATCAGAGAGAGAATATAAGCTTAATCAATATTCAGAAACCTTAATTTGATCAGATCAAACATATGGAGATATATCAGATGCTCAGATCAAACAGGGTAGGATAATGGCGGTGCTTCAATGCATAGATTTCATATGAGAACTTAAACACACTAGCATAGACCTTATACCAGTATGCTTAGACCTGAATAACCACAATCCCCAAATGTGCACAGACTTGAACACTGGACATGCACAGACCTTTGTATATGCTGAATGCAAGAAGTGCACTGACCTTGTATACATACAAGGCAAATGTACATGGACCTATGCATGCGTATGTCACAAAATGCACCGACTAAGTTAAGTGTAGACTAAAACATGCACAGACTTAGTGAGCATATATGCACAGACTTATATGCATGTGGTAGAAGGTGCACCGACCTTATGCATTGCAGTAAAACTATGCACCGACCTTGTAACATATGCCAAGCAATGTGCACTTACCTTAATATAAAATGCTGAAAACCTGCACCGACCTCAACATGCACAAGACAGAATGTGCATTGACCTCAGTTGAGGCTAAGGCAAATCGTGCACCGACTTTGTCTGCAGAAGGTGCAACTAGCACCGACCCTAGGTGCAGGTCCGAAGAGCTAACGTCGACCTTGATGCAAACAACATCAAGGTAACACAGACCTTGGTACGCGTTGAACCAGAAAATGCACCGACCTGCTACAGTGTGTGCACTGACTTTATATGCCAAACACCAAAATGTGCATCAACATTCACATACACAAAGGAAACCTTCACCGACTCTAGCGTGGGTTACACAAGATGTGCACCGACGCTAACAAGGCTAACACCAAATGTGCACTGACTCATATTGGACCAATGCAAAACATGCACGGACCTCATTTTCTTATTGATGCAAACATGCTCGGACTTTGAACGGAATGTGCTCTGACCTTGTATGGCCTAAGACTGACTATGCACCGACTTCATTATGTGCTAACATCGACCTTGATGCATGATACAGCAAGGTAACATCGACCTTGATGCATTACAATGTGAACTAACACCGACTCCATGTGTATGACATGCAGACTAACGTCGACCCTAGTATGCAAGTGCGATAACTAACATTGACTTTACATGAAGTTACACGCACTTAACACAGACTAGACTCAATCACTAATGCACCTGTATGCAAACTGACACATGTATACAAAATGATGATTTGACCACGTTTATGCCCTAATGCATGCGTTGACTTTGGTTGACCTGTTATTTTCATGACTTTTCATACTTTTATATGTGTGATGAGATCATTAATTCATTCATCAAGATTAAACATAGTGAGTCATAATATCTGACATAATATTGACATTTAGGCAAAACATTGACATCTCTGACATAATATTTGACATCATCAAAACCACAGAGACCCAACAATCTCCCCCTTTTTGATGATGCCAATATTATGAGGAGTCATTGCAATATGAGTGCATCATGCAACTTAGCCAGAGTATGCAGTACAACATATGTCAGATAGAATTAATGACTCACACTCACATTTATTTACACTCACATGTATTCTCCCCCTTTGACAACATCAAAAAGGGAAGGAATGAAGTAAAATGCAGACCAGTATGAATTCCAGAATTTATCTTCCCCCTTTGAAAAGCAATAGAGATAATAACCCTACTCCCCCTGAAGAAGTAAAGTATGTCAGAAATTTGAGAAATGATAACATGGATATTAACCAGATTATCAGAAACCATTAAAATCAGACTGTTTCTCCCCCTTTTTACTACCCTTGCAGCAATAAATCCTCAGAATAATCAACAGATGATTACCAACCAACAATGACACCCTTTGACAACAGCAAAAAGGAGGGAACATGAAGGATGCTGACATGATCTCGCCCTTTATGAATTAGTATGCAATATGATTCACTGACAAGGAAACTCCCCCTGAACAGATGCTTCTTTGTATCTTCAGCGTAGATGGAGTCTAATTAAATGAATGAGTAGTGAACCACATGGACATTTATAGTGGACAGTCAAGACAGATTGATTTCAATGATTTCAATTATTTAACAGTGAGATCAAATGAGAGCAATAAGAATTAAGCACATTCTGAAAGTCTCAAGAACAGTGAGAGTTAAACACATTCAGCAAGATTTTCAAAGAGTATACAAATTTCATAAATCTAAATATAGGAGATTTTTCAGAGTCTCCCATAATAAAGGTTTATGAATGAACTTTATTGGACTGCATGGTTTAAAGATGATGTATACATTGTTTGACAATAAAGTTATGTACTCATATCTGAAATCAAGATTTAATAAAAGTGAACCAAAAACTCATATTAACATCTTGATTAACCTCCTTTCATCTTACTCAATAAATTTCAGTGACTTCTTTAAGAATTACATTCATAAGTATTGAGGTTAAACAATCATGAAACCATTTGATTTTATCAAGGGTTATAGCAATTTATCCTTTGCATTCTTTTTCAGATTTTTTTGTGCTGTCCCCAATGCCTTTCCCTTGGTCTCGGTTATAAAAAAAAGTGGATAACTTTTGCTATTAAATCTTACGAGCAATCTAGTTCAGTACACACCTTAGAGCTAAAAGATATACGTTGTTTAGAAGCCAATATCCCTAAGTACTTAGTGTGACTAACAGTCATGCTTTAAAATTAAACAGAGTTAACTTTTCACCTCATGACATACCTTTTCTCATTTCTTTGATGAGTGAGATATGTTTCTCAGTGTATCAGCCATTGCTCTACCTGTTTTTCAATGATTTTAAGCAGAGTTAACTAAGACACCTCATGACACAGTCCTTTGGACATATGTTTCTCAGTGACCAAAGTCATTGCTCTTGCAAGATTTACCATATTTGACCCGTGGACATTTTCAAAAGGTTCAGATGTTTAAAGACAATACAGATTTCATGTATTTCAGCCAAATAAAGTCATGATTTCAACATTTTCAGATTTCAAAAGATTTGACAAGTCTTAACATGCACTAGTTGGTTAACGTTTATTAAAGTTGATTCATATATTTTCAAGGCATTTATGACCAACCTAAATGAATACATTAGATTTAAATCAATTTTATCTTTCAGACATTCATAAATCTGTATAATAGAAGATTCCTCATTGAATTGATGTTTCAGATTTATGAGCAAGGTATATAGCTTGAAGTCTTCCTAAAATTCAGATAGTTCAGAAACAATAATAGGAATAGAAAAAATTCCAAACACATGACCAGAGATTTCAAGACATTTCGTGTGGAGAATAGTAAACTGAATTTCAAGTATGTTAGGAAACTTCATGAAATATTCAGTAATTTTCAGCAGCAACCAATGAAACTTGATACTAATTGTTCAACAAATCAATTAATTCAGAGCTTTTTGAGAATCATATGGAATCAGTGATCTGGGAGCAATTACAGATGTTCAATGTTTGCCAAAGATCAATGTTTCAAATGAGTTCAGTAATTTGAAATCAGTGACATTCCAACTTGAGACAGAATCAACATAAATGTCAGTAAAGAAAATTGGATTTAAAAATGAGCTGGTAAATAGAATCAAAACTAGGAACAGTATTTGGCGGAGATTAGATCCAAGGATCTACTCACGTAAGATTTAACCTTCGAGATAGGCCTGACCTATCTTTCCAGCTAAATTCTTTTATATACTATCTAGTTGGTACAAGATGGCACACAATTGTTTCAAATGAGTCTCCCCCTTAGCAAGTCCAGAAGCAGTGTTCTCAAAGAATTGCAGTTGAATTGTCAATTGTTTAATGGACTTGAGATCAGATGAAGGCAAGAGAGACTAACTGATACCAATGTTTGAAAGAAATTGCTAGAAGAGCAAAGATAATCAGTATGGCCAAGGATAGCCAAACAGTTCAGGAATTTTGATGCTCCCCTTCAGCAAATGCAGCTAAGTAGATTTATGAATGGTGAGAGAGATTAGCTAAAAGGTATATAGAGCAGACAATCAATTTGATCAGACTTGCAGTGTTTAGAGAGAGTCATCATTCAGAGTTCAGGAAATGTGAATTAAACCAAGAAGCAAAACATCAGATATTCAGATGAGAACTCTGAGCATCGGTTGACCAGAATGGGAAATGTTGGTCGACCGAACTAGACGGAGTTGCAATAAAAATTCTTTATTGGAATTGAGCAATCACTCTATCTTTTTGGTATTTTCAACAAAGATGATATGCAATGAAATATGTATGCATATGCATTGATTACTTTTCACAGAATGCATTAATCCATCATACATGTATTGCAAAATTTTGTTTGATAGACTCCCCCTGACTTTATGCAATATGTGCAATGACTTTAAGCATGGGGTCTTATGACTGGACTGCCTATGTGCAAGATTACCCATGGTACTAGGCGGAGGACTTGATCTAAAGATCACCTCATACATGGTCAGAGATTCCAGATAGATTGCATCTGTCTTTTAGCAATTTCCATTTGATATACCTCTGGGTCATTCATGACAATGTGATGCAAATGCAGTCCTATCAGATTTTCAATGAATTATGCCAAACAATGTGTATCCATACAATTGACATATACAGTTCAGATCTGTGTACAAATATGCAAACTATGCTCATGAGTTTCTAAACTTTTCTATGTGCACATTTGACTCATGGTACTAGGTGGAGAACTTGGTCTAAAAATCATCTCACACATGGTTAGAACTTCCAATCAGACTTAATCTCCCCTTTAGTGTCAAACCATTTGATATACCATGCAGTCATGCATGAAAATACATAACAGTTTCAGAATATGCAAGACAATTCAATTGAATGTGCATATGTGAAAATGTATGCAGACATGAAATTTCATGTATTAAAATTTATTTCATCTCCTTCTTAAACATGCAACCAGTTGAAGCATAGTTAAAACATAAATGCATGCTGATTGGAAATGAATTCAGCATATCTTCAATGAATATGTGCATACACAGCTCAAAGTATGAACAAATAAACTCATGTAGCTCAATGCTAATAACAAACCATATAAGGATCTTGCATGCATGACACCTTTGACTGAACTGATTTAACATGATATGCAATTAAAGTAGATTTCTTAGAAATTCAATTGAACAAATGTTAAAAATTGCATAACATTACCTGAATGAGGTTTTACCAACTTGGGTGCCTTGGTTTATTTAACCCCCTTATTATTTCCCTCCAAGGCACACCTGTAAAAACTGAACCTCATTTTGCATAGACAGGTACCCAAGATGTCTTGGGAAATGACATTAGCACCTCTGAATGGTGCCCTCCACAGTTTTTGAGCATAAGAATAATCAAATTTCATCATGAAATAGGTATACATAGAATGTCCAAACTGACCATAATAATGGCATGATGCAACAATTTTAAAATTCTCTCTATGCACATTACTGTAATCATGGAATCTATGATCATTTTCATGGAAATTTCTGTTTACAAAATGAGCATTCTGGTTACTAAAACCAGTCATCCAATAATTAGCAACTCTGTGGCCTGGCTTTCCACATTCAAAACATGTAATAGATTTTTCTTTAAAATCAATTTTATTCCTATCAAAACCTTTTTTATTTACAGGGAATTTACCAGGTTCGAATTCAATCTATTTCCCTGTGCATGCCAACATTGAGCAACAATGTGGCCTAATTTTCCACAATTAAAATGGTGAGCATTCTTTTTCGGATATGCATGAAACTTCTTAGCATTCAGGTCATCTTATTTCATTATTCTACATTCATGCATGAGATGACCTATCTTATGAGAGTAAAAATGTTGAATTCTTTTATTCTGAACAAAAGAGGATTTCTTAACCTGAGAATTTCTAACATGAATTCTATCAGTTTTCAAATCATCCTTCTTCATCACAAAACAATCAGCCATCTCATGACCCAATTTTCCACAATAAAAATATTGAACATTCTTTCCTTCAATATAGAGTGTCTTGGCCTGAGATTTTTCAGCATGCAATTTATTTCTCTTCCTTTTTAAATTTTCTTTTTCTGATTTTTCTTCTGTTTTATTTTCTGAGTAGCAAGTTATTTTGGGGATTGACTTGAAGTATCAGTTACATCAGAGCTTTGTACAAAGGTGGTGTATAGCTGATTTCTAATAACTCCCTTAATTGCAGAATTGCAACTAATCCCCTTTCTTGAATTATAATCCTCACATTCCATGACAACTTTTATTTTTCTTTTATTTTTATCAGATTTGGATGGTGAGTTTTTCAGATCATGAATTTTGTTTTCTAGGAAAACAATTTGTAATTCATAACTGGCAATCTCCTGTTCACTGCAATTAACACATTCACTTAGCACTTTGTTTGCAGTTTTATATTTCTCAAGTTCTTATTCCAGATTGCTCAATTTTTCAGATTCTTCTTTGCAAGCAGTTTTTCCCTTTTCTAATGCAAGAAGTCTTTCAGATATAGCAGTGTTTAATTGCTTCAGTTGTTCATTTTCTTTTACTATTTGTTCATTCTGAACCAGCTCATTAAGTAGGATTTGATCATCTCCTAATGATTTCAGTTTATTCTCCAGTTCAGAAATCTTAACAGCAAGTTCATTATTTTTATTTTTTAGCAAGAAAATTTGTTCTTTATGATTGACAAGTTCAGCTTGATTTTCTTCTTAAACTCTTTTACCCTTTTCATTATTCTCTACAATCTGTCTTTTGTAGATTTCATTCTCAGACTTCAGTTCATTCATTTTTGAAACTGCATTTTCAAAACCTTCCAATTGTTTCTTATAATTCTGAATATCAATCAAACAAACATCATGAGACATTTCCAGTTTTGAACAATTTTCACAAGATGAATTAGAGCATTTTTTATCAACATTTTTCTTTAATTTTTTATTTTCTGACTTCATTTTCTCATACTTCTCAAGCAAATCATCATACATATCTACTAATTCATCAAAAGAAAAATCTGTTGATTCAGTGCTTACCTAGGATGCTGTTTCTTCAGTCTGATCCCTTCGATTGGCCATCAGGCACTCTTCTTTTTGCCCCTCATGAATAGATATGACTTTGTCCATGATCTCTTTTCCAGATGTACATCCTGCAATACAGGGAAACATATCAATGTTCACTGAATCTCTCAGAGTGTTAAAAACTATGCCATTCTCTCTGTCTTTTATCCTATCCTCTTTAGACCATTTGGTCTGATTTTGAGGTAATTTATGTGGGCCTTTTGATATGAGACTCCATAATTTTGGATTAATGGAGTTCATATATGTACAAAGGCCACCAAGCCATGAATTAAGATTGCAACCGTTGAAGATAGTAAGAGATGCCATTGAAAAATAATTGAGCTGATTCAGTTTTTATCAGCTAGAAAGCACTATATAAAAATGCACTGAACTAAAAGCAGTAAAACACCAAATCAACACAGCAAAGCACCTAATCACAAATTAGTAGGATCCTTTGCAGATTGTTGGATCTGGACAGTCATAGAACCGCTCTGATATCAATTGTTAGTCTGTTAGGACTAGGTGCAATGGTGCACACACGGATTTAGAGGGGGGGTGAATAAATCACTCTTTAAAATTCTACCCAACTTTAAACTCTAATTGATCAGTAAGCTATGCATAAGCAAGAATGATTAAACTCTCCTGAAATGATAACTAATTAACACTCAAAACAATAGCGGTGAAAACACCTTAGCAGATCTAATCAGTTGATAGTAAACTGATCAACAATGCTTTTATGTAGCCTTCTTATCAGATCTGATCACTTAGATAAAATGAATCAGTTAAGTGTACGTGAAGTCAAAAACCAGTCAGTCAGGACTGTTAATGAGATCGTTCCTAACATGCATCTACCAGATGACAGATAGAAATCAAACCACAGTAGAGAATATATTTTTAGGTGGTTCGGTCCTCCAGACCTACATCCACCCTACACTTAATCCGAGTGTGTCTTCTGCTGACAAACAGCTTGAACAGCTCGGCATTACAACTTGCTTACATCCGCTGGGCATCACAGCTTGCCATCCGCTGGGTGACATAGCTTGCCATCCGCTGGGCGACACAGCTTGCCATCCGCTGATACACAGCTTCGCAAAAGTATGTAAAATGGAAAACAAGGATGATAAAATTCAGCAACGGAAAGCTGACATTAAAACCAAAACAAACAAGCTCACACAGGAGCACTGTGTCTTGGATTTGATCCAAATAACACAGAACATAAAGATCCTCAGATCTGGACTTCTGAATGCTTCTTGCTCACGAGCTCTTCAAACCAGCACCTCTGCTTCTATCTCCCTCTCTCTTTCTCTTTCTCTTTTTTTGTAGCTCTCTATCACTCTCTCAATCTCCCTTGTCTACTCTTCTCTACTGCTCTCGCTCTTTCTCTTTTCTCTCAGACTCTCCTCTTCTACTGCTCTCACTCTTTCTCTTTTCTCTCAGACTCTCCTCTTCTACTGCTCTCGCTCTTTCTCTTTTCTCTGAGACTCTCCTCTTCTGCTGCGCTGACTATTTTCTGCTTTTGCTATCTTTTTCCACACTCTCTTTTCTTCCTCTAACTCGATCTCTCTTTTCTTCTCAGCAATTCTATCTCTCAAACTCTTCAACTTTTCTTCTGATCTATCTCTCCACTTTCTGCTGCTCTCTCTTTTCTTCTCTCGATCTCACGATCTCCCTCTTCTTCTTTATGCCTTGTTCAGCTTTTCCTTTCTTGCTTATCTAACTGAATTGGGCAATCTGCCCCCCTTTTATATGATCCAGGAGATGGGCGCATTACTACCACGTTTCCCACCCAATTCTTCAAGCATATATGATCCAGACCTTTCCACGTGTCACCACAACTGCACTTTTACTTTCCACGTTGCAGGATCTCCAAGCTTGACTCCACCATGGATCATGTGCCTGTAGCTACCTTGGATCACGTGTCTACTTAAGTTGAGTCTTGAACCACGTGACTCCATTAGGTGTAAAGCACCCTGCTCGAAACTGGGTCCTTTAGTTGACTTAACCCTATCAAGAAAGAATAAGGCATTTCATCAAACACCTTATAGTCATAGCATCAGAGAGAGAATATACGCTTAATCAATATTCAGAAACCTTAATTTGATCAGATCAAACATATGGAGATATATCAGATGCTCAGATCAAACAAGGTATGATAATGCAGATGCTTCAATGCATAGATTTCATATGAGAACTTAGACACACTAGCATAGACCTAATACCATTATGCTTAGACCTGAACAACCACAATCCCCAAATGTGCACAGACTTGAACACTAGACATGCACAGACCTTTGTATATGCTGAATGCAAGAAGTGCACTGACCTTGTATACACACAAGGCAAATGTACACGAACCTATGCATGCGTATGTCACAAAATGCACCGACTAAGTTAAGTGTAGACTAAAACATGTACATATTTAGTGAGCATATATGCACATACTTATATGCATGTGGTAGAAGTTGCACCGACCTTATGCATTGCAGGAAAACTATGCACCGACCTTGTAACATATGCCAAGCAACATGCACTTACCTTAATATAAAATGTTGAAAACCTGCACCGACCCCAACATGCACAAGACAGAATGTTCATCGACCTCAGTTGAGGCTAAGGCAAATCGTGCACCGACTTTGTCTGCAGAAGGTGCAACTAGCACCGACCCTAGGTGCAGGTCCGAAGAGCTAACATCGACCTTGATGCAAACAACATCAAGGTAACACAGACCTTGGTACGCGTTAAATCAAAAAATGCACCGACCTGCCACAGTGTGTGCACCGACTTTATATGCCAAACACCAAAATGTGCATCGACATTCCCATACACAAAGGAAACCTGCACCGACTCTAGCGTTGTATACACAAGATGTGCACCGACGCTAACAAGGCTAACACCAAATTTGCACCGACTCATATTGGACCAATGCAAAACATGCACCGACCTCATTTGCTTATTGATGCAAACATGCTCAGACTTTGAACGGAATGTGCTTTGACCTTGTATGGCCTAGGACTGACTATGCACCGACTTCATTATGTGCTAACATCGACCTTGATGCATGATACAACAAGGTAACATCGACCTTGATGCATTACAATGCGAACTAACATCGACTTTACATGAAGACATACGCACTTAACACAGACTAGACTCAATCACTAATGCATCTGTATGCAAACTGACACATGTATACAAAATGATGATTTGACCACGTTTATGCCCTAATGCATGCGTTGACTTTGGATGACCTGTTATTTTCATGACTTTTCATACTTTTATATGTGTGATGAGATCATTAATTCATTCATCAAGATTAAACATAGTGAGTAATAATATCTGACATAATATTGACATTTTGGCAAAACATTGACATCTCTGACATAATATTTGACATCATCAAAATCACAGAGACCCAACACGAGTCAGAGAAACGTAGGAAAACCTGACATCCGCCAAGACAATGCACCTACCAACATAGGTCTTAAACAACAGGGCATCTAGAGAGACACCCACACCAGCCTTACAAGACGGCACCCCAAACACGGTCGGTGACTCTACTCGCCCGATTTAGCACGACCTGCCAATGCCTACGCACCAAGACATGACGAGGGACAACCACATAGCCCTCACTGGCAACTCTACTGCCAACGGACAAGACGCTTCCGAGGACTCCCGAACGTACCTCGAAAATCATGAGCACAAAGAAGCATAATTACAACAGGGAAAACAACAAAATTGAACATGAACATGACATATGAAAACTAAAAATCCACGTGCACCTTCCACATAGTGAGCACGACAACCCCACCCGGTCAAGTGCCTCATGCACACCGGGAACCCTAACTCGCCAGGTGAGTGGGACGTTGCAAAAGATGGTTGGAACTGGGACGGTCGCCATGGGCAATCGCGAGCCACAAGACCAACCTGACCATACCTACAACACTCCATCTCAGCTTCATCCATGGCACACGGCCTGCCCGTGCGTAACCTGCCACATCACGAACACTGTCCTAGCTGCTCACTCACACCCTGCCGTAGTGGTCAAACTTCTGGATGTTGAGTAGCCACTGTAGACACCTGCTCCTCCTACTACTGGCACCTCCTGCCAAGCCTGCTCCTCCTTAACAACCTAGACATTTGATTGAACCTCGACCCCAAAGGGAATGAACTCAAACCAGGAGACGGAAGAGACATCGAATCCCAGTCAGTGGTTCGCCATGTCAAGGCTGGACCCTTCAACCAATATCTTGCTAGCAGCACCTTATCATCCTCGGCACACTCCATAGACCAGAACACTCATTCCAACGCACCAATCCACGATCTCGCTGCATCAGGATCCCCCTGGCCTCCAAACATCGGTTGTAACACTGCAGAAACTCTCGCAAGAGATGTCCACAGCCACCATGCGACGAACTGCCCTTGCCAGCCTCCTGACCACGGTGCTGACTCATCTGCCACACCACGAACTCATACATGCTGGCACAAAACTCGACCTGACCCGGCACACCCGAGACCACTACCTGTAGATGAAAAGACTTGCCACTCGGCTTCTCCGTACTTAGCTCCACCTGATCCCCTCGCCGGCATTCCTGACAAAGCTCGAACTCGCCTCCTCGGTGCCAACTAACCCTTAACATAAATGCGGAAAGCGATGAGGGAGGGTTCAATAAAATGAAACACTTAAACTAGCTGACGACTGTACTAGACTATCTGGACTCACAATTACTACATTGTCTCGAATTCCCATGCATTTCCATAACCATGCTCTAATACCAACTGTAACGAGGAATAACCCGATACCATTCGAATCCTGGCCCGCCACCCACGAGTCGGAAGGTTCGGAAGGGTTAAAGGGTTGGTGTGGTCATGCATTGAAATTATAAACAATAGCAGGCAAGTAAATCATCAGAATTAATCTATAGTTCTGACAGAAATAAAATTATATTTTATAACAATTAAATAATTATATAGTCTAGTCCACAAGTACAGTCAGGGAAAAGAAATGTACATTGCCCCGGGGCACACCCCGGTAACCTGGCAAGCTGGCCACTAACGAACCTCCGACAGGAACGCTCCACTCCTAGGAGAACATTGCACCTGAAAAGTAGGGGGTGAGCCTCATCTCATTGGCTCAATAGGGGTCTCATGGGTCCCCACCACAACGAAAGTGATAACAGAAGTGCAACGATATAAATAACAACAGTAAGGAAAGCAGTAAAAACAGCAACAATAGAAACAACAGAGTAAGAACGTCGGTACGACACAACGACAACCACTAGAACTAGAAGACAGTCAACCAGGGGAACACACACAGACACTCTACACAACCCCGACCCCACGGTCGGACAGTCCATCCTTGCCGACGGAACCACACACTTGGCCACACGGTCGACCACATGCTGAACCATCACCCTCGAGAGAATCTCTCAATCCTGAACTAGAACCAGCGGAAGAACCACTCCCCCCCCACACACACGGGGCAACACCAGCCCAACGGCCGGAAGACTACGCGAGGGGGAACAGACTAAGCCGCTAGAACAGTAACTACATGGAGAGCAACCCGCACTGAAACCTCTCAGGTGACAGGAGCACTGCCCCACTAACAACGAGATCGGATGCGTCCTCCGATGACTTACACTGCAGCGTCAAGTGTCTCCCTACTCACCCTCCGATGAAAAATGAGACACGGTACACTGTACCACAGAACAAGGACTAGTCGGGGTCGTGCTCGTCAGCACTCGTCCACTGCCCCCGACCACATGTGCATACACAGACCATCTAGTCTAGGTCGGTCCTCTAGCTGGTTTTCCCCCCAGCCGGACTCAGGCTGCAAAGGCAAGGGGCCCTCAGGTAACCGGCCTACAAACCTCTACACGGGGCAAACCTCCACCACTCCCAGGTGGGTCGGCACACAACGTGCCTAGGTCAGCTACATCTAGTGGGTAGAGTCACAAAACGTGAACACGGAAGGTCACACATGCGCCCATTACGAGTAATACGGAGTACCAGGTGGCTCGGGGCCACCAAACTCTGGACAGACAACTAGACCTACTAAATCCAATGGTCCTTGAGTCACGAGACTCGGGTCAAGACCGTTGTACAGGGACGGCTCCATGCCATCAATCTGCCCTAATCCTAGGTCATTAACCACGGTGAAAAGAAGCCTCAAGATAGCTCGGAACCGCCGAGTTCATTCCCTTTTCCAAGGGAACCCAAGAAAACCTCCAATCCCAGGTTGGGTCACGAAATTCACAGTTCATAGGCCATACACGTGGCCTACACAAAAACCATTTTTCGATGAAGCTAGAATCGTACGAGAATAGCCCTCCGCATTCACACCGATCCACGGTGACTCGATTAAGCGAAGCGCGAAAGCCCAAATCACACGAGCTCACCTAGACCTCAAAACCCACTGGAATGCTAATCGAGTAACACGGTACCTCTGGACACCCAAAAACACGATCACGGTATCCACGGAATCCACGGGACACTCACGGGGCTAACAGGAATCAAATAGGTCGAACACAAATCATTCAAAATCATAAACGACCCAAACGGAACACCCAAAATAGGTGGCGGTCATCCCACGGCCGCTGCCTAGAGGTGGCAACAAGGTGGCGGTCTCAAGAAGACCACTACCTGAGAAGGCGGTCTCGAGGGGACTGCCACCTACCAGAGGCGGTCTCCATAGGGCGGCCATCTGACAGGGCACACCCCAACAGACACCGACAGAAGGCGGTCTCTTGGGGGCCGGCCCCTGCAGAAGGCGGTCGAGGCAATGCCGCCTTCTACAGTCTGCCTCGAAGACTCTGTGTTGACTCCCTGAGGTGGCGGTCTTCACCTGACCGCCCTCTCCAGAAGGTAGTCAGTTGCAAGGCCGCCACTTCCAACTGACTTACGGGTCAAGAGGCGGTCTCCAGCAGATCGCCAACCCACCCGGAGGTAAGTGGCGTCCTCTGGTACGACTGCCTCTTGCTTCCAGGCCCGAAAACGACGAACTCCACATAAAACTCCATTCCACGCCCCAATCACACCCATATGAAGAGAAAAATAAGGGGAAACCCTTCCCCAACCTATCTAGCACCGAGAGGACCCATTCAAATCACAAAAATCATGCCGAATTGAAGGAACCGCCTCACACCCCAAAACATGCGATGTTGACCCCGGCATGAAATAAACCTACACTCGACCTCACCTCGGCCTATAAAATGCGAGGAAAGGAAGTACAATGATGTGACACCACTATGGGGTGATAGTCACAAGACCGAAGCACCTTGGACTTTAACAAGCAAGCACAAATCACAATAGAAACAGAACGAAATTGGCGGCCACTCACCCGACACTCACCCAAATCCCGGGGTAACTCGGCGATCCCGAGTGGAGGTTGTGAGGGCTGGGACCTTGCTGGTAGAGGGCCAGCAAGGCCAAGGGTTTTTTTTCCAAGGGTTTGGAGGTCCAACTCAATGGGGTCGACCTGGGTGCCGAGGGCACGGGTCACACTCTCTTCCACGGCGGGCACTCGAAGCAATGGAGCTTGCGGACCTGGCACTCACTCTCACGGGCCAGCGGAGCTATGAGCTGATATTGAAAGAACAAGGCACCAAATATGAGCAAGGGATAGAGCACTTACTCGATCAGCTTGAAGAAACCGGTCCCACTCGGAGACGTGGGTGAGCGGGGAAGCGTGGGTTCCCCACACGCCGCGCCGGTGTAGCTTCGACCTGTTCAAGGTTTTACATCACTACGCCCCATGGAAGGGGGTTGAACTTGGGGAAGGGAAACCAAAATTACATTCAAACACTACCTCCCACAGGGAGGGGCTGTAAGCTGGCCAGGCGGGGATGGGAGAGTGAAGCTAGGAACTAAATGAAAGGATGATGACTTTTCTGTCCACTCTCTGGAACAGAGGATAGACATTTGGTGTCGGCACTGCTGTGGACTCCCTCGAGCTCCACTGGCGATGAAACCAGTGGCAAAATCTTTGTAGTTGACTCAGGAGGACGTCCAATTTTTGGGGGAATTTCTGAATGACGGCGATGGTCGGGGCAGGGTCGTGAACAGTGAATCTGCTTTCTGGTTCTGACAGCTATGGTACCACTGTAGCAGGAAGACAAGGTCACCACGGGCGCTCCTGATCTATGATTCAGGCAAGGCTGGAGTCTATGGATTATTTGTCAAGTTCTCTTCGAACGGAGATCCACGGGGATGCTGGAGGAGGTTGGAGTAGACAGAGACAGCCCGAACAGTGATTGAGTGTCTGTTCAGTCCCAAAGTGGACAGAACAACGCACCTAAGGGAGGAAATTGAGAACTCTTAGCTCCGAATGCCGAACGGGATGCCGCTTCTTGGTACTGGAAGAAGACGTGTAGAAGAAGCTCTCAGTCAAGCCCTGCCTCCAGATCTTCAAGATGATGGCCATGGGAGCCCCTGCAAGCCGCTTCAGGTTGACTGTCTGGTAGCAAATGCGTAGTCCTGCGGTGAAGACTCCTCTCGGCAGCCACGAACTCAGACGGAGGCGGGACCACCACCGTCGTAAAGAGGACTGGAGATGCTTCCAAAGGTTCCTCTTGTGCATCCATGGGCACCGAGATGAAGTCAGGGTTGGCTCTGCAAGACGCTGGATCTCTGCGGGTCCTCAGCTGCGAACAGGACCTTTGTTGTAGCTCCAAGTAGACATATGATGGGGTAGGGATGGTGCTAAATGGTGAAGAGAGGTGGTGGAATGGTAGGAGGGGATGTGGAGGAGGTATGTAATGAGAGCTATGGTGGAGCTAGAAGGGTTGGGGAGGGGAGGGGTGTAGGGAGGCTACTAGTTCACTGCACTAGGTGGAGGTGGGAAGGGGAGGTGGAGGAAGAACAAAGTTGATGGAGGAGGAGAGTGGGGGGCAACCAGATCAAGGGGGGGCTCTCCTTGGGTCGACCTAGGGTATGGAGGATGGGAGAGGGGAGAGAAAATTCAAATTTTGGTCTAGGGAGGGGTGGGTTCAGCCTTGGGAAGGTGGAAGCTTGCTTGGGAAGGGAAGTGGGTAGTTGAGAGTTGGATGGTGGAGCTAGGATTGGGTGGGGATCTCTTGGGGTTAGGGTTGAGTAAAGGGAGGGGTGTGGGGAGTTGGAGTAGCCTTAATGGAAGGGGGAGGAGAGAGAAAGTAGGTGGGAGGGTGAGGAGAGAGAGAAGGGGGCGAACCCCATAGAGAGAGAGAGAGGGTATGGGAGGGCTTCTCACCCAAGGTTTCTCACCCTATCTAATGGAGTCTCTCCACTAAAGAAACTTTAATTTTGGAACTCAAAATATGGCAATTTCATTAGCTTAAAATGGGGGGAATGGGGTCCTATATATAGGCAACCCACATTTTACAAAAAGTCCCTGACTCTTGCTACAATGACAAAAAACCAAGGGGATAGGGGGCGCCCCTGGACCTAGCCCAATGAATTGGGCCCATTAACTAATCTAATCAACCCTATGACACTTAACTTAGGTAGATGACTCATTAACCTAGGTACTGGACTCAAATAAAAGGAGAATTACAATGATATGACTCAAATAAAATATGAAAATACAACATATGACTCAAAATAAATGACTAGACCATGTCGGCGCTTCCGGGGTGAGGAGACGAGCCGTGAGTGTGGACACGAGAGGTGATGTCCCCATCATACAAGGGCCAGGGATCCGCCCCCCTACCTCCACCGACGATTACCCATGCCGAGGACGCTGATTCCTCGTAAAATGCCGCAAGAACCACTAACGGCGCCCCGAACTCGCAGACGAAGCTCGCCGCGCCCCCACCGCCTCGATCCACGCCCATCCACGCCGCTCCTCGCCCGCGCGCCACCTCCATCTCGCCCACCTCTGCCATGGTCGACTGCCCCGCAGAGAAGAGAGAGAGAGAAAGAGAGAAACGTGAGGGAGAGGGAGAGAAATGAGATGGGGAGAGAGGAAAAGGGGTTTAATATTTATAGAAAATCCAAAAAAATCTAAAAATTAGGGAAATCATTTTCCCGATCCTCGGAACACACTCTTCGCGCCTGCAGCGTCTCGGAGCCCGACAACATGACCGTTCACCCTACATAGGGTTCCGAAGGCTCGTCAGACGAAAAAACCCCAGTAACTACAAAACACAATCTGAGACCCACGAAAGTGCTCCGAAACCCACGGATTCTGATATGAAATATCTGAGACATTATAATTATGGCCTCCCAGATGGAGGTGGCCATCCCCGATTCTCAGGCAGTCACCATGCTGGTGAACAATGCCACCCTATAGTTTAGGGCCATCCTGATGCTTAGCGAGCTCCACACTTTCTCACAACTTTACAATTGAGCTTGGATCGTCCAAGCTCAAATGAAGGATGCCATCCTGCCACCCTTCTTTGAGACCCGCACTAGAAGCCAGAAAGCTCTAGCCATTCCCACCACCAAAGGGGTTAACATGAATGAGCAAGTAAATGCCTTTGGGCCGCCTTTTAGGCCCAACAATCGTCAAACTTCACAATCCAATCAGGCTGGTCCCAACCAAGGTCATGCAGGTTTGAAGATGTACTCCAACGTTCCTCCACCACAAAATTACACACGGGCTGGTACTAGACGAGCCTCATACCCACCGTTATCCAAATCATTGGGTGACATCTTTTTTGCTCTCATGTCTTCTCAGGCCATTCAACTACCTCCTCAGAAAGATTGGGTTCGTCCCAATGTTGATACCTCCAAGTATTATCCGTACCACCACACTCCTAGGCATGATATCTATAACTGCTTCCAATTCAGGGATTGGGTGTACGATATGAATGTGAAGGTAGAATCAACTAGGCCGATGTCAAGATTGCCACAGGCAACCTCAAGAAGCCTAATAGGGACCTAGGCAATGTTTAAAATCATTTGCCCTCTCATCAACCAAGTAAGGATCCATCGAGCTCCAAGCAGCATGAGAGAGTGAACATTGTCATAGGCCTAGAACCGTACGTTCTTAAAATATCCCAGATGTGGGGTGTTGAAGGTTCTTCCGATTGGTATGAATGCTTTGAAGTAGAGGTTGAGGAACCGTGGGTCGATGTTAATGCGTTCACGTAGGGGTCCCAACCTTGGACATTAACCACCCCTCCCATTCACTCATCAATGCCTCATCAAGGCCCTCTCACATTGATAACACCCCCACGGCCTGCATTCCAAGAATTAACCGCTCCTAAGAATGTCATGACTGAGTAAGAGCGCCCCCTAGTTTTGTTGAATCCCCCGTAACCTAAGCTAACCCCTCCTCCCGTTCTCACTACTCCTGTTGAAGAATCAGCTTCCCTCTCATTCATAGTCGGGTCCCCTCCCTTGCAACTTATTCTCCCGAAACTTATGGAACCGGAGGTTTTGAAGGAAGCTACCCTCAACGTCACTCTCCAGAACTGTATCATCCCCCCATCCCAAAGGCAACCCCAGCCTGAGGAAGGGGCGAACTCCCAAACTCCCCTGGTAGAGTATGACATTCTTCAACACTTGGATAGGACCCCAGCTAAGGTTTCCATTTTGGAACTTATCAAGAGGTCCTCTTCTCATCAATCCACTCCACTCCAATTCCTACAAAGGATAACCGTCAATGAGGATGTCCCAGCCAATGGCGTGTCTGACGCCATCCTAGCCACCACCCAGTGTCCTTCCATCTCCTTCTCTAACAAAGTCTTGGCTCCGCCCAAGAGTAGGTCACTCCTGTTGTGCCTCACTGTCACCCTCAATGGAGTTAGGGTCGATTCCACCCTAATCGACACGGGAGCTTCTGTTAATGTGTGCCCCATGAAAACCATCAAAAAGATCGAGTTAAGAGAAGAGAACTTGGAGGAGGTGTGCACCACCATTGCTGCATATGACAACTCGAGAAGGTGTGCTAAGGGCAAGGTAACCTTACAGCTTGGCCTGGGTCCTGTGGTCATGTCTTCGAACTTCTTTGTCCTTGATGTCGACTCAATGTACAAAGCCATCTTAGGGCGACCTTGGATTGAACAAACCTTAGGGATCCCATCAATTGCCCATCAATGCTTCAAGTTCCCCTACAATGGGAGAGTGATCAAAATCAAGAGCATCCCGTTGGTGGAAACCCTCAATGTCATCACCTCCGAACAAATTATATTCATGACCATCCCAGACAAAGGAAAGAAACCCGTCCTCTCCATAATGGGTGCTGTAGGGCCGGCAGCCCTTTGTCATGCAAGCCATTCCATCCTTCTTTTTTTTATTTTATGAAACCCTGTCTAGAGGTGAAATGGAAATTGCTCCTCGACAAAGGAAACACTTCGCCATTAGACCACTAGGAGGTTAATTTTATTGAGAAAAACATCAAATGAATATTACATGATACGGATGCTAGGCATACCTAGCTTATCCAACCGAGCTGCACCCTTGATATTCGTGGGTAGCTCATGGGAGGAAAAGAAAGAATTACATTTATTGGTGCATGCTAGAGAGGCTAACAAATCAGCAACAACATTTGCTTCTCTAAAGATATGAATGACTGAGTCCCTTTGAGAGAGAAGTTCCCTGATTTCTCTGACATATGTAAGGATAGTCCATGGGCAGTGAGCTTGCTTGTTGATGATTTGCACAAGGATTTTGGAGTCACATTCAATCAAGGTCGGATGAGAGGTAACCATTCTAAGGTATTTGAATCCATCTAAGAGAGCTCTAGCTTCAGCAATAATACTGTTGGAAGCCCCATAGAAGTGGGAGAACGCAATGACAATTTCACCTTTAGAATATCTGATAAGATCACCCCCACCTGAAGTACCTAAATTCTTGCTGGCACCATCGGTATTCAGTTTAAGCAGAGGCCATGGCGGACAAACCCATTTGACAACTTTCAGTTTGGGATTTTTAGTAATGCCTCCTTTTATTCCAAAATGGGAAAGAGTGAGCTTCCTGCTGGAATTTTCTTCCCTTAAATCCGACAGTTCACAAATTGTTTTGGCTTCGGCGACAATGCTGTGAAGAAGACTAATCTTAGAAATATGCTTGTCTTCATATTTGGCCAAATTACTCACGGACCAAAGTTCCCACATGGTGTAACCAATGACAGCCAAGGAGAATAGACCATACTTAGATTTCAGATTTAGCAGAGAAACCGAACTGAGAATCCTGAATCTGGCAGAGAAGCCTTCAAACTGCAGCCCCAGGGCCGAAAGGGAAGACCAAGTAAAAGAGGCTATGTCACTGTCAATAAAGATGTGTTGCAAAGATTCCACTTGAGGCTGGGAGCAGCAATGGCATTTGGAGCACAGTAGAATACCCAGGGCCTGTACATTGTAGTCTGTGGGTAAGCAGTTACTTACAATCTTCCAAAGGAGCATAGAGATTTTGGTTGGCAACCATTTAGACCAAAGTCTGGACCAAGGTAGTTGACCCTGCGCATGATTGCTGTTGGTAATAAATTTGTATACTGAAGAAACTACACAGTGGCCCGATGATGAGAGGGACCAAACCTCCTGGTCCTACAGCTGGGAAAGAATAGTAGCTCTGATAGCAGAGGAAATGTCAGTGGGTAAATAGGTGTTTATAACCTGAGTTTCTTCAGGTGTCGGATGCAGAATGCATTGGCTGACAGTAACCTGGCTGTTGGGTATAGCAGCCATCGGGGTAAATAAGTACAGGGGCTGGTTACCCAGCCATGTATCCCTCCAGAAACTGGTGGAGCTCCCATCACCGATGATGACTTTTTTATGTTGAGCAATGAAATTTCTGGCTTGAATCCAACTTTTTCTGCCATGGCCTTTCATGTATTTAAATGTCACATCTGTAATATGGCACTCCTTGATGTGTTTGGCTCTGAAATAAATAGCCCACATAGAATTAGAATGTAAAGCTCTCCACAGCATTTTCACCCTCAACGCTATCTCCAAATGTCTCAGGGACATTATACCCAAACCACCTTGGCTAACTGGTCTGCAGATGGAGTGCCAGGATTTCCAATGATGTTTTGTCCCATGAGAAGAAGATCCCCAGAAAAAATTTGCAAAGGATCTGTCCAGGTTTTGGTGGATGTCAGTTTGAAGAGGGGAGGAGGCCAAGGTGAAGATCGAGATTGAAGTCAGCACATGTTTGATGAGGGTTAGTTTAGCTGCCTGGGAAAGCAATTTCACTTGCCAACCCTCCAATCTCTTCTGAATAGAAGATATCAGCCCGGCAAAGTATACTTTTTTGCTCCTGCCAAGAGTTAGAGGGAAGCCCAAGTATTTGTGTGGAAATGAATGCTGAGAAAAACCAGTATAAGCTTTTATCCGATTAATAGCAGCAAGATTGGGTTTTTGATGCATAAAAAAACCACTCTTCCCAACATTAATCGACTAACCATAAGCTCTTTCATAAGCCTGGAGAGTTTTAATTAACCTTCAGACAGAATTCATAGAAGCATTACTGAAAATGAGTGTATCATCTGCAAACAATAGGTGAGATACATTAGGGTAGCCCCTGGGGACAGCGTACCACCCAACATTTCCAGTAATGAAAGCTTTTTTCAAAAATCTACTAAGCACTTCTTCTGCTAATATAAAAAGGGATGGAGCGATGGGATCTCCTTGGCGAATTCCCCTTGAAGATTTGAAAAAGCCTGCCAAATCACCATTCAGTAGCACTGAAAACCAACAATTATTCAACATTTTCTCAATGAGGTTGATAAAATTCAGACTGAATCCAAATTTTCTCAGAACAGCATAGAGGAAATCCCATTCAAGGTGATCATATGCCTTGGCCATATCTAGCTTAAACATAACATTACCCCATCTGGTCTTTCTGCCCAGCTCATGAACCAGTTCTTGAGCTAAAGCAATATTTTCCACTATTTGTCTACCTTGAACAAAAGCTGAATGTTCCAAAGATATAAGTTTTGGCAGAAGTGTAGCCAGCCTGTTATTGAGGATAGTGGAGATAATCTTGTAAAAGAAGTTGCATAAGCTGATTAGGCGAAATTCTGAAATGTCCATAGCATTGTGTTTCTTAGGAATAAGCGCAATGATAGAAGCTGTGACAGTTCTAGGTAGAGGCTATTGAAAGATGAAAAACTCTTGCACTGCACTGAAAACCAGGGTATCAATAATTTGCCAGGATTTTTGAAAGAAGGCACCAGTGAGCCCATTTGGACCAGGGGCACTGTCTGCAGACATTTTAAAACCACATCCCTGATCTCTGATGCACTAGGGATAGCACACAGACACTCATTATCTTCCAAGTTGATCAGTGTAGGAATGCAATCCAGAATGCATTCATCTATGTAATGATCCTGCGAAGAGAAAGCATTCTGAAAATGTCTGACAACTACGCTTTTCATTTCTTCATGGTCTGCTGTTAAACTGCATGTTGGACTCCTCAGCTTGGCAATAAAATTCCTCCTTCTGTTAGAGAGGGTAGACATGTGGAAAATTTTTGTATTCCTATCCCCTTCAAGTAGCCATCGAACCCTTGATTTTTGCCTCCAAAAGCACTCCTGTTGTAGGTATTTTTCCGAGAGGATGGATTTAGCCTCCTCAAGTTTAATGTGATTATCAGTCGAAGGGTCAGAATCATAACAAAATTTTGCTTGAAGCACTACATCTTCTGCCGAGGCAAAATTCATATGCACATTACCAAAGGTTTCCTTGTTCCATATGCTAAGCATTTTCCTCACATGTTTCAGTTTTAAACAGAGAGTAGTAATGGAGGAAGTAGCAATGGGACTAGTGCGCCAATAAAGTTCAACAGCTGAATTGTAATTATCATGCATTGTCCACATTTTTTGAAAAGTAAATCTACTGTGGAATCTGACCAGGGGGGAAGGTTTAATCAACAAAGGAGCATGATCAGAAGCTTCTCTTGAAAGGTGTTCAATGGTAACAGGAATACTATTTAACTAGGTAGGGTTGATAAGGACTCTGTCCAACCTGGCCCATATGCCTTTACTGCCCATTTGATTATTGTGCCATGTATATTTAGATCATACAAACCCAGCATCCATTAAGCCGCAGTCAGAAATGCAATCCTTAAAATCAGAAATTGCAGATAGATTGGGATCATTGCCTCCCAATTTTTCATCCATATTCACTATACAGTTGAAATCACCTGCTACTAGCCAAGGAAGATTAATAAGGCTGTGTATGTTCTTCAAAGAGTTCCATAGGGGCTTTCTCTCAACAATTGAGCATTTAGCATAGACAATAGATATATAGAATCCAACCATGACAGAGTTTGTTTGAAGTAAAGTGATTTGCTGGTCATCCCTGCTGACAAGGGTGAACTCCAGAGGGTCTCTCCAAAGAATCCAGATATGAGCTTTCGAATCAATGTTGGCAATAGCATGCCATCCTTCCCCTGTCGATCAATCACTCCAATATCCCATTAGGAAAAGGATGGGAAATGATGGCTAGAATGGGTTTCGTGATGGGTAAGGGTTTAGGCCAGAATGAACAGGGTCCCACTCGGAGGACAAGGCTCAAGGTCTCCAAAGGTCAGACCGGATTAGGGTATTCAGCTGAACAAACATCCAAAATATAGCTCACCCAAACTAGGGGCAAGCTTTATGATCATTTTTTCAAAGGCCCAATACAGCTAGGGACTCAGATCGAGTCTGGTGAAAGTCATGAGATCAAAGAAAAAGAGACTCCTCAGAATCATTCACTCGAAGAGGACTTCGGGCTCCTCTCCCTATTCCATTTGGATAGACCTCCAGATAACACCTTGCCCGAGGGTGTGTTCCTAGCATTAGATAGGTCGGCTCCTATCTGCTTCATTCCATTTCTATTTCACCCTCCTTTTCCTCCACTCCTCACCTACCTAGTCATGGAACAACCAACACATGCTATTTTTACACTTAGCCATGACCACACAAAAAATGCCAATCTCCAAAGGTGGTCTTGTGAGCTCGCTATCGAAGAAACCTCCTCCTTGAAGTCAGGATCCCTCGGCCAAGGGCTAACACTTTCCACCTTGAATTCCATCTCTCGCTTTCCCCTTGTACATAGTAGTGTAGAGTCGAGTCTAAGTTTAAGTGAGTCTAGTTTGTCCTCCCCTCGTCCTTCCAAGAAAACTAGGGCTAGACACATTCTCGCACGCTACATCAGCCAACTGGAGGAGAAGTGTGCCCAACTATGCCAGGTCTTCGACTACATGTCGAGTCCTATTCCCCTAGGGACAGATGAATTAGAGGGATCTCTACTAGATGACAGTTTAGGGCTCTACGTTTTGGAGGAAGATAGTGAAGAAGGAATTGAAGAAGATCAGCTAGAGGACTGCACTAATCAAATAACTCTCTTGTCAATGGGACAAGAAGGTTTGATGAGCCTAGTTTGTCTATTGATGAATCAACCAAGGAATTCAATCTGGGCACCAAGGACAACCCGAAGATCGATATGATAAGTGCCAATTTGAAGAAAGAAGAGGAAGTTGTTGTCGTTGCAGTACTTAAAGAGTTTCTCGATGCCTTTGCTTGGTCCTATGATGACGTGCCGGGCTTGGATCCATCATTAGTAGAACATCACCTTGTCTTAAAGCCCAATGCGAGAGCTGTCAAACAAAAGTTAAGGCAGCTTCACCCAAAGCTCGCTCTCAAGGTCAAAGAAGAAATTGACAAGCTCCATAAAGCTAGGTTCATCAGGGTAGTTTTATATCTGCAGTTGGTAGCTAACATCGTCTCGGTTATGAAGAAGTACGGTAGGGTCTGGATCTGCATAGATTTCTACAATCTTAATCGAGCCTGTCCTAAGGATGATTTTCCTCTTCCTCTCATAGATGTCCTTGTAGACAACATCGCTGGCTACGAGATGTTATCCTTTATGGATGGCTTTTTAGGGTACAACCAAATTCGCCTAGCGGAGGAAGACCAGGATAAAACATCCTTCACCACCCTGTGGGAGACCTATTATTATGTTGTCATGCCCTTCAGGCTGAAAAATGCAGGAGCTACATATCAAAGGGCTATGATGGCCATTTTCCACGTCATGATGCACGTTCACATGGAAGTATACGTGGATAACATCTTGGTAAAATCCAAAACCAGGAGCGGCCATGCAAAGGTCCTCCGCACGGTTCTCCAAAGGTCTCGGGAGCATCAGCTCAAGATGAACCCCAAAAAGTGTGCATTTGGGGTTCCTTCAGGAAAACTTCTAGGGTTCATGGTCAGCAAAAGGGGGATTGAAATTGACATTAACAAGGCCAAGGCAATCGCTGAGATTCCTCCTCCCAAGAAAATTAGGGAAGTGTGAGGTCTAATCGGACGTCTGCAGTTTATTAGGAGATTCATATCCCATCATTCTCAGCGATGCAAGCCCTTTTATGACATGCTCAAAGGAGAGGCTAGGTTTGAATGGAAAGATAAATGTTAAAAGGCCTTTGATGACCTGAAGAGCTATCTCCTTAATCCTCCTATTCTGGCACCCCCAGTCTCGGGTCGGCCTCTACTGCTCTATCTGTCCACCACGGAAGAATTTGTTGGAGCAATCTTGGCTCAATATGACGATGCAAAGAAAGTACGAGCAGTCTACTACCTGTCGAAGTTGTTCAACGAAGCGGAAAAGAGGTGCATTGCTATGGAAAGAACTTGCACGGCCGTCGTCTTGGTAGCCCAAAAGTTAAATCACTACTTCCTAGCCCACGAAGTAAAGCTTTTGGCACGAATGGACCCAATCAAATACCTGCTAGAGAAGCCTGTACTGACTGACCATTTGGTGAGATGGCAAAGCTTCCTTAACCAATTTGACATCACCTATGTCAGTCAGAAGGTGATCAAAGGGCATTCCATTGCCGAGCACCTTGCCCATCATCCACTTCCTACACACTCTCCCGTCGATGAGGATTTCCCGGACGAAGAGTTAGGAGCCATTATTGATGGTGAACCTTCGTGGGTCCTCTACTGGAAGGTGTGATCATTTCGCGCGCTTGCTAGCTATCCTTCCCCGCCACGAACAACGTGGTTGAGTATGAGGCACTCCTTACAGGCATAAAAATGGCACTGGCCCTAGGAGTCAAAGAGCTCCAGATAATTGGGGATTTGCAACTCATACTCCAACAATCTCTCAGCAAGTATCAAACCCGGGACCCAAAGCTAAAGCCATACCAAGGTTTAGTCAGTAAGGTAGTCTGGCGATTTAGGAAGCTCACTCTAGTGCATACCCCTAGAGCCCAAAATATCTTGGCTGATTCTCTAGCCTCCTTATCCTCTTCCCTCACAATTCCGTTGGAAAGACCCTCAACCGCTATCATCGTACAAAGGATGCATATGCCTTTGCACTCTGATCCCTGGTTTCAGCAGTTCCTAGAGCCTTCCCCTCAGGTCCATGCTCTCTCTCATGACTCGAAAATCGACCTTGATGATGGCCACCTGTGGTTCTTTGATATTGAGAACTACCTTCGTGATGGATCCTTTCCCGAATATGCTACCGCCCCAGATAGGCAAGCTATTCGCCGCGCCGTAGAATGATTTGCGATCATAGGCGGTGTCTTGCACTGAAGATCCCGTAGCGGAGTGTATCTTAGTTGCCTAGACAGGATTGAGTCCCGTGCAGTCGTTGAGGTTGCACATTCTGACGAGGATCATCAAGCAGCATGGAAAACTATCAAATTATATTTATTTTAAGTGTTTTATGTTAATGGGCCACTTTAGTGGGCCTATATGTGTGTTTTTCCTTTTTATAGAAAATAAGATATGTCACCATCATGTAATAGTCTTTTAGTGGTTTAGTCTTCCCACTAGAAGTATGATTAGTCTAAGATGTCAGGTGTTAGGTGAGGTTTGGTATGATTAGTCGTGGGTGTTAGGTGTTAGGTGTTGATGTTTTTTATGAGTTGTCTTTGTGACAAGTCTATAAAAGAGTCTATAACCCCATGATGAAATAATGAAGAATTTCAAGAACCAACCCATGTGAGGTGTGATGCCTTTCTTCTTCTCCAAGAAGGAGATGGGATGAGATGCCCCGTGGTGTGATGCCCCTTTTCTATCCACCGTACCACAGCCACACCCCACCTGTACTCCCTTGCCCCCCCACTACACCAGCCGCATGCAATTTCACAGAACATGGTCACGGTCATCCACTCCCATTCCCACACCTGCAAACCAACCCCTCTCCCCTAGCCGCCCCACCCACCTCTCTCTCTACTGGGTGAGACCCCAGCCCACCTTCCTCTCCTTCCACGCAAGCAGTAGCACCCTTCACCGCGGCCACCACCCCATAGAGGAGCTCCCTGTTGGCAAGTTTGAGAAATTTGAGGGAAGACCATTTTCAATTGTTGAAGCTGATTAGTTTGTATTTCATTCTCCATACAACAAGCTTGTTCAGAAAAGCTTTGCTCGTCTCTACTTCAATGACTACATGAGAAATTACAGCTCTGTTGAGAAGGAAGCAAGAGAGAAGCTGGAACCATTTTCAACCTTGTCTGGTGATGAAAGCTATCAGAATTGAGATCTTGAAAAGACTTCTCAGCTGCTTGCAAAGCACCAATATGATCTAAACGTTCACCCATCAACTTTGCTACCAAAGCAAGTCGGGAATATGTATACGGCATCTTTATATGCAGCATTTGCCTCTGTTATTCATAACAAACACAACACATTGGATGGTAAACATGTGGTAATGTTCTCATATGGAAGTGGTCTGACTTTGACTATGTTTTCTTTCAAACTCAATGGTGGTCAACACCCATATAGCCTCTCAAGCATTGCCAGCATGTTGGACGTCACACAAAAGCTGGATTCGAGACATTTAGTGCCTCTCGAGAAGTTTGTGGAGACTCTCAGGCTGATGGAGCATCGATACGGTGCCAAGGATTTCGTGACGAGCAAGGGTGCAAGCTTGCTTGCTCCTGGTACATTTTACCTCACGTCCATCGATTCCATGTATAGGAGATACTACACCAAGAAGGCGGAGGACAGCGTTGGTGCCGGCACAAATGGCCCTCTAGTTTACAGCTACTGACGATCCCCACGCGCGGAGTTCTCGCATCTGCAATGGATGTACACATTATTGATATTGGGGTTTCTTTCTAGAATTGTAATGGGTCCCTGTCCCTATTTCTTAATCTAGGGAATTCTTTCAGATGTGTTAAGTAGTTCTTGTCCATTTGATATTGAGGTATGTGTAACCCGGTCGGTGAAATTGGGTTTTTAGTTGGAAAAAAAGGGAGAAGGTTAAAAGAATAGAGAGGGAGCATATTTTGTGAAATAATATAAAAAGGGTTAAAAAAAAGAAAAATGGACAATGAGGTGAGAAAAGAAGAAAATCACAAGACTCCCATTTTTGTCCTGCATCAATTTGGTATCAGAGCAAGTTGTCCACTTGTTCTCACAAGTCAGGTCTTTGGCCAAGTCCGGTCCACCGGGAAGGAAGAATTTGATGCTTCAGATGCATCGTCCTTGAGATGGGGACGGGTGAGAGGCCCCTTTCGAAGCTCTAGATCTGTCCTCCTCTGCTCCACCCTGAAGGTAGAATTTGAAGCTTTGGGTGCACCGTCCTTGATATCGGGACGGATGCGACACCCCACTTGAAGCTACAGGTCCGTCCTCCTCTACCGTCCGTCTTTGCCTCCACCAACGCCGCTCCCACTTCAAACGAGGGTCCTGCCAATCGAGGTTCGAGGTCGAACCTCCTCCAAGCGGAGGGGTTTGACGAGGATCGTCAAGCAGCATGGACAACTATCAAATTATATTTATTTTAAGTGTTTTATGTTAATGGGTCACTTTAGTGGGCCTATATGTGTGCTTTTCCTTTTTAAAGAAAATAAGATATGTCACCATCATGTAATAGTCTTTTAGTGGTTTAGTCTTCCCACTAGAAGTATGATTAGTCCGAGATGTCAGGTGTTAGGTAAGGTTTGGTAAGATTAGTCGTGGGTGTTAGTGATGTGGGACGGACAGAGGGACCGACTCTAAATAATGCGGACCTCGGACTCTAAGTGCAGACGGGGCCAACATCATATGAATAATGGAGACACTTTGGCCCGACACTAAGAGTTCCTATGGGCTATACATTGCTAACAGAAACGTAAGCTCACTCGTCGTACCAAGCGAGGGAAAGTGCGGATCCGCGCGATTGAGAAACCGGCAGAGTCAAGGTTGGTCGACTCACTTCCGTGCTCGGATCGAGCCACGGGACGGGTCACTCTCTCGCTCACAACGGTGACATGAACTCACGGGCTAGATTTCTACGCTCTCACAGCGGCATATGATTATATACTAGCTAAGCAAATGCAATGCCAAGAAGTTAAGACCGTACCTCCATGCTCCCGGCGTGGGGAAGACAACCCCGGTCAAATCCGTACTCCCGGTTAACAAATATTACAGCAGTACAAATGTTTCGACCCACTCCACGCAGGGAGGTAATAGGTCACATGTAGGGCCCAGGAGTATCGGGAATTGGGTTGACGGGCAGCATCTTGATGTCGCACCGTCGGTGCCGAAACCCGCGTTTTGGTGCTGTCCGGATGGCGCGATCTGCGGGTTCGTGGGGCCCACGTGCTGCTCAGTCCTCCGAATCTGACGGGGTGGGTCCCGCTGTGATGGCGACACCTGGTGGTGCGCTCCCATGGATGGCGTCTAGATTGGAACACCGGACGGTGGTCGATCAGCTCCGATCTCCAAGTATTGGAGTTGCTGCCCACGGATCTGACGCTGCTGTTTTACAGCGCGTGACCCGGCGAGATCTGTTGCTGCGATCAGCACCGACGTCGGATCGGCACGAAACGAGCACCGTTGGAACGCCGACTCAAAATCCTTCTACCCTCTATGGTTCCTGGAATTTCTTCGATGCCATAATTTTGATGGTAGATTTTACAATATGGCTGTGCTCAGTCTCAGATCTGGTCAAGCAGATTGAGATCTGACTGAGAACCGGCATTGACCGTGATATATACCTCCTAATTAGATGTTTATATTTTCATGAAAGTTGTAGACGCAAGAGAGAGGAAGACGGGGATAATTTTTGTGAAGGATTTGATGGAGATTTGGATGGCGAAAAGTATTTATTATCATCGAATGGTCGGATCTGGACAGCAGAGACAGAACTGAATTTTGGATCTGATAATGATTTTTAAAAATAGGTAGAGGACTCTCAAAATTCCATGAAAATGCGTGGGTGATGGGGGTGATGGACAGAACCTCCAATAAAAATATCAAGTCATTCAGATCAGGGGAAGGTGGGTTCAAGAATGTTCTATTTGGTTTCTGGAAAACTGGACAGACTACAGGCAGATCTGGAAGGAGGGGAAGAATGAAAATGGAAAACTGGAAACAAATGCTAGAAGCTACACCAATGTTTCTGGGACGTGGGTTGGATCTCTGGAACTCACCCTGAAAGTTTGGGCTCCAGAAGATCTCATGGCTGAGAGCAGAAATTCCAAGATCAGGGGGCTATCCTGAGTGGACAGAACTCTGGCGACGGTGGCGGTGGTGCGATGGCGGCACGATGGCGATGGCGGCGGCGGTGACGATCTTCACACCTGATAGATGAGGCTTCACACCTCTGATTCACAGCCTTCTCAACTGCAGAAGGGGGAGAGAGGAGAGAGAGAGAGGGTCGGCCCTTGCCTTGTGGAAGAAATTCCAGATTTTCTTTGCATTAATTCCACTCAAAATGAAAATACAAGGTTCTTATAGAAAATGCAAAAAGACTAGTTATATCCCTAGATCTAGGATTGGTGGGGAGTAAAAGAGGGAGTCCACATTTTATTCTCCCATGTGATTTGGAACTAAATAAAATAAACTAAAAATCATAATAGAATATAGTAAATGGGGGGGGCACCCCTTGACCTTCATGCCCCCTTCTTGGACTTTTTTAATCTCTTGTCCCCCCCTTGGTCCAACTCTTCTAGAAGCCTACCTTGGAGGGTTGACTGACCCCACATGGGCCCAAGAGCTGAGGTGGATCAATGGGAGAAGGTATGGGGGGCCCGAGGGACCTGGGTGGTCCCAAATTACAAATAAACCCCCTTTACAATCTGAATTACAATCTGAATAAAGCCAAATAAACACACATTACACACAAATAAAATCCCAGTAAATATGATAAATACTAAGACTCAATGGGGAGTCTCCAGACTGTCTCCGAGCCAGATGGAAGCCAATGTAGCCCGAGTGGTATTTTGCATACGGTACCGACAGCTCGTCGGTTCGTGCTTCTCGCTCGCTCTGGTGTCCGCACCAAATCTCCCCGGGTGGGAGAAACTCGACCCTATCGAGTAAGGGTCAGCATCGCTCTGGTAGCGCTCTAGTAGGTCCGAATCTATCCACTGCAACTCTCCACGGGTGAGCCAAGTATCCTTGGTGGAGGGTCACCCTCTCCAACGCACTAGGTAGCGCAGATAGGATCCACTCCTGGTAACTGTCACCTGCTCATCCAGTATATGATCTATATGCTCTCGCTGTCGTGGAAATGTGGCTGGTGGTGGACACTCAGGTGTGGGATCACTCTCAATGGGGGGAGATGGCTCGAAAGGCTCACTAGGGATCCCCGCTAGGTCCCTATATGTAACTAGATCCGACACATTGAAAGTTGATCTTATACCATATTCCTCGGGCAGGTCCACAACATACGCATTGGATCCAATGCGTTTCAACACTCTAAATGGACCGGCTCCGTGAGCTTGCAACTTCTTTACGGTTCTAGAGGGAAACCGTTCAGGTCTTACCCTGATCTTGACATATTCACCCTCTTGGAACTCACGGTGGTGTCGATGGGCATCAACTAACTCCTTATACCGTGCATTACTGGCCTCAATGTGACAACGGATGTCATCATGCAAACTCCTAAGATGCCTAGCAAAAGACTCGGCAGACTCAGACACTCGTGCATGAATGGGCATGGAAACAAGATCCACTGGCTTACTAGGCCTACGACCTGTGACAATCTCGAATGGACTCATACCGGTAGACCTGTTAACCAAGTCATTATATGCAAATTCTTCCAGTGGTAATATGAGATCCCAATCCCCTACACGGTCCCTGACAAGACAACTAAAAATGTCACCCAGACTCCTATTGACAACCTCGGTCTGACCATCTGCCTGGGGATGATATGCAGTGAAAAACTTGAGGTGAGTACCCGACATATGCCATAGTGTCTTCCAAAAATAACTGGTGAACCTAACATCACGGTCAGACACTATGGTACGAGGCAACCCGAACTTGCACACCACATGAGTAAGGAAAAGGTGGGCTACTCTCGAAGCATTCGAAGTCTTCGAGCAGGGAATGAAAAGGGCCATCTTCGAGAATCGGTTAACCACCACATAGATCGAATCATGCTTCCTAGAGGTACGTGGCAATCCCAAAATAAAATCCATGCTAACATCATGCCACGGGGCATCAGGCACGGGAAGAGGTGTATAAAGTCTCGAGCTTTGCTTCTTCATTTTGGCCGTAGTACATGTACGGCACTGGGCCACAATATGAGCAACATCACGCTTTAAGCTCGGCCAATAAAATCTATGCTCAACGGCCTCGATAGTCTTGTTCCGACCAAAGTGGCCGACTAGACCTCCCGCTTGTAGTTCCCAGACTATGAAGTCTTGAATCAAAGTTCGGGGAACACAAAGTCTGCCTCCTCGAAAGAGGTAACCCTCCTGAAATACATAATCATCAAGGTCTCTCGAGGGTCCGGCCTAGAGAGTGGTATAAATCTGACCGAAGTTAGGACAGTCAACATAGGCCTCTCTCATCTTCTATAAGCCTATAACCTCGGCACTCATGGTAGTCAGCAGACATGCACGCCGACTCAAGGCATCAGTCACCTTGTTCTCCACTCCAACCTTATGTTTAAGCACAAATGTGTACTGTTGGAGATACTCAACCCATCTGTTGTGACGCACATTAAGCTTCTTTTGGGAATGGAGGAACCTCAAAGCTTCATGATCGGAGTACAAGACAAACTCATGATGTAAAAGATAGTGCCTCCAATGCCTAAGAGCCTGGACAACTGCATAGAATTCTTTATCATAAGTGGAGTATCGTAGTTTCGTGTCATTCAGCTTCTCACTGAAGTATGCGACCGGGTGGGCCTCCTGACTCAACACTCCTCCAATCCCAACACCCGACGCATCACAAGAGACCTCAAATACCTTCGAGAAATCTGGCAATCGAATGATAGGTGTCTGGGTCATGCTCTCCTTGATGTCCTTGAAGGCAGCAGCTGCGGCCATCGTCCATACGAAAGTGCCCTTCCGAATACAGTCCGTGATCGGGGCAGTGACAGAGCTAAATCCGCGGATGAAACAACGATAGAACATCACGAGGCCATGGAAGCTGCAGACATCATGGACCGTACGGGGTTCCGGCCACTCAACAATGGCCCGGACCTTCTCCGAATTAGCGAAGACCCCAGTACTAGACACAATAAAACCCAAGAAGGTAAGATGAGGTGTCATGAAGGCACACTTCTGTGGGTTTGCATACAACTGCTTTCGCCTCAAAAGTAGATAGACCTACCGTAGATGGTCCAAGTGGTCCCCTTTAGTGTGACTATATATAATGAGATCATCAAAATACACAACCACAAAGACTCCAATGAATGGTCAAATGACCTGAGTCATGAGTCGCATGAAGGTGCTAGGGGCATTGGTCAACCCAAAGGGCATAACCAACCACTCATACATACCATCTTTGGTCTTAAATGCGGTCTTCCACTCGTCACCTGGCCTAATCCTCACCTGGTGGTAGCCACTCTTAAGATTGATGTTCGAGAAGATAGTGGCACCGGCCATCATATCTAGCATATCATCTAGGAGGGGAATAGGGAACATGCACTTCACGGTGATTTTGTTGATGGCACGACTATCGATGCATATTCTCCACGTGCCATCCTTCTTTGGGGCGAGTAATGCGGGAACAACACACTGACTCATGTTGTCCCGAACAGACCCTCTCTGCATCAGCTCATCGACCTGCCACTTTAGCTCGGCATGTTCCGTGGGACTCATGCGATAGTGAGGAAGATTTGGCAATGAGGAGCCCGGAATCAGGTCGATAGCATGCTGAATATCCCGCATGGGTGGGAGTCCCTCGGGAAGCTCCTCGGGAAAAATATCAGCGAACTCCTGCAGAATAGGAATGACATCGGGTGGGAGTTCACCCTTGGACCTTGGCTCCACTTCTTGGACCGTAATAGCAAACACAGGGCTGCCCCTACTAGCCTCCCGCTCCATTTCTCAGGAGCTAATCATCATCAACCTCCTAGAAGAGGGTTCGCCTGTGCTCGACGTAACGGTCATGGCCCTAGCTGGGGGTGGGGTACTGGGTCCCAGGACGGAAGGCTCCGGAGTACTAGGACCAATAAGACCCCTAACTGAAGGCTTCTTGGGCTGAGAGGGGTGGAGGGTAATCCGCTGGCCACCATGGTCGAAGGTACAGGTGTTCGACCAGCCATGGAGTGTGACATCTCGATCAAATAACCACGGCCTACCAAGAATAATACTTCCCACCTCCATGGGGAGGACACCACACCAGATCTTGTCACGGTAGGCATGGAACTGCAGTGGGACCAAACACCGCAGCCAGATCGGAATGGAGGTGGAATCCACCCATGATACTCGATATGGGCAAGGATGGTCCACGGGAGTAAGACCAAGACGTGAGATAGCTCCCATAGAGATTGCATTGATACAACTCCCACTATCGATAATCACTTTACACACTGGCCCACCTAGCCTACAGTATGTATGAAAGATAGTGGTCCGACGCCAGTCATCACTGGCCTATGGTTAGGTGAGAATACACCTGACGACCCCCAAGTGGGTATCGTCCGAATGCTGGGCATCCTGGCCATCTCCTTCAATCTCATAGAACTCGTCAGCTAGCTCCGGATCTGCTTCATAGCTGACTAACACAAGATCTGAAGAGGTTGCGTCACCGACCTGTGTGTCCCCAATGACAAGAGATTGGCAAGTGGGACACTGGTTGGCGAAATGGCCAAACCCATTGCAGTGATAACACTACTGCCGTGATCCACTAGGCTCCCCAATCAAAGGTCCTTTCCCCTTATCCTCTCGACAGATAGGAGGTGTAGGCAACAAAGGATGAGCAATGGGTGCCGGTGCCGGTGGATGGACTGTGGGTGCCGTGGGTTGGGGACGAGGAGGGATATCCCTTGGAGGTGGAGGGAAAGGCCTAGGAGTGAATAGATCGGGACTAGTGGGCTCCTGAGCTCGAGCCATGGGGCTCGACACTACGAGGGGGAAAGGGGCCCAACTGATGTGTAGGCTCAAACTCGGCCTCGAATTGCTCCAATTCGAGAGCAACCTGATATGCCTATTCCAAAGTGGTCACATTACAGCGAAAAAGTTCATATTGGTAGTTCGGCCGCAGGCTTCTTCGAAAGCGCAAGATGGTCATGGTGCTCTCTTCCGTAACTCCACACCGTAAATAATACTCATCAAACTCGGCGGTGTACTTAGTCACGGATCGGTTCCCTTGGGTGAGACTTTGCCATTTGTCTATGAGACGCTGGCGGTATGTGGCAGGAAGGTATTTCTGCCTCAACTTGATTTTCATGTCATCCCAAGTACCGATCGGGGGTTGATGTCGCTGCATTAACAGGCTCTCCTCATTTATCCAATAAGTTTGGGCCTATCCATGCAACTTCATCTTCGCGTACCGAACTCTTCGGTGGTCCGTCATCTCAAACCACTCGAAGTACCGGTCCATACCGGCCTCCCAATCTAAATAGACCTTTGGGTCCAGAGACCCGTCAAATAGGGGAGGGTCCGCAGGCACGCTCCTAAGAACGCGGTCGTCGTCATCATCACGATTCCGTCGTTGGTTTCGACGATCATGACCATAACCCCCTTGCTCATTGTCGGAGGCATAATCATCCACCTCGGGCACTTGTTGCCTCCTATCATTTGTCCCTTGACCCTTGGAGCAATAGGTTGCTGAACCGGCTCTTGTTGGCCATTCGTCGACGCGGGTTGCGCCGCCACTAGAGCCCTCTCAAGGACATCAATCCTCCCTACAGGACCCTGGATAGACTTGTCCGATGCTTCGGCCCGATCCTCTAAGGCTTTCATTCTCCCTTCTAGACGCGTCCCTACGCCATCTAGACGCGTACTAAGACCATCCATATGCGTATCGAGACGATCGATGAGGGCTCGGAACATCTCAACCGTCGAGGGCTCATCAGAACTACGGGCTCGGGAATCCGCCATAGGTGGTGGTGGCGAGTATTGGGTGCCTCGAGGGGTGGGCATGCAAAGACACACGGACTAGGAGACACAGACTAATGCAAAGATGATGCACCTAGACTTAGCCAATATCCGGTACGTGGCGGAGAGTCGACCCGAAGATCTCCTCTACGTGAGTGTGCGGCCTTCCCGATAGGCGTAACCTAACGTTAGGGCGACACCTTTTAATATACCGGGTTATCGGGATGAAATGCAACCCAAAAACATGTTTTTTTATTTTAAAACAATCATGATCCTAGACTCAACTTAGACCGTGCAAAACTTATGCAACGACTACCCTAGACTCGACTCGCTCTGATACCAAACTGATGCAAGACGGACAGAGGGACCGACTCTAAATAATGCGACCTCGGACTCTAAGTGTAGACGCGGCCAACAACATACGAACAGTGGAGACACTTTGGCCCGACACTAAGAGTTCCTATGGGCTATACGTCGCTAACAGAAATGCAAGCTCACTCGTCGTCCCAAGCGAGGGAAAGCGCAGATCCGCGCGGTTGAGAAATCGGTAGAGTTAAGGGTGGTCGACTCACTTCCGTGCTCGGATCGAGCCACGGGACGGGTCACTCTCTCGCTCACAGTGGTGATAAGAACTCACGGGCTAGATCCCTACACTCTCACAGCGGCATATGACTATAAACTAACTAAGCAAGTGTAATGCCAAGAAGTTAAGACTGTACCTCCACGCTCCCGACGTGGGGAAGACAACCACGGCCAAATCCGTACTCCCGGTTAACAAATATTACAGTGGTACAAATGTTTTGACCCACTCCACGTAGGGAGGTAACAGGTCACATGTGGGGCTCGGTAGTATCGGGAATTGGGTTGACGGGCAGCATCTTGATGTCGCTCCGTCGGTGCCGAAACCCGCGTTTTGGTGCTGTCCGGACCGCGCGATCTGCGGGTTCGTAGGGCCCACGTGCTGCTCAGTCCTCCGAATCTGACGGGGTGGGTCCCTCTGTGATAGCGACACCTGGTGGTGCGCTCCCCTGGATGACTGCCGGACTGGAACACTGGACGGTGGTCGATCGGCTCCGATCTCCAAGTATTGGAGTTGCTGCCCACGGATCTGACGCTGCTGTTTTACAACGCGCGACCCGACGAGATCTATTGTTGCGGTCAGCACCGACGTCGGATCGGTGTGAAATCAGTGCCGTTGGAACGCTGACTAAAAATCCTTCGACCTTCTGTGGTTCCTGAAATTTTGTCGGGGCCGTACTTTTGATGGCAGATTTTACAATATGGCTGTGCTCAGTCTCAGATCTGGTCAAGTAGACTGAGATCTAACTGAGAACTGGCATTGAACACGATGTAGACCTCCGAATTAGATGTTTAGCTCTTCATGAAAGTTGTAAACGGGAGAAAGAGGAAGACAAGGATAATTTTTGTGAAGGATTTAGTGGAGATTTGGATGTGGAAAAGTATTTATTATCACCAGGTGGTCGGATCTGGACAACAGAGACAGAACTGCATTTTGGATATGACAGTGATTTTTAAAAATAGGTAGAAGACTCCCATAATTCCACGAAAATTCGTGGGTGATAGGAATGATGGACAGAACCGCCAATAAAAATATCAAGTTATTCAGATAACGGGAACATGGGTTCATGAACGTTCTATCTGGTTTCTGAAAAATTGGACAGACTGTAGGCAGATCTGGAAGGAGGGGAAGAACGAAAATGGGAAACTAGAAAACAAATGCTAGAAGCTCCACCAATTTTTATGGGACATGGGTTGGACCTCTGGAACTCACCCTGAAAGTTTGGGCTCCAGAAGATCTCGTGGCTGAGAGCAGAAATACCGAGATCACGGGGCTATCCTGAGTGGACAGAACTCCGGCGACGGTGGCGGTGGAGCGATGGCGGCACGATGGCGGTGGTGGCGGTGGCGACAATCTTCACACCTGATAGATGAGGCTTCACACCACTGATTCACAGCCTTCCCAGCTGCAGAAGGGGGAGAGAGGAGAGAGAGAGAGGGGCGGCCCTTACCTTGTGGAAGAAATTCCAGATTTTCTTTGCATTAATTCCACTCAAAATGAAAATACAAGGTTCTTATAGAAAATACAAAAAGACTAGTTACATCCCTAGATCTAGGATTGGTGGGGGATAAAAGAGGGAGTCCACATTTTATTCTCCATTGTGATTTGGAACTAAATAAAATAAACTAAAAATCATAATAGAATATAGTAAATGGGGGGGCGCCCCCTTGACATTCATGCCCCCTTCTTGGACTTTTTTAATCTCTTGTCCCCCCCTTGGTCTAACTCTTCTAGAAGCCCACCTTGGAGGGTTGGATGACCCCACATGCGTCCAAGAGCTGAGGTGGATCAATGGGAGAAGGGATGGGGGGCTCGCGGGACCCGGGCGGTACCAAATTACAAATAAACCCCCTTTACAATCCGAATTACAATCTGAACAAAGCCAAATAAACACACATTAAACACAAATAAAATCCCAGTAAATATGATAAATACTAAGACTCAAGGGAGAGTCTCCAGACTATCTCCGAGCCAGATGGAAGCCGATGTAGCCCGAGTGGTGCTCCGCGTACGGTACCGACGACTCGCCGGTTCGTGCTTCTCGCCCGCTCAGGTGCCCGCACCAGTTAGGTGTTGACGTTTTTTATGAGTTGTCTTTATGACGAGTCCATAAAAGAGTTTGTAACCCCATGATGAAATAATGAAGAATTTTGAGAACCAACCCATGTGAGGTGTGATGCCTTGATGCCTTTGTTCTTCTCCAAGAAGGAGATGGGGTGAGATGCCCCGGGATATGATGCCCCTTTTCTATCCACCGTACCACACCCACACCCCACATGTTCTCCCTTGCCCCCCCCCACTACACCAGCCGCATGCAACGCCATAGAACATGGTCACGGTCATCCACTCCCATTCCCACACCTGCAAACCAACCCCTCTCCCATGGCCGCCCCACCCACCTCTCTATCTACTGGGTGAGACCCCAGCCCACCTTCCTCTCCTTCCACGCAAGCAGCAGCACCCTTCACCGCGGCCACCTCCCCATAGAGGAGCTCCCTATTGGCAAGTTTGAGAAATTTGAGGGAAGATAATTTTCAATTGTTGAAGCTGATTATTTTGTATTTCATTCTCCATACAACAAGCATGTTCAAAAAAGCTTTGCTCGTCTCTACTTCAATGACTACATGAGGAATAGCAGCTCTGTTGAGAAGGAAGCAAGAGAAAAACTAGAACCATTTTCAACCTTGTCTGGTGATGAAAGCTATCAGAATTGAGATCTTGAAAAGACTTCTCAGCTGCTTGCAAAGCACCTATATGATCTAAAGGTTCAGCCATCAACTTTGCTACCAAAGCAAGTCGAATATGTATACGGCATCTTTATATGCAGCATTTGCCTCTGTTATTCATAACAAACACATCACATTGGATGGTCAACATGTGGTAATGTTCTCATATGGAAGTGGTCTGACTTCGACTATGTTTTCATTCAAACTCAATGGTGGTCAACACCCATATAGCCTCTCAAGCATTGCCAGCATGCTGGACGTCGCACTAAAAGCTGGATTCGAGACATTTGGTGCCTCCCGAGAAGTTTTTGGAGACTCTCAGGCTGATGGAGCATCGATAAGGTGCCAAGGATTCTGTGACGAGCAAAGGTGCAAGCTTGCTCGCTCCTGGTACATTTTACCTCACGTCCGTTGATTCCATGTACAGGAGATACTACACCAAGAAGGTGGAGGACAGTGCCGGTGCCGGCGTAAATGGCCCTCTGGTTTACGGCTACTGACGATCCCCACGCGCGGAGTTCTCGCATCTGCAATGGATGTACACAGTATTGATATTGGGGTTTCTTGCTAGAATTGTAATGGGTCCCTGTCCCTATTTCTTAATCTAGGGAATTCTTTCAGATGTGTTAAGTAGTTCTTTTCCATTTGATATTGAGGTATGTGTAACCCGGTTGGTGAAATTGGGTTTTTAGTTGAAAAAAAGGGAGAAGGTTAAAAGAATAGAGAGGGAGCATATTTTGTGAAAAAATAAAAAAAGGGTTCAAAAGAAAAGGAAAATGTATAATGAGGTGAGAAAAGAAGAAAATCACAAGACTCCCATTTTTGTCCCGCATCAATTTGGTATAAGAGCAAGTTGTCCACTTGTTCTCACAAGTCAGGTGCTTGGTCAAGTCTGCTCCACCGAGAAGGAAGAATTTGAAGCTTCAGATGCATCATCCCTGAGATGGGGATGGGTGAGAGGCCCCTTTCGAAGCTCCAGATCCGTCCTCCTCTACTCCACCCTGAAGGGAGAATTTGAAGCTTTGGGTGCACCATCCTTGATATGGGGACAGATGCGAGACCCCACTTGAAGCTCCAGGTCCGTCCTCCTCCGCCGTCCGTCTTCGCCTCCACCAACGCCGCTCCCACTTCAAACGAGTGTCCTGCAATTCGAGGTTTGAGGTTGAACCTCCTCCAAGCAGAGGGGTTTGACGAGGATCGTCAAGCAGCATGGACAACTATCAAATTATATTTATTTTAAGTGTTTTATGTTAATGGGTCACTTTAGTGGGCCTATATGTGTGTTTTTCCTTTTTATAGAAAATAAGATATGTCACCATCATGTAATAGTCTTTTAGTGGTTTATTCTTCCCACTAGAAGTATGATTAGTCCGAGATGTCAGGTGTTAGGTGAGGTTTGGTATGATTAGTCGTGGGTGTTAGGTGTTGACTTTTTTTATGAGTTGTCTTTGTGACGAGCCTATAAAAGAGTTTGTAACCCCATGATGAAATAATGAAGAATTTTGAGAACCAACCCATGTGAGGTGTGATGCCTTGATGCCTTTGTTCTTTCCAAGAAGGTGTGATGCCCCTTTTCTATCCACCGTACCACACCCACACCCCACCTGTGCTCCCTTGCCCACTACACAAGCCACATGCAACCCCACAGAACATGGTCGCAGTCATCCACTCCCATTCCCACACCTGCAAACAAACCCCTCTCCCATGGCCACCCCACCCACCTCTCTCTCTACTGGGTGAGACCCCATCCCACCTTCCTCTCCTTCCACGCAAGCAGCAGCACCCTTCACCGCGGCCACCTCCCCATAGAGGAGCTCCCTGTTGGCAAGTTTGAGAAATTTGAGGGAAGACCATTTTCAATTGTTGAAGCTGATTATTTTGTATTTCATTCTCCATACAACAAGCTTGTTCAGAAAAGCTTTGCGTATCTCTACTTCAATGACTACATGAGGAATTGCATCTCTGTTGAGAAGGAAGCAAGAGAGAAGCTGGAACCATTTTCAACCTTGTCTGGTGATGAAAGCTATCAGAATCGAGATCTTGAAAAGACTTCTCAGCTGCTTGCAAAGCACCCATATGATCTAAAGGTTCAGCCATCAACTTTGCTACCAAAGCAAGTCGGGAATATGTATACGACATCTTTATATGTAGCATTTGCCTCTGTTATTCATAACAAACACAGCACATTAGATGGTCAACATGTGGTAATGTTCTCATATGGAAGTGGTCTAACTTCGACTATGTTTTCATTCAAACTCAATGGTGGTCAACACCCATATAGCCTCTCAAACATTGCCAGCATGCTGGACGTCACACAAAAGCTAGATTCGAGACATTGGTGCCTCCTGAGAAGTTTGTGGAGACTCTCAGGCTGATGGAGCTTCGATAAGGTGCCAAGGATTCTGTGACGAGCAAAGGTGCAAGCTTGCTCGCTCCTGGTACATTTTACCTCACGTCCGTTGATTCCATGTACAGGAGATACTACACCAAGAAGGTGGAGGACAGCGCCGGTGCCGGCGTAAATGGCCCTCTGGTTTACCGCTACTGACGATCCCCACGCGCGGAGTTCTCGCATCTGCAATGGATGTACACAGTATTGATATTGGGGTTTCTTTCTAGAATTGTAATGGGTCCCTGTCCCTATTTCTTAATCTAGGGAATTCTTTCAGATGTGTTAAGTAGTTCTTTTCCATTTGATATTGAGGTATGTGTAACCCGGTCGGTGAAATTGGGTTTTTAGTTGAAAAAAAGGGAGAAGGTTAAAAGAATAGAGAGGGAGCATATTTTGTTAAATAAGAAAAACAGGGTTTAAAAAAAGGAAAATGGACAATGAGGTGTGAAAAGAAGAAAATCACAAGACTCCCATTTCTGTCCCGCATCACATTCCAGTGAATGTGGTGGCCATGTTAATGGTCACATGCTAGCCCAGAAACTCCTCAAGCACTATTACTGGCCTACCGTGAAGGAGGACTATTCCTGCTTTGTCCGTCATTGCGCCAAGTGTCAACCTCACGCGGACAAGGTTCATGCTCCTTGATCTTCACTTCACCCTCTCATAGCTCATTAGCCCTTCGCCATATATGTGGGCCTGAGACGTAGTCGGTCCTCTGGAAGATAGAACTGGAGAAGTCCGAAGGAAGTCTTTCATTCCCACCGCTATGGAGTACTTCACGAAATGGGCAGAAGCTGAAGCATTCACGGAAGTCAAAGCATCAATAGTGGTGAAGTTTATCAAACACAACATCTTCGCCAGGTTCGGCTTCCCATGTGACATTGTCACCGACAACGGGCCTCAGTTCACTTCACAAGAGCTTCATGACCTGTGTGGTAAGTATGGCATCAATGTGCATCATTCATCCCCATATTACCTACAAGGTAATGGTCAAGCGGAAGCTACAAACAAAACTCTAATTAGGATAATTAAGAAAACATGCAAATCTCATCATTACTATGTCCGAACTCGCACGGGTCAAACCCCTTAAGCATTAGCCTTCGGGACAGAAGCGGTACCCCCATACAAAATATTCGTTCCTTCACTAAGTGTACAGCTGGATCCAGACCTAGATCTCAAGGAGCGCTGCAAAAATTTGTTGGCCCAGCTGGAATTATTAGATGAAAAATGAATAATCACGCCAATCATGCACAAGTTTACTGTTAGAGAATTGCACGTTTCTACGTGAAAAAGGTTCTTGAGAGAAAGTATAAGGAGGGTGAACAAGCTAGCTGATAGTTTAGCCTCCTATGCTTGTCATGCTCGTTTAAACTCTGTATTTTATTCTTCCCATGATCTTCCAAGAAGCAGCTTTGGGCCTCTTGTCACTGATCGCTTAGGTCTGGCATCTTTAAGATTGTAAAAGGTTGCCAGGCTGGCGGGTCTTTTCAGGGGTATGCCCCGTAGTTCATGTACTCCCACACTTTTATATATTAAAATATTCACCTCCTAGGCGCGTAATGGTGGAGCGATCAACTTACCTCCTTTTTGAGGGTGTGAGCGCTGTCCTACTCCCCTATGAGGTATCTTATTTTAAAAAAAAACTGGTTCTAAAGAGGAAACTTACTAAAACCACAGGTCCTAAGGGAAAACTACAAGAGAATTGGGAGGGTCCCTATGTTGTCAAAGAAGTCTTTTCGGGAAATGCTTACAAGCTAGTGGATGCCGATGGGGCGGAATTGCCATACCCCTAGAAGGGAATCTACTTAAAGAAGTTTTATCCGTGAGACCATGTACATAGCTTAAAAAATAAAAAACAAAAAATGTCCAAAAACTATGCCAATCGCCTAGTGCTCTTCACATAGTTGTAGGTCATGCATCCTCCCCTACATGATAGGTTAGGGCGCATTAAGGACTCGGTAGGTCATGGGCCTTGCTCTACCAGAACCGGAGAGACCTCTGTCTGGCCATGTCAGTCTATGCTCATTAAGAGAAAGACAACATGCACATATGCAAGTGTTTTTCAAAATATCGGTAGCGTCGCCTATGGATGGGTCTTCACTCTAAAGGATTCCAAAGGACAATAGTCTTCTTTCTCTTCTTAGTCGACCGACCAAGACAACCGGCGCCCTTAAATCACTAAGCAAGGCAGCTGAAATACAACACCCTCAGGGTGAGAGTAGGACCCATACCTTGAGTACTGTCAGAGCACGTGAAGAGGGGAGTGTCCCCGTAGGCATACAAGAGGGATTTGAGAATCGAAATGTCAAGTCCAAACTCTCCCTCGAAAAAAAAAGTCAAAACACACAAAAAAAATAAAAATCTACAAACGAACAAAAAGAAAACATAACAAAAATAACTGAAAATAATAATAATAATAACAAAAACAAAAAAACCAAAAAATAGCAACAACAAAGCAAAACAAAAAGAACATTGCATCTATTTGTGCATCACATGATCACATTTTGTTTCCCATTTGCATCCTGCTTGCATGCATGTGCATCTCATATTCATGATGACCTTTTTGTCACCAATCTTGTTAATAAGATTTAGCCCCCTGACCTTGCATTGAGGAAGGAATGAATTTTCTCAGGTAAGGGGCTAAAATCAAAACTACACTAACATTTTCCCTTTTAGTGTGGTTGAAAAAGGTAGAAAGGGAATCAAGATGACGTCATCTCAAGCAAGCAAGTACACTGAAGACCAGCCATTTCTTTTCAAAATGCTCATTACATCCCATTGTTTACAAAATATCTCTAGGGGCATACCCCAGTGTACAAGTCATCAAGCTAATCCTCTCTTTCTCCTCCACCATCTTGCCCCTCATATGAATGAGGTCGGCTGCGTCTGCTGCTCACTTCATCATCGTCCCGGTCACATCTTGCTCCTGACCTCGGAGGTCGAGATGCCCCCAAGGCCGCTGGGTGAACTGGTTGCTACGCCTCAGAAGGAGAAACACCGAGTCCCAGTATCTCCCTCAAAGAAAAGGCTAAAGACCCTCTGGTCTACAACGACTCTGAAGGGGCAGCGTGTCCTCCCGTAGCCTCACCTTTGGTAGCCCTACCCTAGTACTTGCTCAGTACCCACCGTCGCAAGGCCTCAAGCTGCTTGAGAGCTCGTCACTCTCGGATCACTGCCTCCATCTCTCAACCACGAGCCTCGGCCTCTCTCTCCTTCGCCTCGGCGAGGCGACCTCGTAACATCACATTGGTCTCCACCTCAGCCAAGCATTGTGTCAAACCCTCTATACAGAAAGTAGCCTCGCCCATCTATGTCTCTAACTCTCTTCAGGAAGCTAGGCTAGCCTCTAACTCCCTCTACTGCAAGGATAAGATGAAAGCACACACACTCACATCAAAGGAAGGTGAGAAGATGTTCTATTTTGGAAATAATGGGTGCATAAGTTGTACCGTCTCTGCAACCTCTGCTTCTGTAACGGCCCAAGATCCGGATAGCTGGAAGGACCCTGATACCATTCAAATCCTAGCTTGTCGCCCACGAGCCAGGGGAGAGGGGAGGGGGGCTCGAAAGGGCTAAAAGGAGTGTGGAGGTACAAAGAAATATAAAATAAAGTAGGATAATTCAACAATTAATATAAATAAACAACTAACTACAACATAGTCCATTCCAACAAAAGTACAGTCAAATGCAAAGAAGCGTACCCAACGTCAAGAGAACACTCGGCCCGGCGAGCTGGCAACTAAGAACCTCCGTGCAGCACCCTCGAACCTCAAGGAAGAACCACCGCACCTGAAACGCAGGGGTGAGACTCCTATCACTGGCTCAGTAGGGATCCCGCGGAACCCCAACCGTAAACAATGGTAGCACGGAAAGCAGCAACAGCAAGAACAACAGTAACAGCAGGAACAGTAAACACGGTGGCCAGTAAAACCTCAACTCTACAGCTACTCCTACTGTACCAAAAAATACATCCCGATCTCCCAATCGGGGGACCACTAAACTACGTACCACCCTAGCCTCGCTACGGGGGAAAACGACCACACTATCGGGAACTCAATGCTGTCTAGGGGAAAGCCCTCGGTGATGCCCACCGGAACCCCTAGACCTTGGCATTGGGAAAACACCCGAAACTCCACGCAAAATTGCGTCTCACAGACGTGAAGCAGAACTCGACTCACGGGAAAGTCACATCACGTGACGGGAGCACTGCCCACTAGAAGCAAGGCCAGATGCGTCCACTGACGACTTAGTCTGCAGCCTCAAGTGTCTCTCTACGACGTCCCAAGTGGAGATCGAGACACTGTACAAGTGACCAAGAACACAGAACAAGGACTAGCTTGGGTCGCACTCGTCAGCGCGTGTCCACAGCCACCAACTATGTGTGCACACACAGACCATCCGCTCTAGGTCGGGTCCTCTAGCTGGTTTTCCCCCCAACCAAACTCAGGCTGCAAAGGCGAGGGGCCCTACTGTAACTAGCCTAAAAATCATCTCTCTCTCGGGTCATGCTCTCCACCACTCCCACGTGGGTCTGCACACGCGTACGTAGAAAAGCTACGTCTATTGGTAGGTCACTCAACGCTAACATGAAAAGTCACACCCGCACCCATCGCGGGTAACAAGGAGTAACAGGTGGCTCAGAGCCACCCGACTCCGGACACCCTAGTAGACCTACTAACCCAACGATCCTTGAGTCACGAGACTCGGGTCAAGGCCATTGCACATGACGGCACAGCGTCGTCAATCTGGCCTAATCCCTAGGTCTAAAACCACGGTGACATGATTCCCAAGGTAGCTCATAAGGCGCTGAGGTAATTCCCTATCCAAGGGAAGAGTGGGAAACCTCCAGCCCTAGACTGGGTAATTGGACTCACAGTCCAAGGCCATACGCGTGGCCCACTCGGAAACCATCTTCCGGAGAAACTCACATCGTTCGGGGAAGACCCTCCGCACACAAGCCGACTCACGACGACTTGCCTAAGCGTAACACGGAAACCCAGAACACACACACAGGGTCACCCGGACCCTTTAAACATGTGGGCACGCTAATCGAGATAATGCGACACCTCCGGACACCCCCAAAAGCACGAACATAGGTACCAAGGTGTCTGGGACATTCACAAGGCTGAAGGTCGACCACTAGGTCACAACTGGGTCAACCAGAGACCAATACACCGCGAAATAGACACGGCGAGCACGAAGAACTGCCTGGCGGTCCTCTCTAGACCGTCAGGGAGCCTAGCGGTCTCCTCCGGACTGCAAGGCATGGCCTAGCGGTCCAGCTAGGACCGCAAGGCCCCCAAGTCACCTAAACCACAAGTGGTCACCTCCGGACCGCCAAGCAGGGTGGCGGTCGTCCGCCTGATCGCTAGTCGTAGCCTAGAGGTCAGTCGCAAGGCCGCTACCTTGCAGACCTCAAACGATCAAAACACGGACAAGCGGTCATGCCCTGACCCTTAAGCGATGCCTGGCAGTCTCCACCAGATCGTTAAGACCTCTGGCGGCCCATCGCTTGACCGCAAGGCTCGAACCAACATAGGGGGACCCTAGCGGTCTTCACATGACCGCCTCACCCCCTAGCGGTAGCTGGAATGACCGCTAGGTCGTCCCGAGTGCGAAAACGGCGGGAACCGCGAAAAAACCCATTCCACGCCCCTTTCACACCCATGTCAAGGGGAAAACAAAGGGAAACTTGTCCCCAACCTCTCTAGCACCGAGAGGACCCCTTTAAACCCCAAAAATTGGATCAAAAACACTAGATCGGGCTCACACCCCAAAACATGCTCTTTTCCCCAAAATGCTCAAATAATCCTACTTGGCTCACCACGGCCTACCAAAATCATGGGAATGGAAGTACACGGGTTAAGGATTCATCCCCCTATCTCGACCGAAGATTTCACGCACTGAGATTGCCGATCCATGAAGAAAACGTCGCGAAACCCTCGCCGGCTCACGAACACACCACCGAGCCTCATCGCGCCACCACGCCTCGATCCTCTACCCGTCCTCGTGCTCCTCGCCCTCGTGCCGTCCCCACCTCGCCCGCCATCGCCTCCGTCGGCCACCCGGAGGAGAGGGGAAGAGAAAGAGATGAGAGAGAGTGAGAAAGAGAGAATGGGGAGAGAGTGTGTGTGAGAGGTTGTTTATATAAGAAAATCCAGAAACTTCCAAAAAATACAAAAAATAGGGAAAAATCACCTCCCCGATCCTTGAAAAATACACAACGCAGTGGTAACGTCCCGGAGTCAGAGAACGCAATGGTTCGCCCTACACGGGATTCCAAAGGTCTGACCGACAAAAACACGCGTGAACCACAAAACTCAATCCGAGACCCACGAAAATGATCTGAAGCTCACAGATCCTGATCTGAAAAATAATATGAAAAATCTGGGAAGTTACAGCTACCCTCGCCTTAGCCCTCTCAAGCACTCCCTCTAGGCAAGTCTACAGGTCCTCTGCCCCCATTGCCTGGGATGAAGGTCTAGCCTCCACGGCCATGCTGGCCCTTATGCGGACAAAGCCCAACTCGCCTCTCTTCAAAGAAGGGGCAAATGGTCAGTCAAATCTAAAAGCAATCATCTTATCTATTCATTTTGGTTCACCAGCTCGTGGAATTGGTGCCTCAAATCCATGTTTGCCCGATCCAGAGTCATGATCAGGTCCTAGAGGATGCGAGTGGCCTCTGTCTCTGGCATATGCATTAACTCCCACCGAAAGATGAGATGCCGAAATATGTAATCAAAACAAAATCCAAAAGATAAAAAGACTCACCACGCGTGTGTCGAGGTAAAGTTGCCTAACATATCGACATCGGTAGTCAGCCAGATAGACCTCACTATCTCTCAGCTCGAGATCTTGCTATAGGGAAGTGCCCTCCTATAGTGCCTCCTCCTCTCCTCGGTAGAGCGACGCCCAGTCTTGGTCACCCGCTGAGGTCTGCCATCGTCCCTGGTCCTTGCCGTGCTCCGTCGGGATCGCCATGGGCGTCTGGTGCCACCCGAGAGTCCGCTAGAGTAACCTCAAGTAGTGAGGCTCCCTCAAGTTCACACAAAAGAGCATCGCTCACTAGACTTAATAAAGTGAAAAATTACATCGACACGACTTTTAACTAACATAAACCGACTCATGACACTCTAGGATTTTCACAGTCTTCATTCACTCTCGGACTCGCCACTTGAGTAGTCCAATTCTGACCTGCTAGAGTCTCCTAAAAAGATTAGAAAAGTAGGGAATGAGTGCCCTCATCCAATAGATATCTTCGTATCAACATGATGGCATTGTTTAAATAGCTAACATTTTAGCTCTAGAAGGTAAGATAAAGAAATAAGATGTGATAAAACACACGAATAAAACTATAGTAATATCAAGTAACAAACTATGATCTATAGAGATATGAGATATAAGAATATGATCAAGCAAGATTTTAACATGGCCTTTCAATAACGAGAATGTACTGGCATGTAACGAGAACATACTTTTCATAATCTTGATAAGGCTATGCACTAGAAAGTCATGTAACAAGAATGTACTTTAACAAGCATGTAAATTTCATGAGATTGTCTCGTAGATTTCACCCATTTATAAAAAAAGTACTCCCAGCGCAATGCGACGCCAGTAATCATCATACTCCATGGCAAATAGTATGTTTTCGGCCATCTGCTGAGGGGAATAGACTGGAGCCCTTGGACACCGTCTGTGCCCGCCCTTGCATCTTCAAGTTATAAATCAAGCTACTTCTACGAGAATAAAAATAGGCCAATAATAGCAATTTCAAATAATAATTTCATGGCGATAGTAACCAAGGTAAGAACCTATCAAAATGATCATGTGAGGTCAAGAATGATTTTAATATGATATTATGTCACGGAGGAATTCTGACAGCATAACGGTACCTTTATTAATTTCTATAGTTCAATAATGTTTTGAATACGGTTTTAGACGTCAGACAGTCATAAGGCCATCTAAAATAGAGTGTAATCAAACCCTTTTGGTCAAACCACGGGTTGGAACAAGTTTGATAGAACGTTGTTCAATGAGGACTGCTATCTGGAGGTAGCGGTCGAGTACCATCTACTATCAGGAGGGGAGTCAACGCAGGAGAAGGAAAGAGTCAACTCAGCCAGAAGTCTGCTGACTGAAACATGGTCGTAGTCATTAGCCAGCCGCTATCTGCAGGTAGCGGTCGCTTCCTAGCCGTGATCAGGACAGAGTACAGAAAACACAGAAAACGTAAGTGCTCACTAGACCTTTAGGTTTTTGGGGTACAAGAAGCTCGATGTCCTAGTGGGAATCCTAGGCTCGCGGAGACTTACGATGACCTTGAAACATGAATTCCTAGTCCGGCAGAAGGAATATCTGATGGAGAGGCATTCAATGTCCAAGAGGGTTTCCTATCACGTGCAAGTGAACTTAATAGCTTACGTACCAGAGTACGTGCTATGTGCAAGTAATAGCAAGAGATGAGATGAAAAAGAAACGTGCTAAAACATAAATCAAAGTGTAGGAACTTGCATCAAAGGCAAAAACTCTTAAGTACAATACTATATGGTTTTGGCATGAAATTAGCATAAAGTGAAAATAGGCATGAAAGCATGACATGTAAACAAAACAAAACCCTTAAAACCTGATGCAACAAAACCATAATAGCATGAATTATGATATGAAAACTCCTATATATATCAGGGTATAATAGGGTTAAATCTAATCACAGTTTTGGGTGAACAGTGCAGATCGATGTTTATCGATGACCGCTATTTGAAGGTAGCAGTCTCTGTAAGACCGCTATCTATCCGTCTCTGATAGAAGCAAAGTTCCAGCTTGTAGAGCCTATTTCTAAGGCACATAATGCAGGATAGCTTGAGACTAATGCATGAGAAAGCAAAAATTCAACCAAAGTTACTATCTTTTCATTAAGGATTCAAGAACTGCATGGACTAAAGACCTTGATGCACAACTAGGGTAAATCATGAAATACGATGAGCATGGTGCATGAAATCAAGAGGAACCAGAGGGCATTTAATCCTAACTTGATGTTTTACCAGTCATGAGAGAACCTACCTCTGTGTTAGTTCCTAGTCTGTGAATTTGTCACCGGAAGAGAGCTCCTGTTCCTGCGCGTCCTACGTAGAAATAGCAACTTCCTCGCTTCCTAACTCCTTGATCGCTCGATCTCCTAAGACCAAAATTTGGGGTACGTTAGAAGACATTAATGAGAATAATTAATTCTAAAGAAATAACCTGAAAGGACGCTATTTTACCTCTGCTTCACGTGATCCAAAACTAGGGTTCGCGTAGAGCAGACCTGGGTCCTATTTATAGGGTAACGCCTAGGGCTGGGGTTTCAGATCGAATTAGGAATCCTATGGGGTGTCATTTCGATCCTATAAGAGTCCTAGACAAGTTCTCATGCTAGATCACATCGATCCATGATGATTTGGAGGATAAAAATCTAGATGATTATGTGTTTATCAGTTTTCGTTTACGGAACCTCGTAGCGGTCAGGTATGGACCGCTATTACCAGGACGCAGTCACGCGACTGACCGCGACCAGCCTAGCTCACCAAAATTTTAATTTAATTCAAACTCCCTTTTATTTATCTTTTAATTATCCATCTCAATTAGGGAAATATCCCCTATTACGACTCTAGGACTGGGCTTGGGCCTAAAAGACTTAGGATTAGGGCTTGGGGTCCATTTTAAGTGGTCTTGATGGTCTATAAATAGTTGGGCCTCAATAATCCATTAATTAGCCTACTTAAGCCTTTTTAAGCCTATTAAATGAGTAATTAATCTATTTAATTCCTAAAAAATCCTAAAAAATACTAGATAATTACCAGGGGTGCTACAGGTTCGACTGTTAAAGTTGCCCGCAGCATAGGGGTAGGATGATTCCGTTGCAAAACTGTCACAAATCCGTCGCTAATTTGGGATGGATTTGTGACAAAAGAAATAATTGTAAGTAAGTTGGGACATATTTGTTGTGCAGGTGGAATGGCGGTCTAGAGGGGGGGTGAATAGATCCGCCCCCAAATTCAAAAACTATTGCAGACTTATGTAAACAATTTAAACTATGCGGATTAAGCGGAAATTAAAGCGTATACTCTATGCATAACAAAGACGAATCTAGGCATGCATCTAGCGGAGATCACAAACAATCACACAAAGGAGACATGGATTTTTAGGTGGTTCGGCCAGACATCCAGTCTGCCTACATCCACCCCTCACCAAACCCGGTGAGACTTCCTTCCGCTGACTCACAGCTTGAAGACTCCGCTGACTCACAGCTTGACACGCTGACTCACAGCTTGGTTAACAGAACAAAAGAGAAAATGAAATATTGAATAGACAACATAAATACAGATCGAGTGTAGAGTGCTCCTGATGATTGGGTATCTCGATCTGCAGATGGAGTTCACCGTGCTTCTTCTCTGATTTCAAATCTCGGCTGATCTTGTGTCACTACCGGTGCCTCTCCTGCTACTGTTCGTCTCCTGCTGCCCTTTTCATGTTGCTCTTCTGCTTGCAGAGGTTGTGCTGCACTCTGATCTCCTGGGGCTTTTTCTAGTTTTCTTCTTTTCTTTCTACTTCTTGATCTAGGTCACACAGCCCCTTTTTCTCTCTTCTTTCCAAGAGTTGCAGCCCCCTTCTCTCTAGATGCAGTGCTTCTCTTCTTTCAGCAGCCTCTCTAGATGTAGCCCCCTTTTCTCTTTCTGCCCAGAAGATGCAGACTTTTTCTCTCGAAGTGCAGAGCAGCTCTTTTTCCAGCAGCCTCCTCTTTTTAGTTCGTGGCTCCTATCCTTTCTCTGCCTTCCCGCCATCGCTTTTCTTATTTTTGAATAACTCCACGATATCTGCTGGTTCAGTTACGGTGGGAAAAGCTCCTATTTATCAACGAGGAAGTTGAAGACCAAGTCAAATCCATGAAAAGAACCACAATCTGGCAAAGACCCATGTTTCCTGGCTTATCTGGACCCTCTCGGTGCGTGCCATAATGGATCCAAGCCTTGGGTATCGGATCTCAAATGAAACGGGTCCATTTTAGGGCTTACAATTCGCATCTCCGCCCGTGGTCGACTTCCAGGGCCTCCGTGGTCGGCTTCTGAACAGAACCAGAATTCCCTGGTTTCTGTCTGCCTTCAAGTGTCGGCTTCGGAGCCCTTAGGTGTCGACTTCTGAACAGAACCAAAATTCCCTGGTTTCTATCTGCCTTCAAGTGTCGGCTTCGGAGCCCTCAGGTGTCGGCTTCTGAGCCAGTCCAGACCCTATTTTGGAGATCTTGAAGGGCTGAGCTTCTGAATTGAGTTTGGTTCATCCTTGACCTTTGGCTGGCCTATTTTAATCATCAATATACCAGCATTGATCATTTAGATATTAAACATTTGTCATATGCTTATGGTAAAGACAATGAGATACAACTTGTCATCATCAAAACAAGGGATGCACAACATTCTCCCCCTTTTTGATGATGGCAACTGTAGATCATTGTGAACTATGCATGAAAAGTATTCATGATAGATAAGTCATTATTATGAATGAGTCAATATGATGAATGGACAGACAAGATAGACTTGACACTCTCTCCCTCTTCATATCTCTCTCTACATCTCCCTCTTACAACAATCTCTCCCCCTATATGCAAGACATTGACATTCTCACAATGACACTCTCTCCCCCTTTGACATCATCAAAACAAGATTTGGGAGTTTATATAATGCCCCGGGTTTTTCGGATCCTCATTCGTGGGTCCCGGATCTGGTTTCTCGGAGCGTCCGACTCTGTTGTGTCCGAAATTTTATTTCGGACATCTTTCGTGTTCGGATCAGCGCGATCTGGAATCGTTTCGGAGGCTCGGAGGCGTTCCGCGACTTTTTCCGCGTGTATTTTCCGATTCCCGGCGTGGGTTTCGGCTTTCCCTTCGGAACCTCGTTGCGAGTGAACCGGGCCGTTCACCTAGGCGAGTGTGGTACCGTTGCGATCGGTGCGTTCCAAGGATCGCGAGGGTGTGATTTTCTACTTTTCAGGATTTTTCTGATTTTCCAGATTTTCCTATATATACCCCCCACCCTCTCTCTCCTCTCATTTCTCACTCTCACCCTCTCTCTCTTCTCCAACTGTCTCCTCTTCGGCGGCCGACGGACCGAGGCAGGGGCGAGGCGGGGCGAGGCGGGCGAGGAGGACGGCGAGGATGGGTCGAGGATCGAGGCTCGAGGGCGCGGTGAAGCTCGGCCGTGAGTTCATGGAGCGGCGAGGCTTCAACGGCGTTTTCTTCATGGATCGGCGTCCACGGTGCACGAAATCTTCGGTGGAGGTAGGGTGATGGACCCCCAGCTCGTGCACTTCCTTTCCCGCAAGTTTCGTAGGCTACGGTGAGCCGAGCGGGCCAAACGGGGTGATTTGGGCAAAATCCATGTTTTAGGGCTTGTGGGCCGATCTCCCGTTTCATTACGTTTCTGGCCGATCCGAGGCCGTAGATGCATGCTAGGGGTTATTTGGGGGCTTCCCTTATGTTTTCCCCCTCATCCGTGGATGTTTGGGGGCGTGGCGTGGATTTTTGGGGTTTTCCCGCCGTTCTCGGTTTTCCGAAATGGTCGCGGTCCACCAGAAACCGCGTTCATTGGTCGCGGTCTTGGGAGAACCGCGTTCATCCTTTGTGTTTTGGTCGAGGAGGCCTTCGAGCGTTGCGGTCGTGCGATAGACCGCTTTGGTCTAGTCGCGGTCATGGGATGACCGCTACTATCTGGTCGTGGTCCTCGGGTGACCGCTACCAGCGGGGTTGCGCGTGGTTAGTTGCGGTCGTGAGGTGACCGTGACAGCATGGTCGCGGTCTCCGGTCGACCGCTACCATCTGGTCGCGGTCCCCGGTCGACCACTATCTGGTCGCGGTCACCAGGTGACCACTACCACGTTCTGGTTCCTGTTTGCGCTATTTTGACCTCCGGTCGACCTGGTTGCGACCCAGTGGTTGACTTTAGGTCTCGTGAGTGTCTCGGACACCCCGTGGAGTTCCGTGACCGTGTCTTTGGGTGTCCAGAGGTTGTCCCACTTACCTCGTTTTGCGTGTCACGAGCTTAAGGGTCCATGTGACCTTTTAGCGTTCCGATTGTGTTGTTTTGGTCTTTGGTCGACTCGGTTGTGACCCAGTGGTCGACCTCCAGCCTTGTGAGTATCCCGGACACCCCATGGGTTCTGTGTCTGTGTTTTTGGGGTGTCGAGAGGGACCGTGTTACCTCGATTAGCGTGCCCATAGGTGTGGTAGGTCTGGGTGACCTCATGTGTTCCCGGCTTTCGTGTTACGCTTGATCGAGTCACCGTGTACCGATGTGCGTGCGGCGGGGTCTTCCCCGCATGTTGTGGGTTTCTTTAGAAGGTGATTCCAGTATGGGCCACGTGTTTGGCCTTGGACAGCGAGTCCAGTTATCCGGCCTGGGGCTGGAGGTTTCCCGCTTGCTACAAGATGGGAAATCGTCGTGGTGGCTTGTGTGCTGCCCTGGGAATCGTGCTTCTGTGTTTCCCGTGTGGCCCGTGAGGGTGGCCTTGGTCCTTTGCATTCCCTTCCCGAGGGAGTGGTCTTGGCGACTCATGAGTTGTCTCGGTACTTGTGCTACCGTGGTTTTAGACCTAGAGATTGGACTAGATTGACGGCATTGTGCTGTTGCGTACAACGGCCTTGACCCCGAGTCTTGTGACTCAAGGACCGTTGAGTGTAGTGCGTCTGGAGGACTGTTCAGAGTCCAGTGGCTTAGCGCCACTTGAGTTTTCTCGACTCTAGCGCACGGTGCGTGCGTGGCCGTGGACTGTGAGTCCTGTTTCTTCTCCGACTGTGGTCACCGTGCGACGGGGCCGGTACGTGGGGTGGTCCCCGTACGTCGTCGGATTCGGACGTTGTTTTCTGTTGAGTTGAGAGTCTACTCCTTCAGTGACCCTCCACTAGTCGTAGCCTGCTTACACGCGAGTGGTCCCACCTGGGAGTAGGTGGAGAGGCGTACCCTTTGAGACAGTTTGTGGACCGGTTACCGTAGGCCCCTCGTCGGTAGCCAGAGTCTAGCTACGGGGGAAAACCGGTCAGAGGACCAGACCTAGTGACGCAAGGTCTGTGTGTGCACACGTGGTTGGGGGCGGTTGGACCCACGTCGACGGGCGTGACCCCAGCTAGTCACTTGTTTGTGGTTACTTATACGGTGTTCGCGCCTCGGGTAGGACCTACCACGTCAGGCGGTTCACCTGCGGTGCGGTGTAAGACGTCAGGGGACGCTACCGACTGTGCTTCTAGTGGGTGGTACTCCTGTCGAGTACGGAGTGACAGACTGTAAGTCTCTGTGGCTTTGACTTTCGGGTTTTCGGTCGTGTCGACCGTTGAGTTCGGTTGTTTTACCGTGGCGCGTGTGTCGGTTCTCGCGCCATGAGACTAGTGCTAGTGGCCTTACCGAGGTGGCGTCTTGTGGTGCGGTACCCACGATCGGATGGTCGGGGTTGCACCTTGGACAGCGCATCCAGGTTGGCTGTCCGGGGGACAGGCCTCTACGGCGTGGTTGCCGTGTGTTTTTACTTCGGTAGGTGGTACTAGCGTGGTTCGGTAGCCTCGACTGCGTGATCGAGGTGTGCCTTCTGGCAGTAGGAGTAGCTGTAGTGCCGAGTTTTTGACTGGCCACCGGTTTGCTGTTCCTACTGTAGTTGTAGCTTTCTTTTCCGCTACCGTCGTTGTTTCCGGTTGGGGTTCCGTGGGATCCCTGCTGAGTCTCTGTTTTGGAGACTCATTCCCTGCTTTTCAGGTGTGGCGGTTCTTCCTCGTGGTTCGAGGGTGCGGAGCGGAGGTTCTCAGTTGCCAGCTTGCCGGGCCGAGTGTTCACTTGGCATGTGGTACGTTTTACTGCTTTAGACTGTACTTTCTGTTGGACTGGACTCTGTTATAGCTGTAGTTGTTCTTTCTTTCAGCTTGTTGTTGTTGGTTGTCCTGCTTTATTTCCTATTTCTTTGTGCGTCCACACTCCTTTTAGCTCTTCCGAGCCCTCCCGGCTCGTGGGCGGCGGTGCGAGTCTCGGGTTATCGGGCCTTCTCGGTAATCAGATTCTCGGGTCGTTACAGCTGGTATCAGAGCGGTGGTTGTGGACGTACATAGGAATTCGAAATATTGCAGTGATCAGAGTCCATAAGGTCCAGTACAGTCGGCAGCTGGCTTAGGGTTTTGTGTTCGCTTTCCGCCTTGTTTCTCGCTTGAGAGCTTGAGTGCGCTACGTGGCGCTATGAAGGTGGTTGCTGTCCGCGGCTTCCGTGCCAGCATGGGGTCTAAGGATCGAGGTCGAGAGCCTTCTCCCTCATCGGTGGTGGCCCTGGTTGTGCTGCGTAGGGCAGAGGTTGCTGGCAGGCGTGAGTTCGCGGTGCTACGTTCGAGGAACCTGCAGCATGGTCAGGTGGCTGGAGAGGATTTTTCATGGTTAAGTGGCCATGAGCGTGCTCTGAGGGAGCTGCTTTCGGTTTTGGCCACTCCAGCTTGAGATTTATCCAGCCCCTGAGGTTTTCAGGTCATGGTTTAAGGTGGCAGAGCGGGTGTTCTGATCGAGAAGTGTGCTCCGGTGAGCGGAATGTCTTCTTGGTGAGCTGCTGATTTGTCGAGCCTGATGTCCTTGTCGTGCTCTGTGGCATCCAAAATGATGTGTCGGTCCCGATTGTTTTATGGATTTCGAGGCAGGACTGGGCTGTGGTGTCCCAGTAAGTCTTGCTCCTGCGCTCTTGTGTGCGAATGGGGTGTGTTCGCCCTGGAGTTGGTTTGAGATGTGAAGGTTCCGCGGTGAGTTTCGGGACTCGAGGATGAGCGTCGGCGGTTATTGTTATGGCTCGTGTTGCGGCTCTTGGCATGCCGTGTTGCAGTTCAAGAAATTACAGTGGTGGTGCATCGAGAGATGCTGTGATTGTGGTCCGATGTGACACTCGTCGAGTGTGTCGGAGGCGCTGACCTGATGGAAGTGATGGTTTTCCTTGGTGCTGGATGGTGCTGTTTCCAGCATGCGCGAGGTTCGAGGTCAGGTCGAGCGTGGAGTTCTTCCGTTGGTCGGAAGTGCACTGGTTTCTCCTTTGGTTGGAGAGATTGCGTTCGGCTAAGGTTCGTCGTCTCGCATTGTGTGTTCGGATTGGTTGGCCTCGTGTGCCATGAAGTCCGTGCGAGATGTGTTCCTTGTTTGGCAAGGTGGTTGCCTGTGAGAAGTTGTGCCCATCCCCTTGTCGTGTGAGGGTGTGCTGGCGCTATTCCGGAAGGACGAGTGCTGGTTGGGTGGCGTTTGCTTTCTCGGCTGTGCGCGCGGATCAGAGTGTGCAGCGGAAGCGTGGTGGGCTTGTGACCCACTGGTTCAGGATCGTAGCGTTGGTTGCTACGGGCGGATTCCTGAGTTTGCGTTGAGCATCGGAGGATGGGTTCCTTGATGGGAAACGTGTTGTTGCCGTGCCATTGCCCGAGATATCGTGATTCTTGGCACTGTCAAGATGGAGTGTTGGGAAAAGTGCTGGCTAGTGCGCCGCATGAGTACCCTGTTCCTGTGTTGGAAGCCGTGTCAGGCGTCGGTGTTGGACCTGGATGAGGTTGTGGAGGATGTCGCCTGACGATGGTTGAGGACGTGTTGGTCAGAGTCGGTGGCTTGGTGCCGACTTGTGTTCCCAGTCGTGTCCTTGGATGAGATTGTTTTTGGGGAAGTGGTCTCTGGTAGACTATGGGTCCCGGTTGATGGCTATGAGTGGCTGGTGAGCCTAACCGTGTGACCGACCACAGCAGTGTCTGTTGGTTCTACGGTCTTATCGGATTGTGACGGTGAGATGTTTATTGCTTAGGGACCCGTGAGCACTGTTCAGGTGGTGTCCCGTGGCTCTGTGGTAAGGGCGGAATCGGGATTGGCAGGTGTCCACTTGCATTGATCGAAGGATTTGATGAAACCAGATGGATGAGTGACGCCTGTGGCGGATGCCTTTTGTGAGATTGGCGTCGGTTGGTGGTCCTTGATAGGATGTTGGTGTCGCAATGGTTATCCCTGGGTTGGTGACCAGCATGGGATGATTCCCCTGTGAGTCTGAGTCCAGTGAGGTGATGACTGAAGACACCAGGATCCATCATTTGGTTTCGTTGTGCTCCCCGAGAGGGTCGAGTTGGAGCAATGTTCGAGCTCGGATGCGGTGTCCGAGAGGAGTGCTGCTCGAGATGCGGCTTCAGTCTGTGTGTGAGTCGACGGATGGCTTGCCGAGGTTTGGAATGTTTCCTTTGGACCCGGTCGAGGACCAGGAAAGAAGGAAGAAGCTGAGCAAGCGGAGGTTTCCCATTGACGAGCAGTTGGTGACCAGTGGATGGTCTTTTCAGAGACAGAAGATGCTGGTTGTTGGGGCTCGAGTGTGGCGAGAGCCGTGTGCCAGCAAGACCTTTGGTGGTCGTTTCTGTGGTGTGCCTTTCCGGACGGGATCTGGACTTTGTCGAAGTTTGTCCTCTGACAGAGTTGGCACAGTGTTATGTCTGGCTTTCGGCTTGCCATGTGTGAGGTGTTTCTTGGTGCTGAGCCGATGTTCTGGTTGCGGTCTGCTGAGAGGACTGTTTGAGCTGGTGGAGGCTCTGTTTTGGTTGCTCCCTTGAGGAGGGTGTGCGACCTGTCAGCTGGCTGCGAAGCTGATGTGCGATTTGTCTGCCGACCATTGGATGAATCGGTAGCTGTTGCTCGTGTCGAGGGTTGTGATTCCTCGGTGAGCGAGATTGTGGCTGCGGTGCCATGTTGGTTCTCGCGTTGTCTGAGGTGTTGCCGGACTGTGTCCTTTGGTATATGCCTGCTCTGTTGGCTAGTGTGCTCGGCGAGAGGAGCGAGGTGTTGCTTGCGATTGTAAGTCTGGCTGTGTCCCTCAGGACTGGTGTTTTCATGAGAACCGAGATTTTCTGTGCTGGGGCTCTGACAGCGTTGTCAGTTCGTTCAGTGTTCTTCCCCTGTGACTTCGTGCTTGGTCCTAAATTTCGAGGATGAAATTCCTTTAACGGGGGAGGGCTGTAATGCCCCAGGTTTTTTGGATCCTCGTTCGTGGGTCCCAGATCTGGTTTCTCGGAGCGTCCGACTCCGTTGTGTCCGAAATTTCATTTCGGACATCTTTCGTGTTCGGATCAGCGCGATCCGGAATCGTTTCGGAGGCCCGGAGGCGTTCCACGACTTTTTCCGCGTGTGTTTTTCGATTCCCGACGTGGGTTTCGGCTTTCCCTTCGGAACCTCGTTGCGGGTGAACCGGGCCGTTCACCTAGGCGATTGTGGTACCGTTACGATCGGTGCGTTCCGAGGATCGCGAGGGTGTGATTTTCTTTTTTTTAGGATTTTTTTGATTTTCCGGATTTTCCTATATATACCCCCCACCCTCTCTCTCCTCTCATTTCTCACTCTCACTCTCACCCTCTCTCTCTTCTCCCACTCTCTCCTCTCACTCACTCCTCTCCGGCGGCCGACGGACCGAGGCGGGGGCGAGGCGGGGCGATGCGGGCGAGGATGGGTCGAGGATCGAGGCTCGAGGGCGCGGTGAAGCTCGGCCGTGAGTTCGTGGAGCGGCGAGGCTTCAACGGCGTTTTCTTCATGGATCGGCGTCCACGGTGCACGAAATCTTCGGTGGAGGTAGGGTGATGGACCCCCAGCTCGTGCACTTCCTTTCCCGCAAGTTTCGTAGGCTACGGTGAGCCGAGCGGGCCAAACGGGGTGATTTGGGCAAAATCCATGTTTTAGGGCTTGTGGGCCGATCTCCCGTTTCATTGCGTTTCTGGCCGATCCGAGGCCGTAGATGCATGCTAGGGGTTATTTGGGGGCTTCCCTTATGTTTTCCCCCTCATCCGTGGATGTTTGGGGGCGTGGCGTGGATTTTTGGGGTTTTCCCGCCGTTCTCGGTTTTCCGAAATGGTCGCGGTCCACCAGAAACCGCGTTCATTGGTCGCGGTCTTGGGAGAACCGCGTTCATCCTTTGTGTTTTGGTCGAGGAGGCCTTCGAGCGTCGCGGTCGTGCGATAGACCGCTTTGGTCTAGTCGCGGTCATGGGATGACCGCTACTATCTGGTCGCGGTCCTCGGGCGACCGCTACCAGCGGGGTTGCGAGTGGTTAGTTGCGGTCGTGAGGTGACCGTGACAGCATGGTCGCGGTCTCCGGTCGACCGCTACCATCTGGTCGCGGTCCCCGGTCGACCACTATCTGGTCGCGGTCACCAAGTGACCACTACCACGTTCTGGTTCCTGTTTGCGCTGTTTTGACCTCCGGTCGACCCGGTTGCGACCCAGTGGTTGACTTTAGGTCTCGTGAGTGTCTCGGACACCCCGTGGAGTTTCATGACCGTGTCTTTGGGTGTCCAGAGGTTGTCCCACTTACCTCATTTTGCGTGCCATGAGCTTAAGGGTCCAGGTGACCTTTTAGCGTTCCGATTGTGTTGTTTTGGTCTCCGGTCGACTCGGTTGTGACCCAGTGGTCGACCTCCGGCCTTGTGAGTATCCCGGACACCCCATGGGTTCTGTGTCTGTGTTTTTGGGGTGTCGGGAGAGACCGTGTTACCTCGATTAGCGTGCCCATAGGTGTGGTAGGTTTGGGTGACCTCATGTGTTCTGGGCTTTCGTGTTACGCTTGATTGAGTCACCGTGTACCGGTGTGCGTGCGGTGGGGTCTTCCCCGCATGTTGTGGGTTTCTTTGGAAGGTGATTCCCGTGTGGGCCATGTGTTTGGCCTTGGACTGCGAGTCCAGTTATCCAGCCTGGGGCTGGAGGTTTCCCGCTTGCTACAAGATGGGAAATCATCGTGGTGGCTTGTGTGCTGCCCTGGGAATCGTGCTTCTGTGTTTCCCGTGTGGCCCGTGAGGGTGGCCTTGGTCCTTTGTGTTCCCTTCCCGAGGGAGTGGTCTTGGCGACTCGTGAGTTGTCTCGGTACTTGTGCTACCGTGATTTTAGACCTAGAGATTGGACTAGATTGACGGCATTGTGCTGTTGCGTACAACGGTCTTGACCCCGAGTCTTGTGACTCAAGGACCGTTGGGTGTAGTGCGTCTGGAGGACTGTTCAGAGTACAGTGGCATAGCGCCACTTGAGTTTTCTCGACTCTAGCGCACGGTGCGTGCGTGGCCGTGGACTGTGAGTCCTGTTTCTTCTCCGACTGTGGTCACCGTGCGACGGGGCCGGTACGTGGGGTGGTCCCCGTACGTCGTCGGATTCGGACGTTGTTTTCTGTTGAGTTGAGAGTCTACTCCTTCAGTGACCCTCCACTAGTCGTAGCCTGCTTACACGCGAGTGGTCCCACCTGGGAGTAGGTGGAGAGGCTTACCCTTTGAGACGGTTTGTGGACCGGTTACCGTAGGCCCCTCGTCGGTAGCCAGAGTCCAGCTACGGGGGAAAACCGGTCAGAGGACCAGACCTAGTGACGCAAGGTCTGTGTGTGCACACGTGGTTGGGGGCGGTTGGACCCACGTCGACGGGCGTGACCCCAGCTAGTCACTTGTTTGTGGTTACTTGTACGGTGTTCGCGTCTCGGGTAGGACCTACCACGTCAGACGGTTCACCTGCGGTGCGGTGTAAGACGTCAGAGGACGCTACCGACTGTGCTTCTAGTGGGTGGTACTCCTATCGAGTTCGGAGTGACAGACTGTAAGTCTCTGTGGCTTTGACCTTCGGGTTTTCGGTCGTGTCGACCGTTGAGTTCGGTTGTTTTACCGTGGCGCGTGTGTCGGTTCTCGCGCCGTGAGACTAGTGCTAGTGGCCTTACCGAGGTGGCGTCTTGTGGTGCGGTACCCACGATCGGATGGTCGGGGTTGCACCTTGGACAGCGCGTCCAGGTTGGCTGTCCGGGGGACAGGCCTCTACGGCGTGGTTGCCGTGTGTTTTTACTTCGGTAGGTGGTACTAGCGTGGTTCGATAGCCTCGACTACGTGATCGAGGTGTGCCTTCTGGCAGTAGGAGTAGCTGTAGTGCCGAGTTTTTGACCGGCCACCGATTTACTGTTCCTACTGTAGTTGTAGCTTTCTTTTCCGCTACCGCCGTTGTTTCCGGTTGGGGTTCCGCGGGATCCTTGTTGAGTCTCTGTTTTGGAGACTCATTCCCTGCTTTTCAAGTGTGGCGGTTCTTCCTCGTGGTTCGAGGGTGCGGAGCGGAGGTTCTCAGTTGCCAGCTTGCTGGGCCGAGTGTTCACTTGGCATGTGGTACGTTTTACTGCTTTAGACTATACTTTCTGTTGGACTGGACTCTGTTATAGCTGTAGTTGTTCTTTCTTTCAGCTTGTTGTTGTTGGTTGTCCTGCTTTATTTCCTATTTCTTTGTGCCTCCACACTCCTTTTAGCCCTTCCGAGCCCTCCCGGCTCGTGGGCGGCGGTGCGAGTCTCGGGTTATCGGGCCTTCCCGGTAATCGGATTTTTGGGTCGTTACAGTTTAGAGGATGAGAGATAAAACTAATATCAGGGATTAAGGAAAGATGTGGACTAAGTTGTTAGGGATGAGAGGAAGTAATGGCATGAGCAAAGCTGTTCAACATGGTTCACATGAGAGATTTCACCTGAGGGTTGAAATTGAGAAACACTCATGAATTTTCTTAAAGGCTAAGGTAACAGGCCTTATTTTTGCCAATGGTTCAAGACATATAAGCCTCAAATCTGAAGTTAAAAAACCAAGAGCAATTTCATTCTAGCACATATAACAGTGTTAAAGCAACCTCTTCAAACCAGTTCCCATCCAAGCTCTTTTGATCGTCAAGATGATTTCATTAGTCACCTCTCGGAAGGGTTTTCACTAGTATTGTGGTTAAACTTGTATAAGTTTTGATATTTGCCTTGGGTCAACCATTTTTACAATTTGCTCCTCTCCTTTTTTTTTGTAATGAGCAATCAAGTTCAGCATGGCTTTTCAGTGCGAGGAAACATGTTTATCAGACACCAGAGTCCCCGATTACTTCGCACAACTGACCATTTTGCTTCCTTTTGGATAGAGTTAGCATTTCATATCATGACACTGTCCTCAGCACTTCATTGGTGCAGGGACTTGGTTTCTCAATGAAATATGCCATTGCTCTGCATTTCCTTTTTTTTTCATTCAGAATATCTTGTAGAAATTTAATGGCGTATTCCCATTTGGCTTTTTCAAGATACACGTTTAAAAACAATACTAAGTTAAAACCATTCAACTAGAGTTGCCTCACTACTATCAAAAATTCAATCTCAAGAGAAGGTGAGGACATAGTTCCCTTAGGCTGATTCAAAACAATTATATGAACACAGGCCGAAATTTTCATAGGCATTTAATTTCAAATTTTAGAGGTTTATAGACCCCAAACCATTGACTTATTTCCATGGGTCAATTTCAATAGCTCTCTAAGAAATTAGAAGAGTATTTTCCCATTACTCCCCCTGAAATCATGAACCTGTGTTGAATTCAAATGGGTTGGAATTATTGCAATATGGATGTAAGAATGATGATATAAATTGACGACAGTGAATTGAGGAATTTTGCAAGGGTTCTTGATAAGATGGGGGCAAATGCATGAACAACGTTTAGAGTAGTGGGGACAGAAAAATATAAATGTATTGAGCTCCCCCTCAGTCAAATCGGGTGACTCAATATGCATGCATGACATGTAATGCACTTATTGACCTTTCCAAAGCTCTTGCTTACATGAATTTTGGACCTTTGGTACTTGGCGAAGGTAAGTCCTCTACGCATAGTCTGGCTTTTAGACAAGCTTAACCTGCCCTTCCACCAATCACCATTTGATATACCACAAGTGTCCATGGTATGAATGCATGACTACTACACAATCAGACTTAGATATGAAAATGGATGTTTGAGTCATGCAAAGGACCTATACCACATGTGCAACTCCCCCTCACTATGATATGCAATTAGTGATTGAGTTCAAAAACTATTGCAGCACCACCATAATATCTATCAATGGACCAATGCAGTAGATTTCAGAATTTCATCCAACCATGCAGTGTTTGGCAGCAGCATTACAAGTTTCCAATCAATCAAACATAGCAGAGTATAAGTTTCAATTTGAAGGATTACCTGATTCCGTGCAGGCCAGGCCAGTTAAGAAGGTAAACAAAAACTTACTTTTCAATCAAACAACAATTTGCATTTGTTCCTCCTTTGACATGCCTTGGACAGCCATTATCATGATGCCATTTGATATGTATGGCTGCAAGGCTTAGATGCAAGCAAGTTAAACTGCCAATGTGGGAACCCAAGTAGCTTTGGGTCCCTTTTGAGTATTTGACTTTTTAAGACATGACGGTATGTCTTTTGGTATCCATAGTTGCCTTACTTGCTTTGGATGTCCATTTGGTCTGCATGAAGAATTTTTCACCACATCAGTAAAGACATTAGAGAGGTTCGCAATTTTTTGCTTCCTTACAAGATTCATATTTCCATCCTTCCAATAAGTAGAGGGTGATTGAGACTTACCATTAACTCTAGATTTACCTGCCCATTGACATTTATGATGATAGTATGATCCATGATGCCCATGTGTTGACCCATGGAAGGGCAAGCATCGACTCTGAGGGGCTTTATATGTTCTGCTGTAGCCAAAAGTCGACTTTGGAGGGAGTCTAAGTCGACTTCTAACTTCCCAGAAATTCAACCAGTTTCTGTTTCTGGCTGTGGTCGACACTTGAGGGGGTCGTGGTCGACTTCGGTTCTGCCAGAATCCTGCATTTTGTCTAGCAGTGCATGTGGTCGACTCTGGGGGGTTTCTGAGCCGACTTTCCTGATTCCAGAATTTTTTATTTCTTGCTTTGAACGACTTGATTGAGTTTGTTTCGTTATTAGATGATTGGCCTTGTTTCAAGAAGAACTTTTGAAAGTTTTGGTCTTTTATTCTTGAGTTTTCCAACTCATTTTTGTTAGAGCCTTTTTCTCTTGCATTTGTGTCACTTGACTCTTCAATTTCATACATATTTATGAGAGGTTTCTTTCCTTTTGGATCTGTACTGGCCACAAAGGTAATGGTTTTTATTTGGAATTCCTTTTTGGCATTAGGATTATATCCCAAACCTTCCTTTTGATAATTGACTTTTGTTCCGAGCATGGCATTCAAATTTTCTTCTCCTCTTACCATTTTCTCTAGACTCTCTTGTTTATCTTCCAATGCCTTTTGAATTCTTTTGAATTCTTCCAAAAGCTTGTTATTTTCTTGCTTAATCGTGTTAGCCTTTTCATGAGTCAATTTTGTCTCTTGCTCACAGCTTTGCACTTTTAATTTTAGTTCATCAATCAACTTTATTAAGCCATCATTCTCTTCTTTTAGTCCCTTTGATTCACCTTCTTGCATCTTCATTTTCAGATCATCAATTTCATCTCTCAGATTTTCATTCTCATCTTCCAATTGTCTTAATTCAGATTTGTAGATCTCTAAGTCATTAACTTGTCTCTTCAGATTTGAAACTTCAATTTGCAAGCATGCATTTTTATCACTTGAAGTTGTATCATGAATCATGGCATTCATTTTCTTTTTCAAGGCTTTGTTTTCCTTTCTAAAAATATCACATGTATCAACCAATTCGCCATATGCTTCTTGCCAATCATCTATAGTGAAATGCTCAAATGACGAAGAGTTTTCATTTACCTCATACTGACCTATTGCCATAAGACCTAAGTCTTCATTGGTTTCATTAGATGAACTCTTCCCTTCACTTTCCCCTTCATCACTCCATGTGCCTATCATGGCTTTCTTCTTGTCTTTCCTCTTGGAGTGTGTTTTCTTCTCATTGTGTGGACATTCAATCTCGATGTGTCCGGGCTTGCTGCAATTGTAACAAATAAGATTGTTAGATTTTTTTCTCAAGTGATTCAGATTTGAACTTGGATGGCATTCTTACCTTACCCTTTGGATTCTTGAAGTTCTTACCTTCCATCTTCAAGAACTTTTTGATTTTTTCGGTTAACTTGGCAAACTCACCCAAATCCTCCTCAGTGCTGGATGACTCACTATCATCTGAGGACGCCTCGCTAGGCTCTTTAGCCTTTAGTGCTAACGGCTTCCTCTTTGATGTTTCTTCCTCATTTCTCTTCAGGTTAAGCTCATAAGTCATCAATGAGCCTATCAACTCATTAACAATCATAGTAGATAAGTTTTTAGATTCCTCAATCACTGTTGCTTTGGTATGCCAAGTAGAAGTTAAAGATCTAAGGACTTTCCTCACAAGTTCATTATTAGTGTAGTTTTTCCCTAGACCTTTTAAGCTATTAGTTAACTGAGTTAGTCTAGCATACATTTCAGAAATGGATTCATGTGGTTCCATTTTAAACATTTCATAATCAGAGATAAACATATTGGCTTTAATTTCTCTTACCTCAGAAGTGCCTTCATATATTACCTCTAACCGGTCCCACATTTCCTTGGCAGTGGCACATGAGGAAACCCTTGATAATTCTGTTGGGTGAAGCGAGCATTGCATAATATTCATTGCTCCCCAGTTCTGATTTGACTTCTTTATCTGCTCTCGTGTCCAGGTGTCTTCATCTTCAGGAAGTTGATGTGGCCCTCGGCTTACAACTCTCCATGTTTCATGGTCCTGCGCTCTGAGAAAGACCTGCATTCGGTTTTTCCAATACGGGTAGTTAGTACCATCAAAATATGGTGGCCTAGTCACCGAATGACCCTCTGCCAATAATCCTTTGGCATCCATTCCACTAATCTATCCGGGTCGTTGGACCTCTTGAATGGATAACCCGCTCTGATACCACGTGTTGTGCAGGTGGAATGGCGGTCTAGAGGGGGGGGTGAATAGATCCGCCCCCAAATTCAAAAACTATTGCAGACTTATGTAAACAATTTAAACTATGCGGCTTAAGCGGAAATTAAAGCGTATACTCTATGCATAACAAAGACGAATCTAGGCATGCATCTAGCGGAGATCACAAACAATCACACAAAGGAGACAGGGATTTTTAGGTGGTTCGGCCAGACATCCAGTCTGCCTACATCCACCCCTCACCAAACCCGGTGAGGCTTCCTTTCGCTGACTCACAGCTTGAAGACTTCGCTGACTCACAGCTTGACACGCTGACTCACAGCTTGGTTAACAGAACAAAAGAGAAAATGAAATATTGAATAGACAACATAAATACAGATCGAGTGTAGAGTGCTCCTGATGATTGGGTATCTCGATCTGCAGATGGAGTTCACCGTGCTTCTTCTCTGATTTCAAATCTCGGATGATCTTGTGTCACTACCGGTGCCTCTCCTGCTACTGTTCGTCTCCTGCTGCCCTTTTGATGTTGCTCTTCTGCTTGCAGAGGTTGTGCTGCACTCTGATCTCTTGGGGCTTTTTCTAGTTTTCTTCTTTTCTTTCTACTTCTTGATCTAGGTCACACATCCCCTTTTTCTCTCTTCTTTCCAGGAGTTGCAGCCCCCTTCTCTCTAGATGCAGTGCTTCTCTTCTTTCAGCAGCCTCTCTAGATGTAGCCCCCTTTTCTCTTTCTGCCCAGAAGATGCAGACTTTTTCTCTCGAAGTGCAGAGCAGCTCTTTTTCCAGCAGCCTCCTCTTTTTAGTTCGTGGCTCCTATCCTTTCTCTGCCTTCCTGCCATCGCTTTTCTTGTTTTTGAATAACTCCACGATATCTGCTGGTTCAGTTGGAGAATCGGTGGGAAAAACTCCTATTTTTCAGCGAGGAAGTTGAAGACCAAGTCAAATCCATGAAAAGAACCACAATCTGGCAAAGACCCATGTTTCCTGGCTTATCTGGACCCTCTAGGTGCGTGCCATAATGGATCCAAGCCTTGGGTATCGGATCTCACATGAAACGGGTCCATTTTAGGGCTTACAATTCGCATCTCCGCCCGTGGTCGACTTCCAGGGTCTCCGTGGTCGGCTTCTGAACAGAACCAGAATTCCCTGGTTTCTGTCTGCCTTCAAGTGTCGGCTTCGGAGCCCTCAGGTGTCGACTTCTGAACAGAACCAGAATTCCCTGGTTTATGTCTGCCTTCAAGTGTCGGCTTCGAAGCCCTCAGGTGTCGGCTTCTAAGCCAGTCCAGAACCTGTTTTGGAGATCTTGAAGGGCTGAGCTTCTGAATTGAGTTTGGTTCATCCTTGACCTTTGGCTGGCCTATTTTAATCATCAATATACCTGCATTGATCATTTAGATATTAAACATTTGGCATATGCTTATGGTAAAGACAATGAGATACAACTTGTCATCATCAAAACAAGGGATGCACAACAATATTTGTGACGGAAATGCATTCCTTTTTAAAATAGAGATGGATTTGCGATGGATACGTCTCAAAAGTCCCCTTGGCCTACATCGGGCACAAATTTAACGGTCAAAATTTTATCAAAACTTAAAACCAATGATCAGATGTAGATCAAGAGTGAAACTAACTGTCAGGTCTTGATCAGATTTTGATCGGGATCATATTTATTTAGATCGAGAGCAAATCTGATAGTTAGATCTTTATCAAACGGCTTAAATCCAATGGTCAGATTTAGATTGGGAGCAAATTCAATAGTCATATCTTTATTTAGCATAAATCCAACAGTCATATTTTCGTTCAAGAGTAATCCAACTTTCAGATCTTGATAAAAGTTAAAGAGTACGATCGGATATTACATAGGAGCAAATCCAATGGTTGGATTGTGGTAATGCTGAGTTGGGCATCGTTTGCCAATGCTAGCAAATTCAAGTTTATACTATTTAAATGTGTAAATACAAAATATTGGAAAGAGATTTTGTGACAAATTTATAACTAGTACAAATTAGGGCTGTTAATGGGGCGGGCCAGTGTTCGCGCGTGCACTGCTCGGTGTGCGAGGTAGTCGGTGACCGCAGTAAGGAGGGGATTAAAGCAATAAGGGGAAATAACGGAGTTGGGGTAATCTCGGGATATTCTCCTTTATAGCTGTTTGTCTCTCATGGTAGTACCGTACACTCACCATTTACGGAAGGTCGAGAAGGGTTGACTTGCATGAGAGGTTTGCGAGGGGATAGGGTAACTAGATAGGGTGCGGGCGTGCCAGTCGATTTCTCGACAATCACCCAAGGAACCGAAGGTTGACCGGGGAAGCGTTGCCAGGACACGGCACATGGGCTCGGGGTATCGGGCGACACGTATAGAGAAGGGAGGTTCCACGGGTGCGAGTGTGCAAACGATTGAGGGAATTCGTGTATAGGACGTCTTTCCCTATCGGCCGTAAGCAACCGGTGTTTATTTACATTAGATTGAATCCGAACACCTTTGTTCTATGCTGAAGAAGAGCCTGGATATTCCTGAAGCCATGGATAGAGAGCCGAGGGATACCCTACAGCTATAGGGTTCGGCTGGGAGGGTTGATTAACTAGAGTCGGGGGCACTGGACACACACCGGGTGGTGTGGAAGTGATACTGGGGCCAAAGTACAAGCATGCATATTTAACTGGTTTCATGCTTTATAGATGCCACATGGGCTTTACAATGGGCCGAAGGGGCCAAAGTACATATGGTGCAAGCCCACGGGACAAAGCCGACGCATGGGTCGGTCCCCGGGTCATTGCAGGATAAAGCGGATCATCTGCGTGTTTTTACAGGGACTTCCTGTGGATGGGCATAAATCCCACACAAAATCACAAGAGAATAATTATGTGAAAACAGCGAGAATAATGATGATTAATGCATAAATAAGGGAAAGAAAAGCTTGCACGTAGTGCAAATATGGAGATGTGATCGCCAGAGGGGTTACCTCAATAATAATAAAAAAGGAGATCGCGAATACCTGGTGAAGATTGGAACGCGGGATGATGTGAAGTTCCTTCCTCCTTCTTCAATCGGCCGGCCGATGAGAAGGGCTATCCTTTTGATTACCTTGCAAAAAAGACAATGAAACAAAGCAAAAGATGGGATCAGCCAACGTGCAGTAGTATCAATCCAAATAAAACATATAATGATGAAAAGAAATCAACATGCGCACCTTTTATTTTTTTGTTTTTTTTTAAAAAACCCCTAGAGAGATTAGGAGAGGAGATATGATAAAAAAAATATGCAACTGATGCAAAAGGGATGGAAATAATAGTAGACAGGATGGAGATACGATGAAAAAAATGCAAAGCAATAGAAACAAGATAAAAACAACACTGAAGCCCTACTGTCCCTTGATGACAGTAAAAGGGCAACCGAGATAGGAAGAAGAAGAAGCAGCAGGATGCAAAAGCTTGAACTTGATAATCTCGGCCTTGGTACCTCCGTGTAACCTTTCAAAGGGTCGATCAGGACTCCCTTAAATAAGGTTCAGATCAAAGGATAAACATGGACGGGAGATAGCAATGGTAATGTTTATCAAAAGCAAGAGCCCAATCGAGTAAGAACGTCAAACAAGGCAGGACTCTGTGAGGGAAAGATGGAAGAAGGTAGGACACCGGAGGTGAAACACGCCCTTCAACAGGGCGTCAATTCTTGATTTGACGACCTACCCATACGGCGTTTCATAAAACACGACCCAAGCCAGGGCGTTTCTTCCTGGATTCAATTTTGGCAATAAAACCTTCCTTCATTTGAAAAGGATTAAAAGACGCCTGAAAAAGAGGCCTTTCTTAAAAACACGCCCTGAGGAAGGACGTTATTCATGAAATGCATTTTATTTCATTTTTATTTTGAAAAAGGATAATACCAGGAATTGACGCCCTAACCATTGGTTGTCCTTTCTTTTAAAAACGCCCTAGGTAAGGTCGTTATTTAAAACGCGCCCTTCTGCACGTCGTGAATCATAAAAATGCAACAAAATGCAACGGAAAACCCACAAAAATAGAAAAACTTTATATTATGGGAATATTGAAGTTCTCTTTGGGGCGTCAACATAGTGACATGAGATTTAATCAACAAAGTGTCAATTTTGGCGTGTCTACAGCTGTCCCGCCTTGGCGTCTGCTTTGCAAGAGAGTGAGACGGAGATGAAGTGAGATGGAGATGAAGTGGAACGAACTGATAAGTAGATGCCAAGGTGTGATGTGACACGCCTCAGACACTAAGCATTAGAAATCTTTCCAAGATTCTGAACGAAACAACTCTGAATGATTCCAAGGAAGCATCGACTTGCTAGATAAAGGAGACTAATCTAAGCAAGTAAAAATGTAAGGCAAAAGGGTGTGCGCGTGGGCACGATAGGGAAAGACCATTGGAGAGCGGTTACCAGCCAACGTGGACGTGCTACAACCAAGGCAGATTTGTAGAAAAAATAAAGAGAATTAAGATGGAGATCCAACAAAGGGACATTCTCAAGGAATCAGCCTGAGCGGCTTCAGATAGAACAAGGTACTTGATTTGGAATGGAATGTCTCATGCCAACTCAATAAAGAGCGAGTGACCTTCATTATTGCCATGATATAAAGATTTTCATCATGAATCTCAAAGTCCTATATGATGCATGCTGGGCTAAAAGAAAAGATTAAAACAAACTAAAAATATAGAAAATAATCAAGGATAATATTGCTAAGCCATCTAGATTTGGTCAAGAATCCAGATCTCTAAGCTGACACTAGGCCGAAGCCTGTTTGTCCACGCATCAACTCAGAAAGGGGAACCATCGTCCCAGACCTTGAACAACTTAACGGCCTATCCGTATGATCAAGACTCTCCTGGAACTATCACTATTTTTGATGAAGGGGAACTCAAACTCCAGGTTCATCAGAACCACAAGGTCCTTGATATGCTATAATAGCGTAGAATACCATATAGTAAAATGCTTACATCAAACAAATACAAGATAATGAACGCGATGTTACTTCCATGAGTAACCCAAGCGTCTCGAAACCTGCACTTTCCTGCACTTGAAACTTATCAGTCTTCACAATTTCAACATCAATAATCTTCAATTCAAAGTATGACATGATCATAAGTGCTAAATAAAATAGAATTACAATGTCATAATAGCACTTAAGTTCATCAAAGCACACGGGGAAGCAAACTCATAAACTCATAAAACACGCCTTAAGTCATGGCGTCAAAATAGTGAAAAGCGCCTTATCGTGAGGGCGTCAAAACATGGAACACGCCCTTCACTAAGGCGTGAAATCCATCGAGAGGCCAAAGAGAAAACGACCCACTAAAGGGCGTTACACAAAACACGACCCCAGCAAGGTCGTCAATTCAAGAATTGACACCCTAACAAAAGGCGTTAATCAATCCAACGCTTCCGTTTCCAAATCGAAAGCAAAACCAAATCCTAATAGCCATCAACTTGTTAACTCCGAACAACCTTAAGCCCTCCAGCCTCCTATAAAAGGCAGACTCTTCCTTAATTGAATCAAAACAATCTTCTGATTTCTATTCTTCTGTTCCTTCCCTTCTACTATTCTGTTCTTCTTCTGCAGCAACCGTCCAAGCTCCTCCCCGCAAGCTGAAGATGGACCGGGCAATGAAGAAATCCAAGACCTCGACTCCCAGGTTGACTGAAATTAATGGGCATATTAGCAGCAGAATCGCATCTAACCAGGTAAGTTGCTTTCATATCTTCAATCTTCTCTACACATATAGCTTCCTCAGTACCGAACTGCTTCTTCATATATCTTAACTGTTCTGCCTGTTTTAACTTCCTCCCGTTTCTTTCTTCTTCATCACAGGAATACCCAATTATTCCAGGAGCTAGGAGATATATAAAAATCAAGTGGTTGCCCCTCTGATGTGGCACAGCCCAAAGACCACTAAATATGATAAGGTGACCCTAGGACTTAGACCCGCAAGCATACAAGCGCTCAATGATTCTCACAACGACGATTTCTGCTCACTCGGTTCACACGTTCACCCGGTGGGTCCGGGAGATGATGGTGAGGGTCCGAGGCGGGACCCAATTGTCCTAATGGACTTACAATGCTAAGGCTGACCTCCAATGGGCCTGGGAGTCCCAACTTTGTGGGTGGCTGGCCCGCAAGGCGGGGTGTGGGGTGGCACTCACTCACGGGCCGCGGTGGGCACGATATTGCTTAAAATGAATTCCGAGCACTCTCTTACCGTCCGACGGGCATTCAAGGCAATACTACATTTGCAGAAATGAAGCTACAAGGGTGTGATCAGAAGCTCACCTGATCGGTGTGAAGACACCGATCCCGTTCGGAGACGAGGGCGCGCCGGGAGGCGAGAGTATACACCCGATCGCCGCGGCGATGGAGCTTGACCTGAAAATGTGAAGAGGTACAGCACTACGCCCCTTGCAAGGGGGGGATCTTGGGGTGGGGGTTAATGTATTACAACCAAAAATTACCTCCACACAGGGAGGGGCCTTCAGCCGGCCAAGCGGGGAGGGGAACGAGCGAGATAGAGTCGACTTTCCGAGCTTTGCCGATTCTGCCTAGCTTCTGTAATTCTGGACAGAGGGCTGATGTCGATGCTGCCAATAATTCCACCGAGCTTGGAATCTGATGAAACTTGCGCCAAAAGCTTGATAACCGGAGAGGGGTGCGGCTTGAATTTTTGGACGACGTTCTGATCTGGGGACTGACTGCTCCAGCGACTGGAAGATGGATGCAGCTCTGGTCTCTGGCCGAGCTCAATCTGAAACAGCAGGTTGCAGAAGCCCACGATCGCTCCTGAGCTCCAAATTTGGCACCGCTAGACTCGTTGGAATCGTGGACGAGTCTACTTTGCAGCAAAACAAACGGGGAAGTCTTCTGATGTTGGAGATGAGCTGGGTGTCCAGAGAAGTGGACGGTGGTTGGTGCAGACTGTGAGGAGGCAGACCGGCATGGGTGTGGTAGAAAATTGGTATCTCTGGTTGTCGGATGCCGAACGGGGTTCCGCCTTCTGTTCCTGGACGCTGACAGGGGGAGGAAGAACTTTGTAGAAGACCTCGAAGACTGGTTCCTTCAAGGTTCGTCGTGGGAGAGTCTTCTCTGCCGCTCTGGCTCCTGGTCTGAGAGGTTCTGCGCAGTCGGGGAAGAACAGCCTTCACGGACGGCCACGAACTTGGAATGGAGTGATTCCACCTCGCCTGCGAAGAGCACAGGGAGGCCTTTCCAGAAAGTTAGGCCACGCCACCAGAAGAACCAGGATGCAGTCGTGGATGTCGCTGCAACCGAGTGCCAAACTGCAGGTCGGCCTGCACACAAAGCTGGAGTGGAGAAGAGAGGAGGGGGCGAACTTGGCTTGAGGGGAGAGGAGGGGTGCGACCTAGGGAGTAAGGAGGGAAGGGGAGATTCGAATTTGGGCTTTGGAATGAGTTAATTCAGCCTTGGGAAGGTGGAGATATGCTTAGGGAAGTGAAAGGGGTAGGTGGTGGTTGGAGGGTGGGGTTTTGAGTGGTGGAACTTCCTTGGGACTAGGTGAGGATTAAAGAGGGGTTGTGGGAAGTTGTGGGGAGTTAATGGAGGTAGGTGGGGGTTGGAAGTGGTTGAGAGAGGGAGGAGAGAGAGTGAATTTCGAAATTTAGAGAGAGGAGGAGAGAGAATGGAGAGATAATGAGAGAGAGAGAGAGATATTGAGAGAGTTTGAAAGGGTTTTCTTCAATATTCATCAAAAGTTGAATACAAGAGGAGAGATGGGGCCTATATATAGGCAACCATTCTTTACATGACCAAAATACCCTTGACAATAAGATAAAAGACCGAGCATATCCTAGACTCAATCCTATGGGCCCATAACTAAAGTAATAAGGCCCAATTAAACATAACAAGGGAAATGGACTAAAACCATATGACTCAATAAAGGAAAATACATAAGATAGGACTCAATAAAAAGAAAATACATAAAATGAAACTTGGGAAATGAAGATAACAAGTGTAGATCATGATCAATCCATATCAAGAGTGTGCAGGCGATCAAAGCTAGAGGGGTGTCGGGAGATGCCCTCATCAAATCCCCCGGGGTGGGGAGAGCTCGACCCTGTCGAGTATGGGTCTGCCTGGCTGTCGTACTGCTCCATCATGTCGGGATCCAAGCATATCAAATCCTCCCGACTCACCCATGTATCCTCGATCGGGGGACGGCTCTTCCACCTAACCAGATAGCGCTGATACACCCTGTGCCTCGTAATGATACTCTGCTCATCCAGTATTGCCTCTACCTGCTCTCGTCGGTCTCTCAAGCTAGAAAGTGGAGTCCCTCCGGGAGTGTCTCTCATAAGGGGGGGTAAAGGCTCAAGCTCCTCACTGGGTTCCACCGCGGGGCCTTTGTGGGGTACCAGGTCCGCCACAATGAAGGTAGGGTGCACCCCATAGCTTTCTGGTAGGTCAAGCTCATAAGCATTGCTGCCAAGTCGTCGTAGAACTCGAAAGGGTCCCGAACCCCGTGCCCTCAACTTGGAGGCAGGTCCCGGAAGGAGCTGCTCCGTCCTCACCATCACCGAGTCTCCCACTTGGAACTCGTAGTGGCGCCGATGAGCATCTGCCCGCCTTTTGTAAGTCTCATTGATCCTTCCTATATGCTTGCGAGAATGCGTATGCCAAGGTGGACCTGGGCAGCCAAATGTAGACCGATCACACTTTGATGCTATGAAGACTGTGGTAGTCTTAGGAGGGCCGGGACATCCATAGATGAACCTTTTATGCATGGGTGTGATAAATGTCGGGGGACCCGGACATCCATGTATGCTCCTATCATGCTTAAGACTCATGATGAATGAAGGTGGGCCAATACATCCGAATATGGTCCACTTATGCTGCCTACTTGACATGTGGGTGATGTGGATGAATGTACCCGACTTATGAATCATGTCAAATGGTGTGGTAGGCCTGGACACATGCATGTTTATCCCAAAGGTGACTTCCATGTGCATAGATGTGGGATGACTTTTGAACGTCCACGTGAATGGGTCGAAGGGATCTACGAACGTGGTTATGGGGTGGGGCACTTCATCAATCCCAAGGTGTTTGTTGCCTAAGGTCAAGGCTCTCATGTTGTAACCCGATTCTAGGAAGAGAGGAGTTTGGGTCGACATGGGCGATGTGGGTAAGGTGAGGTGGGTGGTGAATAGGGAAAGTGGGTCACATGGAGATTTAGGCTCCCATAGAAAAGGGTCAAAGGGATTATGGTAAGGGTCACCTAGGTAGGGGTACTCCATGTTCTCAAGGTCCTCAAATGGCGAATCATCTCTCTCTAAGATAATTGGGCCAAGGTTGCTAATGGGTTGGTCAATCAAAGTACTTGGGATCTCAATGGTTGGGGAGTAGACTAGGATGGGTTCCTCCTCCATGGGAAGAAGGAGTATGATCTCACTTGTAAATTGGCCATTGGTGTAGATGGAAGTGATGGAGCCAATGGTGGGGTAAGCTAGGCTAATGGTGCTAGACTCTGATGGCCTCATGGCTAGCATATCGGTCAAGTGGACTTGCCAATGTAGGTAGGCCACTAAGTCTCCCAAATCTTCTACACAATAGGAGGTTTGATAAGTGACATGAGGCTGAGTGGGAATGAGTTGGGATTGATGTCCCATGAGTAAGTGGCTTGGTTGTAAACTAGGAATGGTGAGGCCTCGCTTGAGCCATAGGAATATGGACTTATCTATGGTGATGGTGTCATGGGGAAGGGTGTATAGCTCTTGAGGAACTAGGTTAGGAGGGGTGGGTGAGTTGTATGGCCCTTGGATTTCCTTGATTTTGGGAGGTGGATCCGAATTGGTATCCCTCTCCACTTGGGTAGGTGTGTGGGTTGCAACTCCTAAGGACAATGGGGTAGGAAGGTCTATGGTGGGTGGGTTGGTGTTAGTCGAGGCATGGCGCACTCGAGGAGGTGAGCAAGGTCGGACATGGGTTGGACTTGGGAGTGGAAGTAGTGGAGGCCTAATTTGGGGTAAGATTGGTGTAGGAAGCGGGAGGTGGGTTGGGTGAGGGGTTTTGGGTTTTGGGGTGGTGGCCATTATGGGCCTTGGTGGAGGGGTGGACATGGTGTCCACATGGTTTTTAATGGTGAGGGTTGGATGAGTGGTGGTCACCATGGAGGGAATTGGGTTGGTTAGGGGTCTCTTGCCCTTGGGATCACTTGGGGTGGAAGTGGGGGCTAAAGGGGCTTGACTAGTGTAGGTTAGGGAAGGGGGTTTTGGTTGGGATGTGGGGGACCTCATGGGGTTAGGTGGGGAGGTGGAGGTCTTAGGTACTTGGGTTTTAGTGATAAGGGTTTGGACGGGTGGGGTGGGAGGAGTGGGAGTGCTCCTTGGGTTTTGGTGATCCGAGTGGGAAGGGGACACATACCTAGCCCTTAGTTGATCCTTCATGTCCTCCCATGTGGTGAGGGGAGCTTCCCGTCTAATTATCCTTAAGCCCTCAATTTTACACCAATGAGTTTGAGCCCTTTTGGTTAGTTGTATTTTGGCAACCCATGCCTTTTCATCCTCGGAAATATGATACCAATTGAAGTATTGGTCCATTGTAGCTTCCCAATCTAAATATTTGCTAGGAGAGGTCCCATCAAAGGTGGGAAGTGGGAAAGGGGCCATCCTATCGTCTGTCCTTAGGGCGGGCCTATTTTTTCCAAGTTGGTTGAGTCGGCCCGATATGTTATCAAGCCGCTCATTGGCATAGGTCAAGGCTTTCATGAAGTAGTTGAAGTCATGAGTGTTAGTGGTAGGCATCCCTTGGGGTTTTGGATTCATTGTGGGATTGGAAGATGTAGTATTGGGTTGAAAGCGAGTACCACTACGAGTGGTCATGCAAGGTTGGGTGGGCTATGCAAGGGTGTGCGGATGCACCTATGAAAGACTTAGTGTGACCCAAGACTAGACTTGTAAGGACAAGCCTATGACCGCTCTGATACCACTTGATGTGGCACAGCCCAAAGACCACTAAATATGATAAGGTGACCCTAGGACTTAGACCCGCAAGCATACAAGCGCTCAATGATTCTCACAACGACGATTTCTGCTCACTCGGTTCACACGTTCACCCGGTGGGTCCGGGAGATGATGGTGAGGGTCCGAGACGGGACCCAATTGTCCTAATGGACTTACAATGCTAAGGCTGACCTCCAATGGGCCTGGGAGTCCCAACTTTGTGGGTGGCTGGCCCGCAAGGCGGGGTGTGGGGTGGCACTCACTCACGGGCCGCGGTGGGCACGATATTGCTTAAAATGAATTCCGAGCACTCTCTTACCGTCCGACGGGCATTCAAGGCAATACTACATTTGCAGAAATGAAGCTACAAGGGTGTGATCAGAAGCTCACCTGATCGGTGTGAAGACACCGATCCCGTTCGGAGACGAGGGCGCGCCGGGAGGCGAGGGTATACACCCGATCGCCGCGGCGATGGAGCTTGACCTGAAAATGTGAAGAGGTACAGCACTACGCCCCTTGCAAGGGGGGGATCTTGGGGTGGGGGTTAATGTATTACAACCAAAAATTACCTCCACACAGGGAGGGGCCTTCAGCCGGCCAAGCGGGGAGGGGAACGAGCGAGATAGAGTCGACTTTCCGAGCTTTGCCGATTCTGCCTAGCTTCTATAATTCTGAACAGAGGGCCGATGTCGATGCTGCCAATAATTCCACCGAGCTTGGAATCTGATGAAACTTGCGCCAAAAGCTTGCTAACCGGAGAGGGGTGCGGCTTGAATTTTTGGACGACGTTCTGATCTGGGGACTGACTGCTCCAGCGACTGGAAGATGGATGCAGCTCTGGTCTCTGGCCGAGCTCAGTCTGAAACAGCAGGTTGCAGAAGCTGCCACGATCGCTCCTGAGCTCCAAATTTGGCACCGCTAGACTCGTTGGAATCGTGGACGAGTCTACTTTGCAGCAAAACAAACGGGGAAGTCTTCTGATGTTGGAGATGAGCGGGGTGTCCAGAGAAGTGGACGGTGGTCGGTGCAGACTGTGAGGAGGCAGACCGGCGTGGGTGTGGTAGAAAATTGGTATCTCTGGTTGTCGGATGCCGAACGGGGTTCCGCCTTCTGTTCCTGGACGCTGACAGGGGGAGGAAGAACTTTGTAGAAGACCTCGAAGACTGGTTCCTTCAAGGTTCGTCGTGGGAGAGTCTTCTCTGCCGCTTTGGCTCCTGGTCTGAGAGGTTCTGCGCAGTCGGGGAAGAACAGCCTTCACGGACGGCCACGAACTCGGAATGGAGTGATTCCACCTCGCCTGCGAAGAGCACCGGGATGCCTTTCCATAAAGTTAGGCCATGCCACCAGCAGAACCAGGATGCAGTCGTGGACGTTGCTGTAACAGAGTGCTAAACTACAGGTCGGCCTGCACACAAAGCTGGAGTGGAGAAGAGAGGAGGGGGCGAACTTGGCTTGAGGGGAGAGGAGGGGTGCGACCTAGGGAGCAAGGAGGGAAGGGGAGATTCGAATTTGGGCTTTGGAATGAGTTAATTCAGCCTTGGGAAGGTGGAGATATGCTTAGGGAAGTGAAAGGGGTAGGTGGTGGTTGGAGGGTGGGGTTTTGAGTGGTGGAACTTCCTTGGGACTAGGGATTAAAGAGGGGTTGTGGGAAGTTGTGGGGAGTTAATGGAGGTAGGTGGGGGTTGGAAGTGGTTGAGAGAGGGAGGAGAGAGAGTGAATTTCGAAATTTAGAGAGAGGAGGAGAGAGAATGGAGAGATAATGAGAGAGAGAGAGATATTGAGAGAGTTTGAAAGGGTTTTCTTCAATATTCATCAAAAGTTGAATACAAGAGGAGAGATGGGGCCTATATATAGGCAACCATTCTTTACATGACCAAAATACCCTTGACAATAAGATAAAAGACCAAGCATATCCTAGACTCAATCCTATGGGCCCATAACTAAAGTAATAAGGCCCAATTAAACACAACAAGGGAAATGGACTAAAACCATATGACTCAATAAAGGAAAATACATAAGATAGGACTCAATAAAAAGAAAATACATAAAATGAAACTTGGGAAATGAAGATAACAAGTGTAGATCATGATCAATCCATATCAAGAGTGTGCAGGCGATCAAAGCTAGAGGGGTGTCGGGAGATGCCCTCATCACCCTCATCCTTTCCAAATTTTCTTCTGATATGAGGGTATACGTATCTAGATGGCATCTTCTTGGCCTCGTAACCCATGCCAAACACTATGACCAAATTCACTTAGATTGGGCTGCCATAGGAGCATTGATTGAACTTTGGCACCCTTCCAGTCATACCTTTCTCTTCTCAACATTTGAAGCCACCATCCTATTGGAAGAATTAGAGTTGATATTAGGCTTGAAAAGGATGAAACAAGGAGAAGAAGACAAGATGGCTATCATGCCAAGGCCAATCTCCTCTCACGAGCTATTAATGAGCTTGATACCTAGCCCAAACCTAGTGAATCAAATCAAGGTTACTAAAGGAATCAACCTCTTGAAGCTCGCCTCATGGGTGTACAAAAGAGCGGATCAAGCCAAAGAGGAAGAGGAGATAGAAAGAGTGACCAAAGCCTTCGTGGTGTGCTTAGCAGGAGCACTCCTATTCCCATCCACGGAGGACTTTCTAGAGGAGGCCCAATTGAGCGCGGCGGTGAGTGTAGATTCCTTTAAAATCCACTTAAGGAAAATATTAAGAATAAGCAATAATCAATAATGTGGAGAAAAACATGCACGAGGTGCACAAGAGGAGTTTGTGATCGCCAGAGACACGAGGCCTCAAAAATATAACAATGAAAGCATGGGAGAGATGATCGCGAAAAATACCTCAAAAGTGCGGTGATGTGAGTGCTTCCTTTCTCTTCAAATCGGCCGGCCGATGAAGAGAGTTCTTGCTTTTATTACCCTTGCAAAACAAACAAATACCACCAAAAGAATTGAATTAGAAACAAGGTGGGTGTAGCGTCAAATTCTTGAATAGATGAGCATGAAATATCATAGGATTAAGACACACCTTGTGGGTGGTTGGCCCTTAAACCCCTATGCAAAAGGGTGGGAGATATATGAATGATATGAAAAATAAAGAAAAGGATGTGCAAGGGATGCACTGTCGGAGGTTCTCAACGTGGTTGAGAAGAAAGGAATTAATAGGAGATGAACATGATGAAGGTATATGCATGCACGTATGTTTAAGATAATAAAAGGAAAGGAAAAAGAAGAGCCTGTGCTTTGGCCTTGGATGCTCGATGGGGAGATGCAGAGGCTCCTCCTTCGGCCAGCAGCAGCGCCTGTGAGAAAACAAAGCAAAAGGAAAAAAAACGGAGGGGAAGAAGGGGGTCCAACGTACCCATTAACAGAGCAGCAGAGCTCTATTAATAGATTGGAAATAGAGGGATAAGAACGGCAAGAGTCCAATGGAGGTAAGACAAGAACGGGCAAGGTATCCAAACGGAGCAGGGACTCTCTGGGGCAAGGCTGCGCTCGTTCGGAGCACAAAAGTGAAACACGACCTTGACAAAGGCGTCAATTCAAGAATTGACGACCTGCCAAAGGGCGTCTTTTAAAAACATGACTTAGATTAGGGCGTTAATTCAAAAATTAAATTTTAGAATTTATTTGAAAATTGTGAAACACGTCTGAGTCAAAGGCGTTAATTAAAACGCGCCTTAACAAAGGACGTTAATTCAAAAATATTCAAAATAGGGCTATTTTTCATTTCTCAATATTATTTTTCTATTTTTTAGGTGGAGGTGCATCTCGTTGCCCTGATTCCAACGACTATTTTTGTGAATTTTTCTGACACCCGGAAGGCCACCAAATCACCCCTAGAAGGGGGTTGAAAATAATATTAAAATATTCAATTTGAAAGTCACGCCCTCACGTACGTCGTGAATTCATTTTTGATTTTTTTTATTCTTTTTAAATTCAAAATAACGCCCTCTTATAAGTCGTTAATTCTCAAAAAATTCCGAAAAATTCCCAGAAAAATCCAGAAAAATGGAAATTTGAAAGAATGGACGCCCTCCACTATAGTCGTTAATTTTTTAAGAAACGCTCATGTATAAGTCGTTATTTAAAAGACGCCCCACGTCAAGTCGTTATTTCTGAAAAATAGGGAAAAATGCCCAGAAAATCTAGAAAAATCTAAAAAAATAGGAAAAAATAGGAAAAGAGATAAAAAGGTGAGAAATTTCAAGAAAAGTGAGAAAAACCACTCAAACAAAGCTAATTTGAGGGTCAAATTGGGGCGTTACAAGGTAATATGAGGTGTACTCAGAGTAACGTCAATTTTGGCATGTCTACAGCTGTCCCGCCTTGGCGTCTGCTTTGCAAGGGAGCAGAGCAAACTAAAAAGTAGATGCCAAGGTGTGATGAGACACGCAATCAACATCACTTGATGAGAATCAAATCAAAAGCACGAGATGAAGCAAATCTCGGAAAATTCACTAAAATCAACGATGTTTGGATAAAAGGGGAGATGTGCACGCGGTGCACGAAGAAGATAAAATAAAATGATCAACTTCCAGCGCGGTGGAAGTACCCCAGGTCACAAACCTGTAGGTTTCACCATTGGGGAGCGGTTACCAGCCAGTGGACGTGCTGCAGCCAAGGTGGATCAAGGGAAAGTGTTGAAATAAGATGATAGAAATCCAAACAAGGAGCTTTCGAGAAAATGACCCAAAACAGCGACAAAACGCACTGAAGACTCCATTCAGCAATGAAAACCTCATATCTCGAAGATTAAGATCAATTCAACCCTCAAAATAGTTTATGAGAATGATTTTTCAAAGTTGATTCAAAGTCCTACATGAATGCATGCATTAGGGATTTTCATTGTTTATATGACTTCATTTTCACTGAGAATGCACGATCCCTTCTCTTTTCCTTGTTTTTCATTGTCTTCTTTTACAAGGTAATCAATCGAGAAAAGCCACTTCATCGGCCGGCCGATTGGAGTTGGAGGAGGAGACCCACATTCGTCCCGCATCCCACTTTTCACTAGGTACACGCGATCTCATTTCTTCTTATTGAGGTAAACCCTCTGGCGATCACAACTCCCCTTTAGCACCTCGTGCTATATTCTTTGTCACATCTTATACATGTTATCATCATCGTTATTTATTTTTCACTCCCTGGTATTTGAGGATTTTTAATCCGATCTACAAATTCGCTGTAGACACGCCAAAATTGACATTTTGTTGATCAAATCTCATGTTATTATGAAAACACCCCAAGTGGACTTCAATATTCCTATAATATAAAGTTTTTCTATTTTTCATGAGTTTTCTGCATTTTTCCTACATTTTTGTGAATCACGACTTGACTAAGGGCGTTACTTGATAAAGTAACGACCTGTGATAAGGCGTTTTAAAAGAAAGGACGACCGTATGTAAGGGCGTCAATTCCTGGTATTATCCTTTAATTTTGGAATTATCTATTTTCAAAATAAAAGGCTTTTTCTGAGTAACGCCTTTCCTCAGGGCGTGTTTTGAAGAAACGCCGTTTTCGCAGGCGTGTTATCTCAGTTTCCAAACGGAGGAAGTTTTCATTTCCAAAATTAAACCCAGGAAGAAACGGCCTTTACTAGGTCGTGTTTCAAGAAACGCCTCTGTGCAGGTCGTCAATTCATAAAAAGACGCCCTGACGCAAGGCGTGTTTTCACTCCAGAGTCCTTTTTTTCTCCATCTTTCCCCCACAGTTCCCTGCTATCCTTGGACTCTTGCTCGATCTTAATCCTTCCTTGGATGCCTCATTACCTATTCTTATCATTTCCTTATTTGATCACATCCGATTGAAACTATAAAAGAAAACTTCATTCGCTCGTAACAGGGGTTGAAGATTTTACATATTCAATAGGCACCCTGAGCATTTAGAGGTTAAGACGTGAGTTATCAAGCAAGCACGCAGAGCTTCCTCCTTCGAGCATTGATTTTTCTTCATCCCTCTGCATCCGTTCAGCGTCTTCCCGGTTCCCTTTACTCTCGTCAGGGAGAGCAGGGCGATATATATATATAGCTTGTCTGTTGTTCATCACATTCTTATCATCACTATTGTTACCTGTCGTTAGTTCTTTTACCGCATTTAGCATATCATATTCTTCCCTAGTTCTCTGCTAGGGGTTTACAAAACAAAAAAAAAAAGAAGGTGCGCATGTTGATGTCTTTTCATCATTTTTATGTTGGTTCTTGACTGATACTATTGCACTTTGGCTGATCCCCTTCTCTTTTCCTTGTTTTTCATTGTCTTCTTTTACAAGGTAATCAATCGAGAAAACCCACTTCATCGGACGGCCGATTGGAGTTGGAGGAGGAGACCCACATTCGTCCCGCATCCCACTTTTCACTAGGTACACGCGATCTCATTTCTTCTTATTGAGGTAAACCCTCTGGCGATCACAACTCCCCTTTAGCACCTCGTGCTATATTCTTTGTCACATCTTATACATGTTATCATCATCGTTATTTATTTTTCACTCCCTGGTATTTGAGGATTTTTAATTTGATCTACAAATTGGCGATCACGGTGGGACTTCCACTGTTTTCTTTGTTGATTACCATCACCATTGGCACCCTCGTGTGCCCTTTCCCCTTGACCCCCTCATGTGTCCTTTCCCCTTAGGCACCCTCGCGTGCCCTTTCCCCTCGGTACCCTCGGTACCCTTTCCTTTGTGCCCCTCGGGCACCCTCCATTGTGCACCCTGCACACTCCCTGGATCAGTCAATTGCTGCTTATTAACGCCTTTGACAAGGGCGTCTTTTGATTTAACGCCCCTCACAGGGACGTGTTTTGATTAATTAACGCCCCCTTCAAGGGCGTGTCTTTATTGCAACTGCTTGCCTGATCTCCGCTATTTTCTCGTCTGCTATTTAGCGCCCCTTACAGGGACGTGTTTCATTGATTAACGCCCATCTCCAGGGCGTCTGTTTCTATAACTGCGGTTTGTTGCATGCTGATTATACTGTCTGTGGAATAACGCCCCTCTTCGAGGCGTGTCACTTCTTATCAACGGCTGTCATTAGGGCGTTTCTCTTTATCATAACTGCTGTTCGCTGCATCCTTATCATATTGCCTGTGAATTAACGCCCCTCTCAGAGGCGTTTCATTTATTATCAGCGCCTTCCATCAGGGCGTGTCTCTGAGTTTTGACGTCCTCAGTTGCAGGCGTCCTTTCTTTATAACGCCTCACCCTAAGGCGTTTTTTTTTCTACGGTCTGTGAGACCCTCACAGAGTTCACGACAGCCACGCTGCCGTGTTTTCATTTTATCACGACCTGCCGTAGGGCGTGTCTTTCCTCTTGCTGTAAACACGACCTTTCCAAAGGCGTGTCTTTACTGTTCTTTTCACAGATTGGCTATTATTCATTGCTGAGCATTTGTCTTGATATTACATTGCTGATTGGATTATCTTGATTTGCTGGCTTGGTTGAGAGACCTCCTCTCTCTATCCTAGGATCCACACACCCTTCTTGGAATCGGGACGACCCTCCATTGAGCATTCCGTCTCTTTGGACCGAAATCCCTTTTCCAAGACCTCCGTAAGTCCCCGCACCCGTGGATTCCCTCACGGACGCCGGCTGGTTGTACCCTCGAAGTACCTGGAGTTTAGAGAACCTATACGTTGTTAAAAGAGAGAAGAACTTAGTTGACCCGGAGGTTACATTCGGATCAAACTAGGTCTCATTTGGCAAAAGAGTGAACCTTCACAAATAATCCACCCTAAATTCAAACATCAAACATTAAAATCTTGCGTTTCTTGCCAACCTTGTTTGCATAAAACATAGTTGGGTGATTTGATTGCTTTGTTTGGATTGAATATTTTGTGATAGTCCCTTCATTAAACATCCTCTCTTAAGAATGAAACTCCGTTCAGGTAAAACCATCAACATGTCAGGCAACGGGTACTCTTATGATGATGAGAATGAGAACATATTTGGTCAATATGAGGACCCTCTCCAAGATTCTGTTTATTATGAGGGGAACTACCTTCCTCCTCACCCCCATTACTCACAAGTCCATGTGGTCGATACCACCATCCATGAGGCGGACCCTTCGTCTCAAGTTCCATCTTCCAACACTTCGGGGAACCCTTCCTCATCCATCAACGTCACAGATTTGATCCAAGCTCTCTCCCAGTTGGATGACTCCCAGCGGCAAGCCATTCAGGCCGCTTTAAAGGGGAAATCCGTCCTTTCATCTTCCTCTAATCCCCCTCCGGCCGTGAGTGGCCATCAGACTGCTAATGACCAGGCGGTCTTGCATCCCCCTTCCTCTCGTCCACAAACGCCTACTGCGGCCATGCCGGCCCAGCAGGCGAGCTATTCGGCGGTTAGGCATCAATCCTTCCAACCTCCTCGGATTCTCCGAACGCCTATACCGCATTCTTTTGTTCAGAATCAGGCCCCAGTCGAGTCCGATACCAACACTCTCTTGCTTCAGAAGCTGGCCAGCATGGAGGAGCAGCTCAAGAAGGTTACAGCAACTAAGAATGCTCCGGAAATTTCTCTTCCTACGTTGCCAGTGTTCCATTTACCACCTTCTGAAATGCCGAATTTCCGGCGATATAATGGAACAGGCAACCCATTCATTCATTTAAAGGATTTCCGATATGAGACTTCTTTCTGGCAAGACAATAAAGCCTCTTTGGCCTATTTATTCAGGAGATCTCTTGAGGGACCCGCCCTCGAATGGTTTTATTCTCTGGAGCCAGCTGATGCCGGGGATTTTGATGTTATCCAAAGGAAATTCTTGCAAAAGTACAGAGACCGGGTAGGACCATCCCTTTCTGTTACAGATCTGGTCGCTGAAAAGATGAAGCCCGAGGAAGACTTCATTATATTTGCTGACAGGTGGCGGTCTATGGCCGAGAAATTGAAGGACACATTGTCGGAACAAGAACAAGTAAAAATGGTCATTTCTAATGCAACTCCTCAATTCCGGCACATTTTGGCCATGAATCGGCTGACAACTATGGAAGAGCTCTATGAAAGAGCTCGTTATATACAAACACAAATGAAGGATTCGCCCATCATGGGCATGTTTGAGCCGAAGCCTCGGCTGTTTAAAAAGAATACAAATGTCAACAGCGGGCCCACGACTGAGGGCACTGTCATAAACGAGCAGGTTGGCGTAGTTGGTCACCCCCACCACCAGTCAAACCCACGACCTCCGCCACCTCCACAGCAAAACCCCCATTTTACCTCCGCTCCACAACGCCACTTCACACCCCAACCTTCTTTTGCTCCATCACCGAGCCAAGCGCCTCGCACCGACCCTCAGCACCACCACAATACCATCAGGTCCCCCCACCTTCCAACTATGGCCAACAACAACGGAGACCACCGCTTGGCCCCAAGAGGGCCCATTATCCGCCACTCCCAGAGAGTCTCCCTGACATTTTTAATGCTTTGATGGCCGCCAACCTGCTCGTCCTACCAAAAGAAAGAACGGTGTGGCCCGACAATGTTGACACATCCCGTTACTGTGCATTTCACCGCGCCCCTGGTCACAACCTTGATCGTTGTTTCCATTTCAGAGATCATATTTATGATTTGAATGACCAGGGTGGCATTAATTGGGATGAAATGAGGCAAGTCATCGCCACCATGAAAGAGAGAAGGCCGCATCGGCAACAGCAAAATCAGCAACAACAACAGCTAGCTCCGCAGCAAGTTCAGCCACAGCAAGCTCCAGCACCCCAGCAGGATATGGGGATTGTCCGTAATCCATTGCCGGAGCACGCTCCTAATCAACACGTGAACCCTGTCACGTCTCTCTACGAGGTGGAGAGAGGGCAGGGATGGCACGAAGAAAACGCCTCTGTCGGGGCATTCCACCATGATCCAAACCAAAATCAAACTCCGCGCCTGTTGCGCGTTCCTCCTTCTCCTTCTAGTCTCCTATCGGGACGTTCTCTTTTACGCCCCGTCAACCCACCTACCACCACCAATTCCACGGCCTTGCCAGCTCGCGCTCTTCTTAACCGCTTACCACCACAGCAACCTGCCATTCCACCTTCCACCACCAATCCTACATCCGCGCCCTCCAGGCCACTCCTACTCCGTTCACCGCCAGCACCCGCTACCCCCTCTACCACTCCTACACCGGCAAGAGTTCCTCCACCATCAGTACAACCACCTTTTGTGCCACGATCTCTCCTTATTCCACCACCTGCCAATACCCCTCGCATTCGGATATCCCTTTCTTCTCTCACGCCTCCTGCGAGGGTACCTTCTTCAAATACTCCTCCCATGCCTCCCGCGGGGGCATCTTTATTAAACACCACCACTACTACGCCTCCTACGGGGGCGCCCCTTTTATTGAATTCCCCTTTGGTATCCCCTAGCAGGGTCTCTGCTACCGACATTCCTTCCTCCTCTTCCAACCCTCCTCCTAATATTGCCCCGACAGAGGCGCGTCAAGGCGTAGCGCCGCTCCGTAGTGGACGGATGTTCCACCGTGTTTTCCCACAGAGAGAGCTAGAGCCCGTACAGGGGACGCAAGAGCAAGAACAAGAACAGGATTCAGTGCCGGGAACTCAGTATGATCTGTTAAAGCACCTGGATCGCACTCCAGCCAGAATCTCCATTCTTGAATTAATCAAGAGGTCCACCACTCATCAGCTGGCCTTGAAGGAATACCTGCAGAAGGTTATGGTCAATGAGGACCTCCCGGTTGAACAGATAATTACAGTCTTAACCCCTACCAGCAGTCAGCCGGCAATCACATTCCATGAACATGAGCTAGCACCTCTACCGGCAAGAAAATATGCCCTGTGTATTACGGTTGATATCAACAAGGTGGCTGTTAAGCAGTGTTTGGTAGACACCGGTGCATCTATCAATGTGTTGCCTCCAAGCACTCTGAAGTTATGCGGTATCCCTGAGAGCCAGATTCGGCCATCCACCATTACTGTCACTGCATATGACAATACAAAGAAACCCCCTCTGGGTATGATTACTCTTAAAGTCAGCTTAGGTCCAGCCACCATTACGGCAGATTTCCATATTCTGGATATGGACCCGACCTTTAATGGCATCCTGGGTCGCCCTTATATTCAGCAGCTTGATGCAGTGCCCTCTACAAACCATCAATGCCTTAAGTTTCCGCACAAGGGCCGCATTATCAAGGTGACCAGCGTGCCGATCTTACCAGAGGAGGACATTCATGTAGCTTCATCAGTTCCTTCTATATGGCCAGCCAACAAGCCGTTATTATCTGTGCTGGACATTCCCCACTCTCAGCCGATGCTGTCTGAGACTGTTACAACGGTTGCTATGACACCCCTGCCTTCTAAGGGGAAGAAGAAAAAGAAAAATATGATGAATACCCCCGGCTGGAAGATTCTGATAAGAATGGGATATCAAGATGGCAAGGGCCTGGGCGCTAAACTCCAGGGCAAGATTAGGCCCATTAAGCCTCAAAAAGTGGTTGCACGAGGCGGCTTAGGCTACAAAGCACCGGGCAAGAATGAAGGAAAGCCGTGGGCTGTTATGACGTCCACCTTCAAGCCAGATCGCCAGCCGCTCACCTGGACTTTAAAGACACATTTTGTCACCGGTGGCGTTCAGAACAATGAACAGACTACTATCATTACATCATTGCTTGATTGTCAGGATGTGCACGCTAGACAGTTTGCTCGTCACATTGCCCCATTGGCTACTTACAAAGCCCTGGAGTCGTTAAGGCCAGATAAAAGAAGAAAAATGGGTGATCCGGAATGTGACTGGTACAGGTGGTTTGACATGAATGACATCACTTTCTCTTTAAGCCGCCTGTTCATGCCGACAGATCCAGAATGGCCGCCATTGATTCAAGAACTGATTGAAATGCCTGCCGCAATCACAGATAAAAGGCAGATGTTAAGTGACTACACAGATACGGGGGAGCCAGATGTCCCCTTTGAAGAAGGATTTTCCGTGGATAGGCTGTGGGCCGGCCTTTTCTCCCTCACTTCTGTGCATCCATTGGTGTTGGCTTCTCTCTATTCCCGTTGGTTTGGTCACGTGCCGCGACCACCACCGATTACTATCAACTTGTCTCCCGATTCAATTCAGATTTCCCTCCCGATTGCTCCTTCGCTCCTCGAGCGATTTGCTGAAGACTCCATCTCGCCCCCGCGTGGGCCATCTTTGATTAAATCTTTCTCCAAACTTGCAATTTCCACTCCACCTACTATTCTCCCTTCACATTGCTTTTTACTTGAAAAAGAAAATAAAAACAAAGGAAAACATGAAAACGAAAAAAAAACGCCAAATCTCCAATATTCCAATCCTCCATTTCTTTTGAGGAGACCTCCTACTTTTCTCCCGAGCGCGTCCCAACCCAGGGGCCGCTCTTCCAAGATTCCTTGGTAAGTCTTTTCTCCCCCTCCGATGAGGGGTCCTCCCCTGTATCACCTCCTGTATCCACTTTATCACCTCCTTCTTTCCCTTATAATCAAGCTAGTTGCTCTTCCTCCCTTTCTTCCTCTTCTTCTAATAAAAATCATGGGGTAAATTCACACAAGAAGGTCAGGGGTAAGCAGATTCCTCGCAGATTTTTGTTGGAATTGGCCATTAGATGCCAAGCTTGTTTAGCTCTCCCTGAGTTTGTGGAAGATCCAATTATCCTGCCGGAGTTAGAATATGAGGATGCTGATGCTTCTTATGAGGGTTTGGGCGTTTATGAAATTATGAATGATGAAGACCCTATTGAAGAGGGGGATGAGAGTTATGAAGAATATGAGGACGAGGCTGATGCTTTTGCTAGTGGAATAAGAAGATTCGACGAACCATCAGCCTCTGTAGAAGAACCGACCAAAGAAATTAATCTGGGTACTGAGGAAGACCCTAGGATTGTCCTCATTAGCAAAAATTTGCCGCCCTCCGAAGAGGAGGCGCTCATCTTAGTTCTTCAAGAATACAAAGACACGTTCGCATGGAGTTATGAAGATATGCCTGGATTAGACCCTGCGCTTGTTGAACATCGCCTTACGCTTAAGCCAGGGTCTGTCCCGGTAAAACAACGGTTGAGGCGTTTCCACCCTAGCATGGCTTTGAAAATGAAAGAAGAGGTCGATAAACTCCACAAGGCTAGATTCGTTAGAGTCGTCCTCTATCCCAATTGGGTGGCTAACATTGTCCCGGTTATGAAGAAAGATGGAAAAGTTCGAATTTGCATAGATTTTCGGGACCTCAACCGAGCGTGTCCTAAAGATGACTTCCCCCTCCCTCATATTGATGTGTTGATTGACAACACGGCAGGATTTGAGACTCTTTCTTTCATGGATGGCTTTTCAGGCTATAATCAGATTCGCCTGGCCGAAGAAGATCAAGAGAAAACTTCATTCACTACACCATGGGGCACATATTGTTATGTGGTCATGCCCTTTGGACTTAAGAATGCTGGAGCCACTTATCAAAGGGCTATGATGGCAATTTTTCATGACATGATTCATATTTATATTGAGGTGTATGTGGATGACCTGGTTGTGAAATCAAGAACAAGGATTGAGCATCCTGGGGTTCTGGCTAAGGTTTTGCAGAGATCACGAGAATTTCAATTGAAAATGAACCCCAAGAAGTGCGTATTTGGCGTTTCTTCAGGGAAATTGCTCGGTTTTATCGTTAGCAAGAGGGGAATTGAAGTTGATCCCAACAAGGCAAAAGCCATTAGAGATATGCCTCCTCTCAAGAATTTGAAGGAAGTTCGAGGATTAATCGGGAGGTTACAATTTATTCGCCGCTTCGTCTCCCAGCATTCACAAAGATGTAGGCTGTTTTACGAGCTTACTAAGCCAGGAGTCAAGTTTAATTGGGATGATAAATGTCAGACAGCCTTTGACGGATTGAAGGATTATTTGGTCAATCCTCCTGTCCTGAGGCCGCCAATTCCAGGTAAGCCACTTATTCTCTATGTTTCAGTCCTGGATGACTCCGTAGGTGCTGTCTTAGCTCAAGTGGATGAAGAAGGTAGGGAGAGGGCAGCATACTACTTGTCTAAGCTTCTTAACCCCTGTGAGCAGAGATACTCAGCCATGGAGAAAACTTGTGCAGCTTTGGTTTGGGTAGTTCAGAAGCTAAAACACTATTTCCTAGCTCACGAGGTTCACCTCATTGCTCGTATGAATCCAATCAAATTCCTCCTTGAAAAATCTATCCTCACTGATCGATTGGCACGCTGGCAAAGCTTCCTTTCTCAATTTGACATCACTTACATTCAGCAAAAAGCTATCAAAGGTTATGCCATTGCCGAGCATCTTGCTCACCACCCTCTCCCCCGCTTTGATCCTGTCAATTCAGAGTTCCCAGATGAAGAATTAATGTCCATTAATCAATCCCATGATCCTATGTGGACGTTACATTTTGACGGAGCTCTTAATTCTCAAGGAAGAGGGATCGGCATGGTTCTTTTAACACCCGAAGGGGTCACCATTCCATTTGCTGCTCGGCTCACTTTTCCCGTCACCAATAACATAGCCGAGTATGAAGCTCTTTTGGCTGGTCTTAAAACCGCTCATCAATATGGTGTCACTCATTTGCGAATTGTCGGTGACAGTCAGCTTATTCTACGCCAAGTGTTGGTCAAGTGCCGCACCATCCATCCTAAGCTCAAGCCCTACCAGGAGCTCGCTTCAGCTTACGCCAAACTCTTCACTAAATTGATTTTCGTTCATGTCCCGCGTAGCCAGAACATTTTGGCCGACGCACTTGCTTCCTTAGCTTCCGCTTTAGTTTTCCCTCCTGAGCGTGATTTTCATGTCCCCCTGATTCATCAGCGTGATACTCCAGCCATTAGGGATCATGCTTTTCTCGATATTAGGGATCAGGTGCTTGAGAAGGTTAGACGGAAGGAAGCTCTTGAAGGCAAAGAGGTCATGCTATTGGATTGGCAAGAAGAGTTGGCTGACGAAGAAAAGCCTTGGTATTATGAGATTGCCAGATACTGTGATGATCAGTCTTATCCCGAGGAAGCCACAACAGAAGAGAAGAAAGCAATACGAAGAGTGGCTCAACGTTATACTTTGGTTGGAGGTGTGCTTTACAGAAGAGGGCTCACCGGTGTTTTATTGAGATGCCTCGATGATGATGAATCTTGGAAAGTTGTGGAAGAGGCGCATTCTGGTGTGTGTGGTGGTCATGTGAACAGCCAGATGCTAGCTAAGAAGATTCTTAGACTAGGTTTCTATTGGCCCACTCTAGAAGAGGATTGTTCTATCTATGTTCGAAGGTGTGTTAAGTGCCAATTGCACGCCGACAAGATTCATTCTCCTGCTTCTTCACTCCATCCTACGTCCTCCCTATGGCCTTTTTCCATGTGGGCTTTTGATATCATTGGACCTCTTGGTGATTCGAACCTCCTGACCAAGCAAAAATCATTCATTCTCACGGCAACGGAGTACTTCACCAAGTGGGCGGAAGCAGAAGCTTACGTGGAAATTAAAGCATCAACCGTCTGCAAATTTATCATGAAGAACATCATCACGAGGTTCGGCATTCCGAGCACCATCGTCACCGACAATGGGCCTCAATTTATCTCTCAAGATCTCAAGGATCTCTGCAACAGGTATAAAATTGCATTGCATCATTCTTCTCCCTATTATCCGCAGGGCAATGGCCAAGCAGAGGCCACTAATAAAACCTTAATCAAGATTGTTAAGAAGACGTGCGAGGCTAATAAATTCTCGGACTGGCCAGACAAGCTGGTTGAAGCTCTTTGGGCCTACCGCACTTCTATTCGAACCCCCACTGGGCAAACTCCTTTTGCCCTTACTTATGGAATGGAGGCCGTAGTCCCGTATGAGATTCTTATCCCCTCTCTGCGAGTACAATTGGATGAGGAGCTCTCTATCGATGAACGTCGTGATTCACTCCTTGCCCAATTGGAACTCCTAGATGAGAAGCGTCTGGTCGCCGCTGAGCATGCGCGCGTTTATCAAAACAGGCTCTCACGTTTTTATCAAAAGAAGGTAATTGAGAGAAAATTTAAGGTCGGTGAAATGATAATCAAAAGAATTTTTGTAAAACCAGGTGGCCCTCGTTCAAAGCTCCAACCAAATTGGGAAGGGCCGTTCATCATAAAAGACGTTTATCCTGGCAATGCTTATAAACTGGTTAATGCTGAAGGAGAGGAATTAACTCACCCCTGGAACGGTTTGTATCTCAAGAAATATTACCCCTGAACAAAAATCTAAACAAAATTTCAAAACTTCACAAAAAATCCAAAGAAAATAGAAATCTCCCAAAATAATCAAAAAAAAGTCGAATATTTTCAAAATCAAAAACAAAAAAAAGAGTTTTCTTTCATGGTTCTCCTTTTTTTTGGCTGACATGACAAGCGAAGGTCCACGGTCCGAAAGGTCAAAATTCAGAATCCATTTGTCAGTCTTGCTAATTTAAAATGGGAGTTGACCCCGCACACACTACACACTTTACTCTTGAGCTCAAGCAGTGCAAAATCTGATTGAAAGTCGAAACCAGACTAAAGGCGAAAGACGATATCCATTCTTTTTCTTCTTCGGCCCACAAGGGATGAAGGGAGGTCTCGAGGTAGACACGCCAAGCCTATCCACCGCCCTAGTAGGAGGAAGTCAGGGCCCAAAAGGGAATAAATGCCACAAAAAGCCCAAGTACAATTAGGTTGTTCATCAGTTCAAATCTATTCAATGCAAATCAATTCTAAAGTGAAAGTCAAATGGTGAAAAGAAAAGCATGTCAAGAGGGCAAAGTCCCCGCAAGGAAAACCTTGGGCGTATGCATGCAATACGAAAAGAGGCAAAAGGCAACAAAGCGTCCCTACGCCAAAGACCGAACCCCAACAGGCATAGAGTAGGGGAGGTAGCTTTGCCTCAGGTATCTCTAAATCTTTTGTGGACTTCCTTATACTTTCTTTTTTATTTTTGGAAAAGTCATAAACCAGCAGAATGGCCGAGACAAACTGAAGAGAATGCACTGCACGAAATCTTGTGTATAAGTTTAACAATATTCACGCCAATTCCCCTTTTAATTATTCAAGAAAGGTTAATGGATCTTAGATGATGACCGAGTAGGGCCCACCACCTTAATTTCTTTATCAGCTCAATTTGGGAGGAGTAGAATTAACGCCTTTGTTCAAGGCGCTTTAATGTTAATTCACGCCTATCTTAAAGTCGTTTCTTTAAAAATAACGCCTCTGGGAAGGTCGTGTTTTCAACAAAATTCAAAAAAAAATCTTTTCACAGTAACGCCGTCTCCGAGGGCGTCTTTTACTTGAGTAACGACCTAATCTAAGGCGTGTTTTTCAGAAAACCCCTAAAAAATATATATACTGAAAAGAACAAAAAAAAATAAATTCTTCATATTGCATGAGTTGCATTCTTGCCTGGACATCTTTTAATTATTGTTTACATATGTGTGATTGCATGAGGCATCCACGAGTTTTGATTATTCCATTTTGCCTTATTAAAGGCTTGGCCCCTTGACCCATTACTAAGGTCAGAATATGGACACCCCTTGCTCATCGGGCAAGGGGCCAAGTCGAACAGATGAATTAACCTGTTTGTTCAAGTGAAAACCGCAGCTGCAGATATAGGGTAAAATAAAGCAAACACATGGAACGTGGAAAGAAAAAGTACACAAACACAAGTCCACAACCATACAAGTGCTCAGGTAACAAAAGCTCAAATCTCCTATATATATATATCATCATGTCTATCATGTACAGGTGTGAAGGTGGAGGAGTACAAGTACCAAACTCTCAGCTCTCACCTCCACCCTCCTCTCTCCTACTCTCAACCTCCTCCTCGCCGTCCCGAGCTGGTGCTGGTGGAGGAGGCATGGGCCCCCGTGAAGAAGCCGGAACCCGAACGTGTCCCCCTACCTCGCTCCTCTCTCGGAGGGAAGAACCCGCCACGAAGGTGGAGCTGGTGAAGGAGTACCCCGCGGCCCGTGCTCGCTCGCGGCCTCGCTGCAACCGCTCCTCGGACACTCGCAGCCGCTCCTGGGAAAGGATCAACTGGGTCCTCGAGTCCGCCAGCTCACGCTCTCGTACCGACAGCTGCTCCTGGAACCGGGCACGCTCCGCCTGGTGCTCCTCCCGCTCACGAGCCCGCTCCTCGCGCTCCCGAGCACACTCCCTCCTCTCCAGCTCCAGGGCAACTCACAGCTCGTCTACGTCCTGAGGAAGCTCACTGCGTCGCTGCAGGGTCCGCTGAAGCTCTGCGATCCGCTGATCGCGGATCGACAACTCGGTACGTATAGCCTTCAGCTGAGCAGCCTACAAACAGGTAAACAAATCATCAGTTCCACAGTTCAATAATTCATGAAATGAAATAACAACATGTGACTAAAGGTAGATCACGCACCTGTGAGCTCGTCGCTCGGAAGCCCTCATCTACACAGATAAGAGTGGCTCGAAGCTCTTCAGTCTGCAAAAATGAATTTTTATCAGTGCATAATTTATATCTAATAATTATTTGAATGAGGTTTTGAGTTCAGAATTTACCCGTGAGGCAAGGTCACGCTCCGCCGCCTCGGCTCGCGCTATCGCACCAGCCAGCTGCTCTGTCAGGGCAGTCACCTCTGCACTAGGCCCCCTCGAGCTGGAAGCCTCCCCTGGATCTCTCCTCGCTGCTCCCTGCTGGGCACGCTGCATTCATTAAGACCGTCAGTGGCTAATCATTAATTCAACACAACAAAAAAAATTCATTTGCATATAGGAATAATTTAAACACTCACCAGGGTCTCCAGGTCTGCCCGTGTGGCAGCTAGCTGGTCCTCCAGGCTGTGTAGGTGAGCCTGGGCATCTATCGCCGCTATGTCCCTCGCATCCTGCATTCATTACATGTTAGTCGCATAATAGTTACATAAGCATTTGCATTCAATTTAGAAATCATTCCATTCATACATACCCCTAAGACCCTCATCTGAGGTCTGCCGGCGTGAACCTCCCAGTAGCGCCGGAGGTACTCGGAGTTGTCAGTCGCGTGGGAAACGACTGTGGTCCCGCCACGCTGCCAGTCGGCGTACTGCTCCTCGAATCGCACCCTCCAGTCGGTCGTCTTGGTGCGACCGCGGGTCTTCTTGCCAATCCCTCGAGGCTCTCCGACCTCGATCCACTCCTGGGGCAGGCCCAGGGTCCTCATCACCAGCCGAAGCCGTAACGGCTCAATCTCGCTCAAGCAGTGTAGCCACAGTTCACGCCCGAAGCGAGGTCGCCCCGATACGACCCAAGGCTGGCCCTCATCGGTCATCCCCTCATATGGTCTCCACTGCACCTGCATTCATGAACACGCATCATTATCATTTCATCATATTCAAATAAACAACAAAAAGAAATGCATATCATTCATTCATACATACCAGCGAGAGAGGGAAGTCGCGGAACTCTCTCCGTAGAACCCACAACTCGTAGTCAAGTGGGGCGCCAAAGATGACAGGCACCCAGCGTCGCGCCAGAGGGAAGGATCCCTCAGCTCCTGGCCGTGGGTCAACGCGCCCCATCGGCATGTATAGGTGGCTCCACACCTGCATCCATGCATTGCAATTAGTACTATATTCACACGCATCATAATAAAAAGGAAAAGATGTAAAAATGAGAAATTGCATACCTGAAGAAGAGGTGAGAAGCCACTGACGGTCGTCTCACGGCCTGTCCCTGTGGACAGATCGGCCATCAAATGCGCCAGCAGGGCCGCTCCCCAGGCATATGTGCCAACCGTCTCCAGATCCTCAAGGATGCCTAAGAAGCGGCAGTTGATGACATCGGCTTTCGTCCCCAGCAATAATCTCCCGAGCAGCAGCAGCAGGAACCTCCTCAAGTCTCGGTCCGCTCTCTCATGGTCAGTCGGGTCCTGGCAGCATGCCGCTCTCACCCCGTCGGTCAGTCGCTGTGCAAACTCACCTAAGGTCTCCCCCGATCTATGCCTGGCATCTCCTAGACCCATCGCTGTAGTCAGGTCCGTACAGAAAATGGTCCTGCACTCGCTAGGTCCCACATAGACCATCTCAAGCCCTAGTAGCCTCTGGGCCATCTCCGTATAGTCAGAATAGGTGAACCCACTCACGGCCTCACCATCTACCCGTAAACCTGTGATCCTGGCTACATCCTCTAAACTAGGAACCATATGCCCCCAGGGCATCAGAAAAGTCCGGCTAACCCTATCCCATCTCTCCCTCAAAACCTGGATCAGTGCTAGGTCAGGTCTAAAAGGCTCGATGGATAGAAAAGTCCCAAACCCCATGGCCTCTACCCTAACCCTCTGGAAGTCGGGGAGACCCTGGTATGCTGCCCAGACCATGACCCATGAGATACGGGTCCTCATCAGCCCCTGCATGTATTAAAAGAGAATTATTTTTCTTAATTATCTGAATATCCATGCGGAATTACATTTGATTTGGGTTAAATGTTGAATTTTAGCATTTTTGGAATTCACGGCCACCCTCATGTCGTTTCTTGATAAATTCACGCCCCTGTGGGGGGCGTTTTTCAGAATGAACTTTAATGTAACACCCTTACTGAGGGCGTTTTTTATGTTTATCACGCCCCCGTCTTAGGCGTATTTTTGTGGCTGTTTTACTATTTCTGAAACGTATTTCTAATCACGCCTCGGTGTTGGGCGTTTCTTGTTGAATTAACGCCCTGTGGTAGGGCGTTTTCCTAAAGGTGGTTAATTTTGAATCGTTAATGAATGAAGCGACGCCCTCTAGTTTGGGCGTCTCTTGTTGAATTAACGCCCTACTGGAGGGCGTGGGTTTCTCAATTTAACAGAAAATCAAATAACTGACAGCATGCGAAATAATTCATGAAAATATTTTTGGAAATTGTTTAGTGAGCATGGAATTCATGAAAAATCATAAGTATTAAGAAACGACATGCTTCAGGGCGTTTTTTCATGAAGGATAATTAATTTTCAGAAATTAAAAATAATTAATGCCCTGGATTAGGGCGTTGCGTTTGTAAGTAACGCCCCCGTGGGAGGCGTGTATTTTCTGAGTTGCAGGTTTAATGCCCGAGGGCTATGAAAAAAATCAAGAAAAAATATAAATAAAATAAAAAAAATGGAATTGGAGAGGGGGAGCCTACCTTCTTGTGCTTCTGGGGTTGTGGCCGGGGTAGCGGCCGTCTGGGCCGCCGGAGTTGCCCCCGGGGAACGACCGCCGCCGTGGGCGGTGGTCCTTCTTCCCCATCTCCTTCTTCTCCATCTTCTTCTCCTTCTTCTCCACCTTCGTCTTCTCCTCCTCCTCCTGTCGCTGCTTCGTCGGCGTCGTCGCCGCCGGCCACCACCGGCTCTTCTTCAAAAGCCACGACGGCGAGCTCCTCCACGGAAAGTTCTTCCTCTTGGGCGTGGGAGGCATCGAGATCGACCACATCTGGGGCGCTAACTCTTTGGCGTTTGGCCATGGCTAAGATTGAGAGAATGTTTGAGAGAATGAGAGAGAAGAGAACGGGAGAGATATGAGGTTTTCATTGATCATATAAAGTCCCACCGTGATCGCCAATTTGTAGATCGGATTAAAAATCCTCAAATACCAGGGAGTGAAAAATAAATAACGATGATGATAACATGTATAAGATGCGACAAAGAATATAGCACGAGGTGCTAAAGGGGAGTTGTGATCGCCAGAGGGTTTACCTCAATAAGAAGAAATGAGATCGCGTGTACCTAGTGAAAAGTGGGATGCGGGATGAATGTGGGTCTCCTCTCCAACTCCAATCGGCCGGCCGATGAAGTGGGTTTTCTCGATTGATTACCTTGTAAAAGAAGACAATGAAAAACAAGGAAAAGAGAAGGGGATTAGCCAAAGTGCAATAGTATCAGTCAAGAACCAACATAAAAATGATGAAAAGACATCAACATGCGCACCTTCTTTTTTTTTTTGTTTTGTAAACCCCTAGCAGAGAACTAGGGAAGAATATGATATGCTAAATGCGGTAAAAGAACTAACGACAGGTAACAATAGTGATGATAAGAATGTGATGAACAACAGACAAGCTATATATATATATCGCCCTGCTCTCCCTGACGAGAGTAAAGGGAACCGGGAAGACGCTGAACGGATGCAGAGGGATGAAGAAAAATCAATGCTCGAAGGAGGAAGCTCTGCGTGCTTGCTTGATAACTCACGTCTTAACCTCTAAATGCTCAGGGTGCCTATTGAATACGTAAAATCTTCAACCCCTGTTACGAGCAAATGAAGTTTTCTTTTATAGTTTCAATCGGATGTGATCAAACAAGGAAATGATAAGAATAGGTAATGAGGCATCCAAGGAAGGATTAAGATCGAGCAAGAGTCCAAGGATAGCAGGGAACTGTGGGGGAAAGATGGAGAAAAAAAGGACTCTGGAGTGAAAACACGCCTTGCGTCAGGGCGTCTTTTTATGAATTGACGACCTGTACAGAGGCGTTTCTTGAAACACGACCTAGTAAAGGCCGTTTCTTCCTGGGTTTAATTTTGGAAATGAAAACTTCCTCCGTTTGGAAACTGAGATAACACGCCTGCGAAAACGGCGTTTCTTCAAAACACGCCCTGAGGAAAGGCGTTACTCAGAAAAAGCCTTTTATTTTGAAAATAGATAATTCCAGAAATTAAAGGATAATACCAGGAATTGACGCCCTTACATACGGTCGTCCTTTCTTTTAAAACGCCTTATCACAGGTCGTTACTTTATCAAGTAACGCCCTTAGTCAAGTCGTGATTCACAAAAATGCAGGAAAAATGCAGAAAACTCATGAAAAATAGAAAAACTTTATATTATAGGAATATTGAAGTCCACTTGGGGTGTTTTCATAATAACATGAGATTTGATCAACAAAATGTCAATTTTGGCGTGTCTACACCCATGGCCTTTCTCCATGTGGGCATTCGACATCATTGATCCCCTAGGTGATCCCAATTCCCTCACCAAGCAGAAATCTTTCATCCTTACTGCGACGGAATACTTTACCAAATGGGCCGAAGCCGAATCTTACGCGGAAATCAAGGCATCAACAGTCTGCAAGTTCATCATGAAGAACATCCTCGCCAAATTCGGCTTCCCAAGCACGATCGTCACCGACAATGGGCCACAATTCATTTCTCAGGACCTACAGGACCTCTGCAAAAGGTACGCAATTGCATTGCATCATTCATCGCCATATTACCCACAAGGTAACGGCCAAGCGGAGGCCACCAATAAAACATTGCTCAAAATCATTAAAAAAACCTGCGAGTCTAGTAAGTTTTCAGACTGGCCAGAAAAGCTTATCGAAGCCCTATGGGCCTATCGCACTTCAATCCGTACCCCCACCGGGCAGACTCCATTTGCCCTCACTTATGGTATGGAAGCGGTAGTCCCATACGAGACTCTGATCCCTTCTCTCAGGGTACAATTGGATGAGAAATTTTCCCTCGACGATCGTCGTAATTCACTCCTCGCCCAGTTGGAACTCTTGGATGAGAAGCGACTGGCCGCTGCCGAACACGCGCGTGTGTATCAAAATAGACTCGCTCGCTTTTACCAAAAGAAAGTCGTTGAGAGAAAATTCAAAGTCGGTGAGATGGTCGTAAAAAGAATTTTTGTCAAACCTGGAGGGCCGCGTTCTAAGCTCCAACCCAATTGGGAAGGACCATTTGTAATTCAAGCCGTGTACCCTGGCAACGCCTACAAGCTAATCAACGCCGAAGAGACCGAGTTATCCCACCCTTGGAATGGGCTTTATCTTAAGAAATACTACCCTTAGCACAAAACAAAAAATGTTGAAAAGATAAAAAACATCAAAGACAAAGAAATATTGAAAACCACTAAAAATATGGAAAACTCAAAATGTCGATGCCTGGCAGTCACCATGTAGTTAAGTCCCTGCATCTAACCTTCATGTTAGGATAGGGCCCATTAAGGCTTGGTAGGCACCAGGTCTTGGTTTGCCAGAACCGTGGAGACCCCTGTCCGGCCACGTCGGCCTATGCTCGCTCGAAGGAAGCTAACATGTGTTCACTTATGTATTTTATTCAAAAAAAGTTGGCAGCAGCACCTACGGTAGGGCCACACCTAGAAGATCTCCGAAAGCTGTAATCTTTATTCTTTTCTCTTCGACCAAATGAGACAGTCGGCGCCCTTAAAACGCTGAGCATGAGAAACCGAAACTCAAACCCCAAGGGCAAGAGTAGGATCCATTTCCTCGAGCATCGATCAGTGCACGAGAAGAGGGCAGTGTCCCCGCAGGCATACAAAAAGGGAGCCCACAAACGTCAAACGACTATATCTCCCTCACAAAAAGAAATACAAAGTCAAAATCAAAATCAAGAGAAAAGCCTGGTCGTGACCGTGCCTGGTGCGATAAACGGAACCCCTCAAAGCAAAAGTCTGAATCCACAAAGGGGGCCGTGGAATGTAAATGCTCGAGATTTGGTCCGAAGTTGTCCGAAGGGAAAGAGTTAATGGGCCCTTATTCGCTCGCCGGGTTAACGGCTTTGCCAGTCCTCTCAGGAGGTTTATCCCCTACACTCTTCCTTCTCCCTCTAAAGATGAAGGTTCGATGGAGTTTCTGAAAGGTGAAAACTGCCCAGGGTCTGCGACCTAATTTTAATATACACATTTGGTTGCCTACTTTGAAAAGTAAAAGCTATCGCTGCGAAAGAGTCTCTGTGTTTCTGGCTGGTCAAGACCCCTGTTTACCACCTTGATGTCTTCTTGTTTAACCTCGGGCTTAGGCCAATGCAAGCGCGTCACCTATGGGTGCGACGGCGTCTGATTCCAGGTCAGCGTCGCGCGGTTGGTCGTTAGGGTTCCAGGGTGTTCCATCATATACCATCTAGAGTTGTGAGGAAATAGACCCGGGTCGGGCAAATCTTTTACCTCAAACACCTTTTGGGTGAATCCCTGCGGTCGAAAGCAACTGGGAGCCTAAGCATGGCATGACGGTATTGTCATCAGGGTAAGTCTTAGCCGGCGGGATCATCATTCGAGGGGTCTAGAGGCCCATATCAACCTAGATGTGCACTTAGGATACCTGGGAGGTTAGTAAGAAACCCCTGTTCTCACGAAGGTTATGTGCCATTTGGGTGCTTGCCGGGCGTTAGCAACAAAAAAAATTGAAATGATAAAAGCAACAAAAAAATAGAAAAGAGAAATGTACATATTTGCAAACAAAAAAATCTTTTTATGATAAAACAAAAAAAATATATCAAATATAAAAAAGAAAATAAATCAATTTTGCATGATTGCATTTACGTGCATCATCTCATTTTTAATATCGCTTGCATTCGTGTGCTTGCCTGTCACATTTATCATCACCGCATCTTTCCCTTGCCTTCGTTAAATAAAGGCTTGGCCCCTTGACCAGTTATCAAGGACAGTCACAGTGACCATTTGCTTATTGAGCAAGGGGCCAAGTCAGAACAGAAATTCTGATTTGTTTGTTTCAGTGATATGTACAGGGATTCAGGTAACTGAAGCAAAGGTGAAAAATAAACAAACCAAACCCTGTGTTTTATTCCAAAAACCAAAAAAAAAATTTACATCAAGTTCTGCCCTCTCTCTCTGCATTACTCGTCCCACTACTCTCCGGGCAAAACACTCTCAAAGGTGCTACCCAACTACGAAAAGCGGTACTCCTGCCGCTCTGTACTCCTCTTCCTATTCCCACATCCCGGCGTTGATCCACGGAAGCAGCAGAGAAGCTACCAACACGAAAGCCACGCTCTTGTGCTTTTCGGTAGCGCTCCTCACCATCTCTCAGCCACTGTTCAGCAAGACCAAGGCCGATTCGGAGTTCGAATAGTTGGGCCTCCATGGCCCTTCGCTCCTCCCTTTCAGCCAAACTATTGGCTCTTTCTCTCTCTGCGTCTCTTTCTCTCTCTGCCCGTTCTCTCTCACGGTCTTCCCTCTCCAACTGGAGAGTGATCCTCAGTTCCATAGCATCCCTGGATGAGTCGTCATCAGGATGACGCCGCAGTTCCCTCTCCAGTTCTGCTATCCTAGCCTCCTTCTGCGCAGCTTGGGCAAGCGCTTCTTCCGTCTCTTTTTCCTGCCGAGTGTACCATCTCAGATACGCGATAAGGCGTAAACAAAGAGAACTAAACGCTGAAACTTTTACCTGTATACGGAGCATCCCTTCTGCCTCCGTAGCACGCTGCGTGGCGTGAGCAAGTTGCTCATGAAGCAAGTCAAGTTCTGAGGTGGGAATCCACAAGCTGGAAGAGGCACCACCTACTCCCATCACTGGGGAGGCCGCGCCAATCTGGGCATGCTACGACCATGTGAATTAGCAGCCAACATCTGGAATCTGGGGATTTAATTAGGAATGTACTGTACACCTACCAAGGCGCTCGTAGCTCCGCGGGCATCGCCCAACTGTTGTTCCATCTCTGCCAAGCGAGTTCATAAATTCGCTATCATGGCATCCCGGACATCCTGCAGCCATACGAGTCAGCATTTCCACCAGAAAACCAAAAAAAGAGAAAAAAAGGAGAAAGAAGAGAAGAGAAAAAGGGGAAACCTACCTCCACAAGTCCCCGGGGTTGGAACCGTTCTGTGTACTTTATCCTATATAGACGCAAGTAGTCCTCGCTGTCCCGCGCCTGCGATTCTACAATCGTGCCACCCCGTTGCCAGTCTTCGTACTGTTCAGGAAACCGCACGCGCCAGTCAATGCAGGTCGCCGGTCCTCGCGTCTTTCTCCCGACACGAGGTGGCGCAGCTGAATCCACCCATTCTTGAGCCAGTCCTAAAGTCCTCATAACTAATCGTAGCCGAAGCGGCTCGATTTCATTCAGGTAGTGCATCCATAGTTCCCGTCCGAACCGGGCACGACTTGCTAGAACCCACGGCTGGTTGGCATCGACCATGTCTGAGTAGGGTCTCCAGTTTACCATCGCTGTAGGGAACTCCTGTAGCTCCCGCCTTAACACCATCAGTTGGTAGGTTAAGGGTGCCGCACTCATGATGGGTTCCCACCGCCTGGCTAGCGGCACCATCACGGGTCGCCAATGCCGAGCTCTCCCCATAGGGAGGTAATAATAACTTCACAGCTGCTCGGCGCAGGCCATCAGAACTTTACAAAAACACAAAAAAATACAAAACAAGCAAAAACAAAAAAATACCTGGATGAATGGTGTGAAACCACTCACAGTCATCTCACGATCCGTTTCTTGGAATAGGCCTGCAAACAAGTGTGCCAGCATGGCAGCTCCCCAGGCATAATACCCTACTATTTCAAGGTCTGACAGCAGCTCCAGGAAGCAACATTGGATACCGTCCCCTTTCGAGCTCAGTACCAATCTCCCCAAAAGGAAGAGGAGAAATCTCCTCAAATCTATGTTACATCTTTCCCAGTTGCCGAAATCTGTGCAATACACGGCACGGCATCCTATTTCCATCCTTTTCATGAACTCTTCTGAGGATTCGTCATCCCGCCGACGAGTGTCGGTGAGCCCTAATGCATCCATGAGGGACGCCCTAGCTACCGACCTGTTTTTCCGACCATCTAGGTCCAAACCCAGTAACTTCTGGGCACCTTCTCGGTAGTCCGCGTAAGTGACTCCGGTCACTGCCTCGCCATCCACCTTGAGACTCGTAATTCGGACCACATCTTCCAAGCTGGGCACCATGTGCCCCCAGGGCATCAGGAATGCCCAGCTCACTGGGTCCCATCTCTCACACAAGGCTTGGATCAGGACTAGGTCAAGCTGGATCGGCTCGATCCGAAGGAAGGTACCAAATCCCATCACGTCTAGCCTCACCTTCTGAAAATCTGGGAGGCCCCTGTACGCTGCTACTACCAACTCCCATGAGATTTGTGATTTCATCACAACCTACACATACAAGGAATGGGGGTGAGGTTTGGTCAGAAGAAAGGAAGAAAGAATGAGAAAAGGGCAAGAAAACTTGGCTTACGAGTTGTGATTGGGCCCTTTCGCTGAAGTGCCCTTTAAGGTCTGAAAGCCTCCTGGAACTACTACCACTGGACATGCTTCTCTTCGAGGAATGGGAAGATTCGCCCTCCATCCAACTCTCAGAATTTCAAACTCCTCCCCTCCCGTAAGAAATTGTGCTCCTCGAGTTAGCTCTCGATATACCTGGGAGGATAAAAGGGACAAGAATTTATAGAAATGGAAGGAGTGCGGGCCAAGATTGCCTCCATCACCTGTCAATAATAGCCCTCGCAATGAGGCACCGGCCAAGCGGTCCCATGTGTCGCTTCACCGCTCGCACAGGGTGATTGACTGGACGAAGAATAGGACAAATAGCCCCTATGATTGTCTAGGGATACCCTATCATGATTTGGAGGACGTCCGCAAAATTTGACACAGCATTCGGGAAAAGAAACTAGGGCCGTCATTATTGACTTCGACGGCAGTTTCCCGTCGAAAATGGTCACAACAAGATGCGATTCTCTGCTTGGGGCGGAGTCTCGACAGACCTATCACATGGGAACAGTGCAAAGGAGAAGAAGTGTAGGGAAGAAGGAACGCACAAAAGAACAAATAAACAGCAGAAAATCAAATCACTCCATTCATAATTCTACATAAGCTGTCACAAACACTACAATCATAGAGAGGTGGCGGGTCCACTAGCTCGCCAATCCTCACCATCACTCATCTCTCTGGGCACTCTCCTCCTCTCCCCCGAGGTGAGGGTCCCTCAGAAGCCTCCGGGATCCCCGTGCAGTAGCACCTGCCTCGCCTCTGGGCGCCTGCTCCGCAGCAGTGACTCGCTGCTCCTCCCCTGGCGTGGCAAAGAAGACACTGGCAGCAAAGCGACCGGACTGGCGGAGTCGCTCCCCGAACTCTCGCGCTCTCTCGTAGCGCGTCTCCATCCCTCCTAGCCTCTGCATGACGGCCTGAAGGCCCAGCTGGAGCTCCCTCACTTGGGCCTCCAAGGCCCTCCTCTCGGTCAGATCCCGCTGTCGCTCGGACCTTCTCTCGGCTTTCTCTCTCTCTGCCTCTCTCCACATCATCTGCAGAAGAACCCTTAACTCCAGGATGTCTGGAGAAGGTCTCTCCTCACCACGATGCCGCAGCTCCGCTACAGTCGCCACCCAGGCATCACGCTCCTCTTCCGCCCGGGTCGCGCGGGCCACCGCACCGGCAAGTTGCTCCCGGAGGGAGGCAATCTCGAGAAAAGGGGCCGAGGAACTGGAAGATCCGCCAGCCACTCCCACCGTCGCTGTCTGCTGGGCACGCTGGAACAAAATAAACAACGGCCGTCAGTGAAACTCCAAAATCTGAAGTTAAAAGTGCGGCACATAACTTACCAGGAGCGACAACTCATGTTGAGCGACGGCCAGCTGCCGCCTAGTCTCTGACAGTTGGGCGCGCGAGCCGCCGATGCCACGCGTGTCCCCAGCTTGGGGAAGCCCCGCGTAGCTCTCTCTCTGCCGCCGCAGGAAGTCGGCACTGTCCTGCACCAGTATACCCCCTTACTGTCCAGGGAGATGTACGGGCCACTCCTCGAGCCTCGCCTTGCCGCGACTCTCCCTCCTGACGCGGCTCGGCTCGTCCGCACTCGCCCACTCATCGGCCAGACCCAGGGTCCTTGCCATGTCCTGCACCAAGAAAGGGGTCCCACATCAGTCAAAAGGAACGCGTCCCCTGTCTAGGACGCGTCCATCATTTGAGTGCAACACTCGCCGAACCCTTTCCCCCTCGCGCGGCTCGCTTCAAAACCCAAAATGAATTAAAAGAGGAAGAGATCGAAGGACCTACCGGACCGTGTTCACCTCGTCCCACGCCATCGGGCCCCTCAGGTCCCTCGGGGGCCCGGAGCGGCCCTTCCTCCTCCACGGACGCCGTTCCGTGCTCGGGCGCGTCCCTCCTTGGGCGAGGGGTCCCGCGTCCCTCTCCACCTTCGCCGTGGTCCAGACCGCCGAACTCCATTCGATCGAGGGGAAGAAGACAAAGACGGGCGAGCGAGTTTCGGCGGAAGGCGGGCTCGTTTGTGGGTAAGGCACGGGAGAAGAAAGGCCACCCGTCGCTTTAAATTTGAATTCGAGGATTAAGACGCGTCCTCGCGCCTGGACGCCCCCAAAATAAAAAATAAAAAAAATTAAAAAAAATAAAAAATTAGGGGCGTCCAAGACCCAGGACGCCCCCAAAAATAATAATAATAATAATAATTTTAAAACAAAAAAAAATAAAAACTTAGGGGCGTCCAGGACCCTGGACGCCCCCATAATAAAAATTTCAAAAAAAATATAATAAAAGAAAAAAAAAGATAAGAGTATGTATATAATCCAAGGAAAAGAAGAAAACACAAAGAAAAAGAAAAACCACAAAAAAAGATAATAATAATTAAGGGGACGGGGGTCCAAAACATCCAAATGTCAGATTTTATTCCATCAGAAAAGCAGAGTGAACTACATCAGGGGTTTAGGCGCTTTAGGCCTTAACTTCCCCAGTTCGGTTACATAAGCCCTCCACGGCTCGCATTCCTCCACCACGTGCGCTAAGGCCTTTCCCGCAACACTGGTCTTCCAGGGAGCTTTAATGGCCTTCGCTTCCTTCGCGTCCGCTTCAGTGCCCAACTCCCTTTTCTTCAAAGGAACAATGCCAGTCGGTGGCGGGAACGAATGGCGTGGGATGCCAATCTGGAGACAGCACCGATGCGCACTATAAAGGACGAACTCGGTCGCGCCGATCAGTTGAAGATCAACTTCGGGGGAAGACCTCATGAGGAGATCTAGCGAAAGCAAACATGCCGGTGCGCAAGTAAAGAAGCCTTGTGTCACGGTGCGGAAGTGAGACCGCCAGTCTTCACGTTTCTTCAGCCACGGAACGCGGTTCACTACGGTACCACCGAAGCCTAACACGTCGGCTATGTGATGAAGAGGGCTTTGTTGGAAGAGCTTCGAAGCGGTAGGCATTCCCTCGCGGTGGTCGAATTTGAAATGCAAATCCAGCCAGCAATTCAAGACAAGTGCACAACTAAATGGAGGCTTACCCATGCTCGAGGCAGTAAGACCGCTGTAAAGATAGGCAAGGACGGCAGGTCCCACCCTTTTTCCACGCCAGATCCCGCAGATAGCACTCAGTTGGTCTTCCTCCACTATGTTGTCGGTATAAGGAAACAAGAGAGCACCCACCAGACAGATAGTGAACCCCTTCATGATTCCCTCCAAATAGTCATCGTCTGGTAACCCTCTTAGGGCGTCCATGACCCACTCCGCGAGCTTTTGAAGATCGATCCCCTTTTGAGTACGGACCTCTCTAGCTGCGTCGGGCGGCATGAAGCTTCCAAGAACGCTTTCAGAAGTCCCCCGTGTCAGCATCCGCATAGCCTTCACCTTCCCGTCACTCTTGAATTTCTTCAATCCGAGCAGAAGTTCCACCTCCTCGAGGAGGATGGTAACCTCGAAGGTCGGGAAGATAAAAGTGTGGGTCTGGGGATGCCTGATCTCCACTAGTGCGCCCATAGCCGCCTAGTCCATACGAACCTTCTCGTAATGTTTGGCGTGAATAAGGAGCCCCTGCAGATGCCACTTCGAGAGTATGACCCTCATGCCAATAGAGATATTGGAAGTCAACCTTGAAAGCCATGGCAGCTTAGAAAACTTCCTCGGGCCTGGGAAGAGTGGTAATGGCTGGAAGAGGAAAGAAGAAGAAATGAAGGAAGTAAGAAGAAGGTTCACGTGGAGAAATTTGAAAAGAGTCAGCTTACCATATGCGACATGATCGTCCCACTCAGATGACCCTCGAGGTCAAAAAGTCGCCTAATCTCGCTGCTAGGCTTGCTCCTCTTCATAACGCGGGAAGACTCTCCTTCCCTCCTGAAGATCTCTAGATTCTCCTCTCCTTCCTCTCCTGAGCTTCCAAAACCCACCTTGGTGCATTTGAATGAACTAGCCTAAGGGGAATTCTTATAGGAAGGGAAGGGTGCTACAGGACAAAACATGTCACATCAGTATCGCTATCAGGATTTTGTCTGGATCTCCTTTGTATTGTGGTGCGATTCTGCTGTAATTCTGCTACTTTCTGATGTTATTAATCCATGCTGGTCTGTGCAGGTTTTACTAACGGACGTCTTTGTCCAGTCTCCTGTCCCACCTTTCAATGGTTGGTCCCACCTTGTCATGCATCATAGTATATGATACGTACGCTACTAGAACATGCCGAGGACCGTGCGGCCCGAACGAATCCGGGATCTGAGTTCCCCTTCAACAAAAACGGTGACGATCCCGGAAGAATTTGGGTTGTACGGATAGGCCGTCAATTTGTGATAGAATGGGGACGACGGTTCCATTCAGTGAGTTGGTGCGCGGATAAACGGGCCCCAGCCCAGTATCAGCTCACCGGGTCGGTATCCTGACCCGTCCTTCATAAATTGACAATATTATCCTTGGCTATTTTTTATTCTAGTTTGTTTTAAATTTTTCTTTAAACCCAGCATGCATTCATATAGGACTTTGATTTATTGCGGAAGATCATTCAAGTGATTCGATTATGAAAGCCGTTGTGCTCCAATTCCTACAGATATGAGATATTCCACTCCGAATGAAATACTGGGTTTCCTTGAGACAGCCCTACGCTGCTCTTTCAAAGGAGACCCTTATTTGGACAGACCCTCAGATATTCCTTTACTTTTGACCTTGTTTGACCCACCTTGGCCGCAGCACTTCCACATTGGCTGGTAATCGCTCCCCAAAGGTGAAACCTGCAGGTTTATGACCCAGGTACTTCCACACCGAGAAGTTGGTCCCTTTTTGTTTTGTGCCTGAGCGCACATCTCACCTTCCCTTATTTGATCTCCGTCCAAGCAATCGTCAATATTTGAAAGACCTTCTGCAATGTCGCCTCATTGAAACTCCAGGAAAGATTCCAAACAGTTACGTCACAAGCGTGTCTCATCACACCTTGGCATCCACTTATCAGTCCGCTCCCACTACATTTCACTCCACTTCGATACCATTCCACTACGTGTCGCTCCCTTGCAAAGCAGACGCCAAGGCGGGGCAGCTGTAGACACGCCATTCCTGACGTCTCTTGAGAAAGTCTCATATTACTATACAACGCCCCGCAACGGCTTACGCATTTTGAATCGCTCGAGTGCTTCCTTTTCTTGGGTCTTCTTCTGCCTTTTTCGGCATCCGGAATCGTCTCGTCACGGCATTCGGACGACATCAACACCAGTCGGACGCATCAGGAGGTTCCGGAATCAAGAAGGGGGTCTACCGGGCGGCCGCCGACGCCTGATCCGAGGACCCGGGTCGATTTTAATGGGGGCGTCCAGGCCCCTGGACGCCCCCATCTTTTTAATTTCTTTTATTTATTTTCTCAGGGCCCTAAACAAAATAAAAAATATATATTGATGGAGGCGTCCAATCCCCTGGACGCCTCCATAAACAATAATACTAAAAAATATTTGTAAGATGCCAGTTGGCATAAAAACACAAAAAAAATAATAAATATATATATATTAATGGAGCCGTCCAGGCCCCTGGACGCCTCCATAAAAACATATAAAAAATATATAATGCCAAGCCTGGTATAAAAGACAAAAGAAAAATAATAAAATAATATAATTTTGGAGGCGTCCAAGCCCCTGGACGCCTCCATCAACTCCCTCACAGGCGCCGGCCACCGAACGACGGTTTGTCGTGTGTGAAAAAATCCAAAATATAGAGACGTCCGGTCAGCTGGACGCGCCCATTTCTGAATCACGAGGCGCCGCTCACAAAACCACGCGTTGTGCCAAACCGCGTGCGGCCGTCGTCGGCTTTCGGTGGACCTGCTTGAAGCGTCCGGGACCCTGGACGCCTCCACAAAAGTATTCTAAAAAAATATATAAAAATAGAATAAAATATTATTTCGGCCCTGATGGAGGTGTCCAGGGTCCTGGACGCCTCCACCCTCTGGAGCCCTATAAATAGAGGCCCACCCCCTCAGTTCTAGAGGAGCTTCTAAGTGATCCGATAGGCTGCCGGAGCCCAGAGGCTACGGAGTCATTTTCTAACCCGTCGGGTCTTTTGTAGGTGGAGGTTCTGCCGGCTTCTCGGGTGCTCACGCTCGCGAGAGGAAGGTCATCTTCATCCACCGCGCTTCCACGTCGTCCCCACGCTGCCGGAGCTCCGCCGGATTTCACCCTCGGCTCATCCAATAAGCCTTTTCTTCCCCTTCTTCTTCATAGTTCTTTACATTCATCATACTGCATCCTCTATCCCCCTTCATAAGGGCGCCTCTTCTTTTATACTTCTTGCATCCATCATCTCATTTTCCTCCTACTCGAGTCCGAGAGGGGTTTAAAAGATAACACCAACCAGGTGTGTGTCTTGCCATCATTTCGTTGTTTTTATCGCAAGGATTTGAATACTACACCTCCATCTTTCTAATCCACTTGTCATTTGTTTGTCGTTGTTTTGCAAGGGTAGCTGAGGAAAACCCTCTCCGTCGGCCGGCCGGAGGGAGAGGAAGAAGCAACCCGCCATCTCCCGCTCTTGAGGTAGGCGCGATCACTTTCTTATTTTGGGGTCTTTCGGCCCCTGGCGATCACATCATATTTTCGAGGCCGCGGCGAGTCACTTCCCCAATGGCCGTTTAAATTTCCGTTCTTATATTCTCTTATACTCTGTTATATTCTGCTCATATTCTCGAGGCCGCGGCGAGTCACTTCCCCAATGGCCGTTTAAATTTCCGCTCTTATATTCTCTTATACTCTGTTATATTCTGCTCATATTCTCGAGGCCGCGGCGAGTCACATCCCCAATGGCCGTTTAAATTCCCATTTTTATATGTTATATTCTTATCTATTCGTGTTCTCGAGGCCGCGGCGAGTCACTTCCCCAATGGCCGTTTAAATTCACGTTCTTATACGTTATATTCTTATCTGTTTGTGTTCTCGAGGCCGCGGCGAGTCACTTCCCCAATGGCCGTTTAAATTCCCGCTCTTTGTATTCTCTCTATATTCTATCATATTATTATCTGCTCATATTCTCGAGGCCGCGGCGAGTCACTTCCCCAATGGTCGTTTTAATTTTTGCACCATTCCCGTCCCCCCGAGGCCGCGGCGAGTCACTTACCACTATGGCCGTTTAAACCCCATATTTTGCTATATCATACTTGTCCCGCTCGCCCCGCCGGAGCAATCTCCCGTGGTGGCCCCTCTCTCTCTTCTCTTATTTCTGTGTTGTAGCAAACAAACAAACAAAAAAGAGGAGCCCGCGCGCGCTCCGCTTCCTCTTCCCCGCTCTCCGCCGAACCGCGTGACGTCGCTCACATTATGCTCCAGAAACCATGCTGCTAGTTGAAGAACACAGTACAATGAAAGGTGTAAGGTTCTATTATTCCATTGTTTACATTTTATCTTATCACATTATGCGTTCATATGTTCTATCCTATTCTTTTGTTTTCTAAAAGATGGTTTTTACGTAAGTGATGTGTATTCATAATGTTAATGAAGATTGTGGGTAACACTACTTTGTCTGCAGAAGCACACACCCATTAATAATGCTCCTTTACAATAGTCGCTGAACAGGTTATGCAGGCAACTATTCATTCTTTCATTGCCTAAGGAAGATAATTTAATTGGTCAATTCTGCAATAATCTTTAATGGAACATGCACCCCTACTTATGTACCAGATGAACTGTCTATTCATGTGAACTAAGAGTTTGCCTAAATTAGTGAAAGTTGTATAGAACATATGAACTTATTTTGTTGTATTATTTGCATCTTAACCTTTCAAGGGTGTCAGTACATATCTGGGAGTAGCCCCTATTGTTCAGTGCTTGGAGAATTATGAACCACATGTTATAGTGACATCAAGAGTTGCCGATGCTGCATTGTTTTCAGCTCCAATGGTATGCTGATCAATCCTAGATTTATACAAATTACATAAATTCAGTTTATGGTTTTGTCTATCGTGAAAACAAAGTTATAGCATTTTGAAATTACTAGATCATGAATTCATAGTATACTTTACAACTTCACTAGGTAGTATTTGAGATTTTAGAAAATTGATTCCTTTTGCTTTTGCCTTTGAATAAGCACATCTTTATTATTTTTGAAGATTTACAAAATACTGTTGGAAATGAAAACTTCTAACATTGATGGGCGTGATATGTTATTTCAGATCTTCGAGAGGGTTCTTGGCTTTAACACCGTAAATGGCATCCATAGTTGAAAGATATCCCCTCCTAGTTTTTCTCTTAACTATCTTTTCATGATTTTCATGATCTCGGATGGAATTGGAATGATTTCGAGCAACTAGCACAGGGATCCCTAGCTGGCCATCTTCTAGAATGTGGTTGCCAATTAACAGGGGGATATTTCATGCATCCTGGTAAGATGTTGTCATATCAGTTAATTTATCATTACTTTAACTACTTGTGCATGGAAACACATTACAAGAGCTCTTAAGTTACATAAAGCCTGATGTAGTTGCTCTATTGTCATGCCAGGAGATGAATATCAGAATTTCTCATTTCAACAACTCTTAGATTTGTCTCTCCCCTATGCCGAAGTTTTGATGGAGAAGTTTGTGTAGCAAAAGCAGATGGTAGTGGAGGAGTGATGCCAGTGTATGCATGGTTCTGACCTAAAGCTTAAAATGCTCTCCCGTACATTACATTGTTGATATTGTTCTTGATCTACCGGTGACAACATGACACATCTTAAGGAGAGTAGCTATAGATCTTCTCTGTCTTCTGAAATAAGTACTCATCAGACAATACTTTTATTCTTTACATTTCTATCCCATTATTTGCTTGCAAGTGTGAATATTAGGTTTCTCAACAACATTGTGATTATTTCCTTCTATTATTCTGTTACCCATGATGAATGGGTTTGGCGCTCCTCGTTGTGGACGCACTTTCGGGAGCACTTCTTTTGTTTATTTGCTTATTCGTTTGTTCATTCGTTTATTCGATTCATTAGTGTAAGGGCGTGCCAGTAACCTAGGTGATGATTTATTCGGGCTTCGAGGACGCCCTGGGTGTGCTCGATCTAACTAGTCAGACGATTATGTGTATCGTGTCGGGACTGAGAACCCGCCGCGCCATAAAGGTCACGACGTTAATTACATCCCCTCGGAGAGGGAAAACCCTTGATTGATTGCCAGGAAAAGGGGCCCTACAGCCTGAAATTCATAATAACGAAAGCGAGAGCAAAATCTCGGACCGCGTTTAAACAAACCCCGTGTCAAGGCGTAAACATTTATAAATTCATATATGTCGGTCACTGGCGGACCGTTTCTTGTTCGGACAGAAGTCCGCATTTGCAGTGAAAGGGACGGCGATGAAACCGTACAAATGTCTGTCATGTATGCGGCAAGTTTAATGAGGATGCGGGATCGGATCCCGGTAGAGGCGGGTCAAGTTAACGAACTATTGGCCCGAAATGACTTCGGATCATGGCCACGTCAAGAGGGACTCCCAAGATCCACGTCCAATTCAGAGGGGCATCATTGCTTTTCTCTTCACACTCAGTCTGGGGAGCGAGGGTCCCGAGATATGTGTGGTTATGGCATCTTTTTATTATCGTTGTTCCAGCTGTTAAATTTCATTATTTATTCACACACGGGTGGTTCATTTCTATTTATTAGTTTCATTCCTTTTCTTTTATTTGGTTAATTATGTTTTTTTGTTTGGAAGGCACGCCGGTTTAAAGGAAGCATAGGGCGCGCCGGTTTAGGGTGGCACAAGGGGGCGCTCCGGTTTAGGCTTAGGAGGGGGGCGCCGGTTTAGGCTTAGGAGGGAGGGCGCGTCGGTTTAGGCTGGTACAAGGGGCACGGTGGTTTCAAGTGGAGTGAGTAGAGATGGATTTTGTGAGAGAGGTTAAACTGGCGCGGGGGGGTACCGCGTCGGATTAGGAAGATCTTGTAGAAAAGGGTTTTGAGAGGGGGTTTAAATCGGCACGGCACCCCTGGGCGCCAGATTAGGCTGCGTCAGGCTATGGAAGGGTTCGTTTTGTTCTGCTCTTCTTTTCATTCACTTGCAGATTAATAGCAAGATAGGTTAATGAGAAGGACTTAGATGTTTTATTCTCTTGTTCGTTAATTCAATGAGAAGATTTGAATGTCTTAATCATTTGTCAAGATGAATTAATCTAACGGTCTGAGTGTTTTATTCGAAGGTTCATCGTGCAAGGCTCTGGGGTTCAGGAGCTACATTTATGACTTGTTCAGAAGGATTCAAGCATGTTCGTTCATTCACCCTCATGTGCATACGTTCTTCATTTTTATTGCTCACATTCCTGGCGAAAATTGGGCAACATCTCCCCCGGACTGAGGCTTGCCAGAGGAAAGGACGGATCATCAAACGGAATATTCTGGGATGATCCCAAAAAATTGGAGTGGCCTAACGGCGGTCCGATGACCCACATGTGAGCATACAAGCCCAAGGACAAGCCTTCAAGGGGTTCTAGCAACTCACGGGTTGTAACTTCGCAATAGCTCCAACAGGACGGATGTTCCCCATGGAGGGCTACGATTGTTCACCCCTGAGACGGGTTCCTTCGAAGGCCAAGCCATGGGGAGGCAAGCGTCGAGGGGCCTAGGTGACTAGAAGATAGAGAGAAAAGGGGAAAGAAGCCAAAGTAGTAGAACGCTCCGTATATTTGTAAAAGCCTTTCTTTTTATTCATCCGTAGAAGAAAAGGGGACAAAATACATGGAAGAAGACTATCCCATGACGAAAGGAAGTAGAAATGTAGCAACCCTGATAAAAATAAGATTTTTAAATAAATCAAATTAAAATAAAAGATAAGTAAATAGATGACAAAGAGCCTAAATGGGTAAATCATTAATCAAGAGGAAATAACGCCTTTGGTCAAGGCGCGACTTCGAATAGAAACGCCCTTTCATAAGGCGTTAATTCTAAAAAGGACGCCAACAGAAAGGGCGTCAATTCCCAAACGGCCGAAAATAAATAAAGGGCAAGTAAAAGTGACGCCCTCTACATGGGCCCGTTTTACATAAGAAATGACGCTTGACAAAGCGTCAATTTAAATTAACGCCCTCGCTTAAGATGCTAATTCAGTTCGAGTTTCGTTCGACCCAGGAGTCTATCCAGGGCAAGTTATGGATAACTACGTCGAAGGTAGAATATGGTAAGGACTCTATCATGGAAGTATTACTTCCAATATAACTCTAACCCTATTAGATTCTAAAAACCCTATAAATACCCTCCTAAATCAACCCTGGATCGCTATTTAGCGATCTGCTGCTGATGTTATCGACATAAAGAACATGTAATGTTCTTCTCTTTATTTCTGGTTGTGTGTGTTGAAAGAACGTTGATGTTCTGTTCCTTCCTCATCTTCCTATACAGGTTGTCTGTGTTGAGAAGACGATCATCCTTTTGACTGAAGAACGAGTGTCTCGTCCATATTCTCCCTGCAGGAAGGACGTGAAGACTGTTGTCTTCCTCTCCTTCCTCCTTGCTGAATAGACGGCAAATCTTCTGTATCGGTGGGGAACCTACATTCAGCTGCATCAGACCAAGGACTTCTGTCTCTTTCATCTCCTGCAAGTTATCTCTGTTCGAGAATAGAGCATCGTTTTCTTCTCCAAACCTTCATCAGTTCACCAGTTAATCTTAATCAAGGTAGGTTTTCTCAAGAAACGTAGCCCAAATTAATTTAAGATCCTTCATAAGATCATATGTTATCCATGCATATAGTTTCATCAGGGTTTTAAATGTTTTCTGTAAAATTTTGAAAGAAGCGACCCTGACAAGGGCGCTAATTCTTGTTTTGACGCCCTACCTAGGAGTCGTCAATTTCATATAAATTGATAATTATCCATGTTTAAAATTCTATATCTATGAAACCGTGAACCTAATCTAATGCATGTTCATCCTGATTGAATCCTGCCATTTTTCTGGTCCTGACCATGTACCTGTTTCCTGAAAATTTAATATCTGAAATTTGGAAAATTATTTAATTAACGACCTGCACAAAGTCGTCTCCTACTGAACTGACGCCCCAGACCAGGGCGCTAATTGAAAAGTAACGCCCCTATCTAGGGTGCGTTTTTGTTAAAATTCCAGAATATTTATTTTCTGTAGAATAGAAATATTGAAGGGACGACTAACGTATAAGTCGTCAAAATTTGTAAATAAACGCCCCTCTGTAAGGCGTTAATTGGATAATTAATGACTTGGCTAAAGTCGCTATTTTCTGAATTATTGTTTTCCCTTGTTTCTGTTAACCGAGAGTTTGATATATATGTATAAGAATATTATCTGGCACTATATTTCCACTCCGTGAATATAGTCCCACGTTTCATGATGATTTATCATTTACCCACTAATTCTCATTGACATACAAGCTCTCCATTGGACATTCCGTTCCTTTGGACTAGCGAGTTAGTCATAGAGACCTCCGTAAGTCTCCTCGCAGCCTTGGATTCCCTCAAGGCCGACTGAGCTGGTTGTACCATAAAAACCCATTACACTATTTTACCATGTCACTCTATAGAAACATGGTATACCGGCCCTCATGTTATGCAAAGTGTGTATCATGAGAATTCTCTTAATGGGATGAGGTTATCATGCCATTTGATGCTGTTCTTGTAAACCCCAATTCTATATTCAACATGATGTTCTTGTGGACCTCAATTCTATATTAAGAATGAGGACGTCTTGCCATTGATGTGCTGTTCATGTGGACCTCAATTCTAAATAAAGAGTGTCCATACTTGTTTGTCATGATACCCAAGTTAGGGAACCAATTCCACCTAATTTTATCGATATTCGTGATTGTACCGTTATTATCGCCATTCTATGTCAAGTGTCATATTTTTGGACTCTACTCTATCCAAGTTTATCCTACATGTCTACAAGCTTTATTATTGAAATTCCATATTGGCTATACACAAAAGTGGATGTTAAAATACATGATTAATGCCTGTGCATATAAGGCCCGATCTGGTCCTGGGAGGAGCACCCGAAAGTACTTCTGCCCATGGGAGTTGATTGATCACGGTATTGGCATTATACCGAAGTGCATGACTAGCTTGATTGAACATTCCACAAATCTTGTACTTGTACTTGACTTGATATTACATGACGTGCGTGACCCGAAAAGGGTAATTGCATACTTACGTGCTTGAACGTGATAGCCAAATTCCAACATGACATGATGAATACACTTGTTTGAACATCTTGATATCTTTTGATGTAAGTTCTTGAAAGTTCATGCCTAGTTCTTCTTGCTATCTTATTGTTATACACTCTCTCTATCTTGTCGTTTTATGCAAGCATGCATAGCTATAGTGCATTCATGAAAGATGTAATCACTTAAACCCCTTGCTAGTTCTTGAGATATAATTTCCTACTGAGCGTTCGCTCACTTAGTGTTTCCCTACTTTTCAAGTAAGTCCGACGATGAGGGAACTCAAACGGATGGGGAAAATCAAGAGTGAAAGAGATAGAGCTTCTCCCGTGTTATCTAGTCTTTTTCATATTTTCTTGAGTCAACCTTGTATTTTTCCTTTATTTTAGTTAGTACTTCAAAGGTTTGTAATAGACATATTCTTATGAAGGAATAAAGGATTGGGTTATCTTTACTTTTACGCATCTCTGATTTTGGTGTCGAATACACTAATACTCTGATTAACATGATTGATATAAACTCGTCACGCGTCTCCGGGTATCTTCCGCTCTCGGGACGTGACAATTTTTGTGGTATCAGAGCCTAGGGTATTCAATTCCTAGGAAAACCCAAGTCCAAGGATAGGTTCAAACCTTTAACCAGTGAGATTGGGTAGAACCAAGGGTTGAGTTAACTTAAAAGCCCTTAACGCGAGTATATACTAACATAGTTATTGTAATTGTAGGATAATGACTGCCGAACATGCTCAGTGGCGCAACATGCAGCGTACACTTCAAGGCATGACTCAGGTGCTGCAACAAGTAGCACAAGGAGGTGCACAACGAGCAGGGAGTCTCCACCAAGTCTTTAAAAACATGAACCCGCCTAAATTCACGGGTTCTACTGATCCGGATGACGCAAAGCACTGGATCAGGGAGACGGAACGTATATTCCGTGTTATGCAGTACACGGATCAAGATAAAGTCTTATTACCTACCTTTCAGTTAAGGGATGCCCGATGCTGGTGGGAATCAATAGAAGCTACTTTAAATCAAGACCAAGTTACTTGGGAAGAATTCGTTGAACATTTCAACACTAAATATTTTTCGGACCGAGTTCAAGAAAAGAAAGCTACCGAATTTGCCGCACTCAAGCAACGGTCATTATCGGTGGCGAAGTACGAGGCACAATTATCTAGATTATCTCGGTATGCTAAGCACTTAGTTAGCACCGAGAAGATGAAAGCTAGGAGGTTCCTAAATGGGCTTAGGCCCCAATATATCACACAGCTGGCACCAATGGATATCCAGGTCTACTCAGAAATGGTGCGCCGAGCTCAGCTATTAGAAGACGCCATGGAACTATCTGATAGAATCCGTGGGAAGGACAAGAAAGAACAAGTCACAAGTTCGGGTTCCTTTAAACCCAACTTCAAGAAGAGGCCTAGCAATGGAGGTACTTCCTCACAAGATCAGAAGTTTAAGAAGACCAAGCCCTTCTCCATCACCACTACCCCATCAAATATAGTGTGCAAGCATTGTGACAAGGCGGGCCATAGAGCAGAAGAATGCTGGAGGAAACTAGGAGCATGTCTCCGCTGTGGGAGTCGCGATCATCGAATTCCCGATTGCCCATTACTTAATGATCAAGCCGGGGACGGGAAGCGCTCAGTAACCAAGAATGCTCGTCTTTACGCAATCAAGGAGACCGAACCAGAAGAAGAAGGCGGACTAGTAGAAGGTACATTGAAAGTTTGTTCCAAATCTGCATATGTCTTAATTGATACTGGTGCTTCACATTCAATTGTTTCCAAGAAGTTCGCTGATCCGTTACCCCTAGAACCGGAATGGATAAAATTAGTCTTGTATACTCCTCTAGGAAACGAGACTGATATTACACACCATTACCAGAACTGTGAAGTATTGGTTCATGGTAAGAATCTCCCTATTGATCTTATATGTTTAGATCTAAAGAAGTATGATGTCATACTAGGAGCGGATTGGTTATCTAAATATCAGGCAACGGTCGATTGCCGCAATAGCAAAGTTACTTTCGAGGAATTTCCAGAACTGATCTTTACTAGCCCCAAGAGGCGAAGCAAAACCCCTCTTATTTCGGCTCTCCGAGCTAGCAAGCTCATCAGGAAAGGATGTGTATCTTTCCTTGCATTCGTCACGATTAAGGAGGCTAAGGAAACTAAGAGAGAAGACATTCCGGTGGTACAAGAATATCCAGACGTATTTCTGGAAGATTTGCCTGGATTACCCCCACAAAGAGAAGTGGCCTTCACCATCGATTTAGTTCCTGGTGCGGGTCCAGTTTCTAAGGCACCGTATAGAATGTCACCTGCTGAACTCAAGGAGTTAAAGGAGCAACTGATGGAACTCATTAAGAAAGGATTCATAAGACCAAGTACTTCCCCATGGGGAGCGCCTGTATTATTTGTAAAGAAGAAAGATGGATCCATGAGGTTATGCATCGACTATCGACAGTTGAATCATCTCACTATCAAGAACAAGTATCCACTGCCGAGAATCGATGAATTGTTTGATCAAATTTCAGGATCCAAGTACTTTTCCAAAATTGATCTTAGGTCGGGATATCATCAGTTAAGAATCAAGGATGAGGACATTCATAAGACTGCATTCAGAAGCAGGTACGGCCATTATGAATTTGTTGTTATGCCTTTCGGACTAACGAATGCCCCTGCTGCCTTTATGCAGTTAATGAATAGTATATTCAGGCCTTATTTGGATCAATTCGTGGTGGTCTTTATTGATGATATATTGATTTATTCCGAGACCAAGGAAGAGCATGAGGAGCATTTAAGGATTGCATTATAAATATTGAGGGCAAATCAATTATATGTAAAACTCAGCAAGTGTGAATTCTGGCTTGAGGAAGTGACTTTTCTCGGACATGTTATATCAAAGGATGGCTTATCAGTAGATCCATCAAAAGTTGAAGCTTTAAGAAATTGGGAAAGACCGACCAATGCTAGCGAGATCCGAAGTTTCTTAGGTCTTGCTGGCTATTACAGGCGATTCATCAAAGATTTCTCTAAGATCGCCGTACCACTTACGAGGTTAACTCGCAAGGAGATCCGTTACGAATGGAGTGAGGAATGTGAAAGAAGCTTCCAAACTCTCAAGGATCATCTTACTACAGCTCATGTCTTAGCTTTACCAATGGAAGGAGAGAAATTTGAGGTATACATTGATGCTTCTGGCATTGGCCTCGGATGTGTTCTAATGCAACAAGGAAATGTTATAGTTTACTCTTCTCGTCAATTAAAGAAGCATGAAGAGAACTATCCCATCCATGACTTAGAATTAGCCGCGGTAGTATTTGCACTAAAGATCTGGAGACATTATCTATATGGAGTGCAGTTTACTGTATACTCCGATCACAAGAGTTTCAAGTATCTTTTCTCTCAAAAGGAACTGAATATGAGGCAAAGACGTTGGCTAGAATATCTCAAGGACTTCGACTTCGATATACAATATCATCCCGGAAAGGGTAATCTTGTAGCAGATGTCCTTAGTCGAAAGCCGAGAGCACTGTTAGCCAATTGTATGATTCAAGAATGGAAGTTGCTGGAGCAATTCTCTAAGCTCAATATAAGCATGGACACGAACTTCAAATGTGTCACATTATCTCATATAAGCATTCATCTAGACCTATTAACTGAAATACAAGCACTTCAGGATGATGACCCAATATTAGTGGAAATCAAGGGCAAACTAGAAGGACTGTCTGATTTCCAATTAGCATCAGATAGAAGGTTGTTATTCCAAAACAGAACTTGTATACCGGATTGTCCCGAGTTAAAGAAGCAGATCTTAGATGAAGCTCATAGATCAAGGTACACGATTCATCCTGGATCTACCAAAATGTACCAAGATGTGAAAAGAAATTTTTGGTGGCCCAACATGAAAAGGGAAATAGCGGACTATGTATCACGCTGTCTCACGTGCCAACAGGTCAAGGCAGAACACCAAAAGCCTGCTGGAAAACTACATCCTCTAGATATTCTCAAATGGAAGTGGGAGGATATTGGTATGGATTTCATCATGGGTTTATCTAAATCAAAAGGAGGACATGATGGAATATGGGTTATTAGTGACCGATTGACTAAATCGGCGCATTTCTTACCAATCAAGAGCCGATGGTCAGTCGATGTGTTGGCTGCATTATACATCAAGGACGTAGTCAGATTACATGGTATTCCTATTTCAATCATGTCTGACAGAGATCCCCGTTTTACTTCTCATTTTTGGAAGGGACTACAACATTCATTGGGAACAAGGCTTAACTTTAGTACAGCTTTTCATCCTCAAACGGATGGTCAGACCGAGAGAACTAATCAGGTGGTTGAAGATATGCTCAGAGCTTGCATCATTGATTTCGATGGAAGCTGGCATGATCACTTGCCGTTGGTGGAATTTGCATATAATAATAGCTACCAGGCAAGTATACAAATGGCACCTTTCGAGGCCTTATACGGAAGGAGTTGCCGATCACCCTTATGCTGGGACAAAGTTGGAGAGAAACAACTATTAGGACCAGACATGGTAAGGGATACCACTGAGAAGATACAATCGATTAGAGAAAGACTGCAAGTTGCTCAGTCTAGGCAAAAGGCTTATGCCGATACAAGAAGGAGAGATCTTGAATTCCAAGTTGGAGATCATGTATTTCTCAAGATATCGCCTGGACGTGGCATACGGAGATTTGGTGTTAAGGGCAAGCTTACACCAAGATTCATCGGACCCTTCGAGATACTGGAACGAGTTGGCTAGGTTGCTTATCGCATCGCATTGTCTCCTCAATTGTCCGATGTTCATAATGTGTTCCACGTATCTATGTTGAGGAAGTATGTGCACGATCCATTGCATATTATTGAACATGGAGACTTAGTTATCCAGAAGGATCTCACATATGAACAGAAGCCCATAAAGATACTAGATCGTGAAGTGCGTACCCTAAGGAATAAGGTTATTCCCATGCTTAAGGTACAATGGAATAAGAACTCCGAACATGAAGCTACATGGGAGACCGAGGAATCCATGAGGAAGCGATTTCCAGAATTATTTTAAGGTATATACTCTACACTCTCCACTTATATATACTATTGAATTTGGGGACCAAATTCTTTTAAGTGGGGGAGGGTGTAGCAACCCTGATAAAAATAGGATTTTTAAATAAATCAAATTAAAATAAAAGATAAGTAAATAAATGACAAAGAGCCTAAATGGGTAAATCATTAATCAAGAGGAAATAACGCCTTTGGTCAAGGCGCGACTTCGAATAGAAACGCCCTTACATAAGGCGTTAATTCTAAAAAGGACGCCAACAGAAAGGGCGTCAATTCCCAAACGGCCGAAAATAAATAAAGGGCAAGTAAAAGTGACGCCCTCTACATGGGCGCGTTTTACATAAGAAATGTCGCTTGACAAGGCGTCAATTTAAATTAACGCCCTCGCTTAAGACGCTAATTCAGTTCGAGTTTCGCTCGACCCAGGAGTCTATCCAGGGCAAGTTATGGATAACTACGTCGAAGGTAGAATATGGTAAGGACTTTATCATGGAAGTATTACTTACAATATAACTCTAACCCTATTAGGATTCTAAAAACCCTATAAATACCCTCCTAAATCAACCCTGGATCGCTATTTGGCGATCTGCTGCTGATGTTATCGACGTGAAGAACAGGTAATGTTCTTCTCTTTATTTCTGGTTGTGTGTGTTGAAAGAACGTTGATGTTCTTTTCCTTCCTCATCTTCCTATATAGGTTGTCTGTGTTGAGAAGACGATCATCCTTTTGACTGAAGAACGAGTGTCTCGTCCATATTCTCCCTGCAGGAAGGACGTGAAGACTGTTGTCTTCCTCTCCTTCCTCCTTGCTGAACAGACGGCAAATCTTCTGTATCGGTGGGGAACCTACGTTCAGCTGCATCAGACCAAGGACTTCTGTCTCTTTCATCTCCTGCAAGTTATCTCTGTTCGAGAACAGAGCATCGTTTTCTTCTCCAAACCTTCATCAGTTCACCAGTTAATCTTAATCAAGGTAGGTTTTCTCAAGAAACGTAGCCCAAATTAATTTAAGATCCTTCATAAGATCATATGTTATCCATGCATATAGTTTCATCAGGGTTTTAAATGTTTTCTGTAAAATTTTGAAAGAAGCGACCCTGACAAGGGCGCTAATTCTTGTTTTGACGCCCTACCTAGGAGTCGTCAATTTCATATAAATTGATAATTACCCATGTTTAAAATTCTATATCTATGAAACCGTGAACCTAATCTAATGCATGTTCATCCTGATTGAATCCTGCTATTTTTCTGATCCTGACCATGTACCTGTTTCCTGAAAATTTAATATCTGAAATTTGGAAAATTATTTAATTAACGACCTGCACAAAGTCATCTCCTACTCAACTGACGCCTCAGACCAGGGCGCTAATTGAAAAGTAACGCCCCTGTCCAGAGCTCATTTTTGTTAAAATTCCAGAATATTGATTTTCTGTAGAATAGAAATATTGAAGGGACGACTAACGTATAAGTCATCAAAATTTGTAAATAAACGCCCCTCTGTAAGGCGTTAATTGGATAATTAATGACTTGGCTAAAGTCGCTATTTTCTGAATTATTGTTTTCCCTTGTTTCTGTTAACCGAGAGTTTGATATATATGTATAAGAATATTATCTGGCACTATATTTCCACTCCGTGAATATAGTCCCACGTTTCATGATGATTTATCGTTTACCCACTAATTCTCATTGGCATACAAGCTCTCCATTGGACATTCCGTTCCTTTGGACTAGCGAGTTAGTCATAGAGACCTCCGTAAGTCTCCTCGCAGCCTTGGATTCCCTCAAGGCCGACTGAGCTGGTTGTACCATAAAAACCCATTACACTATTTTGTCATGTCACTCTATAGAAACATGGTATACCGGCCCTCATGTTATGCAAAGTGTGTATCATGAGAATTCTCTTAATGGGATGAGGTTATCATGCCATTTGATACTGTTCTTGTAAACCCCAATTCTATATTCAACATGATGTTCTTGTGGACCTCAATTCTATATTAAGAATGAGGACGTCTTGCCATTGATGTGCTGTTCATGTGGACCTCAATTCTAAATAAAGAGTGTCCATACTTGTTTATCATGGTACCCAAGTTAGGGAATCAATTCCACCTAGTTTTATCGATATTCGTGATTGTACCGTTATTATCGCCATTCTATGTCAAGTGTCATATTTTTGGACTCTACTCTATCCAATTTTATCCTACATGTCTACAAGCTTTATTCTTGAAATTCCATATTGGCTATACACAAAAGTGGATGTTAAAATACATGATTAATGCCTGTGCATATAGGGCCCGATCTGGTCCTGGGAGGAGCACCCGAAAGTACTTGTGCCCATGGGAGTTGATTGATCACGGTATTGGCATTATACCGAAGTGCATGACTAACTTGATTGAACATTCCACAAATCTTGTACTTGTACTTGACTTGATATTACATGACGTGCGTGACCCGAAAAGGGTAATTGCATACTTGCGTGCTTGAACGTGATAGCCAAATTCCAACATGACATGATGAATACACTTGTTTGAACATCTTGATATCTTTTGATGTAAGTTCTTGAAAGTTCATGCCTAGTTCTTCTTGCTATCTTATTGTTATACACTCTCTCTATCTTGTCGTTTTATGCAAGCATGCATAGCTATAGTGCATTCATGAAAGATGTAATCACTTAAACCCCTTGCTAGTTCTTGAGATATAATTTCCTACTGAGCGTTCGCTCACTTAGTGTTTCCCTACTTTTCAGGTAAGTCCGACGATGAGGGAACTCAAACGGATGGAGAAAATCAAGAGTGAAAGAGATAGAGCTTCTCCCGTGTTATCTAGTCTTTTTCATATTTTCTTGAGTCAACCTTGTATTTTTCCTTTATTTTAGTTAGTACTTCAAAGGTTTGTAATAGACATATTCTTATGAAGGAATAAAGGATTAGGTTATCTTTACTTTTGCGCATCTCTGATTTTGGTGTCGAATACACTAATACTCTGATTAACATGATTGATATAAACTCGTCACGCGTCTCCGGGTATCTTCCGCTCTCGGGGCGTGACAAGAAATGAAAGAGAAAATATACCACAGCGGGAGGAGAAGGGGATACATCGGTGGGGGAGGGGACACAGAGCACAAGCTCCTCCCCCTCCAAGCTCACCTCTCTTCTCTCACACTCACTCTTTTTTCTTCACCTCGCAGGCGCACGGGGGAACGGAGCTTCTCTTCTCTTCGGCTGGCCTCTTTCCTTGTTCTTCTCTCCCTCTTCCCACTGACTTTTTTCTTCTTCCGCCCTCTATCAGACAAACTTTTACCCCATCGAACAGGGAACATATATATGATGGGTTGCATTTTGCTCAAACGGAAGGAACTCCCGCCACTTCTTTTGTCTGCCAGATGAGCGGAGTTGACCTGTCACGCTGGCTTCCGGTGATTCGCGGAGTACGCTGGCGTTCGTCCTAGGATAGGATGTTTATGGGTTTACCAGGAGATCTTCTGCTGCTGCCACCGTCGATGCCTGCCTTCGCCGTTGATGCTGCTGCGCTGTCGAACAGAGGTGCAGATAGGGCTTCAAAGCATTGAATGCACTCTGCACACCAGACTGATGCCAAAACAGAGTATTGGCTGGCCGATGAGACTGCATTGGGTTAAACCGGCGCGGCGGTAGGCGCGTCGATTTAGCAACACAGAGGGGGGGCGCCGGTTTAGGATCCCTTGGAGGGGGCCCGCCAGTTTAAGTGTCAAGAGATTTCATCCTGGCTTTGCGATGATTCAGACGAACACTTGCCCTCCCATAATGCTTTAGTTGTAATGCACCTCCTCGGGGAGGTTTAGTTCGAAGCCTTTGAGTCCCTATTCAATACTTTGAGTGATTCCCGGCGCTTGCCAAACCCGTGTCTGATTCCCAAGCTTTTCCTGATTCGGCCTTCGGCACTGCCAGTTGGGCAGCCGTGGCCATATCTTCTGCTCGAGGGGCTTTCTTATCGGGTAGCGGACCACCAGGTACGCTCTTGTCCTGGTGGGGGGAGGTATGTGATTTATTCGGCCTTTCCGTCTTTGACTTTCTTTCGGGTGCCGAGACGCGCATGCCGTATGATCATCATTTTTTTGATGTCCACAAATGCCCCCCAGTCGCGGGTGGCGCAAGCGATGTACAAGTGCGCGGGACCGGCGAGTGTATTTTCTTGTCTGGCCGGTGGTCAACATTGGAGTTGAACATCATCGGTTTCACGTGAATGGCCTTGGCCGCGCACTACATCGATTGGTTTCGATAGAGAGCAAGACTCCAATCCAGATAACATCATCATCATTGGGCCTATACTGATGTAAGGAATTAGGTTCATCTGGCCTTAGACGTAAGGTCTAAGCCGTTTAGGTCATATTAAAAATTACGGTGGGACGGATAGATAGTGTTAGGTTAAAGAGGATTGTTTATTCATTGGCTTAGACGAAAGGTCTAGGCCAAAGCTTTATTTGTCAATGCTGGCAGGGTGTCAGGAGCTGGCATGGTTTATTCATTGACACGGGGTGAGCACCAAAACAGAGGGGGTCCTTTTATTCGCTGACCTGGACGGGAGGTCCGGGCCGAAGCAAAGATGGTTCTTTTTGTTCATTGACTTGGACGAAAGGTTCGAGCCAAGCAAGGAGGGTTCTTTTTATTCATCGACTTGGATGGAAGGTCCGAGCCAAAGCAAGGAGGCTTCTTTTTGTTCATCGACTTGGACGGAAGGTCCGAGCCAAGCAAGGAGGGTTCTTTTTGTTCATTGACTTCAGACAGAAGATCCGGGTCGAAGCAAATAGGGTTCTTTTCGTTCATTGGTTTGAATGAGGAGTTCGAGTCAGGGGTTTATTCGTCTATGCCGGTAAAGAGCCATGGATTGACGTGGTTTATTCATTGACATGGGGTTAGTGCCAAAGCAAGGGTCTTTTCGTTCATGACTTCAGATGGAAGGTCTGGGCCACTGGTTTATTCATCGATGCCGACAGGGAGTCGGGGACCGACGTGGTTTATTCATTGACACGGGGTTAGTGCCAAAGGAAGGGTCTTTTTGTTCATGGCTTCAGACGGAAGGTTTGGGCCACCGGTTTATTCATCGATGCCGACAGGGAGTCGAGGACCGACGTGGTTTATTCATTGACACGGGGTTAGTGCCAAAGCAAAGGTCTTTTTGTTCAGGTCTTTTTTTGTTCATGGCTTCAGACGAAAGGTTTGGGCCACTGGTTTATTCATCGAGGCCGACAGGGAGTCGGGGACCGACATGGTTTATTCATTGGCACGGGGTTAGTGCCAAAGCAAGGGTCTTTTTGTTCATTGAATTCAGATGGAGGATCTGGGTCAAAGGAAGGAGGTCTTTTCATTCATTGACCTGGACAAAAGGTCTGGGTCAAAGTATTTTTTATTGGCTCGGACATGAGGTCCAAGTCAGAAGTTTTATGCGTCAGTGGGACAAAAGGTATTGATCTCCGGTGGGACTTGACGAGTCGACATCCCTCAGAGGCTTTGATGACGATTTTTTTCTCCTTTTTTATTTTTTTCTTTTTTCTCTCTCTCTTTTTTCTCTCTCTTTTTTCCTCTTCTTTTATTTTTTCCTCTTTTTTTCCATCCTTTTTTCTTTCCTTTTTTGTTGGCTTGATTACCAATGGCTGAATATTGAACATCTGTCGGCTTGAATGCCGACGGTTGAATATCTTGATCATCCTCAACATCTGTTGGCACGGACAACAATAGGTTGATATCTCGAACGTCATTGACCATCATCGAACATCATTGAATCGACTTCGAACATCATTGAACATCCTTATCATCGTCGAACATCTTCGAACATCATCGAATCAACTTCGAATCATCCTTATCATCATCGAATATCTTCGAATCATCTTTATCATTATCGAATATCTTCGAATCATCTTTATCATCATCGAATATCTTCAAATCATCTTTATCATCATCAAATATCTTTTGGCGGGGGCGCCAATGGTCTAACATCTTCATCTTCACATCTTCATGTTCATTTTCATCTATCGCCATGGATGATAATGGTTTGACATCTTCATCATCATCAGAGCATCTGTCGGCGGGAGCGCCAAAGGTTTAACATCTTTAACATCTTCATCATTATCAGAACATCTGTCGGTGAGGGCGCCAATAGTTTAACATCTTTAACATCTTCATCATCATTAGACATCTATCGACGCGAGCGCCAATGGTGTAACACCTTTAACATCTTCATCATCATCAGAACATCTATCGGCGTAGGCGCCAATAGTTTAACATCTTTAACATCTTCATCATCATTAGAACATCTGTCGGCACGAGCACTAATGGTGTAACATCTTTAACATCTTCATTATCATCAGAACATCTGGACGTCAATGGTTTAACATCTTCAGTGTCACTAAACATCTTTGACCATCCCGGAACATCTGTCCGACTGACTGCCGATAGTCAACCATCTTTAACATCTTTTGAGTCTCTTTGAACATATGTCGGGCTGAGTGCCAATAGTTGAATATTTGAATAGCTTGGGATATCTATCGGTATGGCCACCGATGGTTGGTCATCGTGAGTATCTTTGAACATCTTTCGACATCTGCCAGGCTGAACGCCGACGGTTGAACATCTTGAACATCTTTGAATATTTTCGAACATCTGCCGGGCTGAACGCCGGTGGTTGAACATCTTGAACATCTTTGAATGTTTTCGAACATCTGTCAGGCTGAATGCCGATGGTTGAACATCTTTGATATTTTTGAACATCTTGAATATCTTTGAATATTATTGGCCATCTTGAACATCATTTTTTTTGAACCTCATTGAGCATCTTTTGAACATTGTTGGGCATCTATCAGCTTGGGCGCCGATGCATTCATCATCCTCATCTTAGGGTATTGCTAATCATCTATCGGCTTAAATACCGATGCATTCAACATTTTCTCCTTTGAGTGTTATTGTTCATTCATCGGCCTAAATATCGACATATTGATATTTTTTTGAATAGTATCGAGCATCTTCCGACCTGAACATCGGTGATTAGGTGTGCTTCTATCATTTTTCATTCGTTCATCATTCATCATTCATTGCTATCTGGGACCCCACCATTTGGATAGCCACCCCTGACATCTGCAGCAAGCGTGCAGTGTAGAGATCTGTAATAGAACGGCCCTCGAAAAGCCTATATGACCAATTCATTCATCACTGCTATGAGTGATCATTGCCCCTAGTAAGGGGGAACATATCCGGCAGTAGTCATGTACACCATTATTGACATTTCGTACATCTACCCCAAGAATGGGGGGGGGGGGGTGATGTGTATCTTTCAGCATTCTTTCAACGCACATCTGTCCCTAGAATAGGTTGACATCTATATCTTTCATCATTTGATATACACCTGCCCCCGGAGTGGGGTATCATCTGTATCTTTCATGATTTCATCATCATCATCACCATTCATTCATTCATTCATCATTTTTTGATATGCATCCCGCCTTCAAAATAGGACGCCATCTATATCTTTCATCATCATTTTTTCTTTTCTTTTCTTCTTTCTTTTCTCTTTTTTTATCATTCATCATGATCCACGTGGTCATTTTATCACCATCATTCATCACGATTTTCTGAATTATTTCCATCGCCTCTTCATCCTCTTTTTTTTATTGCCATATGGCCCTTCATCATTTGGATAGCCCCTGTAATCATCAGCCGATATCTAGTGCAGAAATCTGCGATAGAACGGCCCCCGAAAGGCCTATATTATCATTTCATTCATCACTACTACAAGTGATCATCGCCCCTAAGAGGGGGGGTCATCTGGTAGTAGCCGTACATAGGCTTCCTAATATTTCACACATCTGCCCCCAGAACGGGGTGCCATTTACATCTTGCAGCCTCTTTTTCAGCTTCCTACCGTAGCTCGAGGTGCTTGGAATGCCCTTCAGGGCATATCGTTCTTTGGCTAGTGCGGTGCAACCGTATTAGCCGCCTTCTTTAAGTCAGGCATCTGATGGGGACGCGGTGGGTCCACCTTGTACTCGCCCATTTGTAATTCGCCTCTCCTGATCAGGCCTTCGATGACATCTTTAAATGTGTGGCAATCTTCGAGAGAATGCCCCATCATTTGATGATATTGGCAGAATCGGGGGTCGTCCCTCCTTTTGACATTGCTCGATCTTTTCGACTATGGGATCACAATCTTGCCATGTTCTCGGGCCCACTCGAAGAGGATCCAAGTCTTGTCTCTTGGGAAAGAATAGGGCTTCTTCATTTTATCCCTTAGTGAAAGTGTTTGTTCAACAGGCTTAGTGCGGGAGACCCTGGCCGCCTCTTTCATCTTCTTGTTTTGTAGCTCGAAAGCCTTAAAATCTGAGGTGCATGTTTCCTCTTGCGCCAGATGCTTGCCGGCCGGTTCATCTTTCCAACTCGGGATAGCAGTAGCCGGACAATACTTTGCCAAGAAGGCCTCAACATCAGCTGCCAGATCATTTAGCTGTTCAAGGGTTCTGACTTCAATGCCCATCACCCTTTGTAGGATTTCATCTTTTAGATTTCTTTCGCACCTTCGAACGGCGTCCCCGTAACTTGGAGGGCACCTGCATCTTTCATGGGGATTTCTCCCTCTTCTTGTATAGTCCAGAACTGACTCATCGTCTCTTTGTTAAATCAGCTATAATTCGGCCTTAGTGACTTCCCCCTCAACGAGCTTCATCTTGGCCGTTCGCTCGACCCTTGGCTTATTCATCAGCATCGAAGCTATCGAACTCGGGTGCGAGCTAGCTGATTGTAGAAGCGGGTTTATCCCCGACTTGGTATGAGGTATCATGCCTATCCCCTGATGCCCCCGGGAGGCCGAGGGATGTATCAAAGGCATGTGTTGTAGCTGTTGAGGGGGGCTGCCCCTTGCATGATCATCTGCTAGCCGAGGTGTGGCTGGCGGTGGTGAGGTTTTGAGTGGCTCAGCACCACCCTGCGAAGCCTCGGATGAAGGCCCGACTTGCCCGGGTATGGCTAAGTATAAGCTCATCTTGCTTAATTTTTTCTTTATCTCTTCGACTTCTTGCAATCTTTGATATAGCTCTGCTACCATGGTAGGATCAGGCTGGGAACATTTAGGGACACTACCCCTATCTCGATTTTAGTTGGATTCAGCGGCGTCTTATCATCATCGCCATAAACATCTTGTTCCCCCGAGGTCGACATTCCTGTCCCCATACCCTCACATGGGGGAGGGGTATTACGACATGCGTCCTCATCGGCTGGTGGGAGGCGTGCTTCTTCATCTTCTTCTTCATCATCTTGGCTCGAGCTGGGTAAGGTTGATAATGTATCACAGGAGAGAACAATGTTCCTCCCTCTGTTCTTTGAAGTCTTCTTTTTCTTCTTCTCTGCGGTCGGTGTATGCCCCCGCGATAGGCCATCTAGTGCGCACGACACTTCTCATTTTCCTCCAGCTTCTTGTATCGAGCCCAGGGGTTCTAAATGTCCCCGTAGGATAAGCTCATTGGTGTAGGTTGTGAAGCCTCAGACACCTCTTCGGGTAATAGATGAAATAAAGATACCATGTTGACTCCCCTCTTCAGATCGCGCAGCTCGTGTGGACATGGAGGATCCACTTTATGGTCATCCATCTAGAGCTCCCCTTTCCTGATCAGACTTTCAATAATATTTTTAAATACATAACAGTCTTCAATGGGGTGCCCAAGTGCTTGATGGTATGGGCAGAATCGGGGATCATCTTTCCTTCGGGCATCACCGGGTCTCTTAGGCTCCGGAAGAGTTATCTTATTGTGCTGAGCAGCCCATTCAAACAGGACCCAGGTCTTCTCCTTAGGAAAAGAGTTAGGCTTGTTCATCCTAGCCTGCAAGGAGGGGCCATCCTGCCACTCAGCCGGCTTGACGGGTGGAGGGTGGGCAACCCCTTCATCTTTTTGCCGCTCGAACGCCTTGAAGTCGACTGTATGAACTTCCCTAGGCTCGGGTCTTTTATAAGTTGCTTTGGCCTTCTGGCTTGCAGCAGCAGGGCAGAGGAACTGCTGGAGAGGAAGGCTTCAACCTCCACCACGACATTGTTTAATCGGTCAAAAGACCTTATCTCAATTCCGATCACCTTTTCGAGGACCTCCTGCATCAAGTTTTGTTTGCATATTTGCACCGCATCTTCTTGATGTGGCGGACGCCTGCATCTCATGCTGAGGTTCAACCATCTTTTAATATACTCCAAGGCCATTTCATCATTCTTCTGCTTGGAGGCATACAACTCGGCCATGGTGACCTCTCTTTCCACAACGTGGAACCGATCCCGGAACTTCCGCTGCATATCTGGCCAATCACTAATAGATCCGGCCAGTAGATTTGAATACCATTCGAAGGCGAGGCCCGTGAGGGAGGCCCCAAAGAACTTCAATAGGTAGGATTCTTTTGTGGCTAGGTCACCCATCACATTGATATAGTATGCTATATGTTCTTTGGGCAAGCCTTGCCCATTGAATTTATCAAACTTCGGCGGCTTACTGACGCCAGCAGGTAGTTTCTTGGAAGCATAGTGAATCGGATACGGCACCTTGTAAACATCGGACAAGGCATGATCATCATCGCCTCTATTGGTCATCTTCTCTTCGATCATCTGTTCTATCATTAATTTGTTCATCATCGCCGGGTCAACCGGCCTTGGACATAGCCGAGCTTGCTGCATCTGCGGGATCATTGGCGCTGTTGCTTGAGGTACATATGCAATCCTCTGATGATGAGGAGCGGGCTGCGGTAGTGGAGTCATGCCCCCAGCGTAATTAGGTGCCAGTTGAGAGGCCATCATTGGAGGAGAAGCTTCGAATTCATTAGCACCTCGTTGCGAGGTTTCAGGGAGAACTTCAGTTTCTTTCGAGGCTGTGGGATGTGCGCTCAGCTCGCTGAGCTGCCTTCTCAGCATCTCAACTTCTTGTTGATATCTTTGTAGCAGTAGCATCATAGTAGCTGGATCGGGCATAGAGGAGTCGGAGGCATGACCCTGCCCTTCCGATGGCATATCTAAAGCGGGTGCTAGTCTCTCGCCGTCATCTTCGGCAGTGATCACATTTGCAGTCATTGCGATCAGATCCGCGCCAGTTTCTTCAGCGCGAGCTTGTGTTATCTCGGCTGCGGCCTCCATAGATGAATTCCCGTAGCAGCCGGTCACTCTGGCCATGTTATAGGTGAATATCTGGAGATGCTTGCTTCTCCGAACCATCATAGATCTTAGGGATCGCAGCACCCCGAGCTAGGTGTCTTCAATGCCGTGGGATTGCCCCCGGGTGACTTTAGTAGTATCATTTTGCCCTTTGACAGGGCGTATCATATATTGCGGCACTTTGGCTGGTGCTGGAGACTTGTAGGTGCAGTGGCCTTGTAAGGTTACTATGCCGTGCTTCTTATCATGAGAGTAGATATCTACCCGCCGAACGCAACCCGAGGGTCTTCATTCAATATGCGGTGGGACCGGCGTCTCGGTCTTGTCTTCTTATTCTTCTCTTCTTCTCACGGGTCTGTCAATCATGGCAGACCTTAGTGTAGTTGAAATCGAGGCCCGTGCTTGCCTGGGCACCCATATCTGCTTGCATTTGGCTGGCTTTGGGGCTAACCGGCCCTTCATCTTGGACTTGGAGTGGTCCATCTTGTACTGGGCCAGCACTTGGAAGGTATTACACACCGACACCATTGAAATCACTTTGTTGGGTGTAATCCTGGCCTGTCAGCCATTCAGAAATACTCGGATGCCTCCGATGAGCACAGACTTGCCCGAAGTAGATAGCCGGCTTTGCAATGTGTCGGGGTTCTTCTTAACCATCCTCCTGGCGGCCGGTGTGTGCTTCCTGTTGGCGGACGCACGAGAATCAATGTGGTAGACGTGACAGCCCACCGCAACAGCATCAGTCGGGGCCGCCTCTTTGACGGTGACCAGTTCCATCTTTTGGACATGTAGGAGCTCCACGAATGCGACCCCCAAGAAGTTGGGGAAGCCGACGATAGGCGGGAAACTGCCGAGCTGAATCGGTGCCGCCAAATAGCCATGGGTGGCATGACTCGCGACAATAAGGGGTCCAAAAGACACGACTATCGTAGTTGTTAGAATGCAAGTTGTAGGGTTAAACCAAACAGTTAGAATTTAAAGAAGTGGTCGTTGGGCCCCTGATCCTAGCAAGGAGATGAAGGAAAGTCTAGTCCCACCGGGCGTGCCAGACTTGTGGACGCACTTTCGGGAGCACTTCTTTTGTTTATTTGCTTATTCGTTTGTCCATTCGTTTATTCGATTTATTAGTGCGAGGGCATACTTAGTCAACTAGGTGACGATTTATTAGGGCTTCGAGGAAGCCCTGGGTACGCTCGATCTGACTAGTTAGACGATTGTGTGTATCATGTCAGGGACTAAGAACCCGTCGCGCCATAAAGGTCATGACGTTAATTACATCCCCTCGGAGAAGGGAAAACCCTTGATTGATTGTTAGGAAAAGGGGCCCTACGACCTGAAATTCATAATAACGAAAGCGAGAGCGAAATCTCAGACCGCGTTTAAACAAACCATGTGTCGGGGCGTAAACGTTTATAAATTCATATATGTGGGTCACTGGCGGACCGTTTCTTGTTCGGACGGAAGTCCGCATTTGTAGCGAAAGGGACGGCGATGAAACCATACAAATGTATGTCGCGTATGCGGAAAGTTTAATGAGGATGCAAGATCGGATCCGGTAGAGGCGGGTCAAGTTAACGAACTATTGGCCTGAAATGACTTCGGATCATGGCCATGTCAGGAGGGGCTCCCAAGATCCACGTCCAATTCAGAGGTGCATCATTGCTTTTCTCTTCACACTCAATGTGGGGGAGCGAGGGTCCCGAGATATGTGTGGTTATGGCATCTTTTTATTATCGTTGTTCTAGCTATGAAATTTCATTATTTATTCATAGACGGGTGGTTCATTTCTATTTATTAGTTTCACGCCTTTTCTTTTATTTGGTTAATTTTTTTATTTGGAAGGCACGCCAGTTTAGAGGAAGCATAGGGCGCGCCAGTTTAGGGTGGCACAAGGGGGTGCACCGGTTTAGGCTTAGGAGGGGGGGCGTGCCGGTTTGGGATGGCACACGGGGTGCACCGGTTTAGGCTTAGGAGGGAGGGTGCGCCAATTTAGGCTGGTACAAGGGGCTCGCCAATTTCAGGTGGAGTGAGTAGAAATGGGTTTTGTGAGAGAGGTTAAACCGGCGCGGTACCGTGCCGGATTAGGGAGATCTAGTAGAAAAGGGTTTTGAGAGGGGGTTTAAATCGGCGCGGCACCCCTAGGCACCGGATTAGGCCGCGCCGGGCTAGGGAAGGGTTCGTTTTGTTCTGCTCTTCTTTTCATTCACTTGCAGATTAGTAGAAAGATAGGTTAATGAGAGGACTTACATGTTTAATCCTCTTGTTCATTAATTCAATGAGAAGATTTGAATGTCTTAATCATTTGTCAAGATGAATTAATCTAAAGGTCTGAGTGTTTTATTCAAAGGTTCATCGTTCAGGGCTCTGGGGTTTAAGAGTTCAGTTTATGGCTTGTTCAGAAGGATTCAAGCATGTTCGTTCATTCACCCTCGTGTGCATACATTCTTCATTCTTATTGCTCACATTCCTGGCGAAAATTGGGCAGCATCTCCCCCAGACTGAGGCTTGCCATAAGAAAGGAGGGATTGTCAAGCTGAATATTCTGGGATGATCCCCAAAACTTGGAGTGGCCTAACGGTGGTCCGGTGACCCACATGTGAGCATAGAATCTCGAGGACTAGCCTTCAAGGGGTTCTAGCAACTCACGGGTTGTAACTTTGCAATAGCTCCAACGGGACGGATGTTCGCCATAGAAGGCTACGATTGTTCACCCCTGAGATGGGTTCCTTCAAAGGCCAAACCATGGGGAGGCAAGCTTCGAGGGGCCCTGGGTGACTAGAAGATAGAGAGAAAAGGGGAAAGAAGCTAATGTAGTTGAACGCTCCGTATATTTGTAAAAGCCTTTCTTTTTATTCATCCGTAGAAGAAAAGGGGACAAAATATATGGAGGAAGACTATCCCATGACAAAAGGGAGCAGAAACGAAAGAGAAAATATACAGCAGTGGTAGGAGAAGGGGATACATCGGTGGGCGAGGGGGCACAGAGCACAAGCTCCTCCCCCTCCAAGCTCACCTCTCTTCTCTCATACTCACTCTTTTTTATTCACCTCGCAGGCGTAGGGGGGAACAAAGCTTCTCTTCTCTTCGGCTGGCCTCTTTTCTTGTTCTTCTCTCCCTGTTCCCCCTGACTTTTTTCTTCTTCCTCCCTCTGTCAGACTAACTTTTACCCCGTCGAACATGGAACATATATATGACGGGTTTCCTTTTGCTCGAACGGACGGAACTCCCGCCACTTCTTTTGTCTGCCAGATGAGCAGAGTTGACCTGTCACGCTGGCATCCGGTGATTCGAAGAGTACGCTGGCATTCGTCCTAGGACAGGATGTTTGCGAGTTTGCCCGGAGATCTTCTACTGCTGCCACCATCAATGCCTGCCTTCTTCGTTGATGCTGCTGCGCTGTCGAACAGAGGTGGAGACAGGGCTTCAGAGCATTGAATGCTCTCTGCGCACCAGACTGATGCGAAAATAGAGTATCGGCTGGCCAATGGGGCTGCATTGGGTTAAACCGGCGCGGGGGTAGGCGCGCCAGTTTAGCAAGAGAAGGAAGGGTGCACTGGTTTAAGACCATCCAGGGGCGTGCCGGTTAAGGTGCTCCAATGGGGGCGCGCCAGTTTAGGATTCCTTGGGACGCCGGTTTAAGTGTCAAGAGATTTCATCCCAGTTTCGCAGTGATTCAGACGAACACTTGCCCTCCCGTAATGCTTTAGTTGTAATGTACTGCCTCCGGGAGGTTTAGTTCAAAGCCTCCGCATCCCTGTTCAAGACTTTGAGTGATTCCCGGCGCGTGCCGAACCTGTGTCTGATTCCCAGGCTTTTCCTAATTCAGCCTTCGGCACTGTTAGTTGGGAAGCCGTGGCCATATCTTCTGCTTGAGGGGCTTCCTTATCGGGTAGTGGACCACCAGGTACGCTCTCGTCCTGGTCGGGTGAGGTATGGGATTTATTTGGCCATTCCGTCTTTGACTTGCTTTTGGGTGCTGAGACGCGCATGCCGTATGATCATCATTTTTTGATGTCCACACTCGTTCTATTTAAAAGTCACTCTTTCTATTTGCTTGTTGCATTCGTTAGGTATATCTTTCTATTTTAGATTTTTTCTAGCACATCTTAATATTTTACAACCTTAAGGCCACGCTTCATTGCCAAATCTTTCGTTTGGAAATTAGTTAATATCATCTCTAACTATCTTATTGCAAGATGCATATTAAATAGGTCCTTCAGCCCGCTCTGTATGCTTCTTGACAGTTGGTGCATATCTTTCTTGGATAAAAGAGTCAAACAAATGTCACAGATGCATCTTCACTGTCATATGGTCTTTTCTGAAAGAAGAGATGGCCATTGACATATCATGAATCAGATTAGGTGGTTGACATATCATTAATAATACCTACATGCTCATAAGTGCTTGGGTGCTTAGAAAATTTCTACTTTTGCATTCCCAAAAAAATGTGACCTATATGTTGGTCATTACTCATGAAAAATTCTCATGAACATAAGATTGCAGAGGTCCATCTCTTCCAACTAGGCATCTAGAAATAAGTTAAAAACTATGACATCAATTCGATTTGATTGTATCTCTTCTTAAATTCGATCTGATTGCCCCAGGAACAACATTTATCACATCAATGCCAAAACTTCGAAGTTCCAATATGCAGCAGTGGAGAGGATATATGTCTCAGAGAAACATAATGCTCTTCTTTCTTTCTTTTTACACTAAACATAGTGCAAACTCTAAGATATGAGCCCTGTAGAATCCTGATATATGTCTATTCAAAAGAAAGTCAACATGATTCTGCAAACAGATACATCTCAAAGTATATGATCATTAATTTCATATTTCATCATCAACATAATGTAGATCCATTAGAAGTGTCAAAGAAAAAAAGAGTATTCAGAAGTAATTTGACGTAATTCAGTAAGTTACTTTTGGAGGAGCAACGACCAAGTACCTTAAACCGTCAGTCAAGGCATGAACAGCAGCTTTTGAGACAGTGTATGCCTAATATTCAAAATAGATTAGCTATGTCTAATATTTTATAATTATGTTCGTCAAGGTTTCCAAGTTTCTGAATCTGCCTTACTTAGATACCGTGTGCTTTTACATTATCTGATAAGCTACATGCCCGAAAATTCCATTCTATCTTGGAAAGCTAGGACCTGAAAATAGTACTCTTCTCTGATTGTACAGGGATTTCTGCACTCAGACCCCATTAATCTTGACATATAGCCAGATTTACACTGAATACCTCCACAAGCTGAATACCACTCAACACTAGCTGCATTAGTTATGGTGGCAGTTTTACATTGAATACCTCCACAAGCTGGACCACTCAACACTCCTTTTTGTAGAAATGCATTGCACATTTGCCATCGCAAGGAATGTCTTAGTACGTATGCCCTTTTTGTATTGTAATGTGCAAATGTGCCTGGCTTCAGTGTATTTTTATCGCCAATTTGACCGATCTTATTCACACTTGACTAGATACCTCTACACAGTATAACTGGGGCTTCCATCTTCCAAGCTTCAGCATGATGTTAGAGGTTGCCAATATTCTTGAGCAATGATTCAACGGGTGCGCAATTGTATCTATCTCAAGTGGTATGCCTGTACTACATACTGTCATGCAATAAAACCATTACAATTTACAAATGCAGTTTTGGCAATGGCAATCAGCACAACTACGTTAATTAAGCCTATACAAAAAAATATTATCTTCACCTTCGCTAATATTGGTGTACGTATGATGTTCATTGATTTAAACCTTCTAAGTGTTATTGGTTTTTATTGGACACAATTAAACTAATAAAGTGAGAGCTGGATATGAGAATGGACCCTCAGGTGAGAGCTGCCAGTCCCCTTCCTCTCTTTGCTTTTGAGACCCACTATTTTATGTGATTATTTTCCATAATCTTTGTGGATGTTCTCTATTGAGCATCAGAGTTGCTTCATATTGGTATTTAAACAATTCTCAAGGTTCATGTGAAAATGCACGTTTGTCTATAAGGGATGCTCATGCCCTCTACTATTTTGGGTAGTTTATAAACGACTTTCTTAGAGACATAAATACAAACAAGGGAGCTCAATTAAAGTGATACTGAAGTACATCAGAATTCAATTATAATTTGCAATATTCTGTATTTACATCAAAATTCACTTTCTTAGATCCACTGTTCTGTTACAATGTACTTTTCCATAATGTTTGTGCCATTTGAGCATCATAATTGCTACATGTTACTAAATAAGCCATTTTCAGACTTCCAGATAAAATGCACTTCTATTTCTGGGCTTTGCCAAGAGGACATGCTGGAAGAAGCAGAGTCTATGTTGAATGAGATTTCTGTGAAAGGGTTGGTCCCTGGTGTCATTACTTACAATGCTTTGATCGATGGGTACTGTAAGGAGGGAAAAATTGACAGTGCCTTTGGCATTATGCAAACAATGGAGTCAAATGGCTGCAAGCCTAATACTCGGACTTACAATGAGCTGATTTATGGGTTTGTTAAAGTGAGGAGGGTGCACAAAGGTCATACATGGAGGCACTGGCATTTGTTGATGCAATGACCAAATGCGGTTATCAACCACACTTGGAATCTTTTAAATTGCTTGTTTCAGGGCTCTGTGATGAAGGGAACATTGACAAAGCTAAATTAGTTTCTGCTAGTTCACTTGGTTGTGGGTACTATTGTGATAATATTGCATGGGAGATCCTCATTGATGGGTTACTCAGAACGGGTCATGTTGACTGGTGTTCTGAAATGCTATCTATTATAGAGAAAATGCAATTCAAGCCTAGTCCTCCCACGTATGCTATGTTGATCAAGGGAATTTCTTGATCAAAGCAATTGATCATAAGTGATCTCGCGGATTGATTTGTCAATTGTGACCTGCATTCTTCATCTTCTGATAAAAAAAGGTAAGGAGAAAAGTATGTTGATGGCTCACATGTCTCCCCCATTTTGAGGAGAAGTTGATAATCTGAAGCATTGTGTTTTACATTTTCATATCTGTATCTACTCCTATGTTTCTACCATATCTTAATGTTACTGTTGCCTATCATCATGGGTGAAGCCTTGCTACTCTTTTTTCCACTTCACTGTTTTGATATGCCCATCCTTTTTGCAGGTCAATAACAGTCATTAGTCAGGAACCAAAATTCCATACTGCTTTTAAATAGGTAGGATAAGAAACATGCCTGCTGACTGCTGCTGACAAACCATGTTGGTGACTCTCGGGTAATTATATGCAATGCTTTTTCCCCCTCAACTATAACGTATCAATGCTTAGCTGCTAAAAAATATTCTTGTATTGTATTCACTAAATTTTACTGTAATGTTTAGTGTATTTTTTGTTTTTTCCCTTTATGGTATTTTCATCATTAAGCTAGTTTTTGATTTGTCAATGACTTGTGATATGTCTCTAGAAAAGCATACATTGCTTTTGTGTGGACTAGCATGAAGCACTGCCCCTAGTAGCTTGTCAAGGTTGCAGCTCAGGCAATATTTGACAGAGATGGGTAAGCAATAAAGATGGCATATCTCGTGCTCTTCATGACTTTGAAATACCAATCATTCATTTTGCTGCCACGTTGATATAACATTAAGGATTGTGACCTAATTACTTCACTTTCTATAGTTGTACATCGTGTGTCTTTTATTTAATGAATTGCACACTGCTATCACATTCAAAAAAACAAAAAATGAACATGATCTAATTACTGGGTTACTTACTGAACATTTATTTTCTCCTTGTTAGATAGTCATGAACCTGACATTTGGAAACGAGATGAAGAAACAAGTGAATGAAAAAAAATTATACTTCATTTCCATTCAAAATAGTCAAAAATTCGTGATCATAGTACTAAGATCATGGCCAATTTCTAAAGCTTTAACAGAAGCTACCAGCTTCTCTATGCCTGTAGAAAACACCAGTCTACACATCGCACAAATGGAATTAAAAAAGTACAAGGTCAGAGAAAGGGTCAGTATTGATGAGTATAAATTAGAAGGGGAGAGTGTGCGATCAAACAACCTGTGCAGCATGACAAATGCCTAACAGAAAATAGAAAGTTTAGTTGGCATAGTCAACCAACTTAAAAGTGCAATTCACAACTTTGGTCTCACAGCATAAAAATCTTCCCCTACTCTTGCTTCTAATAACTATAGGCATGGGCTTTATGTCATCGCCACATAAAAATCTTAGTCTTTTCTTGACTTTGGTGAGATTTTCTTCCTCCATGTTGTAGTCTCGAACATGAAATCTGCTGGTTTTTCTTTTCCTCATACAGTTGAGACCAGTTATTCTATCCATGGCAGGTCAATTACTTGCAAGCAGACTCGATACATTTTGTGGAGGCCTCAGTTACCATATCTGGCAAATGGTAAGTCACTCTTTCCACCACCCCCCCCCCGCCCCAACAAAAAAAGGTGGTCCGCAATCATTTGCATCATCTCTAGGTTTATTTTGCAAGGGTAGATGGTAGTATGGTACCAACATTTTTTAATGATGAAAGCTCATTTATTGTCAGATGTAAGGTAGTCACTTTGTAGCCTAAATAATTGGACATATAAAAACACATCAAATACGATCTGATGTTACATCTGTTGAATTTGTAATATATGAACTGTTAAACATCAATGAGATTCTATTTTGATAAACAAGCATTCCAAACAAAATTTGAATGGGAATAATGCTCATTGGTGAATATCCTATGGTCCAAATATGCATTTGTAGAACAGTTGGGGTACAAAGTATATAGCCCACTCTCATTGAACATGGTAACAAGGTTTAGAGATGTGAGGTTTTATGGTGCCATCTAATATGTTATTATGTTTTCAGTCTTCTAGACTAGATATATATCATCTCTACATTTACAGATAAGGATTTTGATTAATGTGTATCTCCTCTTAGGTTTGTACCTGGAGTTTATTCCAAGTTCTTGGACCTGGGGTTATATGTTGTGGTTAAAGCTATATCCCCTTGCACTTAGGCTGGGATGTAGTGCGTAATCTCATTGTACAGGTGTTGGCACCGGCTTATTTTCTTGAATTAATCAAGGATTAAGCATAGGGAAATATTCCCTAAATAGAGCAAAACGGCATATCGCCAAAGCTGCTATACCAGTCGAGTTGGGCTCAAAAATCGAGACACTTCGCCAGGTCAAGTGGCGCAACATAACGACCGGGGATCGGCCCCGAGCAAACGGCACTATGCCAGCCAGTTTCCCGACAACCGGGTCAGTTTCGGGATCCGGGACAACCTGCCGTACCTTACGGCACTCTGTGAAGATTCGGGATTTACCCCCGGACACCCTACATGGTGTCACACCGTTGACGCTTCAACAACCGGGTTGACTCGGGACTCAGAACAACCTGCCGCATCATACAATTCTTCGCCAAGGAGCGAGGGTCACCCCGACCACCAGACAAACGGCATCATCATGTCGACGCCCAGTTACCGGGCCCAACCAAAGGTCCTAACCAGCTAGCCGTGACCCATGGCAACATCAACAATCGATCGGGCCCACCCCCGATCACTCAGTCTGCGGGTTAACCCGCGTTCAACATAGCTACCCGAGCCGACCCGGGGGCGCCCTGACTACAAGCCACGCCATGTGGCACCCAGCAACGAGGCCGGGGTCTACCCTTGAGTTGCCTCCCTCCAGCCCTCTGAAGTCAAAGGAAGACCCACTTGGGGCCGACCACAAGCTTCAAGAGCTCACAGCACCCGTATATGGCCCACGCACGCGTGCCGGGAATTTCCCCGAGCACCTGGTGGGCGCGTATGCTCCAGCCACTCTACAGCAAGTCCGATCCCAACTCGGGACTCCCAGCAACCCATCGCGTCATGCACCACCATCGTGCGCCCTCGCACTCGGATCGACCCGCACGGTCAGACCCCCGGTCAAACCTGGATAAATCCCAGTCAAACTCACGGTCAAACCCACAGTAAATCTATGGTCAAACTGATGGGGACATTGAAGCAAGACCGTCCACATTTTGTTTACATTTATGTCCTTTTATATTTGTATGTATACCCTTGTGTTATATGGGTACGCAATTGTAAGTCCTAGTGGGTTTATATGTAAAATTCCAGTAGGTCCAAGCAAGGGGGCCCCCAACCCTTTCCCATTGGTCCACCTAGGCCATGTGGGGCTGGTCAAACCATCCTAGGTGGCCGTCTAGAAGGTTGAATGTCAAATGACACATGGGTAGACAAAGGGATTAAAAATTCAAAGGTAGGCTACCTACCTTTCAATCTTGTCCCCCCCCCCCCTTGGTCAAGGGGGCGCCCCCCTCCCTTTTTTTCCATTTTATTTTTTGTAAAATTTGATTAGAACACATTAGTTCTAAACCCTAGATCTAGGGGCATTAGAGGTCTTTTTCCATTTACTATATATAGCATGTATTTATCATTTTGTGGAATTAATGAAGAGAAAAATTGTTGTAAGCCTTGGAGCTTCTTGCGCCCCCCTCCCTCTCTCCTCTGGTTCCATCTTCCCCAACCCTATTTCTAGAGTGGTATCCCTTCTATTCCCTCCCCTCTATCTCAGGTTTTGATCTGTGCTGCCGCCGCCGCCATTCGTGCCGCCATCGAGCCGCCGCGAAGCCTTCGTCGGAGTTCTGTCCATTCAGGACAGTAACATCTTCCACGAATTTCTGCTCACACCTCCGAGATCTTCTTGAGCTGGGATTTTTAGGGTGTGTTCCAGAGTTTCCCACCTCCCCCCAAAAAAATTGGTTTGGCCTCTAGTCTCCGAAATCCATTTTTACATTTTCGTCCAACCTTTCATTCCACTTCTTCCAGGTTTCTATCTACAATGACAGCAACCCTGAGTTTTCTATCTCCCAACCACTTTTTGATTTTTTCAAGAGCTCCCAAATTTACTGGAAGTTTTGTCCACCTTCCCCTATCACCACGAATTTTCTTGATTGTTTGTCAGCCCTCCACGTATTTTCTAAAATTCTCCCAAATTCCCAAATCTGTTTTGTCTACCTCAGTCCAGATCTGACCTTTTGCCAGTATAAACTCTCTAGAAAATCCAAACTTTCATATTTTCCAGATCTAAAAATATTCATGGTTTTCTCTCTTGAACCTCTACAACGTTTCTGAAGAACCAAACTTCAGATTCGGAGGTCTACCTACCGGTCAACGCTGATTTATAGAAAACTCAGTTTCTACCTGAGCATATTTGAAACTGAGAACAACAGCTTTAATAATTCGTCCATCAGAAACACACATCTGATGAATTTTTCTGAAGGCCACTAGGTTGAAGCACTTCGAAGCAGCTTTTCAATAGCGCTAGTTTCGTCTCAATACGACGTCGGTGCTGGTCCCAGCGAGCGATCTCGCCGGGTCGCGCGCCTGAAAACAACAAGTGCAGGTCCGTGGCCGGTTATTCCGGCGGGTGACGATTGGAGCCGCCCGGCTTCCGACCGACGTTCCAGCGCTCCGCCACCCTAGGGGAGCACCCCTCCAGGCATCCCCACTACAGCGGTGCCACCCGGTCCACACGGCCCCTCCGACCAGTACGTGGGCCCCACGGTAGCGAGTACGTGTGCTGCCAAACGTCGTAAGAAGCTACCCGTCAACCCAGAATCGGTCCTCCCGGGCCCACTTGTGTAGCCCTTTACCTCCCTGCATGGAGTGGGCAGTAGTTCTTTATTGTAATATTTGTGTATTACTTCTCTCGGGAGTATGAGTTCGGCCGGGTCCCCAACCCTTTCCCATTGGTCCACCCCCGATCACTCAGTCTGCGGGTTAACCCGCGTTCAACATAGCTACCCGAGCCGACCCGGGGGCGCCCTGACTACAAGCCACACCATGTGGCACCCAGCAACGAGGCCGGGGTCTACCCTTTAGTTGCCTCCCTCCAGCCCTCTGAAGTCAAAGGAAGACCCACTTGGGGCCGACCACAAGCTTCAAGAGCTCTCAGAAGGTATCGTGGCCTGATTCCTTCGGAGTTTGTCGTGGTGAAGCTTTCTCTCTGGTTCAGGATCTTTGCAGAGCCAACTCTGCGCATTCGTGGGAGAATGGACCTCCTGTGCAGCTCGGTGCTCCGTTGGGGACGAAATCACTGCCGTTGCGAATAGGACAGGCGGACGCGTCTATGGACTCCTCTTGGACCTTCAAACTCGCAGGGGTGTGGTCGTGGTGGCCGCTGCAAACTGCAGGTTCATCTGCAACTCTTGGACAGTAAACTGCAACTTCGAAGTAGCTTCCAAAAACCAAGAGAGAAGAAGGGGAAGGGGGTCTATGGTGAAGGGGAGGTGGATGAAGGGTGGAGGGGGATTGAGGGGGAGTTGTGGAGGGTGTCTAAGGGTGGTGGAGAGGCTGGTGAAGGGGAAGGGTGCAGATGTTGTGCTGGTTCAGCCTAAAGGGGAGGATGAGAGGAGGGTGGAGGGTGAAGTGGAGGGTGAGGGGTGGAGGGAAGGAGGGGGGCGAACTTGGCCAAGGGGAAGGGGAGAGGGGCGGCCAAAGCTTTAGAGGGAAGATAACATGTAGAGATCGTAGCCATCCCATATCCAAAAGTGTGCAAGCGACCCGAGCTAGAGGGAGTGTCGTGAGATGCCCTCATCAAATCCCCCGGGGTGGGGAGAACTCGACCCCGTCGAGTATGGTCCGCCTGGCTGTCGTAATGCTCCAGCATGTCGGGATCCAAGCGCAGCAGATCCTCCCGACTCACCCACGTATCCTCTATCGGGGGATGGTTCTTCCACCTAACCAGGTAGCGCTGATACACCTTGTGCCTAGTAATGATACTCTGCTCATCCAGTATTGCCTCTACCTGCTCTCGTCGGTCTCTCAAGGTAGAAAGTGGAGTCCCTCCGGGAGTGTCTCTCTCAAGGAGGGGTAAAGGCTTGAGCTCCTCACTGGGTTCCACCGCGGGGCCCTTGTAGGGTACCAGGTCCGCCACATTGAAAGTAGGGTGTACCCCAAAACTCTCAGGGAGGTCTAGCTCATAAGCATTACTGCCAAGTCGTCTCAGAACTCGAAAGGGTCCCGAACCCCGTGCCCTCAACTTGGAGGCAGGCCCCGGAAGGAGCCGCTCCGTCCTCACCATCACCAAGTCTCCCACTTGGAACTCACAGTGGCGCCGATGCGCATCAGCCTGCCTCTTGTAAGCCTCATTGCTCTTTCCTATATGCTTGCGGATGTCATCATGCAACTCTTTGATACGTTGTGCAAAGGACTCAGTTGAGACTGACACTCTAGCATGTGGGGGAAGGGGGATAAGATCAGAAGGTTTTCTAGGCCTATAACCATGTACAACCTCAAATGGACTCTTGCCTATGGACCTATTGACAGAATCATTGTAGGCAAACTCGGCCTGAGATAAGAGGAGATCCAAATTCCCAGGGTGGTCCCCTACAAGGCAACGGAGCAAGTTCCCAAGGCTTCGGTTGACCACCTCAGTCTGGCCATCGGTTTGAGGATGGTAAGCAGTGGAGAATTTGAGGAGGGTTCCCATCAGGTGCCACAGAGTCTTCCAAAAATAACTGGTGAATTTTACATCCCGATCAGACACAATAGTCTTAGGTAACCCATGGAGTCGGACCACCTCATCAAAGAATAATCGGGCGACCCTAGAAGCATCGAAGGTCTTGGAACATGGGATAAAGTGGGCCATTTTAGAGAACCTATCAACCACTACAAAGATGGAATCATGTTTGCGCAAAGTCTTAGGTAGGCCAAGGATGAAGTCCATGCTCAAATCTTCCCAAAGTCGGTCTGGTATGGGTAGAGGTGTGTAAAGCCCAGTATTTTGCTTCACCTGTTTGGCTGAGGCACAAATGCGACATTGTCCCACAATGTGGGCCACATCCTTCTTGAGACTAGGCCAATGGAATTGCCTCTCAACTAGCTCTATGGTCTTTTGGACCCCAAAGTGTCCAGCTAGGCCACCACTGTGTAACTCCCAAACTAAGAAGTCCCGAAGTGAAGTCCGGGGTATGCAAAGCCTAGCTCCCTTAAATAGGTACCCTTCTTGAAGTATGAATCCCTCATGTTCCTTGTGGGGCTGAGTGGAAAGGGTGTTGTAGTGAGTCCCAAAGTCGGGGCAATTTGGATATTCTCCTTTTATTCTCTCAAACCCATTCACTTCCACCTGGATGGTGGAAAGTAAGGCTACCCGCCTACTTAGCGCATCGGTGGCGCGGTTCTCACTACCCATCTTGTACTTGAGGACAAAGGTGTAAGCTTGAATGTATTCTACCCATCGGGCATGGCGGGCATTGAGCTTTTGTTGGGTGTTGAGGTACTTCAAAGCCTCATGGTCCGAGAAGATCACAAACTCCTTGGGTAGGAGATAGTGCCTCCAATGCCGAAGGGATTGAACCACGGCATAAAGCTCTTTGTCATATGTGGAGTACCTAGTCCTAGCCTCACAAAGTTTCTCACTAAAATAGGCTACCGGGTGACCCTCTTGGCTAAGAATGCCCCCAATCCCTACCCCTGATGCATCACAAGTGACTTCGAAGACTTTCGAGAAGTCGGGTAGGCAAAGGACCGGGGCTTGGGTCATCTTTTCCTTGAGCTCTAGGAATGCTTTGGAGGCTGCCCTAGTCCACACAAAGGTGCCTTTCTTGAGGCAATCCGTGATAGGAGCGGTGATTGTGCTAAACCCACAGATGAATCTTTTATAGAAGGTAGCTAGCCCGTGAAAGCTTCGGGCCTCATGAAGGGTCTTGGGCTCGGGCAACTCAAGAATAGCTTGGACCTTTTCGGGGTCCATGGATACCCCTTGAGATGAGACAATAAATCTTAGGAAGGCTAGTTGATTGGTCAAGAAATGACACTTCCCGGGGTTAGCAAAGAGACTCTCCTTCCTTAGAATGGTGCACACTTGTTTGAGGTGATCGAGGTGGGCTTCCTTGGATTGGCTATATATGAGGATGTCGTCAAAGTAGACAACTAGAAAGATGCCAATGAAGGGGCGGAGGACCTCGATCATGAGGCGCATAAAGGTGCTTGGCGCATTAGAAAGGCCAAAAGGCATGACAAGTCATTCATAGAGACCGTCCTTAGTCTTAAAGGCGGTTTTCCACTCGTCCCCGGGCCTAATGCGAACTTGATGGTAGCCACTCTTGAGGTCAATTTTGGAGAAGATGGTGGCTCCAGCTAGCATGTCTAACATATCATCTAACCGAGGGATGGGGAACCTATACTTGACCGTTATCTTGTTGATGGCTCGGCTATCCACACACATGCGCCAAGTTCCGTCCTTTTTGGGTGTGAGAAGAGCTGGGACGGCACAAGGGCTTTTGCTAATCCGGAGGAAGCCCTTCTTGATGAGCTCCTCAATTTGCCTCCTGAGCTCGGCATGCTCGGTGGGGTTGAGGCGGTAGTGTGGGAGGTTGGGCAAGGTGGCCCCGGGCACAAGGTCAATGGCATGTTGCACATCGCGCATGGGGGGTAGTTTGTCCGGAAGTTCCTCGGGAAATACATCATGGAAGTCCTCAAGGAGTTGTTAAATTTCTATTGGGTGTGGGTTGGTTGGGGTGGATTCCCCGAGGCAAATGACAATGGCACACACTTGTCCCCCTTGGTTGGTCTCTTCCTCAAATTCTTTCTTAGTGATGAGGTGTAGGCTCCTAGGAGGCTTATTGATCATACTAGGATTAGGGCTTGATGGGGTGGGGTTTGGTGGGTTTGGAATAGTGGGAGGGGTAGGGTATCCCTCAAGGGAGGGGGATGCCTTCTTGGGGAGGGGGCGGGGTGGAGAAGGGTTGAGTTGGATTTTCTTCCCCTCATGAATGAAGATGCAAGTGTTTGTCTTTCCTAGAAAGGTGGCATCTACATCGTAGATCCAAGGTTGTCCTAGGAGTATACTCCCAACTTCCATTGGTAGGATATCACACCACACTTGGCCTTGATAGGATTGGAATGTAATGGGGACAAGGCAACGAGCACTAACGGGTATGGAGGTGGTATCAATCCATGCTACCCGATATGGGTGGGGATGTGGGGAGGTGGTAAGGCCCAAAAGTTTGACGGTATCGGGTGATACCACATTCACACTACTCCCATTGTCCAAGATGACCTTCCTAACATGGCTCCCTATCCGTATGTAGGTATGGAATATGGTGTTTCTTCACCAATCATGCTCTTGGGTTTGAGTGAGGGTGCACCTAACCACTCCGAGGTGGGAGTCGGTGGGTGGAGGGAGTTGTTCTTGATTGGTCTCTATGTAGTGATTCTCATACTCCTCCTCCCATTCAAGAGAGGGTTCATATACCTCAACTTCCCCTTCAAATTCAGCTTGGGGTTGGGGGTTGGTCTCCTCTATGAGCAAGTTAGATGCTCCCTTGGTGGGGCATTGATTGGCAAAGTGTCCATACCCATAGCACCTAAAGCATTGCTGCCCACTTTGATGGTTTGGGGCCATCTTAGTGTGAGGGGGAGTGGGTGTCGGATTGGGCTTATTGGGAGTTGTGTTTAGGGGCCCACTTGTGGGACGGGGTGGTGGAGTGCCACTAGGAGGGGTGACCCGGGTGGGAGGAGCTCCCATGGGTGTGGGAAGGAGACCTCTTTGGGGAGGTGGAGGGCTGGCCCGAGGTGCCATGGCTTTAGGGTCCATCCCCCGAGGGGGAACCATTCGTGTATACCGAGAGAATTTCTCGAAATCCCGAGCTACTTGGTAGGCTTGCTCTAAAGTGACTACTTGACGCATGAATAACTCCTTTTTGATATGGAATTGAAGTCCATTCCTAAAGCGGGAGAGTGTGACGGCGGGGTCCTCTTGGACTCCACACTTGAGAAGGTAGTAGTCAAACTTCTCAATGTACTCCATAACGGTCTTTCCCTCTTGGGTCAAGGCTTGCCACTCATCTAGGATGTTTTGATGGTAGGAGGGTGGGACATATTTGAGTTTGAGTTGGTCTTTCATGGCCCCCATGTGGTGATGGGAGCTTCCCTCCTAACTATCCTTAATGCCTCAACATTCATCCAATGAGTCTTGGCTAGTTTGGTTAATTGCATCTTTGCAAGCCGGACTCTCCTATCCTCGGTCATTGGGTACCAATCAAAATATTGGTCCATGGCTGCCTCCCAATCTAAGTAGATGCTCGGATGATGAGACCCATCAAAGGTGGGTGCATCGACTTTCACAAGTCTCATTAGTTGGTCATCTGGGTTGTCCCGGGGGAGTCTCTCATTCCTTCTAGGAGGTGGGTCTCTTTCCGGTTCGGGAGGGTGGTCAAGGTTGAACTCTCCTATGGCTGGCTCCACATGTGGAGGTGGTTCTCTCCTATCTCCTACCCTTGGAGGAGGCCTATTTTCTTCAATTTGCTCAAGTCGGGCTGTTATATCATCAAGCCGTCCCATAATATTGGTCATACCTTCCACAAGAAATCTCATGTGGTCGGGAAGCTCATGCTCATTGTGAGCGGGTTTTCCTTGGGGATTGGGATTCATGGTGGTATTAGAAGAGGAGGGATTGACTTGATAATGGGCTCCACTACGAGTGGTCATGCAAAGTTGGGTGGGCTATGCAAGGGTGTGCGGATGCACCTATGAAAGACTTAGTGTGACCCAAGACTAGACTTGTAAGGACAAGCCTATGACCGCTCTGATACCACTTGATGTGGCACAGCCCAAGGTTGACTAAGTATGAGTTGATGACCCTAGGACCTAGTCCCGCAAGCATACAAGTACTCCAATGATTCTCACAATAGCAACTTACTCACACGGCACACGTGATCACCCGGTGGGGCCGGGGGATGTTGGTGAGGGTCCGGGGAGGGACCCAATGATTCTAAGTGACTTAGTTGGCTTAGGCTGACCCTCAATGGGCCTGGGATTCCCAACTTCGTGGGCGGCTGGCCCGCAGGGCGGGGTTTGGGTGGCACTCACTCTCGGTCCGCGGTGGTCACTCACAAAGTAGCATACAAGATCGGGCTCTCTTCTCACCGTCCGACGGGCATTCAAAGCAATACTGAACTTGCAGAAATGAGGCAATCAAGGATAGTACCAGAGACTCACCTGATTGGTGTGAAGACACCGATCCGCTCGGAGATGAGGGCGCGCCGGGAAGCGTGGGTAAATACCCGAACGCTGCGGCGATTGTCGCTTGACCTGAAAATTAAAGAGTACAGCACTACGCCTCTCGCAGGAGGGATGATCTTGGGGTGAGGATTAAACTTATTACAGTCAAAACTACCTCCACGCAAGGAGGGGCCTTCAGCCGGCCAAGCGGGGTGGGGGAATTATGAAGAAAACCCGACGTTCGGAGCGTTGCCGGTTCTGCCAATCTTCAGAGTTGCTGGATAGTAGGGCGGTGATGATGCTGCCACAAATTCCACAGAGCTCAGATCTTGATGAGACTTGTGCCAAAAGCTTTCCAACAGACCAAGGATGATGTCTGAATTTTTGGGGAGGCTCAGGAACTTGGGGCTGATCGGGTCTGTGACTGGAACAGGACAGCAACTTCTGTCTCTGGCTGGTGCAGAACGGATCCAGTGGGTTGCAGAAGGCACTGTGGACACTCCCGAACTCCGATCGGAACAAAACTGGTGGTGACGCGAGCGTGGTCGGAGTAGCTTCGAGCAGAAGTTCACGGGGCCACAATCCGAGATTGGAGGAGAGCGAGGTATCCAGATAAGTAGGGACAGGTCAAACCTGGACCCACAGGGGGCAGACTACACACTCCGACGAAGAAAATGGTAACTGGAAGCTCCGGGGGCCGAATGAGGTCCTTCTTCTTGGAGATGACAGCTAACTGGAAGTAGTTTTTTTCCCTCCAAAAATGGTGCCCAGATCTTCAAGGAAGAAGCCGTGGTCGGACTGGAGCTGAGGCTCTAGTTCCCTGCCAGAGGGCTTCTGCGTGGTCGAGGGAGATCAGCTCCTCCGGACAGCTCGGAACTCGGATGTTGACGAAACCACTTCGCCTTGAAAGCTCTCTGGATGACCTTTCCAGAGATGTAGGCCTTGACACCAGGAGGAGCAGGGAGCGGCCAGGGATGAAGCGACTTCAGGACCCCACTCTGCTGCCTGTGACCTGCTACCTGAAACTGCAACTTGCAAGAACAAGGGGTGGGGCAAGGGGAGTTAGCACAGCTTGGGGTGATGGCTGAGGGTTTTGGAGAGGGGAGGGACGTGGTTAGGGCTTCCAAGGGGTTTTGGTGGGGCAGGGATGGGTGGAGAGGGAGCTGGAGCTGCAAGAGGTGGTGGTGGAGAAGTGGGTGTGCACAAGAGAGAGGGTGAGTGGGAGAGGAGGTGGGGGGGGGGCGAATTTGGCCTAATGGAAGGGGAGAGGGGCGGCCAAAGCTATGGAGGGAAGGGTTTCAAATTCAAATTGGTCTTGGAAGTTGGGAGATTGTGTGGGGAAGAGAGGTGATTGTGTTGGAATGGGGAAGAGAGTGTTGGAATGGGGAAGATTCTTCCTTGGGACTAAGGGGGGTGAGTAAAGATGGCTATGGGAAGTGGGAAGCTTTAATGGGGGTAGGTGAGAGTTGGAGGTAGTTGGGAGGAGAGGAGAGAGAGGAGGGGGGTGAACTTCCCTTTGGGAGAGAGAGAGGGGTAGAGAGAGAGAGAGAGTGAAAGAGTGTGAGAGATTAAGAGAGGTGGTAGAATGGCTCTTTCAATATTCATCCAAAAGTGATTACATGGGGAGAGATGGGGCCTATTTATAGGCAACCACTCTTTACATGACCAAAATGACCCTGACATTAAGATAAAAGACCCAACAAGTCCTAGACTCAACCCATTAGGCCCAAACTAAGGTACTAAGGCCCAATTACACAAAATAAGAGAAATAGACTAGAACACTATGACTCAATAAAAGAAAGTACATAAGATAAGACTCAATAAAATGAAAATACATAAGATGGGATCAAGGAAAAGGAAGATAACATGTAGAGATCGCAGCCATCCCATATCCAAAAGTGTGCAAGCGACCCGAGCTAGAGGGAGTGTCGTGAGATGCCCTCATCATAGTAACTCCAGTCACAACGGTGCCCCCGCCACCCAACTGCCAGCAACTCCAGTCACAACGGTGCCCCCGCCACCCAACTACAAGTCACACCGGGCACCGAGCATGACTGTCGAGGTCTCCCGGCGCCCGCCTACTCCAATCACAACGGTGCCCCCGCCACCCGACTGCCAACAACTCTAGTCACATCGGGGCCCACGGCCCCCGACCATTCAACAACTTCAGTCACAACGGTGCCCTCGGCACCCGACTGCCAGCTACTCTAGTCACATCGGGGCCCATGGCGCCCAACCATTCAACAACTCCAGTCATAATGGTGCCCTCGGCACCCGACTGCCAGCTACTCCAGTCACATTGGGGCCCACGACGGTCGACCATTTAACAACCTCAGTCACAACGGTGCCCCCGGTACCCGACTGCCAGCTACTCTAGTCACGTCGGGGCCCGCGGCACCCGATCACTCAACAACTCCAGTCACAACAGTGCCCCCGGCACCCAACTGCCAGCCACTCCAGTCACATCGGGGCTCTCGACACCCGACCACTCAACTTCCCCAGCACAATGGGGCCTCCGACACCCTTACTGTCCCGACCTCGACATTGTCTCATGTCGTGAATACATTGTGACGCCCCTCGGGTGCCATCCTGCTGAGTCACAGGTCCTCTGACGGACACTATGTACAGATATGGAACTACCCACACAATAATGCAATGACCCGGGGACCGTTATGAATGACGGAATTGTCTCGTGGCTTGCAAGCAATTGTAATCGGGCTCTCATGCCCCCATATAAATGCAATTCATGGCATATAAGTCATGTAATCCAGTAATGGAGCGGATCCCCCTCCTCATCGGAACCTGTCTCTCTGCCCCCAGTTATCCTTGTTGCGTTGATGTTGCCCTGTCACTGTTGCACAGACTAAGCCCTCCCGACGTCGCGGCTCCCAGGGTCCCTGACTTTCTCTTCGGTAGTAGAAACAAAGGTATTCAGATTCAATCCGATGTAAAATAAACACCGGTTGCTTGCGACCAGTAGGGAAAGACGTCCAGTACATGAATCCCCATAATCGCCTGTGCACTCGCACCCATGGAACCCCTTCGATCCACGTGTCGCCCGATCTCTCGAGCCATGTGCCACGTCCTAGCGACGCTTCCCAGGTCAATCTTTGGTTTCATAGGTGATTATCGAGAAATCGACTGGCATGCCCGCATTCCACCCAGCCATCCATGTCCCAGTCTGTAATACCCTGGTTTTAAAAATCTGAAATTTAATTGAAATAAGTGAAATTTTAATTTAGATAAATGAATTTTTGAAATTTAATATTTAATTCCTTAGTAATTAGACTAGTGAAATTTTGACTACTTTATAAAAATGTAGAAAAATGCTAATTGGGTAAAGGACCATTTATTTAACAAGTTTGTCTTCTGTGGTCGACCCATTAAAAATCTGTGGTTAGATCTAATTAGTGATTAAGCTCAAAAGTGCACACTTTTTGACCCTTACCTAACCTTAGATTAAACCACGAAATTAGAGCTTAATACTCAACCAAATGAGCTCAAGTTAGTGGCAAATGGAAGGCCACGATCTAAGGATCAATAGCCCTCTATCAATCGAACCAAACCCTAACCCTAGCACTTGGTGGCGGCCGAGTTTTGTTGAAGTCAACCTTGGCGGCGCCGTTTTCAAACACCACCTTGCGTGGTTGATTTCTCCCAGTTCCGAAGTCTCTAGAAGCTCTATGAGCTATCAAAATAAAGCTCTACGAGTCTACTTTCGTTTGGTGGCTGTGGTGTTCGCAGAGGTTTCAGATCTAGAAAGATCTCGGGAGTTTAGTGGCGACGTGTCGGCGTTTGTTCTTCCTCCTTTCTTCTTCCTTTCTTCTCTGATTAAGGTAGGTTCTCTCGGGCTCAAACCGCAAGTAAGATATCGAAATGTTCAGCATCCAGTCCTCTTTCTTTTGGTGTATGAAGCCCTAAATTCTACTAGGTATTCTGTTCGAATTTAATGGTTTAGTAGAGGCATGTCAGAATTAGGGCAGAACCTGTTCCCCTTTGATTTCAGTAACGATTTCAGGCTGTGAATCTTCAATTGATCCATGCATCTTGTAGAGTTTTTTGTGCTCTTTCCATTGATTATAAAATCCCTGAATTCTATTGAGCATGTTTAGAGAATTTCTGTTCGGAGTAATAGCATGTCTAGACCTAGCTTTCGATGTGTTCTTTTGAGTTAAGTTTTGATTTCAAGTTACTAATCCTGACCCCTATATACCATACCATATATGGTTGGAATCAGCATCGTAGTAGTTTTCTTTTGATATAAGAAGCCCCAAATTTTGTCGTATACATTGAGAGAATTTTACGTTTTAGTAACAGCATGTCAAAATTAGAGTTTTCCGTGTTCTTGCTTTGATAAATCGTGATTTCAGAAAGATATTATGAAATTGACCCTACTGTTAGGTAGATTTCTTCATTAGCTTTCCAACGGTACCAAAAGCCCCTTATTCTGAGTCCGTTTCCATGAGTTATTAGAGTTTTAGTTCAACCCTAGCAACCCTTGGCATCCCGGCGTTCATCGGACGTGGAAGGGATGACCGGAGATGACCCAGAGATGGACAGTCTTACGATAGACCGCACAACTCAAGCCCATACTTTGACCAATTTTGACCCTGGTACAGCCTTAGTTAAACGGTTTCTCAGGAACCACACATCCCAGGATGAACGGTTCCAAACTGACCACATATCTAGATATAAGGTCCAGAACGGACCACATAACTTGGACGGCCCAGAGCTGACCACACATCCCAGGGGATGGGCGGCCATCCCAGGACCGCCCAACCCCTTGGGCGGCCCTCAAGGAACCGCCCATCAGATGGGCGGCCCTCAGGCAGCCGCCCAACTCCCAGTGATGCCCCCTTCAGCCCTTTCAGCCCCCGTTAAGTCTAGGTGATGTAAGGTTCATTCCGAACCATTTATCTAGACAGAAAGTGACTTAATACTAGTTCTAAATGCTTCATATTAGTATCCTAATGATAATTACTAAATTAGAAACTCACATGATTAATGGTTAATTATGTAACTAAATTTCTGTTAATTGCATGTTGTTCATCCTACGCGATCTTGTTCATTAGCTTATCATCTTGAATCATTCTTTTTGGCATATTGACTTAATGTCAAACTTAATCCTTGGTAATTTGACATGGAATTAGGATTAATGTGATTATTAGCTTGCTGGTTAGCTGCTGTACTACAGTAAATAGCGTGACCAACTTACCGACTTTTAACAAGTCATTAGCCGATTAGTGTGCTAGTCTTGGTTTTACCCCCGGAAACTCTATCCGGCGGTTTTACCATCATCTTGGAACCTTGTTATATCCCTGTTATGAACCTAATGAACTACCAAAACATTGTTTTATGTGTTTAAACCGCTGGTTTAAGGCTTGGATCGAATCGGACGACGAGAGGCATGCGCGGCTAGTCGTTAACCGCATATCCTCTTCGACGGCCCGATTATGACCGCCTATCTCTAATACGGCCCAGTATGGACCGTATATCTTGTTCATGGGTCTCAATGTCTTCTAGACATAAGCGGCCCATAATGCACCGTTCATACCTTAGAGCGGCCCACTGCCAACCGTTCTTTCTTGACCTCGCTGGCTGAGTTTCAGTCCAGTTCCTGTATGCACGGCCCGGTGTTAGCCGTACATACCCTTGCACGGTTTCTGTACGACCGCACATCTCTAGGAGATGCGTTTTACTGTGTTTATGCTCTTGAATCCAAGGACAAGGTTAGTCCTTTAAATCTTGAACTTCTGGCAGTAATTCCTCTAATTAAATTGGCCATTAAACTTGACTGAATGTTTAGACACGTGGGATCTTGGATCCAATAAATCAATGCCAACGCATCGTAGGGGCCCGGTCTGGTCCTGGGGAGAGCGCCCGAAAAATTAGTGAGTCCATGGGATGTTATAATGACATGGTGAGGCATTGCACCGAAATGCATGACTTGTGTAACGTCTATTACATAAAATCTCTTGTTACTTGTTACTTGATCGTGCTTGAATGATGTTTAAAATACTTGCTTGTTGGCCAATTCTTTATTACTATCTCCTGTTGTAAATTCTTGTACTTGTTATCTTGTTAATTCTTGGCATCATATATTTCTTGACCTTGCAAGATCTTTTATCATGTTGTTTCATTATATCGTTATCGTCATTTATTCTTTTATTAGCATGGCATATGAAAACTGTAATTAACTTGTTAATCACTTAAACTATGCCTGATGATAGAGTATAATTCTTACTGAGCTTCTTGCTCACCCCTACTTCCAATCCTTTTCAGGTAACGCGGTATACGGTACGTTGCAATTGGGATCGGATCAGTGTGATCGAGTGAACCTAGAACCTAGAGTTTGGAGTCTATCTTTTTATCTTCTTGAGTCTAGCTAGTGTCGTGAGTCTGGTTATTTCTTGTTGTTCTTTCCTTCTTTAATTTGAATCTTATATTGTAAGAGTGGGTCAAAATTATACTTTTGAATATTAATAAGAGCTCGTATTTTTCAATATGTGTATGGCCTCCATGTTTTTTTTATTGTGGTTGTTTATCTTCCGCTCTTGCTATCATGACTGTTAACTGCCACGTTCCGAGCATCGCTTCCCGCTGCTATCGGTTCGGGGCGTGACAGAGGTGGTATCAGAGCCTCCTTGCCTGAGTCCTTGGATTTTGTCCAAGAGTATAGGTTACCCTAAGTCTTAAGACCCGTGTCATCTCTTGTCACCTGGTGAGATTGGGTAGTATCGTGGGTTAAGTAATAAAATATATGCAAGATTGCATTGTGTTACGTGTAAGGGTGATGGAAACGTTAACCATATAACTATTTTGCAGGTCTTTAAGCCATTCTTAAAATGAAACCGAGTGGGTCCATGAGTAAGCTAAGATTCGGTTCCGCTAGAGGCTGGCGAGTCCGTCGTAAGGAAACCTGACGTAATAAGAAGAAGAAAAGTAATATTTCGCCAGGGGAATGTTTTTACTGTCACAAACTTGGTCATCTCACGAAGGAGTGCTGGCGAAGGAGCGGAGCGTGTCTGCGTTGCGGAAATCAGGATCATAAAATGGCCAACTGTCCTAAGTTACTTCCACAAGCAAAACTACAAGAAAATTGGAACCAACTCCTACCGAATGAAGAATTATATATGGTATCGTTCTCTTTTATCCTAGCTATAGATAATTTCTTTCGACATTAATTGTATAATTAACATGTTATTTTGATAAATAAGATCATCTTAGTTCAAACATTCACATAATTGATAATACCCAGTGAATTTGGGGACCAAATTCCTTTAAGTGGGGGAGGGTGTAATACCCCGATTTTAAAAATCTAAAATTTAATTGAAATAAGTGAATTTTTAATTTAGATAAATGAAATTTTGAAATTTAATATTTAATTCCTTAGTAATTAGACTAGTGAAATTTTGACTACCTTATAAAATCTAGAAAAATGCTAATTGGGTAAAGGACCATTTATTTAACAAGTTTGTCTTCTGTGGTCGACCCATTAAAAATCCGTGGTTAGATCTAATTAGTGATTAAGCCCAAAAATGCACATTTTTTGACCCTTACCTAACCTTAGATTAAACCACGAAATTAGAGCTTAATACTCAACCAAATTAGCTCAAATCAGTGGCAAATGGAAGGCCACGATCTAAGGATCAATAGCCCTCTATCAATCGAACCAAACCCTAACCCTAGCACTTGGTGGCGGCCGAGTTTTGTTGAAGTCAACCTTGCGGCGCCGTTTTCAAACACCACCTTGCATGGTCGATTTCTCCCAGCTCTGAAGTCTCCAGAAGCTCTATGAGCTATCAAAATAAAGCTCTACAAGTCTACTTTCGTTTGGTGACTGTGGTGTTCGCAGAGGTTTCAGATCTAGAGAGATCTCGGAAGTTTAGTGGCAACCTGTCGGCGTTTGTTCTTCCTCCTTTCTTCTTCCTTTCTTCTCTGATTGAGGTAGGTTCTCTTGGGCTCAAACCGCAAGTAAGATATCGAAATGTTCAGCATCCAGTCCTCTTTCTTTTGGTATATGAAGCCCTAAATTCTATTAGGTATTCTGTTCGAATTTAATGGTTTAGTAGAGGCATGTTAGAATTAGGGCAGAACCTGTTCCCCTTTGATTTCAGTAACGATTTCAGGCTATGAATCTTCAATTGATCCATGCATCTTGTAGAGTTTTTTGTGCTCTTTCCATTGATTATAAAATCCCTAAATTCTATTGAGCATGTTTAGAGAATTTCTGTTCGGAGTAACAGCATGTCTAGACCTAGCTTTCGATGTGTTCTTTTGAGTTAAGTTTTGATTTCAAGTTACTAATCCTGACCCCCATATACCATACCATATATGGTTGGAATCAGCATCGTAGTAGCTTTCTTTTGATATAAGAAGCCCCAAATTTCGTCGTATACATTGAGAGAATTTTACGTTTTAGTAATAGCATGTCAAAATTAGAGTTTCCCGTGTTCTTGCTTTGATAAATCGTGATTTCAGAAAGATATTATGATATTGACCCTACTGTTAGGTAGAGTTCTTCATTATCTTTCCAATGGTACCAAAAGCCCCTTATTCTGAGTCTGTTTCCATGAGTTATTAGAGTTTTAGTTCAACCCTAGCAACCCTTGGCATCCCGGCGTTCATCGGACGTGGAAGGGATGACCGGAGACGACCCAGAGATGGACGGTCTGACGATAGACCGCACAACTCAAGCCCATACTTTGACCAATTTTGACCCTGGTACAGCCTTAGTTAAACGGTTTCTCAGGAACCACACATCCCAGGATGAACGGTTCCAAACTGACCACATATCTAGATATAAAGTCCAGAACGGACCACATAACTTGGACGGCCCAGAGCTGACCACACATCCCAGGGGATGGGCGGCCATCCCAGGACCGCCCAACCCCTTGGGCGGCCCTTAAGGAACCGCCCATCAGATGGGCGGCCCTCAGGCAGCAGCCCAACTCCCAGTGATGCCCCCTTCAGCCCTTTCAGCCCCCGTTAAGTCTAGGTGATGTAAGGTTCATTCCGAACCGTTTATCTAGACAGAAAGTGACTTAATACTAGTTCTAAATGCTTCATATTAGTATCATAATGATAATTACTAAATTAGAAACTCACATGATTAATGATTAATTATGTAACTAAATTTCTGTTAATTGCATGTTATTCATCCTACGCGATCTTGTTCATTAGCTTATCATCTTGAATCATTCTTTTTGGCATCTTGACTTAATGTAAAACTTAATCCTTGGTAATTTGACATGGAATTAGGATTAATGTGATTATTAGCTTGCTGGTTAGCTGCTGTACTACAGTAAACAGCGTGACCAACTTACCGACTTTTAACAAGTCATTAGCCGATTAGTGTGCTAGTCTTGGTTTTACCCTCGGAAACTCTATCCGGCGGTTTTACCATCATCTTGGAACCTTGTTATATCCCTGTTATGAACCTAATGAACTACCAAAACATTATTTTATGTGTTTAAACCGCTGGTTTAAGGCTTGGATCGAATCAGACGACGAGAGGCATGCGCGGCTAGTTGTTAACCGCATATCCTCTTCGGCGGCCCGATTATGACCGCCTATCTCTAATACGGCCCAGTATGGACCGTATATCTTGTTCATGGGTCTCAATGTCTTCTAGACATAAGCGGCCCATAATGCACCGTTCATACCTTAGAGCGGCCCACTGTCAGCCGTTCTTTCTTGACCTCGCTGGCTGAGTTTCAGTCTAGTTCCTGTATGCACGGCCCGGTGTTAGCCGTACATACCCTTGCACGGTTTCTGTACGACCTCACTTCTCTAGGAGATGCGTTTTACTGTGTTTATGCTCTTGAATCCAAGGACAAGGTTAGTCCTTTAAATCTTGAACTTCTGGCAGTAATTCCTCTGATTAAATTGGCCATTAAACTTGACTGAATGTCTAGACACGTGGGATCTTGGATCCAATAAATCAATGCCAACGCATCGTAGGGGCCCGGTCTGGTCCTGGGGAGAGCGCCCGAAAAATTAGTGAGCCCATGTGATGTTATAATGACATGGTGAGGCATTGCACCGAAATGCATGACTTGTGTAACGTCTATGACATAAAATCTCTTGTTACTTGTTACGTGATCGTGCTTGAATGATGTTTAAAATACTTGCTTGTTGGCCAATTCTTTATTACTATCTCCTGTTGTAAATTCTTGTACTTGTTATCTTGTTAATTCTTGGCATCATATATTTCTTGACCTTGCAAGATCTTTTATCATGTTGTTTCATTATATCGTTATCGTCATTTATTCTTTTATTAGCATGGCATATGAAAACTGTAATTAACTTGTTAATCACTTAAACTATGCCTGATGATAGAGTATAATTCCTACTGAGCTTCTTGCTCACCCCTACTTCCAATCCTTTTCAGGTAACGCGGTATACGGTACGTTGCAATTGGGATCGGATCAGTGTGATCGAGTGAACCTAGAACCTAGAGTTTGGAGTCTGTCTTTTTATCTTATTGAGTCTAGCTAGTGTCGTGAGTCTGGTTATTTCTTGTTGTTCTTTCCTTCTTTAATTTGAATCTTATATTGTAAGAGTGGGTCAAAATTATACTTTTGAATATTAATAAGAGCTCGTATTTTTCAATATGTGTGTATGGCCTCCATGTTTTTTTTATTGTGGTTGTTTATCTTCCACTCTTGCTATCATGACTGTTAACTGCCACGTTCCGAGCATCGCTTCCCGCTGCTATCGGTTCGGGACGTGACACAGTCTCCCAGAATGATGAACCATACGCCATCCCTTCAAGTGCATTCCCATCGTTCTCTCTGCCTTCTTCTCAATACCCCCAAAATCCCCTCGTGCCTAGTCAACCTATCTCAGCCTTCCGTAAAAGGTGAGTGTGCGCCCCCGCCGCGAGGACAAAACAACAAGTGACTCCCCGCGCGCGTATAACAGCAGGGTATCTATTTCTCCATCTTTTGATAGCACATGGTTAGAAAGTTATTCTTTCCCCTGCTCCTCCCACCAAAAAGAAAAAAAATAGGTCCTTGTATCAATCTTATTTTTCTCTATGAACTGTGTCATTCCCATATCCCAGATGTAGAGCACGGTAAAAAGTTGCTAAAGAAAAACCAACTGAACACATGTAAATGCAATGGGTCCAAGCAATAATTTAGATGCTTAAAGCTTGGTCAGTCTGCCAAAATCCATAAATGTATACTGAATCTTTTCAATGTCATTGTGTTTTTTCTTCTATATTGTTGTAGAGACAAGGTATTTAATAAATAGTTTAGTCAACAAAACATGTAGCCCAAGAATTTTGGAAGACAACTACTAAAGCAATCATCTAAAGTTAGTAATGAAGGTTGACCTCCTGCCCATAGATACATCACCAGAGAATGACCGTGCACCATGTCCATTTCTGAGTCTGTAGTTTCTCTTACAATTCCATCAGTTTTAACCTTTAAAGAATCCCCGAGGCCTTAGCCACCAACAAGAAAGAAGGTCATATGAGATGGTTTACTAAATGATGCTATCATAAATCTACATAGTAGTTAATATGAGATGCATTACGTCAAATGAGCTTTTCTTGTTAACTTTCATCATAAATGGCTAGTTTGTGGCACACCCAATTAAATGTATTTTTTTAATTAAGTCTTTTTATCTTTGAAGTTAAGCTTGGAAAACAAAATATTGTTTCTGTCCTTTGGTTTGTAATGGAATAATGTTGTGTGACTGAATTCCAATGGAGGAAAGGAAGCTCTTCCATATCGACTGCCAGGGTTGTGGTTTTACATAATAAACATGGTAAAAAAAAATTTTGATAGTATGCATTTCAAGAATTTTCTCACATGTGAGCAAAAACTATCTCTTTTAGAGACAATACATGATTTGATATTTCTATTGTGACATATGTTTAGTTTATTTCTTGATATTGTTTTTTTGTCTGAACTTCAAGAAATTTTGATAATGTCTTTTGAGCCATTGCTTAGGTATACAATAACTGTATATGTTTTTCTCACAGGTTTGTCTAGAGTTTTCTTCAACCTCTTAATGCAAGTCATGTTTAGTAGCTTCATAAGTGACAAATGTTATATCATCGTTCTTTAATTTTTCCTTATGCATATCAATGTTACCTCGTATAATACCGGTTCGACTATTATTTTTAGCTTAAATCTTGGATGAAAAGCTAATTTTTAACATTTATTTGGAGTTTTTGAGTTGGTGTAATTGTCATTTTTTTTACTAGCCACTGATTATTTTTCTTATGTCATGTAAGTAGGTCTTCTTTGTATGTTAAAGCCTCAAATGGTTGTCTTCATAAAGAGGCTTTATTCAAAGTGCTTATTCCTCTTTAGAGTTTCTTATTGAACTGTTCAGTCAATTTTCTCCACTTTTGTACTGATACTTACATTGATCAACATCTGATTATGAATTTGTGGTGTGATTTCATTTTATTTTTTGGATGTGAGTTTTGGGTCTTCATTTTTCAACCATGGTTTGCTTTTGATTTTGTTCAATGTAGATGATGTGAAATGGATTCTCAAGGTTGAGAGTTCCTGTTGTATCCACACCTGATTGGCCCAGGAAGAACAAATAAAGAGAATGATAATCTTGCTGTGTAGTGGTTAGTTGTAAAATGAGAGCCCTTCGTAGGCGTAGGGGCAAGGTGATGTAGATGTTCATTCTTCAATATTTTTCTACTTTTTTAATTTATGCAGGATGTTAATCATTTATAATTGACCATGACTTATGTATAATTGATGGGAACAATTACCTTTTGTCAGATTTTTTTCATAGTGGTTCAAGAATCAGTATCTGTGAATAAATTAATAGATGTTCTTCGTGAATGAATATGTGAGTACATGAATGTATGTTTTGGATGGATGAATACATGTGAATACATGAATGTCTATTTTGTATGGATGAACATGGATGTGAGTGAGACAATCAATGAATGTGAACATGAATGGATGTATTATTATAGATGATGAGAGCACATATACTAATAGGATTTAAAAAAAAAAGAAAACATATTCCTACATTTTTTATTAATCGACGTTAAATCATTTTCCTACGTTTTTTAATAAGTGACGCTAATACTTATTCAAACGTTTCTTCTACTACGTGGCGAAAGGTAATACATACGTTTATATAAATGTAGGTATAGCCTCTTATATGCGTGTGTATATATGTTTTTAACCTACGTTTTTGTTAGACTATTCCTACGCTTTCAAAGCATAGGTATAGGTCGATACCTACCTACGCTTTTTGGTTAACTATTCCTGCGCTTTGAAAGCGTAGGGATAGGTCGAATTATACCTATGTTTCATAGAAATGTAGGTATAACCTATAGTCATGCGAGAAAGTGCCACGCTTTGAAAGCGTGATAAGCAAACGTAGCTAAAGGCTTTACTTATATTTTTTGGAACTATAACTTCATTTTTAAAACGTAGGTAAAGGATAATTTTCTTGTAGTGCATCTCATGACTTCTCTCTCATGACTCTCAAGAAACCACTCTTATTATGACTCACTCACTCTCTCTCCCTTTGATATCATCAAAATACTACCCGGGGAGAATTAACCAACACAATAATTCAGGGACTTTAAAATGAAAAGCTCACTTTCAATGAAAAAGACTTGTTATAAAAAGAAAGTCTCCTAGAAAAATCGGTGGCTCAGGATTTATCTTTGTTATCCAAGAGTTAAGGCAAAAAATGATAAAGACTGAATTTTGCATATAGAATAGAATTAAAACAGCTCTTCAAGTGTATATTTATCCCAATTCCATCAATTTTACTACACAATTTCAAAAGGCACTTCCAAGAAAAATTTTAACAAGCAGTGAGATTAATCAATTTTTAACATTAGAAAAATTTTGTAGGACACCCTTTTTTTTTTATTTTTTTGGGAAAATTCAGATGTAGCCTGCCTTTTGACACGAGGAAACATATCTCTTCAATACCAGAATCCCCGGTTACTCAGCATGACTCATCATCCTTTTTCTACAGAGGTAACTTCCTACTTCATGACATACATAATCCATCACTTCCTTGGTGAAGGAATGTAGTTTCTCAGCAAGTGCAGTCATTGCTCTGCCCATATTGATGTTTCTTTCAATTTGCTAGCAGAGTTAGCTAGAATGCTTCATGACGCAGTCTTCATCACTTCAGGGCAATGAAGTCTGGTTTCTCAACTTTCATAGCCATTGCTCAGCATAGATATTTCATTTCATAGGGTGTTTTTATTTCTTTGATCAGATGCAGTAGCATTGTTTAAAAACACTACTGTAATTAAAAAATTTACTCAGAATAGCCTCTTTACTCTCATTTTCAGATTGTTAGAAAAGAGCATAAGTATAACTCAGCAAGTTGTTTTAGGGCTATTTCATAAGTAAAACTCTTTCTCTTTAAGTTCCTTAATCCCAGAGTTGAATGATTATATTCCGTAACCAATGAATTCTCATAGGGGACATTCCAAGAAAACACATAGTCTTTTAGATGGAAAATGAGTATTTTAACTCCCCCTGAATCAATGCAGATTAGGGAAGTTTGGTGTGACAAAAGATTACTAAGGGTAGTTCTAACATGAGACAGACACCTTCACAGACTCCCCCTCAGTTTATGCATGACTTATTATACAAACAAAGCAAGACACACCATGATATTCTGGGATGACTTATGGTATCTGGCGGAGTCATGTACTAACACATAGTGATTGCTTTTAGACAGATGAAGCCTATCCTTTCACAAGTCACCATTTTATATACCATTTAGTCAATGCAAGAGACACCTAAATATGATGATACTGCAAGTAAGCTTATGCAAAGACCAGAAAATTGACATAAAAGAAATGAAGATCATGTTACTCAGATTTTTCATGCATCCTACACAGACCAAGCTCTCTTCTAAGTGAAGAGAATCTTTCATTGTAGAGAGGCTTGGTAAAGATGTCAGCAACCTATTTTTTAGTTTCAACAAAGTGAAATTCAAAGCTTTTTTTAAAGACTTCTTCTCTTAGAAAATGATGCTTAATTTCAATATGTTTAGTCCTAGAGTGCTAGATTGGATTTTTGGTCAAACTGATAGCACTAGTGTTATCACACAAAATAGGGGCACATCCAAGATCCACATTGTAGTCTTGGAGTGGGTGTTTAATCCACAACACCTGGGTGTCACAGCTCCCTACAGCAACATATTCTGCTTCTGTAATAGAGAGAGCAACCGAGTGTTATTTCTTGGATGCCTAAGAAGTCAAACAACCACCCAAAAATTGGCAATAGCCACTGGTGCTTTTTCTGTCCAATTTACATCCAGCATAGTCTGCATCAGAATAAGAAATGAGATTGAATTCACAAGATACATGAAACCAAAGTCCCACATTATGAGTACCAGCAAGATATCTGAAAATTCGCTTAACTGCACTCATGTGTGACTCCCTAGGATTTGCTTGAAATCTAGCACATAGGCACACACAAAATTGAATGTCTGGTCTAGATGAAGTAAGATAAAGCAAGGATCTGATCATATCTCGAAAGGTCTTTGAATCTACCATTTTACCTTTCTCACCTGTATCCAAGCTTGCATTGGTGCCCATGGGAGTTGCTATCATTTTCACATTCTCCATTTTGTACTTCTTGAGCAGCTCCTTAATGTACTTTGTCTGGCTTATGAAGCACCCATCTGGAGTTTGATTAACCTGCAATCCTAAGAAAAAGTGCAGTTCACCCATTAGGCTCATCTCAAACTCACTTGTCATTAATTCAGTAAACTCTCTACACATGTTTGATTTGGTAGAACCAAATACTATATCATTAACATAGACTTGTGTAATTAGAATATCATTTTTATCCACTTTTGGAAACATGGTTGGATCAACCTTACCTCGTGAAAAATCTTTACTTATGAGGAAATTGCTTAACCTGTCATACCATGCATGAGGAGCCTGCTTTAATGCATAAAGAGCCTTATCTAACTTAAAAACATGATTAGGGAGTTCTGAAGATTCAAAGCCAGGAGGTTGTTCAATATACACTTTCTCCTTGATTAGACCATTTAAGAAAGCACTCTTCACATCCATCTGTTGAAGTGTTATACCATGGGAACATGCAAATGCAAATAGAATCCTGATAGCCTCTAGTCTAGCAACAGGGGCAAAAGACTCTTCAAAGTCAATACCAAATTCTTGATTGTACCCCTTAGCTACTAGTCTAGCTTTATTTCTCACAATTTTACCTTCTTCACGCAGTTTATTTCTGAAAATCCACCTTGTACCTATGATAGATTGAGTTGTGGGTCTAAGAACTAAATTCCACACTTTGTTCCTTTCAAACTAATTTAACTCGTCATGCATGGCATTAATCCAACTTTCATCTTTTAGAGATTCATCAATGTTTTTAGGTTCAATCTGAGAGACAAAGGCTAGATGATCTACTACTTCAGGAATTCTAAGTTGAGACCATGTTCTAGGGGGATCATGCATGCTGCTAATTAGGTTATCTAATGGATGATTTTTGAGTACTCTGATGTTTGAAGCATCATTACCTTCATTTGCATAATTTATCCTTTGATTATTTGACTCACCTAGATCCATGGTTGGCTGTGACGACCCGGGATCCGAGGACCGGAAAGGAACCGGTGCGTCTCGAATCTCAGCCTGCCAACCCACGAGCCTGAAGACTCGGAAGGGTAAAAAGGAATGGTGTGGGAGTACAAGAGAAGCTGAAATAACTATAGAGATAGCACAATAATCTAAATAAAATGCATAGCATAAAATGAATAAAATAAACTACTACAAGGTCCAGCGTATCTCATGTCCAAATAAAGTACAGTCAACAGAATGAAAAGTACAACTACACGGGGCATCCCCCGGCGTACAACTACACGGGACATACCCCGGCCCTGACAGACTGGCGACTAACTCTGGCTAGAAGAACCACGCTAAAACTCTGCCGCACCTCTCGACGACCCCACCTCACCTGAAAAGCAAGGGTGAGCCTCATTTCATTGGCCCAATAGGGATCCCTCGGACCCTCACCGCATAATGAGGAAAACGAGGTGAAAAGATGCGAATAATCACGGAAGGTAATGCTACCTAGCAGGAGCACGGTAGAACCAACAAGCAGTAATAAATAAATGGAAAATCCATCTAACTAACCATACTGTATAACCGAACCTCGGTCCATCAAAACTCGAGTCTGTACCTGCTAGTAGACAAGAGCACCACCCACTAGAAGAACGACCGGATGCATCCCCTGACGTCTTACACCGCATCACAAGTGTTTAGCTATGACGCCCCAGGCGGAGACAAAGACACTCTTAGTAACCAGTACCACAAACAAGTACTAGCTGAGGTCGCGCTCGTCAGCGCGGGCCCGAAGCCCTCAGCCCCGTGTGCACACTCAGACCATACGCCCTAGGCCTATCCTTTAGCTGGTTATTCCCCCGAAGCCCGGACTTAGCTGTGCGTGGGGGCCCTACGGTAACTAGCCTAACAACCGTCTCTCTCAGGTCAGTCACTCCACCACTCCCGGGTGGGTCAGCACCGCATGCCGCAAGAAGGCTACGACTAGTGGACGTGTCACCGGAGGTAAGACTCAACTCACGGAAACCACCGATGGAAAGGGAAACGGGACTGCAACCCACTCGGTGTAGCCCAGCGTCTAGAGGTCCTACCTTGGGCCGCCACACGGGCTCTAGCGGTCCAGCCTTGGTCCGCCACAGAGACTCTAGCGGCCCAACCTTGGTCCGCTAGAAGGTGAGTCACAATGGACCTGGCGGTCCCATCTCAGGCCGCCACGCTGTTCTAGCGGCCCAACCTTGGCCCGCTAGACTCCCTCTGGCGCCTGTACCTACGGCCGCTAGAGGCACATGACCCCAACGGTCAAAACACACGGCCCGAGGCGCAACGGTCAAAAACGGAGGTAGCGGTCGAAGCTTCGGCTGCCACCTCAGTTGGTGATTTATCATGCGGCCACCAGCCGACGAAAGCCCCTGCCGACAAAACAGTACCCTATAGCGTGCCTACCTTAGGCCGCCAGAGGTGTGGCAGTCTCTGAAAGGGCCACCACACTCATCCGAGGATGGAACCGGCGGGAACAATCCCAAAATCCCGTTCCACGCCCCGATCATCCTCCGATGACGGGGAAAACAAGGGGGAAGCTCCCCCAACCCCCCTAGCATGCATCTAAAGCCCCGAATCGGTCCGAAGCCTCACGAAATGGAGAATCGATGCTCAACCCTAAACATGGAGTTTTCTCCCACCCGACTCAAGAACACCCCTCTCGGCCTCCCCTCAGCCTACAAATCATGGGGAATGACAAATAGAGCATGGGGGTTCATCTCCCTACCTCAATGGAGCACTAGCTCTGCCGGATCACTGCCAATCGCAAGAAGAAGCTTTTAAACCCTCGTACGCCCCGCCCCTCGCTGTGAAAAGCACGCTCCCGCATTCACCTCGTCACCGCCGCCACGCCGCTGCCGGAGTGGAGTGGGCGGCGTCTCGGTCGTCCGGGGAGGAAGAATGGCCGCGGTGGGGAGGGCGCTCTCCAACGGTTGGGAGAAGAAAGGAGGAGGAAGAAGAGAAAAAGAAAAGGAGGAAAAGAAAGGGAAAATAGGGGGATATTTATAGAAAATCCAGAAAATGCCAAAAATACGAAAAATTAGAAAAATACGCTTTCGTGATCCTCGGAACACGTACAATGCGATGGTACCGTCCCGGAGTAGGAGAACGCAACGATTCGCTCATAAATGCGTTCCGCAGGTCCGTTAGGGAAAAACACGTGTAAATCACAAAATAAGCTCTGGGACCCCCGAAAGTGATTCGAAACCCACAGATTCAGATCCAAAAAATGACCGAAAAACTCGGGACATTACAGCCCTCCCTCCTTAAACAGATTTCATTCTTGAAATTAAGGACAAGGCATAGGGATATGGGAGAAGACTCACTAGAACAAAGAAGGATACAGCTGTCGCATCTCATCCTCACGCTCCCATGACGCCTCGCCACCAGAGTGACGCGGCCAGACCACCTTAACCAGAGGAATAACCTTGTTCCGCAGGCGCTGCTCATGCCGATCCTCAATGCGGATGGGGTACTCCGGAAGGGACAAGTCTGGGGCCACCTCTAGCCAAACGGCACCCTCCAGAACATGGGAATCATCGGGCATATACCTCCGAAGCATAGACACGTGAAACACATCATGCATAGAAGATAGCTCCGGGGGTAGCTGCAACCGATAGGCAACCTCACCAATACGCTCGAAAATAAGAAAAGGACCAATGTAGTGGGGACTCAGCTTCCCATGCCTGTCGAAGCGCATCACACCCTTCATGAGAGAGACTCGCAAAAACACCCGATCGCCTACAGCAAAACTGAGGGGCCGCCTCCTCCGATCGGCATAGCTCTTCTATCAGCTCTACGCAGCCAACATCTTCTGCCAGATCAGATGTACCACCTCAGTACACTACTGTACCAAATCTAGTCCTGTCAGGACACGCTCTCCCACCTCAAACCAATCAAGCGGAGTCCGACAAGGTCGCCCATACAACACCTCATACGGTGCCATACCAATGCTCGAATGATAGCCATTGTTGTAGGTAAACTCCACTAACGGTAGATGGTGGATCCAACTCCCATGCCACTCTAGGCAACACGATCTCAACATATCCTCTAAGGTCTGGATGGTCCTCTCAGATTGACCGTCCGACTGAGGATGGTACGCTAAGCTAAACGCTAACTCGGTGCCTAGAGCCTTCTGGAAGCTCCTCCAGAATCCAGAAGTGAAGCGAGGATCATGATCAGACACAATGGAGATGGGAACTCCATGCAATGGAACGATCCGCTCCACATACATACGAGCCAAATGATGTACACTCCAACTGACCTTGATCGGTAACAACCGAGCCATCTTCGTTAGTCTATCCACTAGTAACCAAATACTATCCTGCCCACTGGATGTCCTCGGTAACCCGACCATGAAATCAGTGGTCACGTGGTCCCACTTCCATGCAGGAATCTCCAAGGGCTGAAGTGTACCTCTCGGTCGCTGGTTCTCCGCCTTCACCTGCTGGCAGATCAGACACCTGGCTACAAACTTTGTAACATCTCTCTTCATACTCGGCCACCAGAACTGCCTCTTCAAATTCTGGTACATCTTCACTGATTCGGGGTGCACGGTATACCGACTCCCATGAGCCTCTCGCAAGACCGCGCGCCTGGTCTGCTCCTCGGCCGGGACGTACAACCTACCTCGAAACCTCACAGCTCCATCCTCACCAAACTCCACCTCAGCCATCGACAAAATTCGGGGTAGCTCAGGGTCCGCACGCTGAGCCTCAGTCACCTGATGATGAATAGCTGGCGTGACAGTCAAGCTTGTAAGAATAGCCGAACTCTGATCCCGAGGGATGTTGAGCCTAAAAGTCATGGCCAGCACCTGCTCCCATAACCTCCACTTCCTCAACAACATCTGACTGACCACCACCTTCCTGCTCAAGGCGTCAGCCACAACATTCATCCTGCCAGGTTGATACAACAGAGTAAAATCATAATCCTTCATGTACTCCATCCACCTCCTCTGCCTGAGGTTAAGATCCTTCTGGGTAAACACATACCTCAAACTCTGATGGTCAGTGAACATCTCAAACTTCTCACCATACAGATAGTGCCTCCAGATCTTCAGAGCGAAAATCACCGCCGCCAACTCAAGATCATGAGTAGGATAGTTCTCCTCGTGTGGCTTCAATTGCCGAGATGTATATGCTACAACTCCACCATGCTGCATCAGCACAGCACCCAAACTAACCCTGGAAGCATCTGTACACACCACAAAACTTCCCGATCTAGAAGGCAACACCAACACTGAAGCAGTAGTGAGTAATCTCTTCAGCTCCATAAAGCTCTGCTCACACTCCTTCGTCCAGAAAAATGGCACATCCTTCCGCGTAAGCCTGGTCATCGGGGCCGCAATGCGAGAAAAATGCTGGATGAATCTCCTATAATAGCCTGTGAGCCCTAGAAAGCTCTGAATCTCCGTGACAGGACTCGGCCTCGGCCACTGCACCACAGCCTTGACCTTGGCCGGGTCCACGGAAACACCATCACCAGAAATCACGTACCCTAAAAAGTGCACCTCTCGCAGCCAAAACTCACACTTGCTGAGCTTGGAATACAGCTGGCGATCCCGCAAGGTCTGTAACACCACCCTCAAATGATGCACATGCTCCTCAGTAGACCGCGAATACACAAGGATGTCTTCCACAAATATGACCACGAATTGGTCTAAATACGGACAGAACACCCTATGCATCAAATCCATAAATGCCTCGGGAGCATTGGTGAGCCCAAAAGGCATCACCAAGAACTCATAATGCTCATACCTCGAGAGAAACGCTGTCTTCTCCACGTCAGACTCTCGAATCCGCAGCTGATAATAACCCGATCTCAGGTCAATATGCGAAAACACCCGGGCCAACTGAAGTTGATCGAACAAGTCATCAATCCGAGGCAACAGATACTTATTCTTAACAGTCGCCTGGTTCAACTGCTGGTAGTCAATGCACAGCCTCAGACTACCATCCTTCTTCTTCAAAAACAACACCAGCGCACCCTAAGGGGAAAAGTTAGGATGAATGTACCCCTTGGCCAGCAACTCCTGCAACTGCGCCTTCAACTCTCTCAACTCTGCAGGTGCCATATGATAAGGGGCCTTCGACATAGGCACCATACCAGGTACCACCTCAATCACGAAATCAATCTCTCGCTGCGGTGGCAACCCTGGCAACTCCTCGAAAAAAACATCAGAAAACTCGCACACAATCGGAATGTCCTCCACGTCTGGACACTGCCGATCGACCAAAATCATAGAAGCGAGAAAACCTTGACAACCCACGTCAAGCAATCTACGAGCCCTAATAGACGAAATAAGAAAACGGGAGGAGGAAGACTGGATACCTTGGAACTAAAAGGTGGGTCCACAAAGCTATCGGAAGTAGACCCTCTTCGAGCCGTAATCCACCAAGGCATCATGGGCCACGAGCCAATCCATGCCCAATATCACATCAAAGTCCTGAAGAGGCAATACATAAAGCCTGGCTGGTAGGTTCTGCCCATCCACCCACACAGGCACCTTCTCGTAGAAGTACAGGGTGAGCATGATATCACCGGTAGGTAACTCCATTGCCAGGTCACAGGACACCTTAGTCTTCGACTCCTCGACACTCTGAGCGAAATCCTCTGAAATGAACGATTGAGACGCACCAGAATCGAACAAAACTTGAGCCGCGCAACCAAAAATCAGAATAGTACCTTCCACCAACTGGGACGCCTCAGCCTCTACTCTGGTGATGTGGGTAACTCTGCCTCGGGATCTCTGCCTCCCTGCAGTAGCTGATCGAGTCAACTGAGGATACTGACCCTGCTGCTGGTACTGCTGCGGCTGCGATGACATCCGCTGGCGTTGGAACTGCTGCTGCTGCTGAAACTCGTGTGGCTGACGCGGTCTCTGTAGATAGTCACGTACCATGTGCCCTGGCTGGTCACACCTGAAGCAAACCACGGGTGACGTACACTGCCTACCTGGATGAGAATCGCCGCACCAAGGACACCCGCCCAGAGAACCACTCACTGAACCCTGGCACTGGAACTGGGTAGGCTGCTGAACACTACCCATCGACTGCTGCCCCTGATCCTTACGATCTCGGCGCCTCCTGCCAAAACTAGCTTCCTTGAGCAACTTCTTGAGCATCGATCCCATAGATAATGAATCTGTCGCTGACGCCCTGGACGGGGACGTCCCTGAACCACCTGCTAAAATCTGAATAGAACTCTATTGTTGCACGAACGCTGACTGACCAAAACCCATCTGCACCTGACCTGCACTACCCGGACCTCGAACCTTCTGCATATCTCTCTCCAATGTCGCTACTGATCTGAAAGCCGCATCCAGGCTTGTCAAACCTGACGCAAGCAAAGGATGCCTCAACTATAACCTCAAACCCCTGACAAACTACTCGGTCCGCACCATCTCATCTGCCATAATGTGCGGTTCATAACGGCCCAGCTCAATGAACCTGGACCTGTCCTGTATCACTATCATGTCACCCTTGACCAGCTCTAGAAACTCGCGCAGCTTCTGTTATCTGAGGAAGGATGGACAAAAAGCACGCTTGAAAGCCGGGATGAACTCCTGCCACAAGATCTGCTGAAGGGGACGGGACTGGAATACTGCTCCCCACTCCGATGTCCACCAAGTCCGAGCTGGCCCTTGCAATCGATGTGTAGCCAACACCACCCTCTCCTCCTCTGGACACTCCATCGAACTGAACACTCGCACCAGGTCATCTAACCACTCCCTGGCCACCTATGGATCCGGCTGCCCGCTGAAAGTAGATGGCCGGTACTGCAAGAAATCCCTCAGCGCGCGACCACTCCGAGAGGATGAGCCCTCACCAGCATCACCGCCCTACTGCTGCTACGGTGGCTGCTGATGCTGCTGCTGCTAAAGAACATACTGATACATGCCCCGGAAGAACTCCTCTGGTCCGAGAACTCTCGCCCCTTCAGCTGCATCTGTTGGAAGCTCTGCTCTAGTCTGCCCTTCCTGGCTCCCACCTGACTCTCCCTATTGGGAATGAGTCACTCTCCGGGGTGCCATAACACATGCCAGCTAATAGAAACAAACAACAGGATTAATAAAAACACGCGGAGCCCTACGCCAGTCGTCGACTGTATAGGACACTCATAGACCTTCTGGACCACTGCAATCATTTCAAGTTCTTATGTACTTCAACAACCTACGCTCTGATACCAACTATGACGACCCGGGATCCGAGTACCGAAAAGGAACCGGCGCGTCTCGGATCTCGGTCCGCCAACCCACGAGCCTGAAGACTCGGAAGGGTAAAAAGGAATGGTGTGGGAGTACAAGAGAAGCTGAAATAACTGCAGAGATCGCACAATAATCTAAATAAAATGCACAGCATAAAATGAATAAAATAAACTACTACATGGTCCAGCATATCTCATGTCCAAATAAAGTACAGTTAACAGAAGGAAAAGTACAACTACATGGGACATCCCCCGGCGTACAACTACATGGGGCATACCCCGGCCCTGGTAGACTGGCGACTAACCCTGGCTAGAAGAACCATGCTGAAACTCTGCCGCACCTCTCAATCACCCTGCCTCACCTGAAAAGTAGGGGTGAGCCTCATTTCATTGGCCCAGTAGGGATCCCTCGGACCCCCACAGCACAATGAGGAAAACGAGGCAAAAAGACGTGAACAATCATGGAAGGTAACGCTACCTAGCAGGAGCACGGTAGAACCAACAAGCAGTAATAACTAAACAGAAAAGCCATCTAACTAACCGTACCGAATAACCGAACCTCGGCCCGTCAAAACTCGAGTCAGTACCTGCCAGTAGACAAGAGCACCACCCACTAGAAGAACGACCGGATGCGTCCCCTGACGTCTTACACCGTGTCACAAGTGTCTAGCTATGACGCCCCTGGCGGAGACAAAGACACACTCAGTAACTAGTATCACAAACAAGTACTAGCTGAGGTCGCGCTCGTCAGTGCGGGCCCGAAGCCCTCAGCCCCATGTGCACACTCAGACCATACGCCCTAGGCCAGTCCTCTAGCTGGTTAACCCTCGAAGCCCGGACTCGACTGCGCATGGGGGCCCTACGGTAACCAGCCTAACAACCGTCTCTCTCGGGTCAGCCGCTCCACCACTCCCGGGTGGGTCAGCATCGCGTGCCGTAAGAAGGCTATGGCTAGTGGACGTGTCACCGGAGGTAAGACTCAACTAATGGAAACCACTGATCGAAAGGGAAACGGGACTACAACCCACTTGGTGCAGCCCAACGTCTGGCGGTCCTACCTTGGGCCGCCACACAGGCTCTAGTGGTCCAGCCTTGGTCCGTCACAGAGACTCTAGCGGCCCAACCTTGGTCCGCTAGAAGGTGAGTCACAGTGGGCCTGGCGGTCCCATCTCAGGTCGCCACGCTGCTCTAGCGGCCCAACCTTGGTCCGCTAGACTCCCTCTGGCACCCATACCTATGGCCGCTAGAGGCACGTGACCCCAACAGTCAAAACACACGCCCCAAGGCGCAACGGTCAAAAACGGAGATAGCGGTCGAAGCTTCAGCCGGCACCTCAGTTGGCGGTTTATCGTGCGACCGCCAGCTGTTGACACCTAAAATATACCAGAAGAGACCGAAGCAGACTCAGGGCTCTGAAGGCTGATCAGAGGTGCGGCTTCTGCACCATTTTTGGAAGTTCTGAGAATCAGAATAGAAGAGATCCACTACCCCTAACACTTTGTCCGGCTAAAGCCATCTCCGGTTAGGCCGCTGCCTAGTACTGCTATCATTCAGATAGTCAGGCTGATAAAAACTATAACAAAATCCAGGCAACCATCTGCCTGCTGGAAAGGATCTTCAGATAATTCTGATACTCACAAAAAAGGGTTAGGTAGCCTCACGCTCGGTCTTGAATACATGGCGTTAGGCAACCTCGGGTAGAGCGTCTACTCTGAGAAGCCCACCACGCCGATAAAAGGAGCCCATTAGGTTGATCCCGGCGCCGAATGATGTAAAATGGGCTAAGCCCAACACGAGTTGAGGCGCGCCGAGAAGCTTCTCACTGGCGCACCGGGAAGCGCGTGTCGAGAGGCTGAGGGGCATCCCTCTATAAAGACAACCTGCTGCCCTTTGAAAGAGGAAGGACGAAAAAAAAAAGAGAGAACAGAATATAGAAGAGAAGAAGAGGCAATAGAGGGAACAAGGAGCAGTAGCCACCGAAAGGAAAGGGAGCTCGAGAGCCCTCTGAGGAAGTTGAGGAGAAGAGAGAGTTGCAGAGATTCGAAGGAAGAGTCAAGGTGGGATCGGTTTTAAGATGCCCTGAGGGGCTACAGTTTCCCTTTCCCCCCTGTCCTTTATTTGAATATCCCTTTCTTCTTTTGTGTCTGTTTTCGAGCATCCATGCTCTAGTAGCATCGAATGCTAATGTAGCCCCGTTATCAGGGATAGAGTCTATGTATGATTTTTTTCTTTTAGTTGGATTTTCTTCTGAGCTAGATGCGTGTATGCTGTTTGGATGAATAGTTAATAAAAGAGTGTTGAAGCTCGCCCTTTCCTTTTCCTTTCTTCCTCTGCATCCGAGGTTCAATGTATTTATTAGCTACTACAAATGTATCCCGTCTACATGAGTGTGTTCTGCCGTAGTCCTTCCCAACCTCACCTCCACATCGAGAGCCTGAGACAGTCTATCTCATGGCTTCTCGTTTGTGAAATGAAGAGGGATAGACTCAAACTGGAACTCACGAGGATCGATCTGTGATCAGGCTCCCAGTGAGGTCCCTGAGGGAAGGCCATCTTCTCCCTGGATTACTGTCTCTAGAACCACCTCCAGTGTTCGCCCTAAATCCCTAAATAAACCCCGTTTAAAATTCCCAGAGTCCCCTGAAGTTCTCACCTTAGAAACCCCTTTAAACCCCACTAAAACCCTTGTTTCAGAAATCCCCTCAACCTCCCAGGACCATCCTCCCTCGACGTGAGTCTCGCGCTGAGTGCTAGCTACGCCATTTGGATTCTTCCCATTGTGCCGAGACCCTTATGCTCTCCTTATCGCGTCGAGGCCTCTCCATCCCTCGTGCTGAAGCCGACCACGCCGATAGCTTCGTGCCGATACCCTCAACACTTCTGAGCTATGCCATCCTTGGTCATAATACCCTGTCCTTCCAAGGAGAAGGATTATCCTTCTATCGACACCTATGGGAGCTACATTAACGTGGTTGATCCCCCCTACACTCTGCCACCCCATCAAGTCATGGAGTTCTACCACTGCATGTTCTCCATTGGCTACACAGGGGATATCAATAAGTGGATAATGTTCCATAAGATTGAGATCCTTTTGTTGGATCCATGGCTACGCCCGCCTCTCTTTTGGCTTCCACTCCGGCATTCCGTGGGTGGATGACCTATACTCCCCTTTTGGCATAGTCCAAAATAAAGGGGAGATGCTGCCAAAATTCATCCATGAGCTTTATTTGTCATGTAGTGCGACGGTTTCACTGAAATTATGAATCTAACTCTAGCTGTGTGGCAGAGATCTGAGTTATACCATCTCACGATCCTCTGCTCACCACCGTCTGAAGGGAATATAACCATCATAGTCACATGGTCTCCTTAGACTTTCTATGGACGAGTCTGCCCTCACTCTCTATCCTACTCAAATACCACCGTGAACAAACCCATGGAACCCCCATTGAATTCAAAAGACCCCTTTGAATTCATAAAGCACTCACAATCCTTGAAAGCCCGAAAGAACACAGTCTATCGGCGCCACTTGCCCTCCTGGCACCGCCTCCTCTCGGCGCCAATTTCACGCCGGGTGACGGGCGCGTCGAGGGAGCAACCGCGCCGGTTTGCCTTCATGCCGAACCCCATCAGCGCCGGTTTGCCTTCGTGCCGAAACCCTGGCTGTGCCGATTCACTCTAGCATCAACCATCACTCAAACATCTGACTCCTCAGCAACTCTACTGAGCCCAAAACCAGTCTAAACTGGGTACCTTAACCTCCATGGACCATCATGCCAGTTCCCACCATATCATGGGGGCTTCATAGTTCTCTCTCTTTTTTTTGATAGAAAGCCCTACCTAATGGTGATATGGAAAGTGCATCCAATTCGGACTACACTTTCTATGTCACACCTAGGGGGTATTTTATTAATCAATGAAAAAGAAACATTACATCGCTCTAAGGCTAGGCATACCTAGCTGATCAAGACTAGCAGCACCTCTAACAAGAATGGGAAGCTCGTGCTACGAATTAAAAAAAGAATTACAATGAGAATGACAAGCCCAATTGGCAAGAGAATCGGCTACAACATTAGCCTCTCTGAAAATATGAGATATATTCTCATGGAGAGGAAACAATCTCCAGATCTCTCTAGCAAAGGGGATAACCTCCCAAGGATAATACATCTTCTTTTGGATAATTTGCACTAGTATAAGTGAATCACACTCTATCACAGTCTGCTGGAAAGGAAGTGTTTGAAGATATTTGATGCCATCCAATAATGCCCGGGCTTCAGCAACAAGACTACTGCATTGCACATAAGAGTGAGAGAAAGCCAGCATAATATTTACTTTGTGATCTCTGATGACACCACCTCCACCAGAAGATCCTGAAAGTTTGCTTGCTCCATCGGTATTAAGCTTGATTTGAGGCCAAGGGGGATAGGCCCATTTGATAATTTTGATCCAAGGAGGATTTTTAACTACAACTTTTATGCCAAATCCAACCAATATGCTACGAGATTTAGGATGGCCTTCCTTAAGATTAGCAGAGCTCAGAATTTGCTTAACCTGGAAAAGCACCTTGTGGTAGATGCTTTGGGGAGTAGCAGATTTGTCTTCATGCAAAGTTGAATTCCTGGCTGTCCATATTTCCCACATGCCACAAGCAAGGACAACAATCCGGAAAAGACCATAAAGAGATTTAGCTTTATTGTTATCCACTACATTTTGAATCAGGGATCTTGTTGAATGTCCCCAGATTTGGCACCCAGACCTATGGAAAATAGACCATAACTCTGAAGCCCAATCACTTTTAACAAATAAGTGGTTTATATCCTCTTCTTGCGGATTTTTACAGCAGACACATTTAGATGTAATAGGGATGCCAAGAGATTTCACTCTTGAATCAGTTGGGATGCTGTTGTTCCAGATTTTCCATAAGAGGACTGAGAACTTTGGAGGAATCCATTTGGACCAAATCTGCTCACCTGGGAACAAATTCTGCTACGGAACAGTTCTACAGGAGTGTTTGTAGATTGATGATATTTGACATTCTCCCGAAGAGGAAAGGCTCCACACTGCCTTATCCTTTTCCTGACAGAGAGAGGTAAGCCAAATGGCTGAATGAAGCGTAGTAGGAATATGGTTCTCAATAATGGTAATGACTTCTGTAGATGGATTGAGTAATACTTCACTGACTGTGGAATTCTTGTTAGGGGTGATAATGTCATGGATAAGAGAAGCCAGGGGCTGATTGCTAATATAATTATCCAACCAGAAATTAGTAGAACAACCATTACCAATGATCACTTTTTTATGTTTCAAAATAGCAATCTTGGTCTGGGACCAACTCCTTTTGGCATGGCCTTTCATCTCCTTGAAGTCAACCTCAGAGATATGTCTTCCTCTAATATACTTTGCTCTGAAATACTCAGCCCATCTTGAATCTGAATGCATGGCCTTCCACAACATTTTAGTCCTGAAAGCAGCTTCCATCTGCCTGAGGGATAAAATCCCCAATCCTCCACAGTTAACAGGTTTACAAATTGCTTTCCAGGATTTCCAATGTCTTTTGTTTCCATACTTGGATGAACCCCAAAAAAAATTAGCAAATGACCTGTCTAGCAATTGGTGTATTCCAGCATGCATTGGAGATGAGGCTAAAGAGTATAACAGAATATATGAGAGAATATGCTTTAAGAGGGTGAGTCTAGCTCTTTGAGAAAGATAGGTGGCATGCCAACCATTAATCCTGCTCTGAATAGCTGATATAATTCTAGCAAAATAAACTTTTTTTGCCCGGCCACAGACCAAAGGAAAGCCCAAGTATTTGTGAGGGAAGGAATGATGGGTAAAACCTGTAATGTCTTGAATCTTCTTAATAGTAGCAGCCTTTGTATTAGGGTGGACAAAAAAACCACTCTTGTTAACATTGATGGACTGTCCAGAAGCTCTTTCATAAGATTTCAGAATGCCCATCAGATTTCTAATGGAAGCAGCATTAGCCTTGCTGAATACAAGAGTGATGTGACACGACCATCCGAGTCCGAGATTTTCTTTGCCTTTCATTTCCCCCCCCCCTTTTCTTTTCACGTAAAGCTTTCAAATATATATATATATAGCATATGTATAGCAGTTGGAGGCCTTCTAACATTGGTGCTCTTCACATCGGCAGGCTTTGGCCAACAAAAAGGTGGCAACGTGGGCTCCTAAAAGGCTGCATGGAAAGGCTTCAATACATGCATCGATGCACCTGGCAGCAGATCCTCAAGCGAGGCAGCTTCAACATGAACATGCAGACGAGCTGGCTAGCGGGCGATGGGGTCTTCACGTGAACAGGCGTGGACGTGAGGGCGAGCTTCAGTCCCAACTGATGCCCTTTTCACATGATCTTTGGCTTTGGCAGGAGGCCTTTAATGCATCTACGAGGTAGCTGGAGAGTATGTGGCTCATGCGAGCCCCATGCATGCATACGGGCTTCGAGGCGGTCATCAGCGCACGGTGGTGCACACAGCAGAGAAGGGTTCCACGTGAGCTGGCTGGCGGGCTTCATATGATGCATGCAGTCGGCAAGCGAGGTGGTGGCTTCTCAACGTGACCATCCACGTGTGTGTCACACGGACACGGCAATAGATGACTTCTTCGGGCGCAATGGCGAGCGGCCTAGGGCTCACGCAGGTGGCTGCATAAGGTGGACAGCAGGCCAGGTGAAGAGTGATCCTCACAAGGGATCCCTTCCGGTCCCTCTTTGTGGCCAAGGCGGCCACTCTTCAACGGTCGATCTTCTCCACACGATGGGAGCTCTTGACACGGCAACGGCGATTTCTCATGCGGCCCATCCATGCGAGATTCACGCTTATGTCGGCATCCCCCTTCACGCGAGCACCACATGCAGAATGCCACGGCGGCTTCAACTCCTCGACGTGGATGAGCAACCCCCTCACGCCCTCTGTTGGTGGTGTGCTGGGAGCGACGGGCGAGAAGTGGCCGCTGTGGTCGCTACAGCGGCTGCGACTACAGCGGCGAGACGGTGGGCTCACGTTGGCAGGACTGCGGCGTTCTGGGTGCGACGTTGGTACTGGCGTGGGCTGCATGGTGGGCTGGGGCTGCATGTGAGGGAGGCAAGGGGAGCCGCTATGTGCATGAGAGGGGGGGGTCGGGTCCTCATGTGAGGCAGATAGATGGTGAGGGGGTGGGTTCTCTGATGAGCAGAGGAAAAGGAGGGAGTGGGGAACTGAGACGAGGAAGGGATGGGAGGGTGCAAAGGAGAGAGAGGGGAGGGGGCACCGGCGGTGCCCCTGTTCCAAACAGGGGATCGGCCGCATGGTTTAAGAGAGTGAGGGAGAGGGAGGAAAGAGGCTGGGGGGTGTGTTCAGAAAGAGAGGGAGAGAGGGAAACATAGAGGGGGTCGTCTGCTGCAAGAGAGGGGAGCAGGAGAATGGCCGGTGCCGGTGTGTGGGCTTGTGAGGAGAAGCAAAGGAGAGGGGGGCTGGCTCGCGACTGTTAGAGAGAGAGAGGAGGCGAGAGGAGTGCCGCGGCAGTGTTAGAGAGAGAGAAGAGTGGATACGTGAGGGGGGGGTTGAGCTGGTGGCTGAGCTGTGGGAAGGGGGAAAGATAGAGGGAGAGGGGGGGGGCACCATGCTTGGGGGTCACGGCGTGCTCAGGTGAGGGCGAGCACCGTGCTCAGAGGGGACACTAAGCTTGGACGCCAGTGCATGGCCGGCTGCCGCGCCCGGACGCGGTGTGCATGGCCGACTGCCGTGCTCGCTATGCTCGGATGCGGGGGTGCTCTCTAGGCTTGGAGGGGCCGTGCTTGGAACGGCAACCGGCAGAGGACCTCTCGGCGGTAACGGTGATGCAGGTGGTGACCGGAAGGGGCACCATGGTGGCGTTGCCGGGGAAGGATGCAGCCGACGAGGACCGGACAGACAAGGTTCTTGGACACGATAGCAGCATGCCATCCAACATGTGTGTAGGCCCAGGTGGTCCTGACGGTGGAGGGCCATGCCGTCGGGTGGCGAAGGGAGCCAGGGCCGTTGTAGATATAGGAGGGCGGCTGCTACTGCGGCTGACGGAGCCAGCGAACTGACGAGGCAGGGCCGATGCCATGCTCTCGGGAGGGTCATCCTCCGGCTGAAGCAATCATCCATAACTTGTTGGTCGTATTGGCGCATCGCCGAGGAGTTGGCGCGGCTGCCAGCGCCCGTGGCATGTTGGAGTACAAGTGCAGGTGTGTCCGTTGAATGGTTAAGAGGGCTAGAGAGGGAGAGCGAACGAGGGTGAGTGAGGGAGCAGAAAATAGAGAGAGAGGGTGATGAGAGTGAGAGTGCTGAGAGGGGACACGGAGGGGGAAGGGAGAAGAAGCCCCACAGTGAGGGCGTCGTTGCGGCTGTTGTCATGCGAAGGGGAGGTCATGCCTGTGAACAGTAGAGGTGAACGGAAGCAAGGGAGAGAGGGAGAGCTGCTATGTGAAGGAGAGAAAGAGAGAGGGAATGGGGAGAGAGAGGGAACCGTCCGATGCCTATAGAAGGGAGGACAACGCTGCATGCAGGGGTGCGCAGAGAACAGAAAGAGAGAGGGGGGGAGAGGAATGCCAGAGGAGGGGGAGGAGTGAGGAGATCGAAGTGTGAAAGTGGAGGAGGAGAGATGAGAAAGAGAGAAAGGGGGGGAGGAGGAGAGAGCCGCCAGTGAGGGTATGAGCAAGGGAGAGTTATAGAGAGAAGGAGAGTTGCAGAGGGCAAGAAAAGAGAGGAAGAGATAAAAGGAAAGGGAGAGAGGGAGAGGGAGGTGAAGAGTGGCGGGGAGAGGAAGACGTGGGAAAAGACGCAATTTACGTGTGTGTGTGTGTGTGTGAGAGAAGGTGTGGTCGCGGTGGTGTTTGGGAGTTAGAGAGAGAAAGAGGATAAAACGTGGGAGAGAAGGGATGGGGAGAGAGGAGAGAAAGGTGGAGAGGGTAAGGGGCTACATCTTTCCAAAAATTAACTTCACTTCATTACTTAAAATAAAGGTTACAGGACTCTTTTTATAGACTCCACAAGGAGACCAAAAGACAACTCATTAAAACTTCAACTAATACCTAACACTCATTATACCTCTAATTGGAAGATTAAAAGACACTATTAAAAAAAGACTCTATCATGGATATAGTTTAAATCCTATAAAAAGAAAACACACATATTAGGCCTATACATGTGGCCCAATTAAAATAAATATTTATTTGATAACTTTGTTGAAGCCGTTTGCCGATCCCGTCAGGTTCAACCATGAATCTTGAATCTCGAACTGATGATCCCGTCAAAGAGTGTCATCAGCAAAAAGCAAGTGGGAGATATTTGGACATCTCCTAGGACCGGCAAACCAGTCCACCTGACCCTCTGATTGAGCATTACGAATAGACCTGCTTAAAGCTTCCTCTGCTATTATAAAAAGTGATGGAGCCATGGGATCACCTTGACAAACCCCCCTAGAAGATTTGAAGAACCCTGCTGTGTCACCATTTAGGAGGACAGAGAACCAACAGTTTCCAACCATGGAGTTAATAAGAGTAATAAACTGAGCACTGAATCCAAATTTTGATAGTACTGCATATAGGAAATCCCATTCTAATCTGTCATAGGCCTTAGCCATATCTAATTTGAAAGCCACATTACCTCCCCTGGTTTTCCTACCCAGTTCGTGAATCATTTCCTGGGCCAGGGCAATATTCTCAACTATGAGCCTACCTTTAACAAAAGCTGATTGCTCCATAGAGATGATATTTGGCAGAATAGTTGCTAATCTATTGCTGAGCAGTTTTGACATGACTTTGTATATGAAATTGCACAAACTAATGGGCCGGTAATCAGATATGTCAGAAGCATTGCTCACTTTGGGAATGAGAGCAATAAGAGTTGCTGATAAAAACTTGGGCAACATAATCCTAGAAGAGAAGAATTCCTGGATGGCATTGGTAACCACTCCTGTAGTAATCTTCCAAGTTTTCTGAAAGAAGGCTCCTGAAAAACCATCCGGACCTCGAGCACTGTCAGGGGACATTTGAAAAATAGCCTCTTGAACTTCAAATTCAGTTGGGATGGCACATAATCTATCATTATCAGTAGGGGAAACCAATTGTGGAATGTTGTTGATTAATGGATCTTCAATAATATGATACTGAGATGTGAAAGCTTTCTGGAAGTGGCCAACTGCAATGTTCTTCATTTCCTCATGATCAGAAGTGAGAAGTCCAGCAGAGTTCCTTAGATGAGGAATTACATTTCTTTTCCTATTTGTAATTGTCTTCATATAGAAATATTTGGTATTCCTGTCACCTTCTGCAAGCCAATTGACTCTGGATTTTTGTCTCCAGAAGATTTCATTCTGGACCAGTCTATTTGCCAGTTCTGATTTTGCATATTCTAGAATTTCAAAATTGGGCTGGTTTGGCTGAGTGTCATATATAAATTCTGCCTTCAACACATTGTCTTCAGCTTCCATAAGCTTTGAGTGAATGTTACCAAATACCTGTTTGTTCCAGACTTGAAGCATTTTTCTCATATGCTTGAGCTTCAAATACAGGGTAGATATAGCAGAAGAAGCCAGAGGGCTAGTGCGCCAATTAACCTCCACATCCCTCAAGAATTTCTCATGAGTGGACCACATTTGTTGATAACAGAATCTACTTCTGAATTTATAACCGCTAACAGGTTTGATAAGGATAGGGGCATGGTCCGAAGCTTCCCTGGACAAGTGTTCTACAGTAATTGGAAAGGTTAATTGCCAAGGAGCATTAGTGAGCGCCCTGTCAAGTCTATCCCAGATGCCCTTATTTCCACTCTAATTGTTATGCCAAGTATACTTGGAACCCTGAAAGCCTGTATCTGAGAGAGCACAATCATTCATACAAGTATTAAAATCTGACATGGAGGTAAGAGAAGGTGGGTTTCCACCAATTTTTTCATCAGGGTCTAAGATATAATTGAAATCCCCCGCCACCAACCAGGGACCTGAATTCTGGATATGAATGTTATTAAGAGAAGACCAAAGGGATCTCCGTTCAACAATGGAGCATTTAGCATAAACAATAGTGATATGAAAAGATGGAATGAAACCAGCAATATGTTGGAGTGTGATTTGTTGATCATCCTGACAGATAACTAAGAAATCCAGCGGGTATTTCCACATTACCCATATATGAGCATTATTTTCTCCATTGGCGATAGCCTTGTCCATTCCCAATCTTCTACAAGTCTTGCTCAGGGAACTGACCTGAATTTTTGGTTCTAGAAAAGTAATGCATTGAATATTGTGGTTTCTGATAAGAAGCTTTGCACGACCCAAGGAGAGATCATTCCCAATACCTCTAACATTCCAAATAAGAAAAGTCATTGTGAAGTGTTTGGAAGAATACCCATGGAACTAGTCCTTTTCATCGATCTGGTAATGACTCCTGATTGCTTTTTTAACAGAATACTGGCATTTGTAATATCAGCAGTAGTAGCAATAACCTGTCTCTGATGGTGAATCTCATCCATAAGATTCTTGCCTGCTACTTGAGTTATGTCTTCTTTACATGATTCTTGAATTTTTCCTTTATCTTTATAGGCTCTACAATCATAATCCATATATTTCGATTCAGGGTCAAGGGAAATTAGACCAGCCGAATCCTGCATTTGGAATGAAGGGGCCTCATTATAAGGCATTTGCACAACAATGCCATTGGCCGGAACAGAAGAATGTAACATCTCACTTGCAGGGTCATTCTTTGATAAATGAAAATCTAAGATGGAGGTATCTGCTCCCAAAGCTATTGAAGAAGGCTGACTTTCCATCTCATGGGACTCCTTCAATTCGGACGAGGAATCCAAATGGTTTAAATTCAGACACTGAATAGTTTCCTCTTGACAATTTCCAGTACCAGCCAAATCTAAAATCTCCTCCTGCTTTTTAACAGTTATATCTTCAGACACTTTCACTACTACAGGTTGCCAGCACATTTTTGGAGCAGGACGAAAAGGAGCTTGAGACAGACGATGCTGATATCCCATTAATTTGCAATTAGAAACAGAATGGCCAATTCAGGAACAAGAAGAACAAAAGGCTGGCAAATCTGGATAGCTGACATCCTGCCAAGTCCCACCACCTGGGACTCCAATCCAAATCCGTTGAGGGTGATGTTAAGAAATATCCAGCTCGATGCAGACCCTTGCCGCAGTAGTATTAGATAGATTGAGAGTTGATGGATCAATCTTTAGCACATGACCAATATTACCTGCAATCGATCGAAGCATAGGCTCGAGAAAGAAATTAACAGGCAATCCAGGGAATGAAATCCAGATAGGAAGAATCGGGGAATCAGCCTCTGGAGAGAAATCCATCGTCCACTTAAAGAATTTGAAAAATCTGCCTTGGACATACATAGACTCCTTAAGAAAGAGTTGCAAGTAGTCTCATAATTACGGAACCTTCGAAAAAGATGGCGAGAATCAAGGGCACTAATCAAGAAATCCTCTTTAAAAGAACACATGTTGGATAAATGGCTTCTAATCTCTGGGAAGGAAGGTCTCCCACGAGGAGTCCTAGCCACAACCGCAAATGAAAATGGGAGAAGGCAAAGAGAGATTTCCTCCTTTGAAAAGAAGACAGCCGGCTCATCGCTATCCGTGGAAGCAGGAGGATGCACCGTTCCAGACATTTTCGGCGGTGACATGGACGAAGCCAAGACCTCCTCAAAAGATCGTACCAGAGGAGTTGGCATCATCACTTTGAAAGGAAAAACAGGGGGAGAGGTCGAGGGGGTCTCAGGAGCCCCCACAAGGTCCGCCATGGCCGACCAGTTCCACCGGCGGGAGCAACTATCTTTTTAGCAGAAGTAAGAACTCTTTCTTTCTATCATCACTTAAGCTCTTCACACCCCCATTGGCTTCATCCATGTCTAACGGAGCTATATTGATGGGGTCTTACCCCCACATTATACACCATTTGACCGCCAGGTTGTCTTCTAACCCTGTCGGCCCTTGGAGTTCTACCACTATATGTCCTCCAATGGTCTCTAAAGGGAACATCAACAAACACCATGGCCATGGACATCGTCCCGTCATATTCAGATCCTTCCGGATCTCGAGCTACGCCCGGCTCTCCTTTTGGCTTCCATCCCGGCATTCCGTGGGTAGATGACCTATACTACCCTTTTGGCATAGTCCAAAATAAGGGGGTATGCTGCCGGATTTATGCCATAACACTATTATCATATCCCGCATCGCATGGTTTTCTATGCATGTTTCACGTCCTGCTAGCAAAGTTAGTGTCACAGACTTATCTCATTTTGCCCTCGAGGCATCCTTTCTTGGCAATCAACCAAGGGCGGTCCTCTTTCTTAGAGAATGTAATTAACATCATAACCTTTATGGTATGGCGGACTCCGAGTCCTGACACAAATATCACAATCGACTGACTGAGTCAGATCGAGCGCACAATAAACTGTCACGCCAGTGACTGGCACGCCTAATTAATAAACCAAACAAATAACAGAATAAAACATAAAAATAAGGATAGATAAAAATCCATCCCCACAGCTCTGGCATGCCCGGTGGGACTTTAATCTCCTTTCATCTCCTTGCCAAGAGAGAATGCCTTTGGGGGCTTTCCCAAGAATATTAACTGTCTCCCTATCTGCCTCAGGTGGACAATGACGTCATCTGGACTCACCGGTGTTGGCTTCGGCCCCGCGATCGTAGCTGCTCACGCTGAACACGGGTACTTGGCGGTGCCCACGATTTTTGGCTCCTTCCCACCAGCCATAGGCTTCCCCAACTTCTTGGGGTTGGCCTTTGCTGGCATGCTGCAGACGGAGTCCTCAGAGCCCACAGAGAGGGAGATTGCTAGGAAGGTCGAGGCCCCGGGGGCTCGACGCTATACAGGCTCACCTGCGAGCCCGATTCAAGTCGCCAGTTGCATGGTACATCACATTGCTCACGGGGCCTGCCCCATCCCTGCCAAGAATTTCAGGAGGTGCCGACACCGGAACCCCCGAAGGAAGGTTGCTGCTGCTACGACCGGACGCCTCTCCACGTCCGGCAAGTCGATGATGGTAGGGAGGCTCTACATTTTTCTGGATGGATGCCCAGCTCGAGTGAGCCAGGATCTAGTAATCCCCACAGTACCAGTCTACAACTCTTATCAGGCTCTGTCTGGAAGAAGAGCCGAGGAGGAAGAAGTCGGCCGCCATGGCCAGAGAAGGTTGGCCCCCGGGCCAAGAAGATTCAAACAGGTTTGGATCCCCAAAAAGGTTCAGCCTGTCTACCAAGATGCTCCAGTCCAGTACTGCTCCAGATTCACCAAAGCAGAAGGAAACAAGAAGAGGGGCCCTGCCCCGAAGAAGGAAGAGACAATCGTGGAGCCTCCACACCGAGAAAGCTTTAGGGCCTGCGCCCGACAAGCTAACATCCCCGTGGTGAGAAGAAGATTCCAACAGACTACCGAGAGATCTCGGCTTGCTTACGTCCCTCCAATGGGAGGTCGACAACTATCCCCAACCATGCATCCGGGCCGAGGGCAAGAAGAAATGACCAATATGGTCAGGAGCTATTTTAGGGGATTAGGCAACCCCTCCTTGGGCCAACAACGGCTGTTGCAAGTAGCCGCGGCTGAAGAAGATCACTGCTCGTCAATGGCAGTGGAAGAGGAAGAAGATAGAAGAATGACGTCATCGGTTGATGACAATGGGTATGAAGATGGCTTTAATATTCAAGCCGATGAAGCTACTCCCCACCAAGGGGAAAGGAGAAGAGTCTCTGTGTTTGAAAGGCTCACCTTCTCGGAAAATGTCAAAAGGAGGGTTTGCAGACAGAGACGAAGGATGCAAATTTTCACATGCAACATGGCCGGGATATATGGCCATTATGGAAAATTGCCTGAGGAGCCCCGTGAGTTGGCCCAGCTAGCTGGAAGACCGGGGCCGACTACTCGAAGGGTGGAAGCCGCAAAGGAGAAGCTGGCGGCAACCAAGGGGAAACAAACCCCGGCCCACCTCCAACAACATGACAAGGCCGTTATTCTCACCGCAAATGTGGTGACGATAGGCGAAGAAGAAGATGTCTTGATTGACATCCTACCTGAGGGTACATCTGGCGAGACGACAGAGACTATCCCCAGCACAACAGCTATGGATCCGGCTGTACTGATGATACTCCAAAGGTACCGCCAAGAGATAGAATAGTTGAAGAAGCAGTTGATGGAGAAGACGGATCAGTCTTTAGCATCCAAGCAGCCTGATATGCAGGCCGAGTCATCAAGGGGAGCCGTCAACCAAAATGACTTCCCACCACTCTACACCCCGCCTCAGCCGGCAGAACCAAGCTTGGTGACAACTCAATAGCACCCATCACAGCCGCTGATGCCGCCGGTGCTACCACAGGTGCACCAGACACCACCACTGCTGCGTCCTCCTCCGCAGGCGACCACCCTGGTCACCCCTTACTTGCAGCCAGCACACTTCTACCCAGAACAGGTTGACCCGACCGTCATGAGCAAAATGATGGTGGAAAGGATGATCGAGCTCAAGCTCGCTGAAAGGGCCGAAGGTGACTATGTCGCATTCGATGCATATAAGGTTCCATACCCGCCATATCATGCTGCCAAGTGGCTCCCTCCTGGGATTAGCAAGCCGCCAAAATTTGACAAGTTCAACGGGAAGGGATCCCAAAAGGAACATGTCGCCTACTACATGACCGTCATGGGTGACCTGTCCACCGACGAGTCATATTTATTGAAGTTTTTCGGGTCCTCACTTACAAGGCTTGGATTCGAATGGTACTCCAAACTTTCGGTCGGGTCGATCGGCGACTGGTCAGACATGCAGAGGAAGTTCAGAGAAAGATTCCATGTCACAGAGAGGGAGGTCATAGTGGCTGAACTCTAGTCAACGAAACAAAGGGCAGATGAGACGGCCCTCGACTACATCAAGAGGTGGAGGAACCTCGAAATGAGATGCAAGCGGCCCCCGCACCAAGAGGACGCTGTACAGATATGCAAGCAGAACCTCAGGAGAGAGGTGCTGGAAAAAATGATTGGAATGGAAATCCGATCGTTCGACCATTTGAATAATATTGTGGCTGAGGTAGAAGCCTTCATGGCAAAAGCTGCCCTTATACCAAATATTCCCATTACACAAAAGGGCAAGGCGGCAGAGCGGCGCCAGGCACAGAAAGAAGCAAACGCCCTTGATATCAAGGCATTTGAACAACAAAAAGATAAAGGCAAGAAGACGGCTGCTCCTCAGCCTGCCAAGATCGGAGACGGCAAAGAAGGCCCATCCCTCCAGGACAAAATGAAGAAGGCCTACTCTTTCCCAAAAGAGAAGACCAAGATCTTGTTTGACTGGGTTACCCAATATGATAAGGTCACCTTGCCTGAGCCAAAGAGGCTAGAGGACATGAAGAGAAGAGATAGCCCAAGATTTTGCCCCTACCACCAGATGCTGGGGCATCCAATTGAAGACTGTTATATTTTCAAAGATATTATCGAAGGCATGGTGAGAAAGGAAGAAATAGAATTGGGGGAGTACAAGGTTGACCCTCCACAACCACATGAGGCGCCCGTAAGAAGAGCCACCGTCAACATGGTCTCTCTATATCAAGCATTGCCTGAGGAGACCACAGAAGTCAGTACCCAGCGCACATATGAAGCCTGCTTTCTGGCCCCAATAAAAGAACAAGAGGGATGGCAACAAGTCCCTGCAAGAACTAAGAAGAAGGACATGTCTCACCCAACAGCGGGGGCACATATTCGGGGCATCACACCACGACCCCCTTCACCAGTGGCAACACCTATGTGGACCAATCCACCAACAGTCATCAGGATACCTACCCGCAATCGGAGGAGGCAAACTCCGTTGCCGGCAGTCAAGCAGATCAATCCAGAAGCCCGGCGGCTACAGGACTACATAAATGGGCTAAATGAGTATGTACAGCCTGAACTAGAACCTTTGCTGGTACGGGATCATGTCTCGTGGCAGGAGCTGGAACAGCTTTCACTAAAGCAGGAAGAGGAGGCTGACAAAGCATCAGACAAGGATGGCAGCCTGTTCTAGGGGCAAGCGCCAGCCAAAGAAAAGAAAAGAAGACAAAGAAAGGAGAGAAGGGCCGGCAAGGCTACAAAGGGTGTAATCTTTTCTTGCAACACCCTCTCTGCTCTATTCAATTCGTTCGGTGAGGAGGGTGAAGAAGAGATATGCTTCACACCTGCCACTAAGGAAAGCCAGGCCGAAGCCGCAACTGCCGCACATGCAACCCGGTCGGGCCGAAGATGGGGACGTCAGCTGCCCGCTGATGGGAATCAACTCCGAGCATGTACATTTTATTTTTGTATTTGTGTCCTTTTATTTATTTTTATATCCTGGGGGAAGTAGATTCACAAATGTAAGGCTTCATGAGCCTATTTGTTCTTCCTTAGGATTGTGTGGGTTTATGTGTAAAATGCCTGTAGGACCTGCAAGGGGGCCCCCACTCCTTCCCCATTGGTCCACCTCATCCATGTGGGGCTGGTCAAAAGCCAAGGTGGCATCTAGAAGGTTGGACTAGTCAATTAGACACATGTGGGGACAAATGGGTTAAATTGTCAAGGGTAGGCCACCTACCCTTACCCCTTGGTCAAGGGGGCGCCCCCCCTTTTTTATCCATTTTAATTTTTGAAAAATTAGTCCATTAGAACTAATTAGTTATAAACCTTGTATACCCCTCCCAACCCTAGATCTGAGGGCATTAGTGGTCATTTTCCATTTATTATATAAGGCTTGTATTTCCCTTTTTCATGAATTAAGGAAGAAGAAATTGTTGAATTGTGTAAGGAGCCTGGTGCACCCCTCCCCTCTCTCCTCTTGGTTCCTCCTTCTTCCCTATGCATTTCAGGGTTGAGAACCCCTTCTACCTGAGCCCCTCTATCTCTGATTTCATCTCTGGTGCCGCCGCCGCCGTTCATGCCGCCATCGAGCCGCCGCGAAGCCGCCTCCGAAGTTCTGTCCAAGGTTCTGTTTGGCTGGATAGAGTCCCACTCCGGGATTTTTAACTCCCAACTCCGACATCATATAGAGTTGAGATTTTCAGGGTTGGTTCCTCTCTTGATTCCCAACCACCATTAAAAAAATCACGTCATTTAGAGTTCATTTTATATTTTTCTATTTTCATGTCTTTCTGTCTTCGGATCTGTCCCTTTTCAGATATGTGTAGTAGAAGCTTAGTTCTTCCACCTTTCGACCCCCTTGTTGATTTTTGTTGGGATCCCCAAAGTTCTTGGAGGTTCTGTTCACCTTCCTTATCATCCACAAATTTTCGCCGAATTTCAAAAGCCCTCTACCTAAAAATTGTGTCTTTTCCTTAAATTCAGATCTGTTTCTGCTATCCAGATCTGACCCTGAGTCAGTATAAAATCTCCACAAAATCGAAACTTCCACCAAATCTTGCATAAGATATATCCCCATTTTCTTATCTTCGGTCTCTACAACTTTCATGAAGGGTCCAAAGGCTGAATCGAAGGTCTACATCACGGTCAACGCCAACTCTCAGGAAAACTTGGTTCTGCCCTGAGTTTTCAGATACTATGAGTTAGCAGCTTGAAAATTCAACAAAGGCCATCAACGGGAAACTCAAATTTCTTTCTCTAGCCATAGATTGAAGGATTTCAAGTCAGTTTTCCATCGGTACCTCTTGTTCGTCGATCCGACGTTGGGAGTGACCGCAGCGTTAGATCCCACCGGGTCGCGCGCTGTAAAATAGAACTACAAATCCGTGGCCAGCAACTCCGACGAGTGGAGATCGGAGCCGCCCGGCCTCCGGCTGGTGAAGCAGCACACCACCATCCCAGGGAGCACCCTTCCAGGCGTCCCCACTACAGTGGTGCCACCCCGGTCCCACACGGCCCCTCGGACCAGCACGTGGGTCCCACGGTCATGAGTACGTGTGCCGCCGAAGCAACACAAGAAGCGGCCCGTCAACCCAAAACTGCTACTTCCGGGTCCCATTGTGTCACCCTTTACCTCCCTGCGTCGAGTGGGCAGTAATTATTGTGTATTTACTGTTCCGAGAGTACGAGATCGGCTGGGAAGTCGTCCCCACGCCAGGCGCATAGAGGTATCGTGTTCGCTCCTTACTCGGCACTTTGCTTAGTTCGTATATGATTTATATGCCGCTGCTAGAGAGCATGATAGGGTAACTTAGCTCGCTATTTATTGATATTCACTACTGCTACGAGAGAGAGCGAGACCATCCCGTGACCCGATCCGGGCACGAATTTGTGAGTTGACCACCCTAGCTCTTTGCCGATTTCTCAATCGCGCACGTCCGACGCTTCCCTCGTTAGGGATGATCGCGAGGTTGGTTAGAGTCCGAGGATCACATATCCATTTGGAGTCGAGTCGCGTGTCCGTCCCGCATCAATTTGGTATCAGAGCGCCAGTTGAGTCTAGGGTAGTATTTGGTCAAAAATAAAAAAAAGTGTCATTTACGTCTAGTCATCATCTAAGTCGGTCTAAGGTTGCATCCGCATACCATTGTTTGGTATATAAAAAGGTGTTGTCCGAACGTTAGGCTATGCCTATCGGGAAGGCCGCACACTTGCGCGAGTGATCTTCGGATCGATTAACTCCGCCACGTACCGAATCTTAGTTTTGTCTAGGTGTGTAGTCGAGTCTCATTTCAACTTTGCATTTGCATCGCATTCTAAGTCGTGTCTAGGTGCTTGCATGAGTTGGCATAACATTTTGCTTATAAAACAAAAAAACAAAAAAATGGCCTTGCATGACCGTTCCTAGGGATCCGTTCCCATCTTTTGGCAACTATGGTTAACCCATACCTCAGGCCCGACCAAGGCAACCTGTCCGTGTCCGAGTACATTAGGGACTTCGAAGTGTACCGGTTAAGATGTGAAGTCGGGCTGGATAACATCGAGGCCAGAACTCAGTTCTGGAAAGGTTCGCGGCTTCACTTCCAATTTGAATTATTTTGCCGCCACGTGAAAACTTTGGGAGATTTCTATAAGGTCGCTTTGGAGGTCGAGCCATTTGAGTCTCGGTTTGATGCTGCCATACGGCAAGCCGATGCCGCCCTTCGGCGAGCATCTACCTCCAAGCCGAGTCCCGATCCGATCGGACCCCCACTCGGACCCCCACCCCAGTCGGGAAATCCTTCCCCTCCCATGAGAGCTCCATTACCATCAACCTCACCTTCCGATCTTATTTCGGAGCCCTCTCATTTGGAGCCACCAAAGCCCGAGCCACCCGTGTTTCTAACGGGTACGCTTTTTATAGCCGAGCCACTTCTTAGTTGGCTCAAAGATGGCTTGGTCCCACTTCCTTACCCATCCATGGACCCCACCCTATCACTAGTGCCAGTCAACTCCTTCCATACAACATTCCGGTCTAGTAATCATGTTGACACTTTGGATGACTTTATTGTGGGATTAGATGCACAATGGAAGTTGACGCACTCATTGGCCGGAGGCTTCGACCAACCCACTAGTCTTAGCTTCACCCATCCGGCCTTAGGGTCCATTACCTCCGAGTGCACCATGGGTTGTGTCACCACGGAGATCCTCTTATTCCTCCCCTTGTCGGCCGAGTCCGACTTCATTCCCTTTTGCCCAAGGGAGGAATCCTATTTTCTACACATGTCCATCGTCCCACCGATCATAATGTATGACGGTGACTATGAATTCCAAACTTGGGACCATGTCATGTTGGAACCCATCTCACAGGGTCATACCTTCTTCGACCCCTTTGACCCCTTCGCTAGTGAACCTCCTGAGCTACCATCTTCACTCCACTTCTTCCGCAGAGTTCACTATTACGCCTTTTCCACTCGGGCCAAGCAACCTCCACATAGCCATAGGTCCGAACCAACATTTGGGGGTAATTAAGACTTTGGTTTATCCGGTCCATCTAAACCACCCGAACCTCCAGGACTTCCCACATCCAAGCCCAATGTCCATGATTGGTGCATCGTAGGATGTCTATAAGTTCACCATGACGTCAACCACCGGTTACGTCAAATGCATGCATGGCACACGTTCGGGTGTCCTGGTCCACCGTCACCCATGTATGGGTCGGACTAACAATAGGTTTGTCTAGAGTCATGAATGAGTCAGTTTCTTGTTGGTGTGGTTTGCATACGTGTGTTAGCACATGGTGAGTCTGCATGTGTCTTGTGCGAGCTCGTTGTCGATCTCTTATGAGTGAGAGGCGAGTAGACTTGCTCGATGAGTATGGGATCAGTTCTACATCTATACCCGGATCCAGTCACCTACAGGGACCCAGCGGTGATTCCTAGTGGGTCTTCGAGCCGCCTCCTCCCATTTGATAGTGCCCCACCCGGAGTGTCCACCTCTAGCCTCGTTCCCATAGCAGTTTGTGCATATCAAGTATATACGGAATGAGCAGGTGACGGTCACGTGGAGTGGAGCGTACCCGCGTTACTTGGCATGGTGACGGATCCGCCGGAGCGACTCGAGCAGCCGTACCCCTACTCGACGGGGTCGAGTTCTTCCCACCCGGGGAGAATTGATGGGAATCAACTCTGAGCATGTATATTTTATTTTTGTATTTGTGTCCTTTTATTTATTTTTATATCCTGGGGGAAGTAGATTCACAAATGTAAGGCTTCATGAGCCTATTTGTTCTTCCTTAGGGTTGTGTGGGTTTATGAGCAAAATGTCAGTAGGACCTGCAAGGGGGCCCCCACCCCTTCCCCATTGGTCCACCTCATCCATGTGGGGCTGGTTAAAAGCCAAGGTGGCATCTAGAAGGTTGGACTAGTCAATTAGACACATGTGGGGACAAATGGGTTAAATTGTCAAGGGTAGGCCACCTACCCTTACCCCTTGGTCAAGGGGGCGCCCCCCTTTTTTATCCATTTTAATTTTTGAAAAATTAGTCCATTAGAACTAATTAGTTCTAAACCTTGTATACCCCTCCCAACCCTATATCTGAGGGCATTAGTGGTCATTTTCCATTTATTATATAAGGCTTGTATTTCCCTTTTTCATGAATTAATGAAGAAGAAATTATTGAATTGTGTAAGGAGCCTGGTGCGCCCCTCCCCTCTCTCCTCTTGGATCCTCCTTCTTCCCTCTACATTTCAGGGTTGAGAACCCCTTCTACCTGAGCCCCTCTATCTCTGATTTCATCTCTGGTGCCACCGCCGCCGTTCGTGCCGCCATCGAGCCGCCGCGAAGCTGCCTCCGAAGTTCTGTCCAAGGTTCTGTTTGGCTGGACAAAGTCTCACTCCGGGATCTTTAACTCCCAACTCTGACATCATCTGGAGTTGAGATTTTTAGGATTGGTTGGTCTCTTGATTCTCAACCACCAGTAAAAAAATCACGTCATTCAAAGTTTGTTTTATATTTTTCTATTTTTGTGTCTTTCTGTCTTCCTCATCTGTCCCTTTTCAGATATGTGTAGCAGAAGTTTAGTTCTTCCACCTTTCGACCCCCTTTTTGAGTTTTGTTGGGATCTCCAAATTTATTGGAGGTTCTGTTCACCTTCCCCATCCTCCAAAAATTTTATCCAAATTTCAAATACCCTCTACCTATTTTTAGAAATTGTGTCTTTTCCCTAAATTTAGATCTATTTCTGCTGTCCAGATCTGACCCTGAGTCAGTATAAAATCCCCAAAAAATCGAAACTTCCACCAAATCTTGCATACGATATATCCCCGTTTTCCTCTCTTCGGTCTCTACAACGTTTATGAAGGGCCCAAAGGCTGAATCGATGGTCTACATCATAGTCAATGCCAACTCTCAGGAAAACTTGGTTCTGCCCTGAGTTTTCAGATCCTGTGAGTCAGCAGCTTGAAAATTCGACAAAGGCCATCAACAGGAAACTCAAATTTCTTTCTTTGGCCATAGATCGAAGGATTTCAAGTCAGCTTTTCATCGGTACCTGTTGTGCATCGATCCAACGTCGGGACTGACCGCAGCATTAGATCTTGCCGGGTCGCGCGCTGCAAAATAGAACTACAAATCTGTGGCCAGCAACTCCGGCGAGTGGAGATCGGAGCCGCTCGGCCTCCGGCCGGTGAACCAGCACACCGCCGTCCCAGGGAGCGCCCTTCCGGGCGTCCCCACCATAGTGGTGTCACCCCGATCCCACACGGCCCCTCGGACCAGCACGTGGGTCCCACGGTCGTGAGTACGTGTGCCGCCGAAGCAACACAAGAAGCGGCCCGTCAACCCGAAACTGCTACTCCCGGGTCCCATTGTGTCGCACTTTACCTCCCTACGTGGAGTGGGTAGTAATTTATCTTGCTGTAATTATTGTGTATTTACTGTTCCGGGAGAACGAGATCGGCCGGGAAGTCGTCCCCATGCCAGGCGCGTGGAGGTATCGTGTTCGCTCCTTACTCGGCACTTTGCTTAGTTCGTATATGCTTTATATGCCGCTGCTAGAAAGCATGATAGGGTAACTTAGCTCGCTATTTATTGATATTCACTGCTGCTGCGAGAGAGAGCGAGACCGTCCCGTGACCCGATCTGGGCACGAATTTGTGAGTTGACCACCCTAGCTCTTTATCGGTTTCTCAACCGCGCACGTCCAACGCTTCCCTCGTTAAGGACGATCGCGAGCTTGCTTAGAGTCCGAGGATCGCATATCCATTTGGAGTCGAGTCGCGTGTCCGTCCCGCATCACCTGCCAACCACAACATTATCTTCAAGGGGGAACAACCCTACAAGATACCCCCTCCGGAGGTCAGGGGAGTTCAAATCCCTCCTCCGTCAGGCTAATACAACCAAAGTGGGGGTAGCACTCCCGCTCCTTCCTTCCTAGAATTTGTGAAGATGTCAAGGGGGAAGCATCCATGTAGGGATGCCGAACCAGCAACCGGGGGTAGTCACCCTCAACTCCAACAATCTCCTGGATCGCCAGAGGAAGAAGAAGCTCGCCCAGCAGTAGTCAGTGAGACACAGCCAGGAGACAACCCCAAGCAGAAGGGTGCAGCCTCCGAGTCTGATGAAGCAGGCCCATCAGGAGCCGCAATCCAGGAATCTCCCAAGCCCAGGTGGGCAGAAGAAATGAAGCTATCTAATGTCTGAGCAGGAAGCCGGGGGGTCAAACTATTGAAAAAGCTCCCGGCAAGATTCACTATTTGGGGAATCCTCTCCCTGAGTGAAGAGACCCAACAGGCGATCATTACTGCTCTGCAGACGCCTGCCCGATATGAGGCATGCCTAGCTGAAGCACTATCGGAGGCCAGCATGACCTTCACCCAAGAAGACATGTTGCTCCCCACCACCAGCCACAATAGACCTCTGTATATGAGGGGGCACCTAAATGGACGGGAACTAAACAGAATCCTGGTGGATCCCGGGGCGGCTGTCAACATCCTGCCCTACAGGATATATGAGAGGCACTACTTCAACGTGCACCTCCAAAAAGTCAGGGATATGCGTATTGCCGGCTTCAATCATAAGTACGAAGTATCGCTAGGAGTAGCAGAGTTCACACTCACTCTAGCGGACTTTGTCACGAAGGTGCAGTTTCATGTCATCGATTCTCGCACCTCGTACAAGGCGCTACTTGGCCGCCCTTGGCTACACAAGAATATGGTGGTACCTTCCACACTTCACCAGTGCATCAAATGTAACCTGGATGGGAGGGAAGGAAGAGTATTTGCTGATCTCCATCTGTTCGAGGTGTTCGAATGCCACTTGGCAGATGCTCTTCTATATGCAGAATGGTCGCAGAAGGCCCCTGAAGCCAAGACCTCTTCTAGCACAACAAAAAGCACCTCCAAAGTCGGATGGTTCCCTCCGCCGCCGCGTGGATATGTCAATCCAAAGATGGTCTCACATATCACTGTCACCGGGGATGTAGGCCAGATACAACCACCCGCCATCTACCCCGAAGCTAATGCAGTTAGGGTCGACCAGCAACACGACCACATCGGGATACCAAAAGGCCTTACCAAGCCAATTTTCAGCTTCGATAATACCACTGTCGAGCCTTTCAAAGCTTGGAAAGTGGCACAGATAGATGGTCCTAGCAGCCTGTTCTACACAGCTGAAGGGCACCCTACACAGGAAGACACTGATTATCATCTGCTTGAAGATATAGAAGACCCGTCAGTACCTATACAGGGGTTGACATTTATAACAAGTCGAATGGCCAAGATGTTCCAGAAGCAGCACATCCCCTCTGGCCAGCCTCGTAAGAAGAAAGGAGAATTCCAGAAGCTATGGTACCCCCCGAGCCTGGATAAAGAAATGAGACGTGTCTCTCAACACCCAGGGTTGGGTTTCACCCTCGAGGAATACTATTATAGCGGACGCTATGATGTGGATACCATCTCCACTTTTTACCCGATAGAGGATGATCCACTGGTGGCAACTTTTGATGAACACCCAACAGAAGGTGAATACACTCAGCCAGCTCAATCAAGAAGTCTGGAATCCGAGGCTATATTCCCCTGTTGGTGCTGGGAGCAGGTCTATCCTGAAGATACGGCTCTTCAAGCCAGATTCGACACAGCTAGCAGTAGTGAAGCTGAGGATGTTGAAGAGGCAGAGCCGCCTCCCTCTAGTGGCCCTCCTCTATTCATGATGTCAGCACTTCTTGAACCAGTCGGGGAAGTTTACCCCAAGCCTGATCAAAAGATAGATGTTGCTAGAAAAGAAATAGCTATCTCCACTGAAGACATGATGATCCAAGGGAGTGAGACCTCCTCACCCTATACCATAGAGCTGCAGTGCTACTCTGACTTAATGACAAACAACCACCAGTCCCTAGTGACTGCAACCCCCTCAGCAGGGGGTGAGGCAATCGATTCGCCCCTTGAAGTTGCTAGTGAGGTAGATTTGTTGGAAGAACGGTGCATGTAGCCATTACCAGCCGAACAAGGGACTTCTGACAAAGCCCAGATAAGGCAAGATGAAGAGATTGAGGTCCTCGACCTTGAAGATGATGTACCAGACTTTGTCGACCTTCAGCCTGCACTCCCTGAGATAGAAGACGGAGGCCAAGCAACAGTCGATGAACTGATAGAAGTCAACTTGGGAGACGAGGATGACCCAAGGCCAACCTTCCTCAGTGCTCAACTGTCTGCTGAAGAACAGAAGTTGTACATCCAGCTGTTGCAGGAATATCGGGATTGCTTTGCCTGGACCTATAAGGAGATGCCAGGACTGAGCCCCGCAGTCTCACAGCATGAGCTGACCATAAACCCTGAGGTCGAGCCGGTGAAGTAGCCGCCGCGGCGCATGAGGCCAGAGCTCATCACTCAAATATGCAAGGAAGTCGACAAGCTCATTGATGTGGGTTTCATCAAGGAAAATCAATATACCATGTGGCTAGCTAACATTGTGCCCGTAAAGAAGAAGAATGGACAGATCTGGTTATGTGTTGACTTTCGGGATCTGAATAAAGCTTGCCCCAAAGATGACTTCCCAGTGCCGATAGCGGAGGTCATGATAGATGCAGCAACCGGTCATGAGGCCCTATCATTCATGGATGGGTCATCTGGTTACAACCAGATATGGATCGCGGAGCATGACCGGATCCACACTGCCTTCTGAACCCCCAAGGGCATTTATCACTACAAGAGAATGTCGTTCGGATTAAAGAATGCTTGCGCAACTTATCAGCGGGCAATGACCAGAATATTCGATGAGCTGCTCTACCACAAGGTCGAGTGCTACATAGATGACCTGGTAGTCAAGACCAGAAAGAAAGAAGACCATATGCAAGACCTCCGAGTTATTTTCCAGAGGCTGAGGCAGTATGAATTAAAGATGAACCCTATGAAGTATGCGTTCGGAGTATCGAGCGGAAAGTTCTTGGGTTTCATTGTCAGGTATCGGGGAATTGAAATAGACCCCACAAAGATCAAGGTGATTCAGAAGTTACCCTCTCCAAGGAACCTCTCGAGCTGAGATCCCTTCAAGGCCGCCTTGCATATATCCGACGGTTTATATCCAACTTATCGGGGCGATGTCACCCCTTTCATAAGCTAATGATGAAGGATGTTCCCTTCTATTGGGACGAAGAATGCCAGACAGCCTTTGACAAGCTGAAGGATTACCTAAAGACTCCTCCAGTGCTAGGTGCGCCGGTTAAAGGACGGCCGTTAATTCTCTACATAGCAGCCACATGCAACTCCCTGGGGGCAATGCTAGCCCCGAATAATGGAGAAGGAAAAGAACAAGCCCTCTATTACCTCAGTCGAAGAATGGTCAGAATTGAGGAAAGGTACACCTACATCGAGAAGATCTATCTGGCACTGATCTTCGCAGTCAAGAAGCTCCGACACTATATGTTGTCGCATGAAGTCAAGCTGATTTCCAAAGAGGATCCGCTTAAATACATCATGTCCCAACCTGCCCTCAAAGGCCGCCTAGGCAAATGGGCGGTGATTCTTATGGAGTATGATATCTCCTATGTACCACAAAGGGCCATCAATGGCCAAGCTACCGCAGACTTCTTTGCTGAGCATCCAGTACCTGAAGACTGCCCCCTGGAACCAGAACTTCTGAAGATGAAACTTTAGAGGTCAGCCAGGTGCAGCCATCTCTATGGCAGTTGTATTTTGACGGTGCCTCCAGAATTGACACCTCAGCAACGGGATCAGCCAGGGTCTGGGTAGGGGCAGGCATAGTCTGAAGTCTCTAGAAGGAGAAGTCATACATACATCATGTTCAATAAACAAGCCTTGCACAAACAATGAAGCAGAATATGAAGCCCTCATAATCGGGCTACAGATTGCTCTGTCCATGGGGATTCAAATGCTAGAAGCATTCGGGGACTCCATGCTGGTCATAAAATAGTTGGAAGGGGAGTTCGATGTGCGGAAGCAAGAACTCATCCCTTACTACCATCTGGCCCTACGCCTAATGACAAGATTCTATTTCATTAGCATCAAACACGTCAACCGAGGACAGAATGCTCAAGCTGACGCCCTCGTAAAGCTGGCAAGTTCTTTAGCGGTCCCACCCGATACAAGCCTGAATATAACAGTGATCAACCGGCGGCAGGTCCCCAGTGTGACTGAAGCTCTAGCCGATGAACAAGCAGATGGGGTAGCGACTATTGAAGCAATCCAGCAGCCCGATTGGCGGGAGCACCTCCTACATTGGTTTCAACACCAGCAACTCCCGAAAGGGAAAGAACAGAGAATGAAACTCCAGAGAGTCAAAGACTCTTATGAGATGAGGAATGGAACGTTGTTCCGAATAATCTCAGATGCCCAAAAGAAGATTTTACTTCGCTGCTTATCTCCAGGGGAAGCCAGGCAGGTAATGCAAGAGGTCCATGCCGGGTCAGCCGGGGCACACCAGGCTGGTCCGAAAATGAAAATCGAAATAAAGAAATTGGGCTACTATTGGCCTTCTATGTTTGACGATTGCTGTAAGTTCACCAAAACCTGCCAGAGGTGTCATGAACATGCCACTGTGTCAAGAAGGCCGCCTATGCCACTGCATCCTACCATCCCAGTAGCATTGAGAGAAGTGTCGGGAGAACTGGTCGCCATGTTCTTCCGATAAAATATAATATTCTGGTTTGGGGTGCCCAGCCGAATCATCTCTGACAACGGCAGTCACTTCAAGAATCAGAAGGTCTACCGACTAGCTTATAAGTACAAGATTGATTGGAGGGCATCGTCTCCCTACTACCCTCAAGCCAATGGACTTGTAGAAGCCTTCAACAAGATGCTATGCACTTTGCTAGCAAAGACTGTCAAGGCTAACAAAAGAGATTGGGAGGAAAGAATGTACGAGGCACTCTGGGCTTACCGTACAGTCTACAAGACCCCAACTGGCTGCTCACCCTACTCCCTCGTATATGGGTCAGAGGTTGTGGTGCCAATTGAACTAGAAGTCCCCTCGTTGCAAATCGCCATCTAGCATGGATTGGTAAGCAGTGAGCAGACCAACATAGAAAGAAGACAGGAGGAGCTCACCGAGCTCGAAGGAAAGCGTCTCCGGGCGCAACAAAATATCCAACTCTATCAAGCCCGCATGGCCCGTACTTTTGATAAGCTGGTCAAAGGATGAGAATTCAAAAAGGGTGACCTGGCAATGGTTAAAAGAAGAGAAGTGATGGCCTCCAACCGCAAGGGGAAGTTGGTTGAAAACTGGGTCGGACCGTATGTCATCTACCGAGTATATGAAGGGGGTGCGTATGTCCTCGTGGATCACAAAGGAGTTATCCAGTTCTCTCCATTACACGGTTCAACAGGCGTTCCTAGAATGATTTATGTCCACCCTTGGTCTAGTGGCATTCCGCCCTGACCGAGCTCTACCCCACCTTGGTCTAGTGGCATTCCGCCCTGGCCGAGCTCTATCTGCCTCAGTCTAGTGGCACTCTGCTCTAGCTAAGTTCTACCAGCCTTTGGTCCAATGGCACTCTGCCCTGACCAAGCTTTACCCACCTCAGTCTAGGGGCTATATCCGCCCCGACTAGAGTCTCACCTGCCTTACTCTAGTGGCGCCCCGCCCTAGCTATGTTTCGTCTGCCTTAGTCTAGTGGCGCCCCGCCCGAGCTAAGTTTCATCTGCCTTGGTCTAGTAGCACTCCGCCCCGATCGAGCTACCTTCATCTTGGTCTAGTGGCACTCCACCCTGATCGAGCTACCCTTATCTTGGTCTAGTGGCACCCCACCCAGATCGAGCTACCTTCTTTTTGGTCTAGTGGCATTCCGCCCTAACCGAACTCTATCTGCCTTAGTCTAGTGGCACTCCGCCCTAGCTAAGTTTCATCTGTCTTGGTCTAGTGGCACTCCGCCCCGATCGAGCTACCTTCACCTTGGTCTAGTATCACTCCGCCCTGATCGAGCTAGCCTTATCTTGGTCTAGTGGCACCCCGCCCAGATCGAGCTACCTTCTTCTTGGTCTAGTGGCATTCTGCCCTAACCGAGCTCTATCTGCCCTAGTCTAGTGGCACTCCGCCCTAGCTGAGTTTCATCTACCCTAGTCTAGTGGCGCCCTGCCCTAGCTTAGTTTCATCTACCTTAGTTTAGTGGCGCCCCGCCTTAGCTACGTTTCGTCTGCCTTAGTCTAGTGGCGCCCCGCCCTAGCTAAGTTTCACCTACCTTGGTCAAGTGGCACTCCGCCCTGGTCGAGCTACCCTTATCTTGGTCTAGTGGCACTCTACCCTGATCGAGCTACCCTTATCTTGGTCTAGTGGCACCCCGCCCAGAGTGAGCTACCTTCTTCTTGGTCTAGTGGCATTCTGCCCTAACCGAACTCTATCTGCCTTAGTCTAGTGGCACTCTGTCCTAGCTAAGTTTCATCTGCCTAGTCTAATGGCACTCTGTCCTAGTTAAAGTCTACCTACCTTGGTCTAGTGGCACTCCGCCCTGGCCGAGCTACCCATATCTTGGTCTAGTGGCACTCTGCCCTGGTCAAGCTACCCTTATCTTGGTCCAGCGGCACTCTGCCCTGACCGAACTCGCATAAAATCGACATCTTTGCCATTACGGGCCTTACGCCCGAATCGGCTCAAATCTATCCTTTGCGTTAGCATTACCCTCTTGCTGACAAATAAACCCCTTTTCTGGCACAAGACTTCATGTCCTAGCCAACCTTTATACATCCTTGCCATTACGGGCCTTACGTCTGAATTGGCTCAAATCTATCCTTTGTGTTAGCATTACCTTCTTGCTGACGAATAAACCCCTTTTCTGGTGCAAGACTTCGTGTCCTAGCCAAACTTTATACATCCTTGCCATTACGGGCCTTACGTCTGAATCGGCTCAAATCTATCCTTTGCGTTAGCATTACCTTCTTGCTGACGAATAAACCCCTTTTCTGGTGCAAGACTTCGTGTCCTAGCCAACCTTTATACATCCTTGCCATTACGGGCCTTACGTCCGAATCGGCTCAAATCTATCCTTTGCGTTAGCATTACCTTCTTGCTGACGAATAAACCCTCTGTCCTCGGCACAACACTCCGTGTCCTAGCCGACCCTTATATAGCATTGTCATTGCGGGTCTTACGCCCGAATCGGCACAAATATATCCCTTGCGTTAGCATTTCCATCGTGCTGACAAATAAACCCTCTTTCCCGGCACAAGACTTCGCGTCCTAGCCGACTCTCTCGACGTCCCTTTGTCATATAAAAAAAAGAAAAAAAAGAAAAAGAGAAAAGAAAATGGGGTTTAAAATAGAGATACCCTGCCGGCCTTGTTCCTACATTAGGACAAGGGCAAAAATGGCTATCACCCGGCTGCGGTGAAAACCCGAAAGGGCACTGCAGGCAAAATCGAGAACCCCGCCACGTGAAAACCCGAAAGGGCGCATGGGCAAAAGTAAGAGGGGGCTGGCTTTGGCAAAAACCCGAAAGGGCGCTTGAGTCGGTAATGTGATAAAAAATGATGAATGAAATAAAATTATGATGTAGTAACGGGGTTGCCCTCATTCATCATTCCACTTCCACCTACCTTTTTGACCCTTGTCACCATCGGCAAGATCTATCGCTACCCTTTTCTTGTCCTTGTCACCATCGGCAAGACCGGCTACCTTTTCGGTCCTTATCACCATCGACAAGACCAACTACCTTTTCAACCCTTGTCACCATCGGCAAGATCGATCATCCTACTTCTGACCCTTGTTATCATCGGCAAGATCGGTCAGCCTCCTTGTGACCCTTGTCATCATCGGCAAGATCGGTCATCCTACTTCTGACCCTTGTCACCATGGGCAAGATCGGTCAGCCTCTTTGTGACCCTTATCATCATCGGCAAGATCGGTCAGCCTCCTTGTGACCCTTGTCATCATCGGCAAGATCGGTCAACCTACTTCTGACCTTTGTCATCATCGGCAAGATCGGTCAGCCTCCTTGTGACCCTTGTCATCATCGACAAGATCGGTCATCCTACTTATGACCCTTGTCATCATCGGTAATATCGGTCTGCCTCCTTGCGACCCTTGTCATCATCGGCAAGATCGATCATCCTACTTCTGACCCTTGTCACCATCAGCAAGATCGGTCAGCCTCCTTGCGACCCTTGTCATCATCGGTAAGATCGGTCATCCTACTTCTGACCCTTGTCATCATCGGCAAGATCGGTCAGCCTCTTTGCGACCCTTGTCATCATCAACAAGATCGGTCATCCTACTTCTGACCCTTATCATCATCGACAAGATCAGTCATCCTACTTCTGAGCCTCGTCACCATCGGCAAGATCGGTCAGCCTCCTTGTGACCCTTGTCATCATCGGCAAGATCCGCCGAATTACTTCAGACCCTTGTCACCATCGGCAAGATCGGTCAGCCTCCTTGTGACCCTTGTCATCATCGACAAGACCGGTCAACTTCCTCACGGCCCTTGCCATCATCGGCAAGGTTGACCAGCGTTTCCTCAAGCCCATCTCTACCCCGAGAATTGAGTTCAAAATATATATATCTGTATGTACTAAAAAAATGATAAAAAAATGAGGCTTAAAATAGAGGTGCCTCGCCGGACATGTTCCTACACCAGGGCAAGGGAAAAAATGGCTGTAAACCCGACTGTGGCGAAAACCCGAAAGGGCGCCACAGGTAAAATCGGGTATCCCGCCACGTGAAAATCTGAAAGGGCGCGTGGGTCAGTGATGTGGTTATTATCAAATGCATGCTATACCTCCTGGTGACACTCCCAGTAGTTGTCCCACCGGTAATAAAGCTTATCCCGAATGGACCTCTCATCAGCCGGCCGTCGTACTTTCGGCATTTCTTGCTAGTGAGACTTACATTTGTAACAATTTGACAACCTCTGGGACCCCGGCACACGGCGGAGCGAGGCCCCCATCCTTTCCTTGAAAGGGTGGACGCTCTCCTGCGGTACAGATACGGGTATACTTCCGTACAGGTCGCCAAAGTTGTCACAAGATATGATGGAATACAAGTGTGAAGGTGGACACCTAAAGTAATAAAAGAAACTTGTATTTCATTGCAAAAAGGGGAGAAATAAATACAAAAGGGGCCCTTCGAAGGGGACGAATTACAAAAGGCAGATCAACTAAGACCGCCTGAAGATATCTTCAAAGTCAATGAGCCCAAAATGTGGAGCCGCTCCCAGTTCACGGAGTTGCATTTCTTCCTCCTGAATGCGAGTCATCTCAATCTCTAGGGATGCGACTCGGCCCTCTAGCAAGGCGGTCTCCTCAAGGTCTTGAACTTCTGTAGCCTCTAGCAGTGGTATCTCAGCCTCAACAGCAGCTAATTCATCCCGAAGTTCCTCCCGTCGGCTGCGTAGAAGTTTTGCCCGAGCAGCTGAAGCTTCAACATGGGCCTTGTTCCTATGAAGATCGGAGGTCAGGGACGTCAGCTCCGTCTGACAGTCGGCTTACTGCATTTTGAGGGCCGCCATCCAGTCGTCCATCACCCTCCTGAGAAAGTCTCAGCGGTTTACAAATTTCAGCAGGAACAGCACCCGCTGGGTCCAGGTATCCAAAGGACAGCCTAGTGCCTGTAGCCCAACCGTTAGTCGTTCAGCCACTTCCTTCAGCTGGAGGTAAGATAACGCCGGCTGAGATTCTACAACTTGACGCAATATCTTTAGATGTTGCCAGACAAAGTCCTCCGATGAAGTGAAGCCCAGGGAGGCTACCAGAGCCACCTCAAAGGTCACCTCCCTATCTATGAAGCCCATAAGCCAATGTCTGGCTCAGAAGAAGAAGAAGATGGAACGGCTGTAGATTCTAAGAAATCCACTTTGAAATAAATGAATAAAAAAATGATCAAATAAGATCAAATAGAAACATGAAATAGCACGAGGTGCTAATGAGGAAACGTGATCGCCAGAGACGCAAGGCCTCAAAATATAATAATGAAAAGCATGGAGGGATCGCGAGAAATACCTTGAATGCGGGGATGTGAGTGCTTTCCTTTCTCTTCAAATCGGCCGGCCGATGAAGAGAGTTCTTCAATTAATTACCCTTACAAAAAAAAAAACACAAACACCAATAAAGAAATTGAATTAGAAATATGGTGAGTGTAGCATCAAATTCTTAAAAATGTATGAGCATGAAATCATGGTGAAGAACACACCTTAAGGGTGGTTGCCCTTAAACCCCTATGCAAAAAGGGTGTAGGAAATATGATGATGATGATATGATAAATCAAGTGAATAAAAAAAGAGTGCGAAAGATGCACTGCGGGGGAGCTTCTCAACGTAATTGAGAGGGGAGAGATTCACATAAATATCAACTAAGATGCATGCATGCGTAAAAAAGAAAAAGGATTGAATAAAAATTAAGAAAGGCCTGTGCTTTTGGCTTGATATTCAATGGGGAGAAAGCTTGCAGAGGATGAAGATGGACGCTCACGAAGCCACTCCTTCAGCCAGAAACAGCAGCGACAGCAACCTGTAAAAAGAAAAAAAAATAGAGGAAGAAGAAGAAGAAGGATCGGAAGGGAAGAATCCAACCGATTAACAGAGACAATGTCTCTATTAAATAGGTTGAAGAAGAGATAAGAACGGCAAGAGCCCTACGGAGGCAAGACTCCAGTCCCCAATCAAGGAAGGTGTCTAACGAAGCAAGGACTCTCTGGGGAAAGGGCTGCGAAGCCAGAAGATGAAACACGCCTCTGGTCAGGGCGTCAATTCAACAATTGACGACCTGTCACAGGGCGTTAATTCAAAACACGCCCTGGGTCAGGGCGTCAACTCCCAGATCAATTTTGGAAATAAATATTTCTTTTATTTGAAAATTCTGAAACACGCCTCCGGGAGAGGCGTTAATTAAAACACGCCCCCAAGAAGGGCGTTAATTAACATTTTTCAAACATTTATTCTTTTTCAAAAATTGGATAATGCCAGGAATTGACGCCCTTTCCAGAGGTCGTCACTTCTTTAAAAGGCGCCCTAGGTCCGGTCGTGAATCAAAACGCGCCCTTGATCAAGGCGTGAATTTATAAAATAGGTAAAATGGGGAGAAATAGATAAAATGGGGAGACACGCCCTGGATCAGGCCGCGTTTTAAAAACACGCCCCTCTCCAGGGCGTTAATTTAAAAAAAAAGGGGGGGAAAGGGGAGAAAATCCATAAAAAATGGAAAAAACACTCAAATAAGCTAATTTGAGGGTCAAATGGGGCATTACAAGGCAATATGAGAAATACTCAAAGTAATGTCAATTTTGGCGTGTCTACAGCTGCCCCTCCTTGGCGTCTGCTTTGCAAGGGAGCGTAGCAAACTGAAAAGTAGATGCCAAGGTGTGATGAGACACGCAATCAACATCACGTGATGAGAATCAAATCAAAAGCTCGAGGTGAAGCAATCTCAGGAAATTCAATGAAATCAACGATGTTTGGATAAAACGGGGAGTGTGCACGCGGTGCACGAAGGAGATAAAATAAATGATCAACTTCCAGCGTGGTGGAAGTACCCCAGGTCACAAACCTGTAGGTTTCACCATTGGGGAGCGATTACCAGCCAGTGGACGTGCTGCAGCCAAGGTGGATCAAAGGAAAGGAGATAAAATAAGATGATAAAAATCCAAACAAGGAGCTTTCGAGAAAATCACCCAAAACAGCAACAAAACGAACTGAAGATCCAATTCGACAATGAAAATCTCATATCGAGGAAGATTAAGATCAATTCAACTCTCAACATCAACTTATCAGAATGATTTTCTAATGTTAATTCAAAGTCCTATATGAATGCATGCTGGGCTAAAGGGAAAATAACAAATAAAAATATAATATAATCAAGGATAATATTGTTAAACCGCCCAGACTGGGTCAAGAAACCAATTCTACGAGCTGATACTAAGCCGAAGCTCGTTTATCCACGCACCAACTCGTAAAAAGGGAACCATCGTCCCCAGTCTTGGACGGCTCAACAGCCTATCCGTGTGACTGAGATGCCTCTGGAATCGTCATCGTTTTTGATGAAGGGGAACTCAAATTCCAGATTTACCAAAGCCACAAGGTCCTTGATATAATCTAGTAACATATGTAACATATAGTAGAATGCATACAGGAGATGGTGATATCAATAAGCATGGGAACTGAGAAATGAGCTGCAAGCACCGTGGGACTTTTGAGTGATGATGCCCTGCCGGCGGGACCAAGAGCCTCTTCCTGTGCTCAAAAATTCATTAGCCAAGATATAACAAGCAATGAATAAGGCATTTAATCATAGCATGCATAGCATGAATCAAAGCAACCAATCATAGCATATATCATGAACAACATAAGTCAAATCATGGCATAGCAAAGCATCATTATTTGTTGTTTGTCATGAGGATGACAATCTGGCTAATCAAGTTTTGGAGTTAAATAATCAGGATCTGATAATGCCCATCGGCGGAGTAATCAGATGAAACGAGCAGGAGTTGATTAAAAGATTTGGAGATGAATAATCATGAGATATGATAATCAGAATGACATAGGGAGATGATGCCCCTGGGTGGCATGTCATGAGAATATTGGGAAAAATCAATAGATTAATAGCAATAAGTAGAGAGAGGACCCATCCCGTGCTTTTGGTCTCTGCAAAGCTGTTCCTGCAAAACACCATCAGAAAATACAATGCAAATTTTTAGATTTTGGAAATATGCAAATTTTTATGAGTTTTGAAAATATTTGAATTTTTATGGAGATTTTTGGAAAATATTTTGAATTTTTGTTGGGATTTTGATCGGGAAATATTCAATTTTTTTTAGATTTTGGCTTAGACATTGTTAATGCAGCATCAAAGGATTGTTTTGAACCACTGGCTAGGGGTCCTTGTTCCTTCCTTTTTCGCTAAAACTGCCCAAAGCTGGACGTGCATTGAAAGTGGCATCCTATAACCGACCGTCTTTGATCAACGGTACCCCTATCAAGGCCATACCAGAGAAACATTCGGTCTTAGAGGGAAAAGAGAAGAACAATTGTGACAAGTTTTGTGCAGGATGGGAGATATCGGGATTTGAATTCCTTCCAAGGTGTTCCCTTCAAAGAGGTAGTCTGTTGTGCCGGGACTTTGTGCCTTTAATTTTTAGACCCTTGACATGCATACGACCAGGTTTTTCCCTGCGGGGACTTTGCCACTCTTGACATGCCATAATTCATACTCTTGCTTTTATCAAAATTTTGACTTGATTTTCATAATAGCCCTTTTGGCGAAATGTATATCATGAAATTCATATTTAGTTTGGGTCAAGACTGCCCCTATTTGAGACACCTCTCGTATTGGGGATTACCAAGGTTGGTCATCTCATCCGTCAACCTCTTGCCCCTGCACGTGGCCGAGTAAAGAAGAGAAAAGACTTTCAGGAATACTCATGGCATGGCCAAGGTAGCAACGGTGTTTAACCAAAGGAGCCGGCTAAGGACGCCGTGAAGTGTGTGAGGTGCCCAGCTGAGGGTTGATCTTAACAAGCGGGGAGAGAATATTGAATTCCTAGCGCGGGTTTTTATTAACCAAGGTGCTGCATAAGCAAGCCTAAAGACTCTTTTTAACAATGATTTAATTTAACAAAAGTCTAAGATAAAGATCTAAAACACCACTCTTAATCTTGTTAGGAAGCACTTCATTTTGAAAATCATGCGTGAAGTAATGAGGTAATGATATCATATAAATGCATACTTACGCCAATATGTTACCTTGCAACCTTTGTTAAAGCAGCTGCCGCGAGAGGTTGATCATCGTGGGATAGTCCTCTTAGGCAGATAAAGGATTGGAAGCAAAGGATTGAAAGTGGCTTAACAAGAAGGAGTGGTGTCAAGACCAGACTCAGACGAATAAGGGAAAAAAAGAAAAGAGGCGAGGGCTAGAACTCCCTCACTAAGGCGCGGAGACCCTGATCACATGGAACAGTCTACAGAAGGAGAGGAGAATTAGAAGGAGGAATGAGGACTAAAGCCTCGAAAGCAATGGGAGAATGGGCAGATGCCCAAGGCAGTGGATGTGGAAGAAGTTGGGTCGGACCCAGAATCAGGAGGAATTAGAAGAAGAAATTGGTAGATAGAAAGAGGCGGATCCGGAGGGTCCGGAGGCAGAGGAGAATCATGAGAGGAAAAATCCGAAGGTTCCGGAGGAATATTGAAAGAAGGGATGCGATGCCCTGGGGAGAAATAGGGAAAAAGATGATGGAAAAGGAAGAAGAAAATGAAGGAGGTGATGTTCTGAAAAATCAGAAGATGAATCGAAGGAAAGATGGAGGGTCCGGAGGTTCCGGAGGGAACAAATGCCGAGGGACGCGATGCCCAGGAAGATGATAGAGAGAATAAGACGGAGAATTTGGAGGTTCCGAAGGAAGCAAATGGAAAGGGGCACGATGCCCGGGGAAAAGATGGAGACAATCAGGTGGAGAATCCGGAGGTTCCGGAGGAAGAATATAGAAAGGGGCGCGATACCCAAGAGAGAGGAATGAAGGAGGATCAGGAGGAAAATCCGGAGGTTCCGGAGGTAGCAAATGAGAAGGGGCGCGACGCCCAAGGGGAAAATCCGGAGGTTCCGAAGGAGGAAGGTGGAAAGGGGCGCGATGCCCGAGAGAAAGGTCCGGAGGTTCCGGAGAATGGAAAGGGGCGCGATGCCCGAGGGGAAAGTCCGGAGGTTCCGGAGGAATAGAATCAGAAAGGGCGAGATGCCCAAAGAGGAGGGATAAAATTCTTAGAGGTTCCAGGGAGATAGCAGGAAAAGGGACGCGATGCCCCAGGGATAGTGGATAAAAAGATGAAGATGAATAAGATGGGAAGTGCGGAATATCCGGAGGTGCCGGAAGGCGGGGAAGATACGGGTTTGGAAACCCAGGAAGCAGGAGGTGCAAATGCATGCAATGGGATGGATGCGATGAATGCATGAAATGTAAAGAATATGAAGAATGTGAAGGGCGAGAGGATGAGATCCTCCTCCTAACTCTGGGAATGGCCCATGAAGAAAAGGTGATAGAGATGGATGAATAGAAAGTGGAACAAATAAGGGATGGCCCCTTAGCATTAAGATAACTGCCCCTCCACGGCAGTGAAAGTGTATGAGAAATAGCCCCTGCCGAAGCTTCAATGGTGAATGTCAACTCCCTTGGAGAGTGCAAAGTAATGGTGTGAGGGAGTTGGAAAGTTGGGCTCGGAAGCATTATGTTGCCCAAAGATTCAAAATTTGGAAATTGGAACAAAGGGTGCCCTGCCCGGCCCTTATACTGCATCAATGCTTGGCATGTCGGCGACTTGGCTTCTTCGACCGTGCTTGGCACAATAACCCGGATTGGCATCCGGCAAATGAATTCTTGAATCTTGAATGGCGCGGCCAAGTCCTTGCTGCCCGGCTCTTGATAGTCCTCGGCACCTGTGCTTGTAGAAGGCCCCCCATTCCGAGTAGTAAGGGGAGGTGAAGCGGAGGCGGAAGGCTCCATGAATGGTGGAGGCACGATGGAAAGCGTTGGCAAATGGGTGAGCGTAAGTGGGGGTTCAAACACGTCGAGTTTCTCCCTTTGCTCGGAAGCAGTTGGGATTGGCTCGGGTGCAAAAAGGGGTGGATCCTGCTCAGGATTAGCCATGGGTAAGGGTAAAGGGTTAAATGGTGGAATAGGCAAAGTGGGTTTTAAAGGGATAATGGAAGGCCGAGGTGGCGGTAATGGGAGGTTAATTGGGGAAGGTTCAATGGTGGGTTCGATGGAGGCTAATGGTGTGGAGGTAGATGGCTTAACGGGTGGAGATTTAATTAGTGGAGGGTTAATGGGTGAAGGTTTGGTGCGTAGGAAATGCCGGACGGGGCGAGCGGTGTTAGGAGTGGGAGTGGGAATGGGAAGAGACTCAATAGGCGCCGGCGCGGGCGATTGGAATATCGACCCATCGTCGTAACACCAAGAAGTCTCGGGAATAGGGGGTGAATTGGGAGTGGTGGCTTCATCCTGAGCAGGAGGTTCATCGAATGAAAGTGGGGGAAGTGGGAAACGAAGGAAACTCGAAAGGGGTGCCTGCGCAGCTTCATCATTGTATATTGCCTCAGATTCTTCAAATGCCGGCTCTGGCTCGCTTGGAATGCTGACGCCATAATCCTCTCTCCTATCTTTCCATTCTCTCTCCATCTTAGTAATCTCGTCCAAAGCGGCATGGAGAGGATTGACCGGAGTAGGAGGAGCCATGACCCTTTTTATTTGTTCCTCCATCAAAGTAATCTTATCAAGCAGAGATTGTTGGAGGGGTGTAACTTGAGCAACCGAGGGTTGGCAGGGCCTTGAAGGAGGAGGGGTAGCATAAAAATGCCGTGGAGGGGAGTTAACGGGATGACCCGTAAAAGAACCCAGATGGGCCGGATTACAAGGAATATAAGGGCCTCGGGGCCGTGGTGGAGGAGGAATAGAGGGAGGCGTGTGTCGGACCACCCGAGGAGGAGTGTGAATAGAAGGAGATGGGTAATGGGCTACCCGATGAGGAACATGAGTGGAAGAGGGAAGTGGGTGATGGGCCACCCGAATAGGATTAGAAGGAGGATGAGATGAAGGAGATGCACCCTCAACGGCGGCCTTAAGGGCTTGGATCTGTTGAGGGGTGAGATGATCTAATGCATGCAAAATTCGGGAGACCTTCTCATCATTGGGATGAGAGGGTCCCGAAGGAATAGTGGCTCGTGATTGAGTAGGGGGACCATAAGGATGGACATTGCCCATGGGTCGGGCAACACCATAAGAATAAGGACGTGGTCCCTTGAAAGTATGGTGAGAATGATGAACATGTTGAATTTGAGGATTATAAGAAGTGCTAGGTTGTGCATCCTCATGAATTGAATTAAACATGTTATCTTGTTTATAGTAAGCCATCATGCAATCAAAGTTCGAAATAATATGCAAAGAAGCACACAAAAGAGATGGTTACTTTGATTTGATTTGTTTGAACCTTGGTGAATTAAGGATTTTATCAAAGTTTTGAATGATTCACACAAGGGGGGGAAACCTAGTTTCAATATGGTTTGAACTCCAATGCCAACTAGGAACCCTCTCTCACCACGTATAGGCCAACTAACTCGGAACTTCAAAAGGGTACAACCTGCCCGGCGTCCGTGAGGGAATCCACGGGTGCGGGGACTTACGGAGGCTTGGAAAAGGGATTTCCAGTCCAAAGAGACGGAATGCTCAATGGAGGGTCGTCCCGATTCCAAGAGGGTGTGTGGATCCTGATGAAGAGGAGGGGGCCTCCCAAACCAAATGCAAATGTGAATGCAGCAGGGTAAACAGGCCAACCACAATAATATGATCAATCAACAAAGATAAGCATGAAATATCATGAAAACTCACCCACGGCAAGGGTTCTGGAAACCCACAGTAAAAACACGCCCTGGCAGAGGGCGCTACTAACAAAAGACACGACAGTGTGACTGTCGTGACTCAAAGCGAGGTGCCAGGGGCAGTAAAAACACGCCTTAGGGTGAGGCGTTATAAGGGGAAAGGACGCCCATGAGTGAGGGCGTCAAATCAAAAGAAACGCCTTGCTGAGGGGCGCTAATCAACAAAGAAACGCCCTGGCGCGAGGCGTTACCAAGTAAAAGACGCCCTAGAGAGGGGCGTGAATTCACAAACAAGCAGGGTAATCACCACAATATAATCAATCAATGAATATGAGCATGGCATGAATCATGATGAAAAATCACGCAAGGAAGGGTTCTGCAAACCCACAGTAAAAGATGCCCTGGAAGGGGGCGCTATCCAGAAAAGAAACGACAGGGTTACTGTCGTGAATCACTGTGAGGGCCCACAAGCAACAGTGAGAAACGCACCTTAGGGTGAGGCGCTATAAATAAAAGGACGCCCATGAGTGAGGGCGTCAAATCACCAAAAAGCGCCCTGATGTGAGGCGCTACGCAGTAACAAACGCCCTGGGAGAGGGCGTGAATTCACAAGCAGCGTAATAAAACCAGAGAAACCAGGATATATGCTTAAAGACGCCCTGTCAGAAGGCGTTATATATAAATCACACGCCCTGAGTAAGGGCGTTAAATAAAAAAGCGCCTCTGTCAGAGGCGTTAATTCCCTCAGTCTCCAGAGAAACTCCGCGGCCAGAAACATCAAACACTCACAGTCACAACATGATGATCATGGCAATCAACAAATATATGAATAAGCATGCTCGTCAAATTTTTTTTGGATAAGTGGAAATTCTAAAAAACTATCAAACTGACAGATCACTTGGGGAGAGTGCAATGCACAATGGAGGGTGCCCGAGGGGCACAAAGGAAAGGGTACCGTGGGTACCAAAGGGAAAGGGCACGCGAGGGTGCCAAAGGGGAAAGGGGTAATCAAGAAAGAGAACAATAGGTGTCCCACCGTGATCGCCAATTTGTAGATTCTAAGAAATACACTTTGAAATAAATGAATAAAAAAATGATCAAATAAGATCAAATAGAAACATGAAATAGCACGAGGTGCTAATGAGGAAACGTGATCGCCAGAGACGCAAGGCCTCAAAATATAATAATGAAAAGCATGGAGGGATCGCGAGAAATACCTTGAATGCGGGGATGTGAGTGCTTTCCTTTCTCTTCAAATCGGCCGGCCGATGAAGAGAGTTCTTCAATTAATTACCCTTACAAAAAAAAAACACAAACACCAATAAAGAAATTGAATTAGAAATATGGTGAGTGTAGCATCAAATTCTTAAAAATGTATGAGCATGAAATCATGGTGAAGAACACACCTTAAGGGTGGTTGCCCTTAAACCCCTATGCAAAAAGGGTGTAGGAAATATGATGATGATGATATGATAAATCAAGTGAATAAAAAAAGAGTGCGAAAGATGCACTGCGGGGGAGCTTCTCAACGTAATTGAGAGGGGAGAGATTCACATAAATATCAACTAAGATGCATGCATGCGTATGAATAAAAGAAAAAGGATTGAATAAAAATTAAGAAAGGCCTGTGCTTTTGGCTTGATATTCAATGGGGAGAAAGCTTGCAGAGGATGAAGATGGACGCTCACGAAGCCACTCCTTCAGCCAGAAACAGCAGCGACAGCAACCTGTAAAAAGAAAAAAAAATAGAGGAAGAAGAAGAAGAAGGATCGGAAGGGAAGAATCCAACCGATTAACAGAGACAATGTCTCTATTAAATAGGTTGAAGAAGAGATAAGAACGGCAAGAGCCCTACGGAGGCAAGACTCCAGTCCCCAATCAAGGAAGGTGTCTAACGAAGCAAGGACTCTCTGGGGAAAGGGCTGCGAAGCCAGAAGATGAAACACGCCCTGGTCAGGGCGTCAATTCAAGAATTGACGACCTGTCACAGGGCGTTAATTCAAAACACGCCCTGGGTCAGGGCGTCAACTCCCAGATCAATTTTGGAAATAAATATTTCTTTTATTTGAAAATTCTGAAACACGCCTCCGGGAGAGGCGTTAATTAAAACACGCCCCCAAGAAGGGCGTTAATTAACATTTTTCAAACATTTATTCTTTTTCGAAAATTGGATAATGCCAGGAATTGACGCCCTTTCCAGAGGTCGTCACTTCTTTAAAAGGCGCCCTAGGTCCGGTCGTGAATCAAAACGCGCCCTTGATCAAGGCGTGAATTTATAAAATAGGTAAAATGGGGAGAAATAGATAAAATGGGGAGACACGCCCTGGATCAGGCCGCGTTTTAAAAACACGCCCCTCTCCAGGGCGTTAATTTAAAAAAAAGGGGAAAAGGGGAGAAAATCATAAAAAATGGAAAAAAACACTCAAATAAGCTAATTTGAGGGTCAAATGGGGCATTACAAGGCAATATGAGAAATACTCAAAGTAATGTCAATTTTGGCGTGTCTACAACGGCCACTAGAGCCGAAGTGGCAGGTACCACGGCAGCATGCTCACGCTCCGTCGGGCTCTTTAGAGAACTCTCTTGTATAGGTGCTGGAGGGGGCAAAGATTCCGACTCTATTTCTGGCACGGATGGAGCCACAGGTCAGGCACAATAGTCATTATGGCCGTCGGGACAAAGGCAAAACCCCTTGACGGGTCAACTTCAGCTCTCAATTCTGTTGCAGGCACCAGGGCGAGACTTTCTCCCAGTGGGCTCAGCTCCATTGAAGATACTTCGGCGGTTGCATGTATTCTTACTGGCACAGGGCGAAGTATGGTAATTGCCTCTGAAGAAGACATGGTGGCTAGTGGTAGCATATCCAAAGCCTCCGACGAAACCACGATGGCATCAGAAGATGATACCAGAGGGTGATCAGCTATGTCAGACACCTGGAACAAGATTCCAATAAGCACCAAAATGGCAGAAAGGAATGAAAAGATATGCAACCCTATAGAAGGGCGGGCGGAACTTACTATGGCTGCAGCATCCATCTCTTCAAGTGCCTGAATAGAAGATTCTAGCTCTGTAGATGAAGCAATAAAAGGAGGAGTTATCTCCACCTCCATGTCCAGCCCGGCAAATTCTTCCGGTAACATTCCCTCAGATGATGTCATCGGCAACCTCGGGGGACTAAATATCAAAGGACCGCTCAACGGTACGAAAGGTGCCGCTGCCCCTCTGCCGGCTGCTGCAGGTGCTTGTTCGTCACCTTCTGAAGAATCATAATCAATTTCTTCGTCATAAGGGGTGGAAAAGATGATATAAATAAAGAAGAAGCTGCACCGAGATGGGAGCGCCGAGAGCGTCAACGGCGCCGGTTGGCTCACCCAGGGGTGCTGCAATCAGAAGATTAAACCAAAAATGCTGGTGTCCGTCCGAGTATACTTACGAAAGCACTGGATTATACAAGCAGAATGAAGACTCAGAGTCACAATAATGAACAATGAACAGGAGCAGACCTGAAAAAATTATAAAGTGCAGTGTAATGTACACCCGCATGTCCCGTGTCGCTCATCCTTCGCTTACGCCACCTGCGGGTGGGGGGCATTTGTTGACACCTAAAATATACCAGAAGAGACCGAAGTAGACTCAGGGCTCTAAAGGCTGATCAGAGGTGTGGCTCCTACACCATCCCTGGAAGTTCTGAGAATCAGAATAGAGGAGATCTACTACCCCTAACACTTTGTCCGGCTAAAGCCATCTCCGGTTAGGCCACTGCCCAGTACTGCTATCATTCAGATAGTCAGGCTGATAAAAACTATAACAAAATCTAGGCAACCATCTGCCTGCTGGAACTCTTTCTTTCTTTCTATCATCACTTAAGCTCTTCACACCCCCCATTGGCTTCATCCATGTCTAACGGAGCTATATTGATGGGGTCTTACCCCCACATTATACGCCATTTGACCGCCAGGTTGTCTTCTAACCCTGTTGGCCCTTGGAGTTCTACCACTATATGTCCTCCAATGGTCTCTAAAGGGAAGATCAACAAACACCCTGGCCATGGACATCGTCCCGTCATATTCAGATCCTTCCGGATCTCGAGCTACGCCCGGCTCTCCTTTTGGCTTCCATCCCGGCATTTCGTGGGTGGATGACCTATACTACCCTTTTGGCATAGTCCAAAATAAGGGGGTATGCTGCTGGATTTATGCCATAACACTATTATCATATCCCGCATCGCATGGTTTTCTATGCATGTTTCACGTCCTGCTAGCAAAGTTAGCGTCACAGACTTATCTCATTTTGCCCTCGAGGCATCCTTTTTTGGCAATCAATCAAGGGTGGTCCTCTTTCTTAGAGGATGTAATTAACGTCATAACCTTTATGGTATGGCGGACTCCGAGTCTTGACACGAATATCACAATCGACTGACTGAGTAAGATCGAGCACATAATAAACTGTCACGCCAGTGACTGGCACGCCTAATTAATAAACCAAACAAATAACAGAATAAAACATAAAAATAAGGATAGATAAAAATCCATCCCCACACCAGCCGACGAAAGCCCCTGCTGACAAAATAGTACCCTGTGGCGCGCCTACCTTAGGCCGCCAGAGGTGTGGCGGTCTCTGAAAGGGCCGCCACACTCACCCGAGGATGGAATCGACGGGAACAATCTGAAAATCCCATTCCACGCCCCGATCATCCTCCGATGATGGGGAAAACAAGGGGGAAGCTCCCCCAACCCCCCTAGCATGCATCTAAAGCCCCGAATCGGCCAGAAGCCTCACGAAACGGCAAATCGACGCTCAACCCTAAACATGGAGTTTTCTCCCACCTGACTCAAAAACACCCCTCTCGGCCTCCCCTTGGCCTAAAAATCGCGGGGAATGACAAATAGTGCATGGGGGTTTGTCTCCCTACCTCAATGGAGCACAAGCTCCGTCGGATCGCCGCCAATCGCAAGAAGAAGCTTTTAAACCCTCGCACGCCCCGCCCCTCGCAGCGAAAAGCACGCTCCCGTGTTCCCTCGTCGCCGCCGCCGCTGCCGGAGTGAAGGGGGCCGCGTCTCGATCGTCCAGGGAGGAAGAATGGTCGCAATGGGGAGGGCGCTCTCCAACGGTTGGGAGAAGAAAGGAAGAGGAAGAAGAGAAAAAGAAAAGGAGGAAAAGAAAGGGAAAATATGGGGATATTTATAGAAAATCCAGAAAATGCCAAAAATATGAAAAATTAGAAAAATACGTTTCCGCGATCCTCGGAACACGCACAACGTGATGGTACCCTCCCGGAGTAGGAGAACGCAACGGTTCACTCGCAAATGCGTTCCGCAGATCCGTCAAGGAAAAATAAGTGTAAATCACAAAACAAGCTCCGGGACCCCTGAAAGTGATCCGAAACCCACGGATCCAGATTCGAAAAATGACCGAAAAACTCAGGACATTACATTGGCTCTTCTTCCTCATCTTGTTGTTCTTGCTCCTCCTTCGGATCCTGGAATTCCTCATCATCTTGTTTCCTACAAGACATTGTACTGTCAGGTTCAGAATTCATTTCATCAAAAGGGATAAGTGGGGATTCTTCCACAGTTTGGTCTTTGATGTTAAAGACTCTATATGCCCTTGAGCGATCAGAATAACCAAGAAAGATACCTGTATCACTCTTGGTTTCAAATTTATCCCAGACCTTTTTATCATTGTTGTGTATGAAATATTTTGCTCCGAAGACTTTAAAATGTGCAAGGGATGGTTTCTTACCTTTGTAGAGCTCATATGGAGTATGCTTACTAGAAGGTCTTACCATACTTGGTTGATGATGTAGCATGTTGTATTGACAGCTTCAGCCCAAAATTTTTTGGGCAGTTGGCCCTCAACTAGCATGGTTCTTGCCATTTCAACAAGTGTCATGTTCCTTCTTTCAATCACTCCATTTTGCTCAGGGGTCCTTGGAGCTGAGAACCTATGGTTTATCCCTTGACTACTGTAGAAATCATCAAAGTTAGAAATTTCAAATTCTCCACCATGATCTAACAAGATAGTGCAAAGTTGGAACTTACCATCCTGCTTTATCCTTTTGAAGAAAGCCTAAAACTCCATAAATGCATCACTCTTATGAGATAGAAAGAATACCCAAGTAAATCTAGAAAATTCATCCACTAGTACATAACCCTATCTTTTCCCACTCAGGCTTGTAGTCCGAGTAAGTCTAAACAGGTCCATGTGAACTAATTCAAGTGGTTTGGCTGATTGATTTTCTATTCTACTTTTAAAGGAGATTTTCTTGTCAGTTTACCTTGGGAGCATGCAGCACAAATTTTAGTGTTTTGTTTGAATGAGATTTCAAGCATGCCTCTTACCATGCTATGCTTAACCAGTTTGTGCAAGACATTATTGATGAGTGAAGGGCCCGGATTCAGAGGGGGGGTGAATGAATCCCAAAAAGAAACTTTCCCAATTTGAAACTCGGATCTTGATTAATACTGAACTACAAAATCTTGCGGAAATAAAACTATGATTTAGTAATGCAGGTGCTCTAGCAAGATGCACACTCAAGCACTCAATGGGTCAGCCAAAAGCAAGCCCAAAAAGCGTTTTAGAAAAATGGAACGTAGTAAATCAACTTGATCTTAAACAGACGTTCTAACGAGACATAAGATAGAACACGTAACTTGCATCCCTAGAAAACTCGGCGATTCTAGGCGTTCAAACTGATCTTAAGCATTCATTCACCGTGGAAGAAAGGCAGTTAGGTCGCGATCCTAAACAAGCACTTAATAATCTCAGAGAAGATATCAGATCACAATGCTCAAGGGGTTTTAGGTGGTTCGGTCATCAGACCTACATCCACCCCACACTCTAACCAGAGTGTGGCTTACTGCTGCCTCACAGCTTGAAACTGCTGGGCACCATAGCTTGCCTACAAACGCTGCCTAACAGCTTGAGCCAGAGGAACACACTCCTCTCTTCTTCCAACTCGGAAGGTAACGCCAGTGACACCCAGTCACCAGCAACCAGAGACCCAAGTCTCTCTTCCCCTGAATCCACAGGAGGAACCCCGATCCCAAACAATGGAAATGGAAAGCACAAAGGATATGAAAAAGAACAAATAAAAGGACAAAAGAAAAACTAATCAGAGTATAGCTCCAATGAGCTTGATGGCTCTGGATTTGATCCACGAGACCAATCTTGAAACAGATCTTCAATGTGCTTCAGTTGCTTCTTCACTGTCCCTCCTCTCTTCTCTACACTCTCTTTCTCTTTCTTTCTTCTTCTTCTCTCAGTATGCTCTCTCGCTCTCCTGGCGACTCCTCCTTCTTTTTCTTCTTCTCAGACTTCGGCTCACTCTCCTTTTCTTTTTCTTCACTGAGACTCTCTTCTTCTAGTCTATATTTCCTTTTTTCAGTATATATATATATATATATATATATATATACTCCAGAGGCCTGGGAGAGAGGATACCACGTTTCCCGCCTTAAAGGCTGGAGCACGGGTTGGAACATTCTGGAGCTCTATCTTCCTCGGATCATGTGCCAATTATCCCGGTGAATGCACAGACAAATTGTCAGAAAAGAGATGGTTATTTTATCACCAACTTAGCACAAATCGTATCAGTGTAATGAGTAAGAAGCCAGAGACTGTACTGAGTAGAAGTTCCCAAATCAATAGTTGCACCGTCTTGCAACAAGGTGAACAAGAGGTTGCACCAAGTTGAAAATGAGCATAAGCGTGAGATGCACTGACTTGAGAAGATGCATGATGTCATTAGCACGAACCAAGGACACTGATCGTGCAACGGATATGCACGGACAAGAAGCAATACAACTCAAAGTTGCACTAGTCCACTTTAGCTACCTATAGGACTTGCACCAAGCTAATAGACTTGAAGCATGAACTGCACCGACTTCATGTTATTTCAAAAAGAAAGATAATGCACCGAGATGAGGTGAGCAAAAACGAGAAATGCACTGAACTAGTGAAAAGGACAACAAGGAGATGATTGCACCGACTTGGGTTAGGCTGACCAAGCAAGATCTGCACCGAGATGCCAGACAGAGATGAACATAATAGAGAGAGATGCAAGTCAAAGCTTGCACCGAGTCAAGATTTCCTGTTCACGTAAGAACTTGCACTAAGATGGCAGTGTGAAATGCACTGGTACAAAATGAGAAGAGTAATACAGTGCGTGCTGGTCAAGAATTGCACTGACCCACAAATTGCACCGACCCCTGGAGGTGAGATGCAAAGGGAAGGAATGCACCAACCTTGATGCGCATGATGCATTTGGATGCACCGAGAAAGAAGCTAAACGACAGTATGTGGGCATGAACAGAAACTTGTACTGAGGCAAGCACTTTATGCGTGAAGTGCAGAACTAAGCGAGAGTTGCATCGTGGAAGATTATGATAGAGACACTGCATGCACTGACTATGACTTAGTCTTATGAAATAGCATGGACCACATGGACCATACACAACAGATAAAATTGGAGAATTAAAGCACCAACAGGTAAGCTTGATTCATCAGAAAGTCACTATTAAGACTAGGGTTACCAGACTTGAGCAATCCACCATGCAAATAGTTCACATGAATTAATCAGATATTCTAATCAGATGCACTGACCACAATTCTATCACACATGACTCAGAAATTGTCATTATCAAAACCATCGTTCCAACAATCTCCCCCTTTTTGATGATGACAACCTAATGAGTCATGTATGATAATTCACATAATGAATTATGCAAAATCAATCTATGTCATACATATAGCAACCACTAAATCAGCACAAAAAGTAATAAGCATCAGGTGAAAATAGTTACCCACCAGAATTCCAAGATTCATCCAAAAACGTAAAGTCATCCATAAGGAAGATTTAAAGTTATCCACCAAAAAAAAGTTTAAAGACATCCACCATCCACACAACAAAAAAATTTAAAGTTATCTCATCAAAAAAAAATCATCAAAAGCCATCATCAACAGATCACAACAACATGACATTTTCTCTCCCCCTTTGTCATTATCAAAAACCGTGGGAGCTTCTGGGGTCTCTCGGATCTCTAGGAGGAGCAGAACTTGAGCTTCCTCGTTGAGGGTGTCTGTCTAGGATGGAGTTCTGAAGAGACTGCAAGGAGTTGTACAACTGCTCAAAGTAGTAGAAAATAGTGCCGCTAATACTGGCTGAGAGAGAAGACATATCTGCTTGCTCTGTTAAGACATTTTCAAGTCTGGCTACAATAGTATTAACTTCAGATTGAGCTTTTTCCAATGCTATACGGATCTCTTGTTGACCAGTGAGGAAGGGATGATCCAAAGTCCTTATCTTCGCAAGCTCAATGTTGATATCGTAGGTTTTGTCAAGGATAGTGACAAGTGTCTTGTAAGAAGTGGTCTGAGTGCTTTGAACACTGCTAACCGCCTCTCCTATTCTATCAATCAGACCTAAGAGCTTTCCTAAGAACTCTTGCATCGTATCATCTGCCCTCCGTTTGTCAGCCACAAATAGTGTCCACTATGTATTCACTCTGTGCTCTAGAAGATGTAGTCTTGTGCTCATTTTGTTCAGATAAAGGTTTATGTACAGAAGCTGGGAAGACAACATCTCGCTCTGATTTTGAACCAAGGTTGTCAGATTGTTGAGCAGATCAAAAATATTCGGCTCACTATTGGCCTCAGTTGAACTTGTAGACTGAGTGCTTGATTCAGGATACTCGACATTGTAAACCGGGTGTTCTTCCTAAAAAATTTGTGTATCCTCGGCAAATGGTTCAACTGATTATTTAGACACTACAGAGCAATAAAGATCAATCAATATCAATGCTTTCCCAAAAACTTTTTCATCTCAGAAACCCCCCCAAAAAAAAATTTACCAGTTCAGAATGCTCTGAGGTCAACTCAATGAGTATCCATTAAAGGCCAGGCTACGTCAAGCTCTCTTCAGAGAGGAACTTTTTTGGAACCAGAAATCAAGGATTGACTGGATTGAGAGTGGGGACAAAAACACTTCTTTTTACCATGCAATTGCTCAGTGTAATAGAAGAAGGAATGTTATAACCAGATTAAGGGTTGGAAATCCTACAGAGTGGTGTAGTGAGCAGGCAACTCTTCAGTTTCATGCAGAAGCCTATTTTAAACATCTCTGTTCTTCAGAGGAGCATATGATAGATCCCACTATGCTGAATTATATCCCTCATGTTATAATTGAGGCCCAAAACCTGTCTTTATGTGCAATGCCAGATGCAAATGAGGTCCGAAATGCAGTTTGGTCATTAAAAGGTTCTAGTTCCCCTGGCCCCGATGGTTTCACTGGAGAATTCTTCACTTCTTCTTGGGATATTGTGGGGGAAGATGTTACAGCAGCGGTATGTGCTTTCTTTAAGGGATTCCCCCTCCCAAGGGGAATTTCCTCTTCTCTTATCACTTTAATTCCCAAGGTGCAAGAGCCTAAATCTTTCAATGATTTTAGACCTATTAGTCTGTGCAATTTCTCATACAAAATCATTTCTCGGATTATCTCTTAAAGGCTGGCCCCGTTGCTGCCAAATATAATTTCCTTGGAGCAGGGGGCTTTTGTGAAAGGTAGATATATCCTGGACAATGTTGCTTTAGCCCGACAGCTAATGATGGATCTAAACAGGAAAGTATGAGGTCATAATGTGATATTTAAACTTGATATGGCTAAAGCCTATGATAGGATGGAGTGGGATTTCCTCATTGCAGTTTTGAAGAAAATGGGTTTTAGCACCTTGTTTACTTCATTTATTGGAATGCTGCTTTACAACAGTTGGTTCTCGATAAATTTCAATGGTATGGCAACTGGCTTTTTCAAGTCGAGCAGAGGCATAAGACAAGGAGACCCAATTGCCCCCTTCCTGTTCATAATTGCATCAGAAGTCTTAAGTAGAGGCCTTTCTACCTTGTTTCATTCTGGTCATCTAAAAGGTTAGAAAGGGCCAAGACATATAAAATAGATTACTCATTTACTATATGCAGATGACACTTTGGTTTTTCTAAATGCTAGTAGACAGAATATTGAGGCTTTTAAATGCTTCATCAGCTGTTATGAGTACAGTTCAGGGCAGAAAGTCAATGATACAAAGAGTAGTTATATTATATCATCAAAAGCTCCTATTTCTCTCAGGCAATCCATCCGCTCTCTTACAGGTTATAAATATCAGTCTGATGGTTTGAACTATCTGGGTATTCCAGTCAAAAAAGGCAGATATGTGTGTTCAGACTTTCAGTTTCTAATTGATAAGATTCAAATCAAGCTGGAGGGATGGCAGTCCAAGTTGTTATCAACAGCAGGGAGGGCAGTGCTAATTGACTCTGTCTTACATAGTATGCCAGTCTACCTTGCCTCAGCATGCTTTATACCCAAGAAGGTAATACATATTATTGAAAGTCTGTGTGCAAACTTTTTCTGGCATGGAGACCAAAGTACAAACCGTAGACATTGGATAGCTTGGCCTTCACTCCAAAAGCCTCGGGTGGAGGGGGGACTAGGCATCAGGGACCTTTTAGAAGTTCAAATCTCCCTGGCTGTTAAGATGCTGTGGAACATTTTACATGGGTCATCTTTGTGGTCTTCTTATGCCCGATGCTGATTCATCAAGCTTCACTTAGCTAGCAGTCTTAAGCCTTTTCCTGCTGGAATGCCTATGACTGTTTTCAGGCAGGCAAGAGATATTGTTTTACAGCACAGCAGGTGGCTCATTGACTGTGGGGATGAAACAAATTTTCTGAGGGACAATTGGACTGGAAGTGGCCCTCTGTTTAGAGTAATTTCAGATAGTGGAGTAAATGGGGGTGCCTTGGTTTCGGTCAGAGAGGTCTTACTGGATCCTCAACATGCTGTAAGGGAATTAAGTGGGCTGCCACAACTCCCTAATATTCAGTTGACCAGTGAAACAGATATATGTGTTTGGACTGGAACTCTAAAGGGAAATTTCTCTGCCAAGTCAGCATATAATATGATTAGGTCCAAGGGTATAAGGAGGCCATCTTGGGCCAAGCTATGGCATTCTGCCATAAATCCGAGGGCTGCTTTATTTGCTTGGAGGATCCTCCACCGTGCTGTTCCGGTTGACAGTAGGGTCATTGACTGTGGGATCCAAATGGCATCAAAGTGTAACTACTGTTTACTCCCATGCCAAGAAGATCTTAATCATGTCTTTATTTCTGGAGAGCTGGCCACTGATTTATGGAGATGGGTATATCCCCTGATCAACAATAGAGCTTGTTTTTGTGATCAGATTACAGCCCGACTATGGAACCTCATTTCTATTACCAATATGCAGTCAGCATATAGTTTTATTGGGATGGTTGCTGTTATTATGATGCTTTGGGAAATTTGGAAATCTAGATGTACCGCAAGATATGAAGGTACGCTCATTAATCGTACAACAATCAAGAGAAGAATCCTCTCTTCCATCTCCATGGCTCTGGACAGAATAACATCTTATAGACCTTTATCACAAAATCAATCCAGATGTCTTGCTGTTTTAGATTTATCCCCTCGGATTGTAATCAAAAAGCCAATTGTTGTTGTTTGTAAGTTGGCTGTGTAAGGCTATACTCTGCATTTTGATGGAGCTTCGAAAGGCAATCCTGGTAGAAGTGGGGGAGGAGGTTGCATAAGAGATGCTACTGGTAGACTAATGGTAGCTTTTGCTTTCACTTATGGCATTGGGTACAGTCTTGTGGCTGAGACAAGGGCCTTACATGATGGCCTGGCTATTGCAAATCAGTGTGGCATAAGATTGGCAGCTATTTTTTCAGATTGTGATGTTCTGGTGGAGGCTGCTAGGAAGGAAATTGCTCCCAGTTGGATGACAATCCCATGGTGGAAGAGGATCATGCTGCTACTTCAAGAAAGTGGTTGCCCACTACAGCATATATATAGGGAGGGGAATCAAGTGGCCGATTCCCTAGCATCTTTTGCATGTACTGTATCTACTAACTCAGTTTTTATTTGAGTTAGAGATCTTCCATGGCCGGCAAGGGGTGCATTCAGGATAGATAGGGCAGGATTGCCAGCTTTCCGTTCTTAGCTCCTTTTGATTACATTTTGTTAGCCTTAGTTCTTTTGTCATTGGGTACATAAGGGCTTTGCTCTGTTGTTTCTAAGGGGTATGCCCCAATGTCTCTGTAATTCTCCCAGAAAATAATAATAAAATTTAGGGCCCTGGTGCTGCCTGGGGGAGTGGGAACACTCTCCCTCTCTGAGGGAGGGTGCACTCGACCAGTTCTAGCTCTAGATTGGCCAGTGCTTTGATTAAAAAAAAAGAGTATCCATTAAAGGCAGAAGAGCAAACTTTGGTTTCCAGAAAACATATCATCTTTACGAGGGGATTTTGTGTACCTTTGTTTCCAGAAGATTCACCCACTATCTCTTTTCCTTTCCTTTTCTTTCCTTCGGGGACTTCTTCGCTTTTCTCAACCTTTGCTTCCTCGAGCTCATCGGCCTTCCTTTTTCCTTGGGCATCTCCAGTAGGCCCCTCCTTGCTTTTGCTCTCATAATCATTTTCTCTTTCGGACATGCTGATGTCTTGAGTTGGCGGCAGCTGCTCCTTTGACACCTCTTCCTCCCCCTTGTTCTTAGTTGACGGAGTAGACATCACAGAAGTTTGTGATTGAGACAAGGACGTCCTCTTTCGAGAATGACAAGGGTGGATGTTGAACCAGATGATTGGCATGTGAAAAGGTGAGAAGTAGAAATGGCGGAGAAGAAGAACTCAAGTAGGAAACTGGAGAGACGCTTACGGCGGCAAGTCATGAGAGAGGGAATGACCTGGCTTGTAAAAGGGCGGAAGTTCAATCGGCACTTTTAGGGTTAAACAATGTATAAAATACATTATCCCTTTGTTCTTTTTGACGTACACTTTATCCCCAAACTGCCCCTCTCGTGTATAAAATATTTTTCTTCACCTCCTTTATGGTCTTTGGCGTATTAAACTTATATCTTATATGTTTATCGCTCAAAGGTTCATCTTTTAACGCATACCCAATGGAGATAAACACTTTTAGTCACAGAACAATGTCTAGGTAATAAAAATCACCAAAGTAACTCACAATTTTCACAAGATAAAGCTGGTTTTCAGACATATGTCTTATATTGTGTTTTAAGTTCAATTTCAGCCCGAGGTAGAACCAGAGTCAACCACATCTATTCTTTCTTTTGCCCCTCTCCCCCTTTTTTTTAAATCCTTTTTTTTTGAATTTTTTTTATTGGAGCATTCCAGTAAGACTGGCCTTTTTACACAAGGAGACATGTTTATCATACACCAGAAACCCTGGTTACTCAGCACAGTCTACCTTCTTGCCACTTTATATGAACAGAGATAGCTTATTTCTTTATGACATAATTTCTAGATTTCTTTGATCTAGATGACTAGTTTCTCAGAAGTTTGCCATTGCTCTGCCATTAACGTTTATTTTGCTTGATGGCATATTCCCTGGTCTACTTCATTTTAGCTTGGAAGCATGATTTAAAAGTACTTTATAAGACATTTTCTTCTACCAGATTATCCCAAAACTCATGAATTTCAGATTGATGAACTTTATTAGGTTGGACTTTTCCAGTCATTAAGAGTGTTTTCAACTCCAGTGAGAATGCTTTCAAGAGTTCTCTTGAACAATTAACCATAAGATATAATCTTTATAGGCCAAAGATCACTCAATAGGGAAGACCAACATTTTCATACACTACTGGGAGTGGTTTTTGGTCATAATAATGCACGATGGACAAGGATAATAATGTTCCATATATTGCTCCCCCTAAGTGTCAGCCCATGAGAAAGGAATTAGATGAGAAGAGATGGATCATATGATGATAATAAAGATGAAGGATGTAGAAGTGGGCTTTCCTACAACATTAGAGTAGAGGTTGAAATTTGTGTAGAGTTGCAGACTGCTTTAATCCAAAGATATCCTCAGTCAACTCTTGACTGAAACACTTCTGATCAAACCTGACAGTTTTAGCTCAGCATCTCATCTTAAACACCACTAGCTTTCAAACTCATAATGTGCACCAACTACTTCATTACCGCTCAGAACAGTTCAGCTCCCCCTCACTGAGTGCTAAGGTCCATGATTAGGCAGCACTTTGTTTTTCTTGCAGATACAGAGAGGAACATACATGTTTTATTTCTAGACACTTATGCAAACGTTCAAGTGACTCCTTTTAGATTTTCATAATAATGTTCTGTGCGAAGAGCTAACATGCAGAGAGTGTGAAAATTCATGTAGTAATAATTCAAAAACACTCTTATTATTTGCACGCATTTATCTAGAACATATAGCTTTAGTACGATTGGAAGACTGACCTGAATAGAAATCCAGGCACGGGGTTTTCTCCTTCAAATGTCGTGGCTCAGTTACCCCTTTATTTCATTCCACGGCATACCTGCAAGTTAGCACTCTATTTGGCATGGGTAGGTACCCAAATGGTCTTGGATCATGCATGGTTAATAGCACTTTTGATGGGTGCTTTCCACCCATCATCATGTATCATTAGAGAGTAATCATTCATCATGTGTCCAATTCGCCCACAATCATAACAGAGAGCATCATGCTTTGATTTCTTGTTATGCATACAATTATTTGCATGGAGTTTCTGTGCAGGTGCATACTGGTTTCTATTTTTATTATGAAAGTTGTTCCTGTTGATCTTACCAAACTTGTTTTCCTTAACAGGATGTCTAGCATGTTTGAAATTTGCCCGCCTATTTTGAAGGTGCCAACAGTCCTTGACTATATGTCCATGCTTTCTACAGTGAGAGCATTTGAGAGAATTTCTTCTGAACGAGCCTGACCAGGATTCAGTGGCCTTGTGACCAGTCTTGTTACAGTTAAAGCAAGTGATGTGCTGGTTCATTGAAACAAATTTGTTCTTATTGAAACCATGTTGGCTTGCAGGGAATTTAGCATGATATGAATGAGATCTTTTCTTACCACTTCCAAACCAGCAATGAGCAGCAGCGTGTCCTACTTTATCACAATAAGAACATGTGACACTCTTTTTCTGAGAGACAGAGAACTTGACCTGAGGATCCCTACCATGCATTTTTCTAGCTTTCAGATCATCTGATTCCATTAAGTTACATTCATGCATCAAGTGACCAATCTTGTGACAGTAATAACATTTCATGAGTTCCCTTTTATGTGCATGTCTAGGTGCATCAGTGTGTTTTACAGCATGCACATTTTCAATATGAATGTGATTCAATCCTTTCTTCACATGACTGACCTTTTCCATTTTTCCAGTTTGTTTCTGATTCTTCTGAACATTGGGTTGTTTGTTTTCTGAGGTGGTGGCTACATTTGATGCTTTGATAAAGGATGTCATTAGCTTATTTTTTAGAACCTTTTTATTGACATTGTTGTAGCCTAACCCTTCCTTTTGAGTATTCACTTTAACTCCTAGCAACCTGTCCAGATTTTCTTGTCCATCAACAAATTTCAACAAAACTCTGTTCAAATCCTGAATTTTGTTTTCAAGAGATGCAATGTGTATCTCATAACTAGCAATTTCTTGATCACTGCAATTAACAGCTTCATTCAACACTTTGTTGGCATTTTTGTATTCTTCGATCTCCTTTCTCAGCTCATCTACTTTTTCAGTTTCATTTGTATAGATGATTTTCCCTTTCTCCAATGTAAGAAGTCTTTCAAACATGGCATTGTTCAACAGTTTTAATTTTTCAATTTCTTCTTTAAGCTTATCATTTTGAACCAACTCATTTATTAGAAGCTGATCTTCTGAATTGACCTCATGCTTTCTTCCATTTTCAAATTCCTTCATTTCTCTTTGCTGTTTTTCAACCTTTTTCTGCAACTCCACGTTTACAGATTTGATGGCTTCAAATTTTTCAGCTAATAAATTCTTCTCTTGCTCAAGTTTCTCAAGTTTTTCTTGATTTTCTTTAACAGATTTTCTAAGGGAATCATTTTCAGATTTTACCTTGTTTAAATCTGAGTTAACTTGTTCAAGATCCTTCAGAAGTTTCAGCAACTTTTGATTATCAGACTTAGACCCATCATGAGATTGTTCCAGCTCTAAGTAATTATCATCTGTGAGATCAGAGATATTCTGACTAGTTTTCTTTTTCAACCTTTTGTATTGTTTTCTAAGTTTTTCATGTGACTCTAGCAGATCACCATATGCATTCTGCCAATCATCCAGAGTATAATTCTCGAAAGGGTTTACCTGATCATCATCCTCGTCTTCATTGTGGCTGCTACTTTCATAGCTTCCATTAGCCATCATGCAACTGTCCTCCCTTTTCCTATGAGCTAGCTTTAGCTTCTCCAGAACGTCCTTGGCAGACCTGCAGTCAGGAAGGGAAGGATGTAAGACCTTATCAATAGATGCTTTCATCAGATTCAAAGCTTTCTGATTTTTCTCATGCTTTAATCTGTGATTGTTGGTCCACTTGGACATTTTCTTTGGTAATCTATGAGGACCATGTGAAATTAATTTTCACAGATCAGGATCAGCTGAGATTACACTTCTGCGCAGACTTACGAACCACGAATCAAAATTCGAACCGTTGAAGATAGGTGGATGAGCCATGGATCTAAACAGTAATCGGATACGTACCACACAAACACAGGATCTACTGAGAATCGTTAAATCTGGGAAATAAGAACCTGCTCTGATACCACTTGATGAGTGAAGGGCCCTGATTCAGAGGGGGGGTGAATGAATCCCAAAAAGAAATTTGCCCAATTTGAAACTCAGATCTTGATTAATACTGAACTTACAAAATCTTGCGGAAATAAAACTATGATTAAGTAATGCAGGTGTTCTAGCAAGATCCACACTCAAGCACTCAATGGGTCAGCCAAAAGCAAGCCCAAAAAGCGTTTTAGAAAAATGGAACGCACTAAATCAACTTGATCTTAAATAGACGTTCTAAAGAGACACAAGATAGAACACGTAACCTGCATCCCTAGCAAACTCGGCGATTCTAGGCTTTCGAACTGATCTTAAGCATTCATTCACCGTGGAAGAAAGGCAGTTAGGTCGTGATCCTAAACATGCACTTAATAATCTCAGAGAAGATATCAGATCACAATGCTCAAGGGGTTTTAGGTGGTTTGGTCATCAGACCTACATCCACCCCACACTCCAACCAGAGTGTGGCTTACTACTGCCTCACAGCTTTAAACCGCTGGGCACCATAGCTTGCCTACAAACGCTGCCTAACAGCTTGAGCCAGAGGAACACACTTCTCTCTTCTTCCAACCCGGAAGGTAACGTCAGTGACACCCAGTCACCAGCAACCAGAGACCCAAGTTTCTCTTCCCCTGAATCCACAGGAGGAACCCCGATCCCAAACAATGGGAACGAAAAGCACTAAGGATATGAAAAAGAATAAATAAAAGGACAAAAGAAAAACTAATCAGAGTATAGCTCCAATGAGCTTGATGGCTCTGGATTTGATCCACGAGGCCAATCTTGAAACAGATCTTAAATGTGCTTCAGCTGCTTCTTCACTGTCCCTCCTCTCTTCTCTACACTCTCTTTCTCTTTCTTTCTTCTTCTTCTCTCAGTATGCTCTCTCACTCTCCTGGCGACTCCTCCTTCTTTTTCTTCTTCTCAGATTTCGGCTCACTCTCCTTTTCTTTTTCTTCACTGAGACTCTCTTCTTCTAGTCTGTATTTCCTTTTCTCAATATATATATATATACTCCAGAGGCCAGGGAGAAAGGATACCATGTTTCCCACCTTAAAGGCTGGAGCACGGGTTGAAACATTCTGGAGCTCTATCTTCCTCGGACCACGTGCCAATTATCCTGGTGAATGCACAGACAAATTGTCAGAAAAGAGATGGTTATTTTATCACCAACTTAGCACAATACGTATCAGTGTAATGAGTAAGAAGCCAGAGACTGTACTGAGTAGAAGTTCTCAAATCAACAGTTGCACCATCTTGCAACAAGGTGAACAAGAGGTTGCACCAAGTTGAAAATGAGCATAAGCGTGAGATGCACTGACTTGAGAAGATGCATGGCGTCATTAGCACAGACCAAGGACACTGATCGTGTAATGGATATGCACGGACAAGAAGCAATACAACTCAAAGTTGCACTAGTCCACTTTAGCTACCTACAGGACTTGCACCGAGTTAATAGACCTGAAGCATGAACTGCACCGACTTCATGTTATTTTAAAAAGAAAGATAATGCACCGAGATGAGGTGAGCAGAAACGAGAAATGCACTGAACTAGTGAAAAGGACGATAAGGAGATGATTGCACCGACTTGGGTTATGCTGACCAAGCAAGATCTGCACCGAGATGCCAGACAGAGATGAACATAATAGAGAGAGATGCAAGTCAAAGCTTGCACCGAGTCAAGATTTCCTGTTCACGTAAGAACTTGCACTAAGATGGCAGTGTGAAATGCACTGGTACAAAATGAGGAGACTAATACAGTGCGTGCTGGTCAAAAATTGCACTGACCCTCAAATTGCACCGACCCCTGGAGGTGAGATTCAAGGGCAAGGAATGCACCAACCTTGATGCGCATGATGCATTTGGATGCATCGAGAAAGAAGCTAAACGACAGTATGTGGGCATGAACAGAAACTTGCACTGAGGCAAGCACTTTATGCGTGAAGTGCAGAACTAAGCGAGAGTTGCACCGAGGAAGATTATGATAGAGACACTGCATGCACTGACTATGACTTAGTCTTATGAAATAGCATGGACCACATGGACCATACACAACAGATAAAATTGGAGAATTAAAGCACCAACAGGTAAGCTTGATTCATCAGAAAGTCACTATTAAGACTAGGGTTACCAGACTTGAGCAATTCACCATGCAAATAGTTCACATGAATTAATCAGATATTCTAATCAGATGCACTGACCACAATTCTATCACACATGACTCGGAAATTGTCATTATCAAAACCATCATTCCAACAATTATAACTGGCATGACCTAGTCTTCGATGCCACAAAGGCACCAGGTCATCCTTTTTAGCAGTTAGGCATAGGTTGTTTTGTGCAACATCATCCAACTCTACCATGTAGACATTGTTCACTCTCTTGCCAATAAATTTTACTGTTTCAGAATTAGGTTCCATGATTCTACAAATTTGAGAGTCAAAAATTACCTTATGCCCTTTATCATGCTACTGGCTAATGCTTAAGAGGTTTTATTCTAGGCCTTCAACTAGAAGAACATTATCTATTGAGTTGGATGAATACTTACCTATCTTACCTGTTCCAAGTATCTTCCCTTTGTTATTTCCTCTAAATGTGACTTGTCCAGCCTCTTTCTCAACCAGCAAGCAGAATTTGGCTCTATCCCCGGTCATATGCCTTGAGCAGTCACTATCTAGATACCACCTGTTGTGTGCGGCTATAAGGCATTCCTTCAAAAATAGATCTAACCAAAAATTTTGGAACCCAGGTACATTTGGGTCTTAGCCTTCCTTTCAATTCAGTCAAACATGATATTAATTCTTTGGGTATCCATACTTGGTTTCTATTTGTAGGTTTGATGTTTTCCTTAATTTTTTTTTCAGATTTCCCATTTTATTGATTGCAGGAGGTTTTGCCTTCATGGAACTTCTGGGGGTAGGAACCCATTTTATTACTGGCTGACTTGGTTTCCACTACTGGTTCCAATTAAGATTTTGTTGATAAAACATTCTTGGAGAATAGGACTGAGGATTCCTAGCAAAGGAATGAACAGGGTAGGTCTAATAGGGAAAGTGTGAGGACCTACTGACATAGCTGTCCATGGTTGTCTGGTCCATGCATGGTTCTGGGTGGCCTCTGTGTCGACTTGGTGTTCTGGTTATGTCGACTTGGCCAAGGTTTATTTTGTTTTGGGCTGCTAGTAGGTGGTCTGTGAGTTGACTTACTGGATGGTTTGGATTGTTCTTTAATAGGAATGTAATCAACTTTTTCTTTGCCCTTGGCCCTCTGATTTTCTGTAGTTTTAGTGTTGAGCTTTTCTTTGATTGTTACTGGTGGACTTTTAGTTGAGTTAGATTTAGAGGTTGAAGTTTCTGAAGGTGAGGCAGTGACAAATGTGATTGTTTTTAGGCCAATTGCTTTCTTCTTAGTGGGTTGAAAACCTAGACCTTCTTTGTTAAAGTTCATCTTTGTTCCAAGCAGGGCATCTAGGTTATCTCTACCACTAACAAATTTTTTTAAGGAGCTTTGTTTATCTTCATTTTCTTTGCACATTTTTTCAAGTTCTTTTTGCAATTCTTCGTTAGCTCCTTTTATAGCCTCATACTTTTCACATGCCAATTTGCACTCATCTTCATACTTCTGCATTCTAGTCTTTAGTTCATCAATTGTGTTTTTCAAAAACTCATTTTCTTCCATCACAATTTTTGAATCTAAAGTGGTGTTTTCTAACTCATCTAGAAACCTTTTTAGTTTAGAAATATCTATTTCAAGGAAAGCATTTTTATCCTTTAAAGTGGTGTCAAAATTGTTTAATTTTTTCTTTAAGGATCTATTCTCTTTTCTAAAATCATCACATTTATCAAGTAATTCAGAATATGTTTCCTCCCAGTCACTTAAGGTAAAGTTTTCAAATGGAGATGTTACCTCATTATCTTCAAGAGTTTCTTCTGCCATGAGACATATTTTTCCTTCACTATCTTCAGCAGATGTCTCCTCCTCTTCCTCTTGTTCCTCATCACTCCACGTACTAACCATGGCTTTGGGCCTTTTTCCCTTCCACTCGGAGTTGGTTTTCTTCATTACTTCAGGACATTCAGACTTGACATGTCCAGACTTCCTACAATTATAGCATACAATTGTGTCAGATTTCTTAGTGGAATTTGATTTGAACTTGGAAGATTTACTTACATGTGGCCTTCTTTTATTTAGGCCCTTACATTCTCTTCTTAGGAATTTTTTGAATTTTCTAGTAAGCATGGCAAACTCACCAGACTCTTCTTCTGTGCTAGAGGACTCACTATCATTTGAAGATTCTTGATTACCAGGGCTTGCCTTCAATGCCACTGGTTTCTTCTTCTTGACTTCCTCTTCCTTTTGAGATTTAACTCATATGTCATTGAAGATCATATGAGTTCATCAACGGTCAAGGTGGACAGATAGCACGAGTCTTCAATGACAGTTGCTTTTGTATGCCATACTAGTGTCAGAGACCTTAGTATTTTTCTCACCAGATCCTATTCAGAATAAGTCTTTCTCAGGCTTTTTAGATTGTTGGTCAATTGAGTCAGTCTGGCATACATCTCTGAAATTAATTCATCGATTTTCATTTTAAATATCTCATAATCAGATATTAGCATGTTTACTTTGGTCTCCCTCCTTACCTCAGAGGTACCTTCATAGATTACCTCTAGTCTTTTCCACATCTCCTTAGTAGTTGTGCATGAGGAGACTCTTGAGAACTCTGTCGGATGGAGAGCACATTGCATGACATTCATAGCTCCTCAGTTGAGGTTGGATTTACGTATCTACTATCTAGTCCATGTGTCCTCATCATCTAGTAGGTCATATGGTCCACGGCTCACCACCTTCTAGGTCTCATGATCTTGGGCTCTTAGAAAGACCTACATACGAGTTTTCCAATATGCATAGTTAGTGCCATCAAAGAACGGTGGACGATTCACAGAGTGTCCCTCGGCCATATAGCCTTTAGCCTCCATTACACCTAGTTTCTCTGGGTTGTTAAACCACACAAAGGAGAAGCTTGCTCTGATACCACGTGTTGGGTGTCAAGAGGTCGATCTAGAAGGGGCGGTTGAATAGATCTGCCCCCTTTTAAACTTTTCAAACTAACAGATTTAAAAACTAACGCATGGAATAGGTAGAACTATATTCAACCGGTCCTAGATAGAAACTAGCGTTCCACACACAAAAAGATAGATATGCAATCACACACTACACCAGGAGACAAAGGTTTTTAAAGTGGTTTGGTCCTCAATCCAAAGGCCAACATCCACCTCTCACTCAACCAAGTGAGGCTTCTACTAGTGCAAAGCACTTGATGTTGGGAAAGCACCCCAACCATACCACTGATCCACAGCTTAACAAGAGAACAACTTCTCTTAAAATCCGCTAACACATAGCTTGACTTCTTCTGTAGTTCTTAGGGAACCAAAGAAAAAAAAAGAAGAAAGTAGAAAAACTCTGATACACATAATCAAGTTTAGATAAATGCACTCCCAGAATAGTAGATGATCTATGTATCAGTTGATGTTGTCGCGCTTGAATACAGCTCTTCACGCTTGAATCAATAAGTTCAACAAGAACTCTTTTTGACACTGCTCCTATGTGACTCTGCCTGCAACCTTTAGAAAAAAAACAAGAAGTCTTCTCTCTTCTGGTTGTGCACCCTTTTCTTTTCATCTTATTCTTCCTCTATGTTTTCTTTCTTGTATTTAAGCACCCTCTATTTCGTAGGATATGGAAACCCACGAAGGTTTCCATCAAAACATAGAACTCTTATCAGAGTCTTGATCAAACTTCTTGTTTCCGTATATGGGTTGATACTGCTACCACCGTAAATCACTAGAACATGAGATAAATCTTGTTCTTTGATTTTAGATGGAGTTAATCAGTGTCATTTGATTATTAGGAAAGCTTCAGATAGGATTTGGCAAAGCTACGAATCCCAGCCATACCCGAACACCTCGAACGGAAGTAAGTTTCTTCAAACTTCACTGCCACGAGCTATTTGTTACCACTAAATAGCTATTGATCAGCCTTATCTGACATTTGTCACCACTAACAAGCTATTTTTCACCCTTAGCTCTTGTTAGCCATTGCCTTAATTCCCTTTCGTGACTTAGCATGGCTGCGTCGACTCCATGCTCAGGCTGCATCGACGCTGCTTCATAGCTCATGTGACTGAAATGTGACTAGAGTGTAACTAGAGTCGACTCCCATTTGAACTCAAGTCGACTCTCCTTCTTCGGATTTGAGCTTTCTATAGCTGTTGTCTATTTTTCACCCGTAGCAAGGCATTTGTCACCCGTATGGCCTATTTATCACTGCTAAGGACCTATTTGTCACCCTTACTGCGATGTAAGCTGTCGCCCTTGGTTTGGGTTTTTCTGCCTTGCGGGCTGAAGCCAAGTCGACTTAAAGATCACCTAAAGTCGACTTTGCCTTTTCAAATCTACTCTTATTCATTTCTGATGTTGTCCATCAATCTGAAACATAATCCTTTGGACCTTGAGATATTGTAGCGTTGACTTTGCATTGTAAAGGTGTTGACTTTGCTTCATGTCTTTACTTCATGTCTTTACTTCATGACTTGTTGAGTTCCAAGGACTGTTATTTGGCTTGAACTTCATGCGTTTAAGTCCTGCTGCATTTACCCATTATTGCCATGACTTTGCTTCATGCTTGGGATGCCATCTTGTATCTGGTAGTGCAAACCATCAAAGCTCAAAGCTTCCATAGATGACTTATGTAACCTTACTTCCAATAAACGAGAAAACTTAAATAGCAAAGATTCAATGAGTCATAGTTAGTCACCATCAAAACTAGGGACACAACACCCTTCTCTCCGCTCCACCTCATCAAGGACCCACCCCCACTCCCATCTACCACCCCATTAACTCCAACCACCTCCATCACTCCCCACAATCCCCAAAGAGATTCCCCCTTCCCCCAAGTCAACATTTCCCTTCCCCATACAACCTCCACCCACTCCCCATAACTTCCCTAGCCTCCAAGTTGGACTTTCCCTTCCCCTCCCATCACATCCTTCCTCACTCTCTAGGTCCCCATTGAATGCCCTCCATTAGAGCCAAAAAATTAAAACAAGTTCTCCTCTCCCCCTAGCCAACTTGCACCCCACCTCCCCTCACCCACCCACCTCCATTGGGCCCCCATTCCCTCTCTCCTTCCTCCCCCCCTAGTTGTGACCCCTCTCTCTCTCCTCTCCCACACCACCTCCCCACACACTAGGGAAGACTTCCAATCCCCTTCCCAGTCCCTCATCCCTCTATTCTTCCTCCTTCCCACCCCATCTCCCACTTGTTATCCAGAAAGTAGTAGTAGCAGATCTGCCTGCCCTATTGCAGCCCCGCCCCCTTCTCCCCAATGTAACTTCCGTCAACAAATCTGGCACCAAGGTATTCTTCTCTGAATCATCTTCGCAACAATAGCTCAAGTGTCCCCATCCGACGACTGAGTTGTGTGGGAGAGTGATTCTCGACCGACTGCCTAAGTCGACTCAGGCAGACAACCAGAGACGAGTTTCAGAGGCTCCCACAATCTCCACACTGAGCTTCTTGGCGCGCCCTTCGACCGAGGTGTTCCACATTGAGTTCTCTTCCAGCACCAGAAGGAAGAGCTCCATTTGGCCACTAGAGAACCCCGAGACGATCGTTGTCCCCAGTGCGCGTAGTTAGCCCGCCCCTATTCTAGGAAGCTCTTTGCTGGTCAGAGTGCAAAAGCCACCACTTCTTCATTCAGTGTCCTCAGCTCCATCCATTTGGGAGAGGTCAACTTCAGCATGGACCTTAAAAATGCATAGACCTTGGTATGCATCTAGCAAACATGCACGAACCTTAAACATGCACGGACCTTGGTATGCATCTAGCAAACATGCAAGGACCTTAAACATGCACGGACCATGGTATGCATCTGGCAAACATGCACGAACCTTGGTATGCATTTAGCAAACATGCATGGACCTTAAACATTCACGGACCTTGGTATGTGACAAGCCCCGAGCCTTTATTACAGCGGAAGACTCGCTCGAGGAACGTGAACAGCCGGCATGGTAAGCTTCTTGCAAGGAAGAACGATCAGAGCGCAAGGCAATCACACATAAGAATGCAATCGCACAATATTTACTCAACTTCAACTTTCATTAATAATACAATCCACTATTCGAATACAACCACTAATTCAACTTCCATCATGCTAGACTCAAGAAATAAGAAATTACATAGACTCGATCTAAACAATGTAAACTTCCTAAGTCTTCACTCATTCTTTATTCACTCTCGGATCTGCTACTTGAACATTCCGAATCCGAACCCGACTCACTTCTATTTCCTGAAAAAAAAATAGAAATAGGTAATGAGCACACTTACCCAGTAGGTATCTTTGCATCAACATGAAGACATCATTAAAGTAATTAACGTTTTTGCTCTAGATGAATAAGGTAAAATCATGCGAATGCGATCAATCATGCGATTAAACCAGAGTATGTAAGACAGAATGAGAGCAAATATGAACTAGCAAGAATGTTATAAGAACATGATATGGCCTTTCATGAACAAGAATGTAACGAGAATGTACTAGAAAGCCACATAATCATCACTCCAGTATCTTTTGCTTATGAGCAAGTACTTCATTAATTTCTGTGGAATATCAAGAAAGTCAAGTATCAATCATGCTGTATTGTGTTGTGGATTTTCACTTATTTATAAAGAAAGTACTCCCAGTACAATACGACGCCAGTAGCATCATACCCCATGGTTTATAATAGTATGTTTCCGACAATCAGCCGAGGGGACTAGCATAGAGCCCTTGAACACAATCAGTACTCGATTGCATACTCAAGTATAAATCAAGCTTTTTCCACATATGTAACAATAAAGTATGGCCAAGAATGTACAATTCTAACAAGCTCTTGATAACATTAATTCAATAAATGAATGCTTTAATAAGAATCATGAGAAATCAAGAATGACTTATACTATGTTAGGCTTATGGAAATAAATCGGCAGCATAACGGTATGTTCTTTATCTTCCATTCATTATATTAGGTTTCTTGATCAATATGATAAGTTCAAGATCATCAAGAGTCCATCTAGAAACCATGGAATATCAACCCTTGGTCAAACCTCGGGTTAAAATATTCAACCATTGTGACGATCGTGTACTGGGCCGTTACATGATGTGACGCTCCAGTATTAGGCCGTTACATTAGTCTGAATCCCAAACCAAGAAATCGCACTTAGTTGAATGTGAAGATTGTATATTGGGCCGTTACATGTGCCTGACGGTCCAATATAGATCCGTTACACTACTGATAACCAGAAACATCGATAGTGTAATCTAATCAATTGGTTTTAATGGTACAACCAACTCGGCGTCCTAGTGGGAATCATAGGCTCGCAGAGAATTACAGAGGCCTTAAAATAAGATTTCCTAGTCCATTGGAAGGAATATCTAATAGTGAGGTCCTTATGTCTAAGAATAACGTTCCTATAGTGCAAAGTGAATTAATGGACATATACCTAAATATATGCCATGTACTTAGAGAAATGACTCTATTGATAGAGAGGATGTGTAACAATAGGAAATCATGATAAAACTCCGTCAATACATCTTTGGAAAATCATGATTTAGATACAAAACTATAGAATTTTGGCACATGAAATTAACATAACTTAAAATAACTTAAGATACCTTAATTATGCAATTTCTATCATGAATCAGTAGATAATCTTAAAGACATGAAATCAGGTCAAAACTTAGATAGCTAGACTTATTTGTAAGTTAAATTAACTAGTTTCCTATTCTGTCTACAGTTACCCTGACGGTCTAGAATGGGTGTGTCACAGTGACTGTGACGGTTTATCGTGAGGCCGTTACAGTAATGTAACGCTCCTGTTAAGGTGCGTCAGAGACAACAGAGTAATTAAGATGCAGTAGAGGGTGTGACGGCTTATCGTAAGGCCGTTAGATCACTGTGATGGTCTTACCTTGATGCGTCAGAGTCCCTACTAACAGTATAAAGAAATTAAAAGACTGTGATATGAAACCATGTCATGTTTTGAAAAGATTTAACTACCCCAATCATGATAAAATGAAGTAAAGGTCATCTAGATGCATAGGTTGCAGTGAATTGACAAGATAATATCTTTGATCTTCGATTAGGGCTAAGAATATGTATGTATGCATGAACCCACTAAAACATGGAATTCATAGTCTATAATGCATGAAATCAAGTACAATTAGAGGGCTTTTATCCCTAACAAGATGTTTTTCCAATCATGAGATAACCTACCCTTTTATCTGAGCTTTAAACTTCTAATTTGAGTCTGAAAGACGTGCCCTAGTTCTCCCTTTCCAGTGAGTTTCCAGCAACTTCACACTGCTCTAGCTCCTCGGCCTCTTGACCTAAGGATGTGAAATTTTGAGGGTACGAAGATGAAACTAAGGTGAACAAAAAGTTCTTAAGGATTGAATTCTAATTACCTCGTTTAGACGTCCTAATCTCTTGATTTCCAAGGGTCCTTTGCTCTGAATCTTGGGTTACTATGGTCAAACCAGTAACTTTGGAAGCTTCGATCTCCTTGGTTGCTTGATCTCCTAGCACAAAATTTGGAGAACTATTAGTCTAATATATACTAAACAAAATCTTTTAAAGAACTTACCCAAAATTACATCTCCTTACCTTGATTATTCACGAGCCAAAAGTAAGGGTTGCTCAGTTCAGAACTAGGTCCTATTTATAGGGTCTTGAAGATTAGATTGATTCTCGAGTCCTTAATTTGTCAGATCTTAATCTCTAAGAGTCCTTAGTAATGTTATAAACTCTCCCAAGTCGATCTCTTGTAGATAAGATCTCGAAGTTCTAATCTTTTTGCTCGTTCTTTCTTTCACGGAACTGTCAGGATGTAACGCATCAAGACTGGTGCGTTACATGGTTGTGGCGGTCGCACGATAGACCGCTACATCCAACGTGCACAGAGTTCAACATCAATCAAACTCTTTTGTTAATTATCCATATTATTATCTATAAAAATGATATTTTATCCTTAAAATACGTGAATATGCTAAATAACCTTCTATAATATGGGCCAAACTTAATGGGCTTGGTTCTTAAACCCTTTTGGATTTTATTTAAATAGGCTAGGTTAATTATTTAACATAATTGGGCCTTGTAATGACTTATTAATCTAATAATCCTTTTATTAGTCTATTTAGCTCTTATAAATTCCAGAAAGTTCTATACATAACTTAGAAATTATTACATAAATTTTGGGGCACTACACCCTCCCCCACTTAGAAGAATTTGGTCCCCAAATTCAATACATAGGTTATAGAGAGTGTACTTACAGTTGAATAATTCTGAAAATCTTTTCCGCATGGCTTCTTCAGTTTCCCATGTTGCTTCATATGGCTATGCTTTCTTCCATTGAATCTTGACCATAGGAATAACTTTATTTCTTAGTTGACGCACTTCTCATTCCAGAATCTTTATTGGCGTTTGCTCGTACGTCATATCCTTCTGAATCTCCAGATTGTCATAAGTGATAATATGGTCATGATCATATACATATTTCTTTAGCATAGAGACGTGAAATACGTCATGAACTCCTGCTAATTGTGGAGGTAAAGCCAGTCTATAAGCCACTTCACCGACCCTTTCGAGAATTTCAAACGGACCAATGAACCTTGGAGTTAGTTTGCCCTTAATGCCAAATCTCCAAATACCATGACATGGAGAAACCTTGAGATACACATGGTCTCCTACTTGAAATTCCAAGTCGCATCTATGATTATCAGCATAAGACTTTTGCCTATCTTGTGCCATCTTTATTCTCTCTTGACTAAGCTTGATCTTCTCTGTAGAATCTCTGATAATATCGGGGCCTAGGAATTGTCTTTCCCCTATTTCACTCCAACATATTGGTGATCGACAACTTTTTCCATATAGAGCTTCAAAAGGTGCCATTTGTATGCTGGCCTGGTAACTGTTGTTATATGCAAATTCTACCAGAGACAAGTGATCATGCCAACTACCTCCAAAATCAATAACACAAGCCCTGAGCATGTCTTCTACCACCTGATTCGTTCTTTCTGTCTGACAATCAGTTTGTGGATGAAAGGCTGTGCTGAAATTCAATCTAGTCCCTAGTGACTGTTGTAGACCCTTCCAAAATTATGATGTGAATCGAGGATCTCTATCAGATATAATAGTGACTTGGACACCATGTAATTTAATAATTTCCCTTATGTATAATGCTGCCAGGATATCCATAGACCATCGACTTTTGATTGGTATGAAATATGCAGATTTAGTTAATCGGTCTATGATTACCCATATACCATCGTGTCCACCTCTTGTCTTAGGTAACCCCATAATGAAATCCATCCCTATACTCTCCCACTTCCATTCGGGAATATTCAAGGGATGCAGTTTACCTACGGGTCTAAAATGCTCTGCCTTTACTTGTTGACAAGTGAGACAGCGAGACACGAAATCAGCTATTTCTCTCTTCATGTTGGGCCACCAGAAATTTCTTTTGAGATCCTGATACATTTTTGTACTACCTGGGTGAATGTACTACCTGGATTTATGTGCTTCTTCTAGAATCAATTTCTTCGTATCATCATGATCCGGTACACACACTCGGCCCTTGAATAGCAATCTTCCATCCTCCGTAATAGAGAAATCCGTCCGTTGTTCAATATTAGCCTTAATTTCTAGTAACACGAGATCATCATTTTGCAACTTGACTATATCCTCTATTAAGGTAGGTTGAGCTCGGATATTAGCCATGAAGTAATCTTCTTCCTTCCTGTCAATATCTAAGTTCAACTGAGCAAATTAAGGAATAAGATTAGTCATACTAATCATAAGACTTGATAGCATACCCATTGATTTTCTGCTGAGTGCATCCGCAACAGCAGTAGCCTTGTCAGGATGATATTGAATAGAAAAATCAAAATCCTTGAGATATTCCAACCATCTTCTCTGCCTCATATTTAGCTCTTTTTGAGAAAATAAGTATTTCAAGCTTTTGTGGTCCGAGTAGACCGTAAACTTTTCTCCATAGAGATAATGACGTCAAATTTTCAAGGTGAAAATGACAGCTGCTAATTCCAAATCATGTATAAGGTAATTTTCCTCGTGACGCTTCAATTGTCTTGAAGAATAACAGATTACTCTTCCATTTTGCATGAGGACACACCCTAAGCCAATACCTGATGCATCCGTGTATACTTCGAATCCACCACCTTCCATCGGTAGTGTTAGAATAGGAGCTGTAGTAAGATGATTTTTTAAGAGTTTGGAAACTCTCCTCACATTCCTCTGACCAGATAAAATGATTTTTTTTCTCGTCAGTCTAGTTAAAGGAACTGCAACCTTTGAAAAATCTTTAATGAATCTTCTATAATAACCAGCTAGACCCAGAAAACTTCGTACTTCTGCTACGGTCGTTGGCCGGCTCTAATTCTTGATAGCTTCTACCTTAGAAGGATCCACCGTAATACCTTCTTTTGAAATAATGTGGCCTAGGAATGAAACTTCTTTGAGCCAGAATTCACATTTATTTAGCTTGGCGTAGAGTTTATGTTCTTTAAGTGTTTGCAAAGCTATTTTTAAATGTTCTTCATGTTCCTCCTTTGTCTTGGAGTATATCAAGATATCATCAATGAAGATGACGATAAACTGGTCCAGATATGGCTGGAAGACACTGTTCATAAGTTGCATGAATGCTGCCGGGGCATTAGTTAATCCGAATGGCATTACTACGAATTCATAGTGACCATAACGACTTTGAAAAGCTGATTTATAAATGTCTTCTTCTTTAATTCTAAGCTGATGATAACCTGATCTGAGGTCTATCTTAGAGAAATATTCTGCTCCTGAAAGTTGATTGAAGAGCTCATCAATACGCGGCAACAGATACTTATTTTTAATTGTGAGTTGATTCAGTCGCCGGTAATCGATGCATAGTCTGAGAGAACTATCATTTTTCTTGACAAATAGAACTGGCGCACCCCAAGGGGATGTGCTAGGTCTGATGAAGCCTTTGTCTAGTAATTCCTCCAACTGCCTTTTTAATTCCTTGAGTTCTGTGGGGGACATCCTGTAAGGGGCTATAGAAACAGGTGCTGCTCTTGGATTGAGTTCAATAGTGAAGTTCACTTCTCTCTCGGGTGGTAAACTGGGTAATTCGGACGGGAACACATCGGGGAACTCACTTATAATAGGAATGTCTGCTAAGATAATCTCCTTGGATTCGGTAATAATGACAGAAGCAAGAAAAGCTTCACATCCTTGCGAGATAAGTTTGCAAGCGTGAAGAGAAGATATAATAGTAGGATGCTTCTTGTACTTGATGCCAAGAAAAGAGAATCTTGGAAGACCGGGCTTTCGAAATGATATAATCCTATTTCGGCAATTGATATAAGCATCATGATCTATAAGCCAATCTACCCTAAAATGGCATCATAACCTTTCATGTCAAGGCACACTAAGTTTGTGGGGAGATTGTGACCTTCTACTATCACTTCGCTATCATGATAATAGTCGGTAAGCTTTGATCCAGAACCTAAGGGTGTGGTAATAGCGAGATCTGAAGGTAGGGGAACTGATGCAATTGATAATATTTTTGCAAAAATAGTGGAGATAAAAGAATGAGAGGCACCAGTGTCAAATAGCACAAATGTAGGACGAGAATAAATTTGAAGAGTACCTTCCATAAGCCCACCATCCTTGGGCGCTTCCTCTTCTTCTAAGATGGCATTGAGACGAGTCTACCTCCTACGTCCTCCACCAGATGATTGGTCTTTCATAAGTGGGCAATCTGGCAAGCGATGCTCCCTGCTTCCACAACGTAAACAAGCGCCGAGGCGCTTCCAACTCTCCTCAGCCGAATGGCCGAATTTTTCACAAAATGTGCAAGCCGTGGCGACCTGCTCCTTCTCCTCCTTGACTTTCTTTTGCTTATGGGAACTTCCACCATTCCCACTCCTGGATCTTTTCTTACTATCACGGCTCTTGTAGGGCTCCGTGATGCTGAACTTTTCTCTCTTATAACGCTGATCTGAGCGTCGGCTAAACTCTTCTCCTTTCCCTTTTAATTTCTCGACCTTCTCTAAGGTCCTTTCGCACAAATACACTCGTTGAACCATTTCCGCATAAGTACGGATGTTTTGGGTTCCGATCTGCTGAATGAAACCGGGCCGTAACCCGTCCATGAACCGATTAGCCTTCAATAAATCGGTGCTGATAAGATGCGGTGCGTAAGGTGCAAGCCTAGAGAATTGCAGTTCATATTCGGCAACAGTCATCATTCCTTGCCGAAGAGCGGCGAACTCCATAGCCTTTTGTTCCTTTACGTGCTCAGAAAAGTACTTGGCACGGAATAGGGTAAGAAAACCATCCCATGTATGAGGTGCATCGGCCGAAGGTGCCGGAACCGACTTCCACCATGTACGGGCATCTTTGTTGAGTTGGAAGGTTGCGAGACGCACCTTCTCTTGATCGGTGCATTGGATAACATCAAAGATATGATTCATTTCATCTATCTAGTTCTCTGTCTCGTCATGATTAGAAGAACCATAGAAATGTGGAGGGTTTGTAATGCCTGAGTGAGGCCAGCAATAGTTTGTTGCATACCATTCATATCTACGCGATGAGCCATGGTAATAATAGGGTACCTGAGAGAAAAATAACAACTTGTTATTTCTCGTGAAACTAGAAGGAAAATCAATATTAAAACTAATTAACTATCTTATCCCAGGTTCTACCTAATTCTCATATGGGTGTGGAAATTTCTTCCTTAGTTCATAGGTAGGGGTCCTTAAACCTTAGACTTATCCTATGACATGACTCTTCTTCCTAAGTCTTGAGACTTAGGCTCTGATACCAACTTAACTGTCACGTCCCGAGCCTTTATTACAGCGGAAGACTCGCTCGAGGAACGTGAACAACTGGCATGGTAAGCCTCTTGCAAGAAGAATGATCAGAGCGCAAGGCAATCACACATAAGAATGTAATCGCACAATATTTACTCAACTTCAACTTTCATTAATAATCAAATCCACTATTCGAATACAAAAACTAATTCAACTTCATCATGCTAGACTCAAGAAATAAGAAATTACATAGACTCGATCTAAACAATGTAAACTTCCTAAGTCTTTGCTCATTCTTTATTCACTCTCGGATTCGCTACTTGAACATTCCGAATCCGAATCCGACTCACATCCATTTCCTGAAAAAGAATGGAAATAGGTAATGAGCACACTTGCCCAGTAGGTATCTTCACATTAACATGAAGGCATCATTAAAGTAATTAACATTTTTACTCTAGAGGAATAAGGTAAAATCATGCGAATGTGATCAATCATGCGATTAAACCAAAGTATGTAAGACAGAATGAGAGCAAGTATCAACTAGCAAGAATGTTATAAGAACATGATATGGCCTTTCATGAACAAGAATGTAACGAGAATGTACTAGCAAGTCACATAATCATCACTCTAGTATCTTTTGCTTATGACCAAGTACTTCATGAATTTCTGTGGAATATCAAGAAAGTCAAGTATCGATCATGCCGTATTGTGTTATGGATTTTCACTTATTTATAAAGAAAGTACTCCCAACGCAATGTGACGCCAGTAGCATCATATCCCATGGTTTATAATAGTATGTTTCTGACAATCAGCTGAGGGGACTAGCATAGAGCCCTTGAACACAATCAGTGCTCGATTGCATCTTGAAGTATAAATCAAGCTTTTTTCCACGTATGTAACAATAAAGTATGAACTAGAATGTACAATTCAACAAGCTCTTGATAACAATAATTCAATGAATGAATACTTTAATAAGAATCATGAGAAATCAAGAATGACTTATACTATGTTATGCTTATGGAAATAAATCGGTAGCATAACGGTACGTTCTTTATCTTCCATTCATTATATTAGGTTTCTTGATCAATATGATAAGTTCTAGATCATCAAGAGTCCATCTAGAAATATTGGAATATCAACCCTTGGTCAAACCTCGGGTTAAAATACTCAAGCATTGTGACGGTCGTGTACTGGGCCGTTACATGATGTGACGCTCTAGTATTGGGCCGTTACATTAGTCTAAATCGCAAACCAAGAAACCAGACTTAGTTGAATGTGACGGTCGTATATTGGGCCGTTACATGTGCCTGACGGTCCAATATAGATCCGTTACACTACTGATAACCAGAAACATCGATAGTGTAATCTAATCAATTGGTTTTAGTGGTACAACCAACTCGGCGTCTTAGTGGGAATCCCAGGCTCGCAGAGAATTACAGAGGCCTTGAAACAAGATTTCCTAATCCATTGGACGGAATATTCAATAGAGAGGTCCTCATGTCCAAGAATAATATTCCTATAGTGCAAAGTGAACTAATGGACATATACCTGAATATATGCCATGTACTTAGAGAAATGACTCTATTGATAGAGAGAATGTGTAACAATAGGAAATCATGATAAAACTCCGTCAATACATCTTTGGAAAATGATGATTTAGATACAAAACTATAGAATTTTGGCACATAAAAATAACATAACTTAAAATAACTTAAGATATATTAATTATGCAATTTCTATCATGAATCAGTAGATAATCTTAAAGACATGAAATCAGGTCAAAACTTAGATAGCTAGACTTATTTGTAAGTTAAATTAACTAGTTTCCTATTCTGTCTACAGTTACCCTGACGGTCTAGAATGGGTGTGTCACAGTGACTGTGACGGTTTATCGTGAGGCCGTTACAGTAATGTAACCCTCCTGTTAAGGTGCGTCAGAGACAACAGAGTAATTAAGATGCAGTAGAGGGTGTGACGGCTTATCGTAAGGCCGTTAGATCACTGTGACGGTCTTACCTTGATGCGTCAGAGTCCCTGCTAACAGTATAAAGAAATTAAAAGACTGTGATTCGAAACCATGTCACATTTTGAAAAGATTTAACTACCCCAATCATGAAAAAACGAAGTAAAGGTCATCTAGATGCATAGGTTGCAGTGAATTGACAAGATAATATCTTTGATCTTTGATTTGGGCTAAGAATATGTATGTATGCATGAACCCACTAAAATATGAAATTCATAGTCTATAATACATGAAATCAAGTACAATCAGAGGGCTTTTATCCCTAACAATATGTTTTTACCAATCATGAGATAACCTACCCTTTTATATGAGCTTTAAAGTTCTAATTTGAGTCTGAAAGAAGTGCCCTAGTTCTCCCTTTCCAGTGAGTTTCCAGCAACTTCACGCTGCTCTAGCTCCTCAGTCTCTTGACCTAAGGATGTGAAATTTTGAGGGTACGAAGATGAAACTAAGGTGAACAAAAAGTCCTTAAGGATTGAATTCTAATTACCTCGTTTAGACGTCCTAATCTCTTGATCTCCAGGGTCCTTTGCTCTGAATCTTGGGTTACTATGGTTAAACCAGCAACTTTGGAGGCTTTGATCTCCTTGGTTGTTTGATCTCCTAACATGAAATTTGAAGAACTATTAGTTTAAAGTATACTAAACAAAATCTTCTAAAGAACTTACCCGAAATTATATCTCCTTACCTTGATTCTTCACGAGCCAAAAGTAAGGGTCGCTCAGTTCAGAACTAGGTCATATTTATAGGGTCTTGAAGATTAGATCGATTCTAGAGTCCTTAATTTGCCAGATCCTAATCCTTAAGAGTCCTTAGTAATGTTATAAACTCTCCCAAGTCGATCTCTTGTATATAAGATCCCAAAGTTCTAATCTTTTTGCTCGTTCTTTCTTTCACAGAACTGTCAGGATGTAAAGCATCAAGACTGGTGTGTTACATGGCTGTGGCGGTCGCACGATAGACCGCTACATCCAACGTGCACAGAGTTCAACATCAATCAAACTCTTTTGTTAATTATCCATATTATTATCCATAAAAATGGTATTTTATCCTTAAAATACGTGAATAGGCTAAATAACCTTCTAGAATATGGGCCAAACTTAATGGGCTTGGTTCTTAAACCCTTTTGGATTTTATTTAAATAGGCTATGTTAATTCTTTAACATAATTGGGCCTTGTAATGACTTATTAATCCAATAATCCTTTTATTAGTCTATTTAGCCCTTATAAATTCCAGAAAGTTCTATAAATAACTCAAAAATTATTACATAAATTCTGGGACACTACAGTATGCATCTAGCAAACATGCACGGACCTTGGTATGCATCTAGCAAACATGCACGTGCCTTAAATATGCACAGACCTTGATATACATGAAAACATTGACTAACACAAATCTAATGCAAGGTAACACAGACTAACACAGACCTGATGCAAGGTAACACAGACCTTGATATACATGAAAATATTGACTAACACAGACCTAATGCAAGGTAACACGGACTAACACAGACCAAATGCAATGTAACACAAACCTGGATATACATGAAAACATTGACTAACACAGACCTCATACAAGGTAACACGGACTAACACAGATCTAATGCAAGGTAACACAGACCTTGATATACATGATACCCTACTAGCATCAACCTCAACATGCATGCACAGTAACTAGCATCAACCTCAACATGCATGAACAGAAACTAGCATTGACCATGAAATGCACAAAATGGAGGTCTGAGAAATCTGACCTGAACATGTATCAGACTAGGAGGAGCATTGTCTTTACCTGTCAGAGGCTTACTCACATTTGACCAGTGATGTTGACTTGCTGGCATTGACTGTTGACTTGCTTGCGTTGACTTGTGTTTATACATATCAAATGATAATTGACATAAGATGTTAGACCAATGATGATTGACTTATGGTGTTTGACCTCATCAAAAGTTTAGGGATGCAACACACCTCCTTGACCCTGATTTGCCTATGTGACCTATGTGTGATGCATTTTAAAGTAGATTGTCATAATTCATCATTTACACTTGAGATGTCCTTGAACTATATTCCTAGAAATCTACCTTACGTTCCTACAATGTGTAAACTTCTTGAAATTCTATATTGGCGATATAACTGAGAGTGGATGTCTAAAACTATACATGAAATGTTATGCATATAGGGCCCGATCTGGTCTTAGGAGGAGCACCCGAAGGTACTTGTGCCCATGGGAGTTTATTGACCATAGTGTTTAGCATTGCACCGAAGTACTTGCTTGACTTGACTTGAGAAATTCCCACACACTCTCTCGTGAGATACTTAACATGAATTGCTTGGCCCGAAAAAGGGTAATTACTTGCTTGAATGAAATAAATGAAATAGCCATATCCATTATACTACTTGATATTACATGAGCTTGAGATTACTTGCTTGAATATTGACTATCCCCTTCTTGGAAGGACTTGCTCGAATGTTGAAATATTGGAAAGACTTGCCTGAATACTGATTTATTAGAAATACTTGTGCAATTACTTGCAAATTACTTTCTAGTTCTTTGTTGATACATCTTATCGAAATTCATGTGATACTCTCTTGATACAATTCTTGATATTCTTGCTCGATCCAACATGCATCATTATGTCGCATGAACTTGTAATTGACTTAAAGATTGTTAGAACTTGAGATATAATTCCTACTGAGCGATTCGCTCATAAAGTTGCAATTCTAACATTTTTCAAGAAACTTGGATAGCGACCACCACCCGGCTGGGACGGATACCGAGTGATGAGTGTTAGTTTTGGTGTACCATTAGTTAGTCGTGTATTTCACATTGTGGGACCTACAATGTATTTCCAGTTATTGTTAAAGGCTTGTAATCACATGGCATAATTTGGGTCAATTATGATCTAGTAATGGATTTGTCAAACTGTAGCCCTATGAAAATTTCTAGGATATTGTCATTTGGTTAAGTAGACAATTGTCATCTTGGACTATGGTTTTTGTCAAATTCTAAGTTAGCAATAAATTATCGAGTACTATGCGCACTCTGATGATACGTGAATGACACGATCTATATAGACGCGTCACACATGCGAGTATCTTCAGCGCTCGGAACGTGATAGTCTTCGTGGTATCAGAGCCTAGGATTTCAATTTCCTAGGTAAAACCTAAGTCCAAGGATAGATTTATACCTTACTCGGAAAGATGGGTAGAGCCAAGGGTTAAGCCCTATAGGAACAATAGTTAAACATGACATTTGACCTTTGACATTATAGTTACACACGACACTTGATATTATAGTTAACAATAATACTTAGTGTATGCTTAAAACTCTTTTGTAGGATCATATGGCTTCTGAAAGAGCACAATGGTGCGAGATGCAGCGCACCATGCAAGGCCTTACATAGGCGCTACAGCAAGTGGCGCAAGGCGGCGTCAACCGTGGAGCCGGTGATCTCCACAGGGGTTTCCGCAACATGAATCCACCAAGGTTCGCGGGTTCATCTGACCCCGAAGGTGCCGAAAATTGGTTAAAGGAAATTGAGCGCATTTTTCATGTAATGCAATGCACGGACGAGAATAAGGTTCTGCTGGCTATTTTCCAACTGGAGCGGGATGCTCGAAGCTGGTGGGAATCCATAGAAGCGACATTGCCAGAAGACCATGTCACATGGGGTGAATTCGTCAAGCATTTCAACAGCAAGTACTTTTCCGACCATATTCAGGAGAAGAAGGCCATGGAATTTGCCGCACTAAAACAACGGGGCTTGAGAGTGGACGAGTATGAGGCCCAGTTTTCAAGACTATCCCGATATGCACTCCACTTGGTGTGTACAGAAAAGATGAAGGCAAGAAGGTTCCTCAATGGGCTTCGGCCTCACTACATTGCACAACTTGCACCGATGGACATCCATGTCTACTCGGAAATAGTTCGGCGTGCGCAGTTGCTCGAGGATGCCACTGAATTATCCGAAAGGATCCGAGGAAGGGACAAGAAGGAACCTGTCACCAGCTCGGGAAATTTCAAATCGGCATTCAACAAGAAGTGGTATTTCAATGGAGGAGATCCTTCCAAAGGAAAGAAATTTCAGAAGAATAACAAGCCGTTTTCCTCCACCACACCCTCTAAGGAGGTTTGCAAATATTATGACAAGGCCGGCCATAAGACTGAGGAATGCTGGAGGAAGCTAGGAGCCTGTCTTCGATGTGGAAGTCGAGAACATCGGATTCCTAATTGCCCACTGATGAATGAGCAAGCCATTAAAGAGGAGAAGCTCCCGACAAGGAAGCAAGGCCGTCTGCAAGCTCTCCAAGAGACGGAACTAACAGAAGGCAGAATTATGGAAGGTACACTAACTATTTGCTCTAAGACTGCTAAAGTTTTATTTGATACTAGAGCAACTCATTCATTTGTTTCCAAGAAATTTGCTGATGTGTTCTCTAAAGAGCCGAAATGGTTAGACTTAGTCATATCTACACCTATCGGGAACAAGGCCAACCTCACACATCACTACCCAAACTGTGAGGTTATGGTTAAAGGAAATAATCTACATGCCGACCTAATTTGCCTAGATATGGAAGTGTATGATGTTATACTAGGTGTTGATTGGTTATCCACATACCAAGCAACTGTAGATTGCCGGAACGGTAAAATAACTTTTGTGGGTTACCCGGAACTGGAATACATTAGCCCTCGGGCTAGATCCCCTCTTATATCAGCTCTCCGAGCTAGTAAACTCATAGGCAAAGGATGTATGGCTTTCATTGCATTTGTAACGACTACGGACGTCGAGGAATCTAAGCTTGAAGACATCCATGTAGTTCGGGATTTTTCTGACGTTTTTCCAGAAGAATAGCCCGGCTTACCCCCGAAGCGGGAGGTGTCATTCACCATCGACCTTGTCCCTGGTGCGGGACCTGTTTCCAAGGCACCTTATCGAATGTCCCCGGCTGAGCTAAAGGAGCTAAAGGAACAATTAATGGAGCTATTGAACAAGGGTTTCATCCAGCCAAGTACTTCCCCATGGGGAGCGCATGTGCTATTCGTCAAGAAGAAGGACGGATCGATGAGACTCTGCATCGACTATCGACAGTTAAATCACCTTACGATCAAGAACAAGTACCCACTGCCGAGGATTGATGAATTGTTCGATCAAATATCTAGAGCTAAATATTTCTCCAAGATCGATCTTCGTTCTGGTTATCACCAACTGAAGATCAAAGAATAAGACATTCATAAAACTGCATTCTGAAACAGGTATGGGCATTATGAAGTTATGCCTTTCGGACTAACAAATGCCCCCGCAACTTTCATGCAGTTAATGAACAACATATTCAGGCCTCACTTAGACCAGTTCATTGTGATCTTTATTGATGATATTTTGATCTATTCAAAGATAGAAGCAGATCATGAAGTACATCTGAGAAGGCATTACAAATATTGAGGGAAAATAAACTATATGCCAAATTCAGCAAGTGCAAGTTCTGGCTCGAGGAAGTATCCTTCTTGGGCCATATAATTTCAAAGGTTGAAATTTTCGTTGACCCATCAAACGTCAAAGCCGTGAAGAATTGGGAACGACCAACCAATGCAAGGGAGATTCGTAGTTTCTTGGGACTAGTTGGTTATTACCGACGTTTCATCAAGGATTTCTCAAGAATTGTTGTTCCTCTCACCCGGTTGACTAGCAAGGAAATACCTTATGAGTGGAATGAAGACTGTGAGAAGAGTTTCCAAGCTTTAAAGGATCTCTTGACCACTGCTCCAGTCTTAGCATTACCAACCGAAGGAGAGAAGTACGAGGTATATACCGATGCTTCGGGCATTGGCCTCGGGTATGTATTGATGCAAAATGGGAAGGTCATTGCATACTCTTCCCGACAACCGAAGAAGCATGAAGAGAACTACCCGATCCATGATTTAGAACTTGCCGCAGTGGTATTTGCCTTAAAGATCTGGAGACAATACCTCTACGGAGAACAATTCATTGTGTACTCCGATCACAAGAGCCTCAAATATCTATTTTCCCAGAAGGAACTAAACATGCGGCAAAAGCGTTGGCTCGAGTATCTCAAGGATTTCGACTTCACTATACAGTACCATCCCGATAATGGTAATTCTGTAGCTGATGCCCTCAGTTGAAAGCCGAGAGTAATATTGACCAGTTGCATGATTCAAGAATGTAAACTATTAGAGGAATTCTCTAAACTCAATATTAGCACTGATGAGCAAGACGGGTGTATTACTCTAGCCCATATGAGTCTACATCCAGATTTGCTACCAGAAATTCAGAAGTTACAAGAGGAAGATCCTACACTAATGGAGATAAGAGACAAGCAGGACGAGAGATTTGATTTCAAACTAGCACCTGATGGAAGATTGTTATTTCATGAACGGACATTTGTGCCCGACTGTCCCGAATTGAAGAAGAAGATTCTTGAAGAAGCTCATCGATCGAGGTACATGATCCACCCTAGAGCTACTAAGATGTACCAAGACTTGAAAAGAACCTTCTGGTGGCCTAACATGAAAAGGGAGGTAGCTGAATTTGTATCTCATTACCTCACATGCCAACAAGTAAAGGTAGAACATTTGAAACCCGCTGGAAAATTGTATCCTCTAGATATTCCCAAGGGGAAGTGGGAAGACATCGACATAGATTTTATCATGGGCTTGCCCAAGTCAAGGGGCGGACATGATGGAATTTGGGTAATCATCGACCGTTTAACTAAATTGGCTCATTTCTTGCCCATCAAGAGCCGATGGTCAGTTGATGTCCTTACTGTCTTGTATATCAAGGAGACAGTTAGATTACATGGAGTCCCCGTGTCGATCGTATCCGACCGAGTCTCACGCTTTACTTCTCATTTCTGGAAGAGTCTACAACACTCTCTGGGGACAAAACTCAACTTCAGCACTACTTTCCATCCCCAAGCCGATGGACAGACTGAAAGGACAAATCAAGTTGTCGAGGATATGTTAAGGGCATGTATTATAGACTTCGGCGGAAGCTGGTATGACCACTTACCCCTAGCCTAGTTTGAATATAACAACAGCTATCAAGCTAGTATCCAAATGGCACCTTTTGAGGCACTCTATGGCAGAAGTTATCGATCTCCAATATGTTGGGACAAAGTCGGTGAAAAATAAATTCTAGGCCCAGATATTGTGAGAGATTCAACTGAGAAGATACACCTCATTCGGGAAAGGCTAAAAATAGCACAGTCCAGGCAGAAGTCATATGCTGACAATAGAAGAAGAGATCTGGAATTTCAAGTTTGAGACCATATTTTTCTCAAGGTATCTCCTGGTCGAGGTATTAGAAGATTCGGTGTTAAAGGCAAACTTACACCGAGATTTTTTAGTCCATTTGAGGTATTGGAGAGAGTGGGCGAGGTAACTTACCGCATTATCTTGCCTCCACAATTATCAGAGGTGCACAATATATTCCATATTTCTATGCTGAAGAAGTATGTGCACGATCCTCTCCACGTCATTGATCACACTGACTTGGTAATACAGAAGGGCCTTACCTATGAGCAGAAGCCAATGAAGATCCTCGACCAAGAAATCTGAGTTCTAAGGAACAAGATGATCCCTATGGTGAAAATCCAATGGAATCGATGCTTAGAACAAGAGGCTACATGGGAAACCGAGGAGTCCATAAGAAGGAGATTTCTAGAACTATTCTAGTCTATAAATATTTCTTACCCTCCTTGTCTCCATATATGTAACTGAATTTGGGGACCAAATTCTTTTAAGTGGGGGAGGGTGTAGCATCCCGTATAAAAATGATAAAAAAATAAAAATAATAATAATATAGATTTTTTCCCAAATAAATAAAAATTTTAGATAACTCTATAAGAAGATAACTATATATGAAGGTTAAATAAGAAGTTATAATACCCAATGATGGCCATTATATAAATATATCACCATTGAAGTCATCATACGTAATGGGGCTTCCTATTCCAAAAAGATTATTCACCTGACAAAGTGACTTCTTCGTGTAGTTGGTTAAGTGACGTGTTATCCAAATGAGAGGCCATGGTTTGATTCCTGCATCCGCAATTTTCTTATGGGCAAAATAAATATATATATATGAAGGGCCCAAAGGATTAACACCCACATGCATGCCAATTAAATATGAATACATATATTCCACCAACCATACCCACGTGAGGAGGGGCAGATAGTGGTCTGAAGCCCAGATAAAGGGCGCACATGGCCTAGGGCGCCATTTCCCTGAGGGACAGGCTGTCTGTCATCTTCTAGAAAAGTTGGAGCACTAATAGGATACATCCGCTGGCAATATGTCCTTGCCTAACAACTAATTGCACTAACAGCCTCTTTTAGCCGGCAAGGCACTATCCTCTGGATAGGATAGCAAGGTTGTAGGGTCTTGCTCCCCACCTAGACCCACAAGGCAATAAACCTTTTCTTTGTGTGGGCAACTGAATTTCACTATAATTATACTCTCTATTGAGTAGACAGAAGCCTCTGCCGTCATCCTGCTACCTGTAGAGAGAATATCCCCTTCTTTTCCTCTACCTCGAAAGACGTAAAGGGACGCCTCTTCCTATATTCTACATCCTGCTGTAGAAGATTTGACGAGAAGGCTTGACTTTCTTTATTCTAGCCACCTGTACCACGTGTATCACACCTAAGAGGTAGGTGTTCTCAAGATCTGGCCTAATTAGTAGTTAAATAGGATGACATGCATGAATAGAGCAGTTATGTATCACCTGGATTCCCGGTGTTATTCCATTTTAATTCCTGTAAAATTACACCATGTTTAAAAAAAATCATATCTATGAAATTAAATCTTAAAAATATTATATCAGCATGATCTTACCATCTGGCTATTTGTCCATGTCCAGCCATATCTCTACTTCCTAATTCTGTGAATATTTTATAAATCATGAATAGTAAGTTACGTAATTAGTATCAACAATTAAAACATGCACCGACTATAGCATGCCACTTTAGAAAAGATGCACAGACCTAATGCACGCTTGGATATGAAAACATGCTCAGACCTATGAATGTGCTTAGACTTAAAAATCCACATCTACTAGATTTGTATGAATATGCTCAGACTTCAAATGCACATAGCTTAGACCTTAGCGTACACTCATGGACATGTGCACCGACCTTATGTGAAGATGCTCAGACTTCATGCTTTGCAAATTTGAAAACTTGCACAGACTTCATTATGCATAGACCCAAAAACATGCACGGACCTTAAACGTGCACAGACCTTATGTGCGAGCATATAAGAATATGCACGGACCTTAATGGGGTGTTTGGTTGCTCTTTTTTACCTCTTTTTTCTCTCAATTTTAAAAAAAAGAGTAAGAGACTCGCTAACCTCGTTTGGTGTTCCCTTCCTAAATTTTAGGGAGAGAATCTCGTCCCGTCTAAATCTTCCTCAACAAAAAAACAAGTCCGAAGCAATTTTTTTTTAAAAGCACTCACGACGGGGACTCCCCCTCCCACTCACGCGTGACCTCCCTACCCCTCCCCTCCCCCGCGGCCGGCGCCCCTGCACAAATGCCCTCCGCCTCCCCCCTTCCTCTCCCTCCCGCCGGCTCTCCCTCCCCCTCCTGCCGGCTCTCCCTCCCCCCTTCCTCTCCCTCCCGCCGGCTCCCTGCGTCCGCACACCAGCCGGCCCCTCCCGGCCGCCGGCTCTCCCTCCCCCTCCCTCTCCCTCTCGCCGACTCTCCCTCCCTGCGTCAGCACGCCCACCCTCCCCGCCCACCGGCTCTCCCTCCCCCCTTCCCCTCCCTCCCGCCAGCCCCCTGCATCCGCACGCCAGCCCGCCCCGCCTGCCGGCTCTCCCTCCCCTTCCTCTCCCTCTCGCCGGCTCTCCCTCCCTGCGTCCGCATGCCCACCCGCCCCGCCCGTCGGCTCTCCTTCTCCCCTTCCTCTCCCTCCCGCCGACTCTCCCTCCCGCTGGCTCCCTGCGTCCGCCCGTCTCTCGTTCTCCCCCTCCTTCCCAAGCGCGGTGTGGGAGGGGAGCTTGGTGGCCACTGCGGGAGACAACTGCGGAGGCTACCGGGCGCTGGGGCTACGCAGCTTGACGTTGTCTCCGCCGCCATGAAGCCGCTGGGCTACGGGGACCTCCGGGTAGTGGTGTCGGAGACGGGCTGGCCATCCAAGGGAGACGCCGAAGAGAAGAAGGCAGGCTCGGAGAACGCGGCGGTCTGACCGACGGGAAGCAAGCATCGCTGAGAGGCTAGCCCGCCATCTCCGCCGTCCCCACGCCTGATTCCACCAGTCTGCCACCATCCCCGACGCTGTTCATGCCCACCGTGTCCGTGACTCTCAGCTACCAAACATATCTATATAAATTTTAAGAATTATTTTATTCTTAACAAACATGAGATAACAATTTATGTCATTTTTAAAAATTGAGTCAAAAATTAAAGTATAATAATTTTTTAGAGAGAAATAACTTTTTAAAAAAAGTGTAACCAAACACCCTATAAACCTGCACAGACCTTATGTGCGAGCATATAAGAATATGCACGGACCTTAAATGTGCATAGACCTAATGTGCGAGCATATAAGAACATGCACGGACCTTAAACGTGCACAGACCTTATGTGCGAACATATAAGAACATGCACGGACCTTAAACGTGCACAGACCTTATGTGCGAGCATATAAAAACATGCACGGACCTTAAACATGCACGGACCTTGTGTGCAGTCACACAGGGTGTGCACAGACCTTATGTGCAAGCATATAAGAACATGCACGGACCTTAAATATGCACATACCTTATGTGTAAGCATATAAGAATATGCACGGACCTTAAACGTGCACAGACCTTATGTGCGAGCATATAAGAACATGCACGGACCTTAAACGTGCACAGATCTTATGTGCAAGCATATAAAAATATGCACGGACCTTGTGTGCAGTCACACGGGGTGTGCACAGACTTTATGTGCAAGCATATAAGAACATGCATGGACCTATATGTGTATGAGAAAAAAATATGCACGGACCTTAAACATGCACGGACCTTGGTATTCATCTAGCAAACATGCACGGACCTTGGTATGCATCTAGCAAACATGCACAGACCTTAAACATGCACGGACCTTGGTATGCATCTAACAAACATGCACGGACCTTGGTATGCATCTAGCAAACATGCACGGACCTTAAGCATGCACGGACCTTGGTATGCATCTAGCAAACATGCACGGACCTTAAACATGCACAGACCTTGCTATACATAAAAACATTGACTAACATAGACCTAATGCAAGGTAACATAGACTAACACAGACCTAATGCAAGGTAACACAGACCTTGATATACATGAAAATATTGACTAACACAGACCTAATGCAAGGTAACACAGACTAACACAGACCTAATACAAGGTAACACAGACTAACACAGACCTAATGCAAGGTAACGCAGACCTTGATATACATGATACCCTACTAGCATCAACCTCAACATGCATGCACAATAACTAGCATCGACCTCAACATGCATGAACAGAAACTAGCATCGACCTTGAAATGCACAAAATGGAGATCTGAGAAATCTGACCTGAACATGTATCAGACTAAGAGGAGCATTGTCTTTACCTGTCAAAGGCTTACTCACATTTGACCAGTGATGTTGACTTGCTGGCATTGACTGTTGACTTTCTTACGTTGACTTGCGTTTATACATATCAAATGATGATTGACATAAGATGTTAGACCAATGATGATTGACTTATGGTGTTAGACCTCATCAAAACCTTAGGAATGCAACATACATCCTTGACCCTGATTTGCCTATGTGACCTATGTGTGATGCATTTTAAAGTAGATGGTCATAATTCATCATTTACACTTGAGATGTCCTTGAACTCTATTCCTGGAAATCTACCTTATGTTCCTACAATGTGTAAACTTCTTGAAATTTTATATTGGCTATATAACTAAGAGTGGATGTCTAAAAGTATACATGAAATGATGTGCATATAGGGCCTGGTCTGGTCCTGGGAGGAGCACCCGAAGGTACTTGTGCCCATGGGAGTTTATTGACCATAGTGTTTAGCATTGCACCGAAGTACTTGCATGACTTGATTTGAGAAACTCCCACTCACTCTCTCGTGACATGCTTGACTTGCTTGACATGAATTGCTTGGCCCGAAAAAGGGCAATTACTTACTTGAATGAAATAAATGAAATAGCCAATTCCATTGTACTACTTGATATTACATGAGCTTGAGATTACTTGCTTGAATATTGACTATCCCCTTCTTGGAAGGACTTGCTCGAATGTTGAAATCTAGGAAAGACTTGCTTGAATATTGATTTATTAGAAATACTTGTGCAATTACTTGCAAATTACTTGCTAGTTCCTTGTTGATACATCTTATCAAAATTCATGTGATACTCTCTTGATACAATTCTTCATATTCTTGCTCGATCCAATATGCATCATTATGCCGCATGAACTTGTAATTGACTTAAAGATTGTTAGAACTTGAGATATAATTCCTACTGAGCGATTCGCTCATAAAGTTGCAATTCTAACATTTTTCAGGAAACTTGAATAGCGACCACCACCCGGATGGGACAGATACCGAGTGATGATTGTTAGTTTTGGTGTACCGTCAGCTAGTCATGTATTTTGTATTGTGGGACCTACATTGTATTTCCCGTTATTGTTAAAGGCTTGTAATCGCATGGCATAATTTTGGTCAATTATGTTCTAGTAATGGATTTGTCAAACTGTAGCCCTATGAAAATTTCTGGGATATTGTCATTTGGTTAAGTAGACAATTGTCATCTTGGACTATAGTTTTTGTCAAATTCTAAGTTAGCAATAAATTACTGAGTACTATGCACACTCTGATGATACGTGAATGACATGATCTATATAGACGCGTCGTGCACCTGAGTATCTTCCGCGCTCGGGACGTGATAGCATGCCCTCACAATAACGGTTGGTTCCTGCTCCCCTCCAATCAGATCGGAGTCATTCCAGTTCCAGTGTATCCCTGAGGCGCCCCTCCTCGCATCAAGACTAGCCTCAGCCCGATCCAACTTTTGATCGACGAGCTACAACACCGGTAAGTCAGGCATGAGTTTTTGCTCCTGCTTCCAGTCCTACCCCACCGGTGAACATAAGCTACCATTTCTCCATTCGGGCGAGTTTCGAGAGGATATTTGGTGAAGTCGAGATAGATCCATCCCTCTTTCAATAAAACTAGTCCCGGCTCCTTTCGACGTCTCAGTTGGGAGTACAGCCTAGAGAAAGAGGTCTCTGGTCAGCAGAAGATGGCACCAACGCAGTCTCGCGAGAACTACCATCCCTGGCACTACCAACCAGCGAACGAGCCGGTTCTCCTTCCTAGATCTTCCCAAGGCGAGTATCTTTCCAGTGGCACCAACCCCACCTTCATCAGGGGTCTGAGAAGGGAGCACCATCTCCCACAAGTTGCTGGTACAAGGATGTGCAGACAGTGTGCGCGACTGTGAAGACTAAAGGTCGGGTTCCCGCCATCACTTCCCCCTCCCCTTCGCCTGGCCGGCTTAAAGCCGCTCCCTGCGTGGAGGTAACATTGGTTGTAATTCTCATTCCCACTTCCACAGTCAGCCCTCCAGTAAGAGGTGCCGCGGGTTGTACTAAAATAGGGTCGATCAAGCTTCTCCGATGCACGTGTGGGACACCCCACGTTCCCCGCTCGCCTCATCTCCGTTCAAGATTGGTTTCTTCAAACCAATCAGGTGAGCATTTGGCTACTCCTCCCTGACAATTCTTCGCTTAGCTAGTATAGTTTCTTACTGCCCGTCAGACGGAGAGTGAGTGCCCAATCCCATTGTTACTCGCTTGTGTGCCCCGCTGCGGAGAGAGTTGAGAGAGCCATCAAGTACCCCACGCCCACGGCGTGCTGGCCGCCCATGAAACGTGGGAGTCCCAACCCTTAAGGGGGTCATCCTAAGCACAGTCAAGTCACAGAGCAGTAAGGTCCCGCCCCGGACCCTCACGGTCATCCCCGAGTTGCCCCCGGTTAAAAGTGTGTGTCGCGTGAGTGACTCACCAAATCGGGTCTATTACTACTCATCTAGGTGCTTGCAAGGATAGGTCCGAGGGCCGTCGAGACATCCCATGGCTGTGCCACATCACCCTGTTTCAAAGGCACCGTATAGAATGTCCCTCGCTGAACTGAAGGAGCTAAAGGAACAATTAATGAAGTTATTGAAGAAAAGATACATTAGGCCGAGTATTTCCCCGTGGGGAGCGCACGTCCTATTTGTCAAAAAGAAGGATGGATCCATGAGGCTGTGTGTCGATTATCAGTAATTAAATCAACTTACTATCAAGAACTAGTATCCGCTGTCAAGGATCGATGAATTATTTGACCAAATATCTGGAGCACAATATTTTGAAGATTGATCTCAGGTCTGGATACCATCAGTTGAGGATTAAAGAAGAGGATATTCATAAAATGAAGTTTCGGAGTAGGTATGGGCATTATGAATTTACTATTATGCCTTTTGGACTAATGAATGCCCCTGCAGCCTTTATGCAGTTGATGAACAGTATTTTCAGGCCTCATCTGGATCAATTTATTGTGGTGTTCATTGACGATATTTTGATATATTCCAAGTCTGAGGAAGACCACGAAAACCACTTGAGGATTGCACTACAATTATTAAGGGACAATCAGCTATGTGCAAAGTTCAGCAAATGTGAATTCTAGCTTAAGGAGGTATCATTCTTGGGGCATGTAATTTCGAACAAAGGAATTTCTATTGATCCATCTAAAGTCGAAGCGGTAAAGAACTGGGAAAGACCCATTAATGCTACCGAAATCTGTAGTTTTCTGGGTCTAGCTGGTTACTACCGGTGATTCATTAAGGACTTCTCCAATATTGTTGTTCCACTCACAAGGTTGACAAGGAAGGAGAATCCATATGTATGGATCGAAGATTATGAAGAGAGCTTTCAAACATTGAAGGACCGCTTGACAACTGCCCCGGTATTGGCTTTGCCTATTGAAGGGGAGAAATTTAAAGTATATACCGATGCATCTGGCATCGGATTAGGCTGCGTGTTAATGCAACAAGGGAAGGTAATTGCATATTCCTCCTGACAACTTAAGAAGCATGAAGAAAATTATCTGGTACATGACCTAGAATTGGTCGCGGTAGTATTTACTTTGAAAATCTGGAGGCGCTATCTTTATGGAGAGCAATTCATTGTGTACGCCGACCATAAAAGCTTGAGGTACCTATTCTCTGAGAAAGAATTGAACATGATACAAAGACGCAGGCTAGAATGTCTCAAGGACTTTGATTTATCTATACAATATCATCTAAGAAAGGGTAACCCCGTAGCTGATGCCCTTAGTCGAAAGCCGAGAGCACTACTGGCCAGTTGTATGATTCAAGAGTGGAAGATGTTAGATCAATTTTATAGATTGAATCTCAATATAGATGATGAGAAAGGATGTGTTACTCTATCCCACATGAGTTTACATCCTAACTTACTCTCCGAGGTCAAGAAGTTACAAGATGATGACCCGGTCATGGTGGAGATTAAAGGCAAGCTAGATGAGCAACCCAAGTTCAAGCTAGCATCTGATGGAAGGCTGTTATTTCGTGAGAGGACTTGTGTACCGAATTGTCCAGAATTAAAGAACAAGATTCTAGAAGAAGCTCACCGATCAAAGTACACTATTCACTCCGGTGCTACAAAAATATACCAAGACTTGAAGAGGAACTTTTGGTGGCCCAACATGAAAAGAGAAGTGGCAGAGTTCGTTTCTCACTGCCTTACTTGTCAAAAAGTCAAGGCGGAACATCAAAAGTCCGCCGGTAAATTACACCCCTTAGACATCCCTAAATGGAAGTAATAGAATATAGGGATGGATTTCGTCATGGATTTGCCTAAAATAAAAGGTGGACATGATGGGATATGGGTAATTATTGATCGGTTGACTAAGTCTACACATTTTCTGCTTATCAAGAGCAGATGGTCAGTGGATGTGCTAGCAGCTCTGTATATCAAAGAGATTGTCAGATTGCATGGAGTTCCTATCTCAATAGTGTCTGACCGAGACCCGCATTTTACATCACACTTCTGGAAGGGTCTTTAACGTTCGATGGGGACGAGATTAAATTTCAGCACTGCATTTCATCCCCAAATGGATGGTCAGATGGAAAGAACTAATCAAGTAGTGGAGGACATGCTCAGGGCTAGTATCATAGATTTTGGTGGGAGCTGGCACGATCATCTACCTCTGGTGGATTTTACCTACAATAACAACTATCAAGCAAGTATCCAAATGGCACAGTTCGAGGCATTATATGGAAGAAGTTGTTGCTCATCGATATGTTGGGATGAAGTTGGAGAAAAGTAACTTCTAGGCCCGGAGATGGTAAGAAACACAACCGATAAGGTACAGATCATTAGGGAAAGACTTAAGATGGCGCAGTCTAGGCAGAAGACATATGCTGATACTAGAAGAAGAGGCCTGGAGTTCCAAGTCGGGGATCATGTATTCCTCAAAGTTTCCCTAGGTCGAGGAATTTGAAGATTTGGTGTCAAGGGTAAGCTTACACCAAGATATATTGGCCCTTTTGAAGTTCTGGAAAGGGTTGGCGAGGTTACTTACCGAATTGCCTTGCCACCTCAATTGTATGAAGTCCACAATGTGTTTCATATCTCCATGCTCAAGAAGTATGTTCATGACCCATTCCATGTTATAGAACACGACAACCTGGTAATACAAAAGGATTTGACTTATGAACAAAAGCCATTGAGGATCCTTGATCGTGAGGTTCGTGTGCTAAGGAACAAGACCATTCCCATGGTGAAGATTCAGTGGAGCAAGTGCTCAGAACAAGAAGCCACATGGGAAACAGAAGAATCAATGTGAAAGAGATTTTCGGAGTTATTCTAATTGTAAGTAATTTGCACCCTCTATCTATCTATGCAATTGAATTTGGGGACCAAATTCTTTTAAGTAGGGGAGGGTGTAGCACCCCAAATAAAATATAGAAAATATTTAATCATAAGTGAACTTCATTAAAAACCAAATAAACAAATGTAAGCCCAATTAGCAAGAGATCCAAAAAGGGCCTAAACCATTAGTTAAAACCCTTTTACGTATAACCCAATTTATAAGCCCAATAATAGACTTTAAGCTCTCAAAAGCCAAGCCCATTCCGTAAAAGGCCTTAATGGGCTTCTTAGGTTAAACCCGGTTGAGCCTTGTTCAAAGATAGGCCGACCTATGCTTTAGAGTTTCAATCAAACAGGGATAGCGACGTTGGATGAGGAAGGTTGATCTAAGAATATGGGAAGATTAGGTCTATCCTGTGAAGTTTAAAACCCATTAGGATACCATGCACGTATTAGGATTCGTAAGACTAAGAACCCTATAAATACAAACCCCTACAGTGGCAGGAGCATATTGCTGCTGTCGCTCGTAACCTGTTACTACTACATCCGAAGGAGGAGATTACTTCTTCCTGAACGTGGTAGTCTGCTTCTTCCTGCTCGTGGATCGTCTTCTTCTCTGGTCATCTTCTTCCTCCCTTCTCCCTGCACAGTGCTGCTGCTGCCGTTGCAGAAGAACCATAAGAGGAAGCGCGTGGCTTCTTCTTCTACTTCTGTTCGCATCCTCTGCTTCTTCTTCCTTCCCCGTACAACCAATCAAGGTATGTTATCTCAATAACTTAAGCATAAGATGATAGTTAAAGGTGATGCATGCATATAATTCATGTTAGGCATGCATATTATGTATCCATGATCCTTGTTTCCATGAGTTTTACGTAGTATCAAAGCTTTCTATTTCACTGGAAAATAGTGACCAGTACAGAGGATGTTATTTAATTGACACCTGTCTAGAAGGGTGCTATTTCTTGAATTAGCGATCGCCTGGTTGACGCCAATTAATGAGCGCCCACTACCCCTAACGCTATTTCTTGCAGTATAATTAATAATTAACGTATGTTTGAAATTAAATAAGTATGAAACCCTAATCTATAAAATTTTCATGAGCATGTTTTTAGGACCCTTGTAATTTCCTCTTAATTTTTGTACTTTCTGATCCTTGAAATTCCTTATAAACATCATAGTGCTACTGTTCATACAATCCTAAAAGAAATGAATAGTAACTTGTGCCTAAAAATGTATATGCCTGATGCCTTATGCCATGTACATAGAAAATAAATAGCGTCTGCTTCAGCAGACGTGAATTATGAAAATAGCGCCTCTACACAGAGACGCCAAATCCTATAAATTATTAAATATGAGTAAAAACTGGAAAATCATTAATTAACGTCTGTTTATATGGACGCTAATTAAAGATATGGTGTCTCCGTACACGAACGCCAATCATAAATAATTTTAATAGATTACTGAAAATTCTAGAATTGGCAAGACGTGAATTTATGAAATAACGCCTTCCTGCTTTGACGTGGATTCTGGACCCACAGTTTTATCGCGTTTTGACCCACACCGCAGGTCTATTGGCACTACTGTCTCATGGCCGAGATAGAGTCCCAGTTTCACGAGTTTCATGAGAACACCTCAATTCATGGAGATTGAATGACCCTCTGCCGGATACTCCTTCCGTCGGATTGGAAGTTCTTTCTCTAAGGCCTCCGTGAGTCTCTGCTAGCCTTGGAATCCCTCAAGGTGACCGAGCAGGTTGTACCCTAAAAACCCATGAAACCATGACTTGTCATGTCACTCTGAATAAACATGATGCGCTAGCCATCATAGAGCGTTGTTCTGGTGTTCTGTGAGAGTCCTGTCACTTTCTGAAATTGGCGGCCAGTACAGTTGATGCTATTTAGAAATTAGCGTCCGTCATAGGTGATGCAATTTCCCTCGTGCCCTTTACTCTTCACGCAATTGGCGACCACCACAGTAGACGCGTAGTTTGTAATTGGCGGCAGCCTGAGTGGACGACAATTGTCCCAGATTCATGTGCGTCCTCTTTGATTGGAGATTTATCGCCCTATTATCCTTACACAAGATTCTATCCTTGAACTCTCTATTCCGTGAATCTACCTTAATGTTCCTACAAATGGCTTAATCCTTTGGAACTCTATTGGCAATAAACTATAGTGGATGTCTAGATAAATACATGACTCAATGCCTGGCATTAATGGGGCATGGTCTGGTCATGGGAGGAGCACCCGAAAGTACTTGTGCCCATGGGAGCTATATTGACTACCGTGTGACATTACACCGAAGTGCGTGACTTTCTAGATTAATCTATGGCATTCCACATCTCGTACTTGACTAGACTTGACATGACGTGACGTGACTTGCATGGCCCGGAATGGGTATTTACTTGCTACATTAATAGGTAAATCTCATGACGTGACTTGATATTATATGCTTGATATCCTTGTTAACTTTACATGATTCGTCTTGAAATCTTGCTAGTTCACTCTTATTATTTTTTGTTATTCCATTCTCGATATTGTCATCAGGTCATTCATGTATAGCCATAGTGCATTTCATGTAACATGTAATTTACTTAAAGCAATCTTGCTATTGAGACATAATTCCTACTGAGCGTTCGCTCATCTAGTGTTTTCCCTAAATTTTTCAGGTAATTCTGATGACGAGACTCAATCAGATGGGGATGGAGAAGAGTGATGAGTGTAGAGCCGTCCTGGATATCTACATGAGTTATCAAGTCAAGTCTTTCTATTTTTCTTGAGTCACCATCATAATTTTATTTTTATTGAGTCTAGTGACTTTGGAAGTATTGAAAATTGTACCTTGGAAATATTAGTTTGATGAATAAATTGGACTTGGTTATTTCCCTTTAGCACACTCTATCTATGTGTCGAATTACCCCGTCCACTGATTGACATGAATGAATATAAACTCGTCGCGCATATCCCGGGTTCCTTCTGCGCTTGGAGCGTGACATGAAAAGCATGGGCCGATCAACCGAAAGTGGTCCACCGGTCGACCGAATTTTCGAGAGCCTAGCAAAATCGATCTCTATAGAGATCGTTCGATTGAAACAGTGAAATCGGTCTACCAATGGGGCATTCGACCGAACTATGAAGACCGGTCGACCGATGCAGACAGGGCTTCGTGTGGGTGAAGGTGAATTTGATGTGGCTCGCACATGGGACCCCCTATGGGCCTTGAAATTTGTTCAAAATGCCCCCAACTCATTCCCTAACATGTGAGAAAGTTTTAGGATGGTTCCAGAAGTGGTATAGGGGTCTTTTGGCTCATATATCTCCCATATAATCTCCTATTGCGAATTTGGGGAGAGAGATCCAAGTTGATCCAAGTGCATCAAAGGGAAGAGAGAAAAAACTTGCAGAGCAAGAAGGAGAAGAGAAGGGTGACCAAGACTCAAAGAAGATCAAGATCTGGCCATTTCATGAGTGTTCAAGAGAGCAAAAAGATGTGAAGAAGCTCGATCAAGGCCTCTGCATCCAGGAATAGAAGAAGATCTGCAGAAGAAGAAGAAGATGAAGAGGAAGAGCAGTTGTAAGCAAGCAAGGAAGAAGCAGTAGAAGGAGAGGAAGAACAAGGGATCTACAACAGTAGAAGAAGAAGAAATCTAATTGAAAACACCATGACTATAGTGAAATGGTGAAATGATGAACAAACCAAACACTTAATTGAAAACACCATGACTATGCGCTTATGCTATAGAAAATAATTGTATGAAGTGGAAAGAAGATATAGAAGAAAGAGATAGAGAGGGAAGAAGAGCAAGAACTAGATCAAGAGAGCAACTCCTTTCATTAACTTAAAAGAAAGAGTACATGAGATGTGAAACACGTTTATACTAATGACACAATGAGATTACAATGAAGTGAAATATCACAAAAATAATAACACAAGAAAAGCCTGGAGTTTGGAGATGGTAGCAGCAATGGTGATGATAGTGCCGTCCTCTCTTGGCCTTGGATCACGAACAACCTTGTGGAAGATGTCGTCTACGCCGGGAGGAAGTCGCCTTCGTCGTTGAAGCAATCTTTGGAGGGTGAATAACTTTGAACCCAAGAGGAATTAGGGGATGCCCAAGAAGAAGAAGTTGAAGAGGTGGAAGAGAGGAAAAACTTTAATGAAGAACTCAGAGAGAAAATAAAAAAAGAAGGGCTTCAAAATGGAGACATAACCGAAGCTAGCACCTCGGATGAACAGTAAAATTACAGGACAGCAAGTTAAAAAATGAGAGATAGCTTGAAAACCAGAAGGAATTAGAAGATGAGCAAGAAGAAGAAATTGTAGAGCACGTAAAAACCAAGAACTTTCATGAAGACAGCAAGAGCAGAAAATGACTAGAAGAGGGAGAAATAAGGGGAAGAACCGAGAGAAAACTATTTCACAGATGAACAGGACAGCACAGTGAAGAATACAAAATAGCTTGAAAACCAGAAGGAATTAGAAGTTGAGCAAGAAGAAGAAATTGTAGAGGACTTAAAAATGAAGAACTTTTATGAAAAACACAAAAGGAGAAAACGAACTTACATGGGAGAAATCGGAGGCCTAAGGTTAGGAGAGAAAGAGGGAGAGTGAAAGATTGCTCAAAGAAAAGACTCCCCTTCTCCTCCTTACCATGGGCTATTTATAGGGAAAGTTTGGTAGATAGAGGGTGGAGATTATATCAAAAGTAGATGGATGGCTAAGATTCAAATGGAATATGATACATTGGGAAGAGTAAAAGTAGGTGGGCACCCCCTTTTTTGGACTTTAGGCACCCCATTTCCCAAGGCTCATCATGCCTCTCCTTTAATTCAAATTTTGGATGTCCTTTTCCTCCTTTCCAAACTTAAAGTTTGGATTCCTCCTTTTCAAACTTTGAATTCGAAATTTTGAACTTTCCTTTCCCTCCAATCAAAATAATTTGAATTCTTTATTTGACTTGGTCAAAATGGTGATGACCCTTTTGCCCCCAACTTCTTTTATAATTGCCTTCGGTGTCCTACACACACATAATTGCACTTTAGTCCATACAAATTACCACAATGTGCACATAAATCTCAAATGCTCATGATTATGCAATGGAGAATTAATGATCATGGCCCTCAACTTTAATTTATTATTAAATAAGATAATTGAATTAATCAATTTACGTGAAAGCTCCAATTTAAATGTGGAGTTGAGGTTAACTATGAAATATGCATAATTACCTAATTATATGCACATAAAATGGTGTTTATGCGATGTATTATCATAAGAAATGGAGACTTATCACACCCCCCAACTTGAACATTGCTAGTCCCTTAGCAATGTAAACAATTATAAAATTAGGACTAGCAAATACTCATGTGTCACAGATCATGGCAAGAACATTATGCATAATGATTTAGACTTTGGAGTATTACAAGTTCAAGTAGAATGCATTTGGTATAAATTTCATCAGTCCATGTGTTTAGACCTTTCCTCAGGATACACTCAAAATTAAATATCTCTTTGTGTATGAGTGATATAACTTGACTAGTGACTTCCAAACAATCTAGATGAATGAGTCTTCTACCTTTCACTTAAAGATGATTTTCAATTCTGCCCACCTCTTGAATTGAACTTCTCGAATTACAGGTAGCTTCACTCTGCCAGTTTATACTTCTTCTTTTTTTTCTTTTTTTTTTTTGACACACGGTGCTGCACATCCCTTCGCCGTTTGACGCGAACCTCAACTCTTGCCTTAGGAGAAGCAGGCCCGGTTACTAAGTTCAGGGGCATTTTCCATGTGTTTTTTTTTTGGCAGGTAACTTTTTCCTCACGATTATGTTCAACGAATGGGCATAATATTCATCACCACCTAAGTGTCAAGTAAAATTCCCATCATCCTAATGTTTGTCATCCACCGATCTTGTTATTGTGCAATTGTGTGCAAGTTCAATAGAATTTTCAGGTGTATTCTGAGGAAAAGGCTAAAGACATAACCAATTAATTCATCCCTTTAATGTGCAACTTTCACATGTAAGACTCTAAGTCATATCATTCTAAGAAAAGTTTCTCATCATAAAATATGGACATGAAACACTTGTTAGAGGTGTGATGAAAGGTTGTAATTATTTTGAGGAAATTCAAGCTCAAGTTACCCCCCAACTTAGGTGACATTGTCCCTAATGGCATGAGTAAGATATAGAAATGAAATAAAGCCATAAAAAGTAGAGGGAAGGATAGATACGACCTGAGAGAGAGATGTCGTCATCAAAGAAATATTACTCCATGCTCCATGCTCCTTAGACAAAATAAGAAAATCAATCAAAAAAAAAATTTTTTTTTTGAAAAGAGACAGGATAATTGGGTTACCTCCCAAGAAGCGCTAAGTTTAACGTCTTCAGCCAGACACAATATAGCTCACAATGGGTCACTCAGCCTGAGAGAGTCCTCCTGCAGCATTGGAAGATTTTCAATGTAAGGTTTCAAACGTTGACCATTGACAGTGAAAGTTTGACCAGTTTTAAGATCAAGAATTGTTACTGTACCATGGTCAAATATTTTAATTACTACATATGGTCCATCCCATCGAGATTTTAATTTACCGGGGAATAATCGCAGCCTAGAGTTAAAAAGCCAGACCTTTTGGTTGATTTGAAAAGTTTTGCGTGAAATGTGCTTATCATGGAATGCTTTTGTCTGGGCTTTATAAATCCTAGAGTTCTCATAGGCTTCATTGCGAAGTTCTTCTAACTCATTCAGTTGAAGGGCTCTATGGGAACTAGCCTGTGCTAAATCAAGATTGAATTGTTTGATTGCCCAATAGGCCCTATATTCCAATTCGACTGGCAAATGACATGGCTTTCCAAAAATAAGCCTATAAGGGGACATGCCAATGGGAGTTTTGTAGGCGGTCCGATAGGCCCATAAAGCATCATCTAATCTTTCTGACCAATCTTTCCTATCGGGCCGGACAGACTTTTACAAAATGTTCTTGATCTCCCTATTAGAAACCTCCACCTGGCCACTAGTTTGGGGATGATAGGGGGTAGCAATCTTATGTGTTATCCCATACTTCCGAAGCAAAGCCCGGAATTGAGAATGGATGAAATGTGAACCCCCATCACTAATGATAGTCCTCGGACATCCAAATCGAGAGAAAATGTTCTTGCGAACAAATTTCATGACAATTTTGTGATCATTAGTCCTTGTGGCTATAGCTTCTATCCACTTAGACACGTAATCCACTGCCACCAAAATGTACTCATGACCAAAAGATGGTGGAAACGGTCCCATGAAGTCAATTCCCCATACATCAAAAATTTCCACAACCAGGATAGGGTTTAAAGGCATCATGTCCCTGCGTGACATGTTTCCCATAGCCTGACAGCGCTCACAAGATTTGTAAAATTCGAATGCATCTTTAAATATTTAAATATTGTGGGCCAGTAGAACCCACTCTGCAAAACTTTGGCTGCCGTTTTCTTACTTGAAAAATGCCCCCCACAAGCTAAGGTGTGGCAAAATGTCAAAATGCTTTGTTGCTCACCTTCAGGGGCACACCTCCGAATGATTTGGTCTGGTCCTAAATGGAATAGCTCAGGGTCTTCCCAAAAGAAGTATTTGAGCTTAGCAAAGAAGCGGTCTTTTTCTTGTTTAGACCAACCTTCAGGAATTTTTTTCACGGCTAAGTAATTGACAATGTGTGCATACCATGGGGGTGGAATGTGAGATACACTAAGGAGGTGCTCATCTGGAAATGAGTCTTGTAAGGGTGTGGTGTCTGATGTGATAATTCGGGACAAGTGATCTGCAACAACATTTTCACTTCCTTTTTTATCCCGAATTTTCAAATCAAATTCTTGTAATAAAAGGATCCATCTAATCAACCTTGGTTTGGCATCTTTTTTAGACAGCAGGTGTCTGAGAGCTGAGTGGTCAGAGAACACAATGACTTTGGCCCCTAGCAGATAGGACCGAAACTTTTCAAGGGCAAAGACAACAGCAAGTAACTCCTTTTCTGTTGTGGTGTACCTAAGTTGGGCATCAGCGAGTGTGCGACTCGCATAGTAAATCACCACAGGCTTTTTGTCTACCCTTTGCCCTAAAACAGCACCTAAAGCATAATCCGAGGCATCACACATAATTTCAAAAGGTAATGACCAATTAGGAGTTTGTAAGATTGGGGCATTGGTCAATACCATTTTCAATGATTCGAAAGCCTCAAGACATGATTGGTCAAGATGGAATGGGACTTCCTTAGCCAGCATATTAGTGAGAGGTCTAGCGACTTTGGAGAAGTCTTGGATGAACCGGCGATAGAAGCCGGCATGACCCAGGAATGATCGGATTTGTTTTATTGAGGTGGGTGGTGACAGTTTGGCAATGAGATCAATTTTAGCTTTATCTACTTCAATTCCTCTTGCCGACACTATGTGCCCTAGAACAATACCTTCTTTAACCATGAAATGGCTCTTTTCCCAATTGAGGACAAGATTAGTGTCAATGCATCTCTTCATTACTTTGGCTAAGTGATCAAGACAGGAATCAAATGTATCCCCAAAAATGGAGAAATCATCCATGAAAACTTCTAAAAAGTTGCCCACCATGTCAGAAAAAATTGCTAACATGCATCTTTGAAATGTGGCAGGCGCATTACATAATCCAAAGGGCATTCTCCGAAAAGCAAATGTTCCATAGGGACATGTAAATGTGGTGTTTTCTTGATCTTCTGGGTAGATAGCCACCTGATTGTACCCAGAATACCCATCTAGAAAATAGAAGTATTTTTGCCCTGCTAATTTTTCTAAAATTTGGTCAATGAATGGGAGGGGAAAATGGTCCTTCTTTGTCATAGAGTTGAGCTTCCTATAATCAATGCAGAGCCTCCATCCTGTGGTCAACCTAGTAGGTATCAACTCCTCTTGATCATTGGTGATCACAGTCAGTCCTGATTTCTTGGGGACTATTTGTGTTGCACTGACCCACTGACTATCAGAAATTGGGTAGATGATTCCGGCATCTAACCACTTGACCACCTCATTTTTGACCACCTCCTTCATGTGTGGATTTAATCTCCTCTGCATGTCTCTGCTCGGTTTTGCATTCTCCTCCATATAAATATGGTGCTGACAAATGGATGGACTAATCCCTTTAAGATCAGCGACAGACCAACCTATAGCCCCCTTATGAGATTTAAGGACCTCAACTAGTTTCTCCTCAGGCTTAGGTTCAAGGTCACTTGCTATGATGACGGGCAAGGTTTGGTCTGGGCCTAGGAATGCATACTTAAGGGTGGCCGGCAATGGTTTTAGTTCAACCTGAGGAGGGGATTGCAAAGAGGGAAGAGCTGGTTCAGATTTAAGCTGAGGTAAAGGTTCAACTGGGGGCCATGTCCTAAGTTGAGTTGACAAGATGTCAACTTCTTCTCTTATTCTGGTCCTACTGTCCCCTTCAATCTCCAATAACTCCTCAATGGTGTCAACAACATAGCAATCTTCTTTTTGATCATAAAATTTAGATGCCTTGAAAATGTTGATGCTGACTTTCTGATCCCCAAAAGATATGTCCATAACTCCTGAAGCACAATCTATATTAGCCCTAGCCGTGGCTAAAAATGGTCTACCCAAAATGATAGGAGTATGCTTGATTTCTTGGGGAGAAACCATGTCCAAAATAAGAAAGTCGGCAGGGAAGTAGCACTCATTCACTTTAATAATGACATCCTCAATAAGGCCCTTTGGAGTCTTGATTGATCTATCGGCGAGCTGGAGAATAATGGGTGTAGGCTTGAGCTCACCGATGTCAAACTGCTCATAGATGGAGGTGGGAAGTAAATTCACACTGGCTCCTAAATCAAGGAGAGCCTTATCAAAGGTCACACCCCCAATGTTGCAATAGATAAGGGGTGCTCCAGGGTCCTTTAACTTCCTTGGAAGTTGGTTGAGGACTACGGCACTAACGTTCTCAAGAAGCCGAACCTTTTCCGGGGTCACTCGTGGCTCCCGCCTAGGAGTGCACATTTCTTTTAAGAATCTAGCATAGGCCGGGACATGTTTGATGGCATCGAGGAGAGGGATGTTGATATGTACTTATTTGAAGAGCTCCATCATCTCCTCATTATGGGCTGGTTGTTTCTTTTTGGGCTTTAAGGCATTAGAAAATGGCACTGTAGGTAGGTAAGTGCTAGGCCCTTCCTCTATTTTCCTCTTTCCCTTGACATCCTCTTCCTGGCTGGGCTCCTCCTCACTATCAGAAGATATGTCAGGGGCCTGGACTGATGAACTAGGAGTGGACCCTTGAGGATCTTTGAGGACTTTACCACTTCTTAAGGTCGAAATTGCTTTTGCATTTTCGAGTTGTGGGCCTTTTTGTGGTATTTGACCTGATGGGTGCTGGAGGAGAGGAGGAATTGGCTGGTTAATGGGGAAGTTTGGTTGTGGGAAGCCCGGAGGATTATTTCGTGGGTTGGCAATGGGCTGACTTGGCAATTGGCCCACTTCCCTTCTCATGGTGGCTTCAGCCAATTGGCCCAATTGAGTCTCCAACTTAGAGATGGTTTGTTGGTGGGCTTGGAGGGTCTGTTGGAAAGATTGACTTTGGGCTTGAATAGTTTGTTGGAAGGATTGATTTTGGGCCAGAATTAGTTGTTGTAACTGATGGAATCTATCATAAGTTTGGGAGTCCTGGTGGTGTTGCAGAGGAGGTTGATAGGTTTGTTGAGAATTGGAAGACTGCCCGTAATTAAGCTGAGGAGGTTGGTATGGGGCCTGACCCTGGTTGAATCGGGGAAGTGGTTGTTGGGCTTGCGGTCCTCGACCATAAACATTTCCTTGAAATGGTGGTTGAGCTTGGAATTGGTGTTGGATCGGTAGTTTGTAAGCTTGAGATGCGGAGGAGATTGTCGGTTGATTAGGAGCTTGTTGATTTCTCCAATTGAAATTGGGGTGATTCCTCCAGCCCGGATTATAGGTGTTAGAAAATGGGTCATTGTTGGGTTTAGAGAACCCCTGGGCTGCTTGGACTTGCTCCTGTATAAAAGATGGCAATTGGGCTGCTGTTGGGCAATCAGACACATGATGGTCCGAGCTAGCACATAAAGCACACGTCTCATGATGTGTTGGGTCCAGGTATGGGTTGGACGTAGTTGAGATGGTGGTTTCTTGTTTGTTTTGGGCCAGGAGCTGGTCTAACTTATGGGCCAGCATATCAACATGTTCTAGCTTTTGGGCCATGATGTCGACCTTGTCCAATTTTTGATGAATAAAATTCACATCCACTCTAGCATCAGGTTCTACCCGATACATCCCGGCCCGTTTAGAAGGCCCAATGGTTCTCTCATATGAGGATAAGGAAGCATGGTTGATTGAATTATCACTCAACATTTCAAATAAGGCATATGCCTCATCTTCACTCTTACTCATAAAGGCTCCACCACATGATGCATCCACAATCTGCCTAACTTGATCATCTAAGCCCTCATAGAAAGCTTGCACTATTTGCCATTTGGAAAGCCCATGATGTGGGCATTTTCTGAGGAGTTCCTTTAATCTCTCACATGATTCATGTATTTGTTCATTTGGGAGTTGCGCGAATCCTGTGATTGCACGTCTCATGGTGTTGGTTCTACCGATGGGGTAAAACTTCTTAAGGAACTCATGCTGCATATCTGCCCATGTGCCAATAGGTTTCCCTAAGGTCCCTAGCCAGTATTTAGCTTTGTCCTTAAGTGAGAAAGAGAATAAGGTCAAGCGGAGAGCATCATCTGTGAAATTTTGAATTTTCACAGTGGAGAAAATTTTTAGAAATTCATCCAAATGTTTATAGGGATCTTCATTGGTCTTCCCATAAAAGGATGGAAGCATCTGGATGGTGCTAGATTTGATCTCATAGTGCAAAGCAGGGACATTAGGCAGTTGGATACAAGTGGATGGCTGATAATTTGAAGGAATGAAATATTCCTTCATCTGTTTGGGCACCCCTAATTGGTGTTGTTCAGCCATAGGTTGGGTTTGATTTTGAGCCGGATTAAAAATGAATCGCTCAATCTCACTAATGGGCTCAACTAAGTCACGGTGTTGAGATCTTCTCCCTTGCATAAACCAAGGTTAAAGATGAGAGATGGGAGAAAAATTTTTTATGATGCTTTTTATTTTTATTTTATTTTTTGTTTTTTGTTACTCAAATTAAGACGAAGAGAGAGAAGATGATATTTTGTTTTTGTTTTTGTTTTTGTTTTTTTTTTATGCGAACACAAACAAGTTGTCACACAAATTACTTAATGCCCTAGATGTGACCTAGACCTACAAATTGGGTTTCACAAAATGGCTAAAGTGAAACTTAAGTTCACCCTCAATATTTCCACCGGCCAGGTAAGGGGTGAGGTAGTGGGAGGTTCCCCCTACTTTCGTAGGGACCTAATTATGCCAAACCACTAGCCCGCTTAAGGCGTTTACCGTCCGACCGTCTTGCCTTAGGCACCGATTTTCATAAGAGGGTAAGCCCAAATAACACAAGAACCACAGTGTGAACCTAGGGCCAATGTCTACTGAATTTTATTTTAGGTCTAGGTGATGCAAAGATGCAAGAGAATTATGATTTGTGGGCTAAGGAAGGGTGATGAAATCCCCACCTTATCTTGCTTATGGGTGTTGCCCTTAAGATATTTTGAAATGATATGCAACAAAGTAAGTTCAAACAAGGGGTTCTATGCAAGCATGAAAATGCATGAGCATACTTTTGGAAAAGTTAGAGTACTCACCTTGCCTCCCGCAATCTTCAACAATGTAATTAACAACAATTAGACAATAAAGAAAAAGAGCTTTTATCCTAAATGATGCATGACTTAGAACATGAAGGTGTGATTTCTACTCTTGCAATGAAGATTTTTATTGAAGTTCAAGTGATACCTTTTTTTATATTTTTATTTAGTGAACCTATCTAACCACAAGATATAAAATGTAGAGAAATGAAATTAAAATGAAGGAGGAAAAGTTTGGATACTTACTTGAAAAGCGTTCCCCCGTTCTTTTTTTTTTTCAAAATGAATGACAAAAAGACTAAGGAAAAGGTGGAGACTTACCTCTAAATTTTTTTTTTTGAATTTTCAAGTTGCTTCTTTTTTTTTCTTTTTTCATGTAAAAATAAGAAAAGAGAACTTTATTAGTACACTATATACATAAGGAAAATAAAGTTCTTAAGTCAAAAATCACCATTCCTCCCCGGCAACGGCGCCAAAAATTGATAACGCGAAAGTTCGTCGTTTAAAACACGCGTATCAATCTTAAAAATTCCAACTCGCACTAGATAAAAGAGAGACGTAATATGGTGGCGAGAAGGGTCGAATCCACAGGGAAGAAGAGATTTTTAGAGTTAAAAACCTTAGAGTCCTTTGAAAAACACTTGTGATTTGGATTTGCTTAAAGAAAATAGTGAAATGATGAACAAACCAAACACTTAATTGAAAACACCATGACTATGCGCTTATGCTATAGAAAATAATTGTATGAAGTGGAAAGAAGATATAGAAGAAAGAGATAGAGAGGGAAGAAGAGCAAGAACTAGATCAAGAGAGCAACTCCTTTCATTAACTTAAAAGAAAGAGTACATGAGATGTGAAACACGTTTATACTAATGACACAATGAGATTACAATGAAGTGAAATATCACAAAAATAATAACACAAGAAAAGCCTGGAGTTTGGAGATGGTAGCAGCAATGGTGATGATAGCGCCGTCCTCTCTTGGCCTTGGATCACGAACAACCTTGTGGAAGATGTCGTCTACGCCGGGAGGAAGTCGCCTTCGTCGTTGAAGCAATCTTTGGAGGGTGAATAACTTTGAACCCAAGAGGAATTAGGGGATGCCCAAGAAGATGAAGTTGAAGAGGTGGAAGAGAGGAAAAACTTTAATGAAGAACTCAGAGAGAAAAGAAGAAAAGAAGGGCTTCAAAATGGAGACATAACCGAAGCTAGCACCTCGGATGAACAGTAAAATTACAGGACAGCAAGTTAAAAAATGAGAGATAGCTTGAAAACCAGAAGGAATTAGAAGATGAGCAAGAAGAAGAAATTGTAGAACACGTAAAAACCAAGAACTTTCATGAAGACAGCAAGAGCAGAAAATGACTAGAAGAGGGAGAAATAAGGGGAAGAACAGAGAGAAAACTGTTTCACAGATGAACAGGACAGTACAGTGAAGAATACAAAATAGCTTGAAAACCAGAAGGAATTAGAAGTTGAGCAAGAAGAAGAAATTGTAGAGGACTTAAAAATGAAGAACTTTTATGAAAAACACAAAAGGAGAAAACGAACTTACATGGGAGAAATCGGAGGCCTAAGGTTAGGAGAGAAAGAGGGAGAGTGAAAGATTGCTCAAAGAAAAGACTCCCCTTCTCCTCCTTACCATGGGCTATTTATAGGGAAAGTTTGGTAGATAGAGGGTGGAGATTATATCAAAAGTAGATGGATGGCTAAGATTCAAATGGAATATGATACATTGGGAAGAGTAAAAGTAGGTGGGCACCCCCTTTCTTGGACTTTAGGCACCCCATTTCCCAAGGCTCATCATGCCTCTCCTTTAATTCAAATTTTGGATGTCCTTTTCCTCCTTTCCAAACTTAAAGTTTGGATTCCTCCTTTTCAAACTTTGAATTCGAAATTTTGAACTTTCCTTTCCCTCCAATCAAAATAATTTGAATTCTTTATTTGACTTGGTCAAAATGGTGATGACCCTTTTGCCCCCAACTTCTTTTGTAATTGCCTTCGGTGTCCTACACACACATAATTGCACTTTAGTCCATACAAATTACCACAATGTGCACATAAATCTCAAATGCTCATGATTATGCAATGGAGAATTAATGATCATGGCCCTCAACTTTAATTTATTATTAAATAAGATAATTGAATTAATCAATTTACGTGAAAACTCCAATTTAAATGTGGAGTTGAGGTTAACTATGAAATATGCATAATTACCTAATTATATGCACATAAAATGGTGTTTATGCGATGTATTATCATAAGAAATGGAGACTTATCACACATTCACATTATTGTTGCTTACATTCGAGTGAGTTCTGAGAGCATGACCAACTTGCTATATCAATTTCAATAATCATCAAATCTAAAGGGGGTTAATTGCTTAATTAATTATTGATATTCAATTTGGTCTTAGCCTTTGTGGTAATTAAATTTTTTAGTGGGCCAATCAATTCACCCCCCCCTCCTCTTGATTGCCGTTGTACCAGGGCCAACAAGTGATATCAGAGCATAGCCTCTGACCAACAATACCCAACATCTGTTATCAGAGCCTCGACTCTATTGATTTCAATATCTCATGATCTATAGAGTGATCCTAAGCAATGACAACCTTGAGCATTATGGCCGAAAGTTGTTCAACTACTTGTCCTCCGTGTTTTAATGGTTATAATTTTAGTTCTAGGAGAAATGGAATGTGTGTTTATCTTGGTTTGCATGAACCTAAAATTTGGAAAGTGATAAGTGAAGGACCATACAAACTTTCTGCAAAGAAAACAAATGGGATGATAAGCATGTTAAGAAAAATGCCATAAATCTTAGAGCACTAAATTTTCTTAAGAATGCCATAGATGTTGGGTTCGGTGCTATGTATTCAGAGGGGGGTGAATGAATATACCCTTTAAAAACTTCGCCCAATTAAGAAATTCTTCCTAATACAACCAGAAGCCCCATTAGCAAATGTGGAATTCAGATTTATTAAGACAACTGAAATGCTTATAGATGAATTAACTAGTGACTTAGGAACAATGTTAATGAACTCTCAATACCACAGTCAAACATATAGTGTGCGCAGCAATGAAATGAACACATATAGAAAATCAAACCATATCGACCCTATGCATTCATCTAGCGGCAAACCCACAAAGAGAATAAACCACTGCATAATGATTTTTAGGTGGTTCGGTCCTGCAGACCTACATCCACCCCACACTCAAACCCGAGTGTGGATTCCGCTGACTCACAGCTTGAACAGCTGGGCATCACAGCTTGCCATACAATCCGCTGAGCAACACAGCTTGCTGTCCAGTGGAATCCACCACTGCAACCGCTGGGGATTACAGCTTACCCGTCCAGAGGCAGCACCTCTGCAAACGCTGACTAACAGCTTGAAGAAAGGATAAAAGATGAAACAAAAATAAGAAGACAATCAGCGACTGAAAGCTGTAAATGAAAGCACAAATGATATAGCTCTCGAAGGAGCAGCTCTGGCTTGGATTTGATCCAATTGCCAGATATCCACTATCTCTCTCTCTTTCTCTGCTCTAGCTCTCTATCTCTCTCTTTCTCTTCTTTCTCTTCTGCTCTTCTTCTCTTTCTCTTTTTCTTCTCTGCTTCTTCTGCTTCTCTCTTCTTTCTCACAGGATCGTGCATGCTATCCTCTGCTTCAGTCGATCTCTTCTGCTAGAGCTCTCTGTCTCACAATCAGTCTTCTTCAGATGATAGAAGCTTCATATATATAGAGCAGCAGGAATTTGGCGTGTGCTCTCCACATCTCCCGCCCAAAGGCTTTCGCCAGAACCGAGGCATTTCGACCACCTGGTAGCATCCTGGTTGGGCTGCATCCACGTGTCATAATCTGGGCACCTCGTCCTTCCTTGGATCACGTGCCTTCATTAGGATCTGTAAAGAATCTCTATCAGATAGTCGAATAGGATTATCAGGTTAAGACTTAAACCCCTGTACAGACTTCATAGTATATACAATGCATTGTATGGACTTTGCAAAGCGATAGGAATGTATGGACTTTGCAGTGTGTAATGTGCAGACGTTATGCAATGTATGGACTTGCGTTTAGCAACAATGTATAGACTTGAAATATGCAGAGGTAAACGTGCATCAATGTGTAGATTTAGCAAACCAAAGTATGAACAAAGCAACACAATGTGCAGACTTCGTGCAATGAGTGAAGCAGTGCAGAGAGTTAGAGTGTAGTGAATGTTCAAGTGATGTACAGACTCTGCCAAGAGCAATGCATAATGCACATATTAATGTACAAACTTCGTTTGTGCTATGCAAGCATGCTAAGATGCAATGTATAGACTTTATTGAATGCATTCTATGCAGACCCTGTACATACTTGATGAGACGATGCATTCACGATGTATAGACTTCAGCTCGTGCAAGCAAAGCCAATGTATAGACTTGGCGTTTGTGTAAGCATGCGATGTACAGACTTTGTGTTGTGAACATAGGCTGTACAGACTTGCTAACATGCATGAACAAATGGCATTGTATAGACTTGGCAGTGTGTTATGCAGAATGCATCATGCAAAGTATGAACATCAAGAATGAATGCACAATGGCTGTATGGACTTGACATTCTGAACAATGTACATACTTGCTACCTAAAGTGAGAAATGGAGTGTGTAGACTTTGCTTTGAACAAGGCACAATGTATAGACTTAGTCATGCGTGCAGCAAAGACAATGTACAGACTTGGTCTATTGTACAGACTTCATGAACGATGTAAAGACTTGTAAGGGAAAGGCTGTACAGACTTGAGCACAGCAAAGCAATTGAATGTATAGACTTCACGATGTGAAGACTTGCCAAAGATAACTGGACGATGTACAGACTTGAGCGAAGCAAAGTCTGTATAGACTTGAAGGTTAACAGTGTATAGACTTTGGCAAAGCACCAATGTACAGACTTACACAGTTCTAGCTACAGTCGCAATGTATAGACTTGGAAGCATATGAACATGGCGCTGTACAGACTTTGAGTGAGAGCCCAATGTACAGACTTGGTGGAACTGAGCGTAGGTAAAGATTAAGAATGTATAGACTTGCTCAGTTCAGCACGTAAGTAAAGATGCCAATGCAGTGTACAGACTTTGCAAGAGACACTAGACACTGTACAGACTTAGCCACAAGCTGAACAATCGGATGTATAGACTTGAGATGAATGCATGAACAGTTCGATGTACAGACTTGCCAAATGTATAGACTTTAAGTCCAATGCAGGAGGCTGTACAGACTTTGATGAATAAACAAGCCGATGTACAGACTTGCTAATGTAGAGACTTGAGACTTAATGTGTGGTGGCGAATGTACAGACTTGCAAGTGTATAGACTTAGACAAACAACTGAACGATGTATGGACTTAGCCAGCCTTCAGCTCGATGTACAGACTTGCCTTAAGCAATGGTTGTACAGACTTCATGAACGATGTTCAGACTTTTGTGTGTGATGAACAACCGATGTATAGACTTATGCATGAAGCAAGGCAATCTGATGTGTAGACTTTCTCAACACAGTGGCGTGCAACTAAACGATGTGTAGACTTCAGAAATGCATAGAGACGCTACAGCGTGACAGCGTCGACGCAGTAGTTCACCCTGATGTGAAGTTAGATCTGGGTCAGTTCAGTGGGTCGACGCAGTGACCCCATGCGTCAACGCATCCAGCCTTATCTTCAAAGCCATCTGAGACATTTCAAGGCTGCGTCAACCTCATGGACTCAATGGGTTGGCGCCATCTGAACTACTTACGAGATGTATAGACATGCGAATCTGATGTAAAGACTTGAGGGGGGTCGACCCATCTAAGAAGGGGGTCGACCCACAGAGCTAGCACACTCATGCATTCTCCACAGAACAGATCAGATATAACACACTCATGCATTATCCACAGAATAAATCAGTCATATGCATTCATGTTGCTATCATTCAATGTGATGTTCTTAGCAAAACAATATGGTGACTCATTTATGTTGCTATCATTAAAACACCACATAATCATCAAAGCACAAGGGGCACAACAATCTCCCCCTTTTTGATGATGGCAACATAATGAGTCATATTGACTCGTCAAACTATTCTCCCCCTTTGACATAATCAAAAAGAGAGGAAATGGTTTGAGAGACAAAATTCAGCACACAAAGTCAGAGAATGAATCATGGTTCATTAAAATGAGGTTCTCCCTTATGACAATGAAACAGCTCTCCCCCTATCAACATGCAAGATGTACTACTCTCCCCTTAAAAGCAGATGACCCATAACTCCCCCTGAAGTGCAGGAATGAACTCTGGTTATCCAATAAATCGATCTGAAATCTGCCATTACAAATAATCTGAATTCTGGTTGCACGAACAGAATGAACCAGGTGAAAAATCCACAGAACCAGTGCTGATTGCTAAACAAGATGGAAGATTCTAACAGTGTGGAGAGTAAAGTGATTGAAGATAGAAAGGCAAGAGTAGATTACAATCATCACAAGATATCTCAATGAATAATCAATATCAAGATTTATGTTGATCAGGGTATCTGGAAAGAATCTGATCATGAGGGATTTTAATGCTTGCACCACTACAATAAGTCTCAAGAAGAATAGACTCTTCTATCATAAAGGGTTATGAAGTGGCAACTTAACCAATCTGATTTAATTATGATGTATACTAAATTTGTCAAATTAAACTCAATACTCATATCTGAATCTAAGTTTTAATAAAGGTGAACCAGATAGTCAGATAACACTCAAAATCAATCATCTTTTATCTTACATACATGATCTCAATAGCTTCTTTGAAAGAAACACAGATTAGTACTGAGGTTAAGCACTTTTACAAGAACATGAGTTGACAGAATTTTCAATATTTTTCATTTGAAGCACATTATATTTTTCCTGAGCAATTTAGGTTGATCAACACCTTTTTACATGAGGCACAACACGTCTCAGGTGAAGTGACCCAGTTACTCAGTGTGATAACTGTCATTGCCTCTCAACTTAGAAAACAAAGTTAGCAATATAAGTGTCTTTTTACATGAGAAGACACCTTGATCAGAGGCTAGACTTCCCAGTTACTCAACACAGAAATGCCATTGCTCTGTCAGGTTTTTCGATAAATTTTTATCAGAGATAACTATGGCACATCATGACATGAGTTACTTTATTTCATTGATAAAGAACCCAGTTTCTCAGTGACCGAGTCATTACTCTGAATTCACAATTTTTCATTTAGTCAACATTTTTCAAGTTAATGTTTAACAACAATACTCACTCTATGTATCTTAACCAAAGTAGCCCTGATTTCAAATTTTCAGATATCTGATGAGAGAGTCTAAGGTTTTTATGACACAGATGGTTAAGATTTATTAAAGCCTATCATTCAGATATTTTTAATTCATTTAATTACAAATCTGAGAATACATTAATCTTATATCAGTCTGATTCAGTGATAATTCTTAAACCTATATGATATGAATTTCTACAAAGTTCTCAAACTGAATTGCATGACATGCAGCTTAAGTACCTCAGATCAGAACAATAAATTTAGATGACCAACAATCAACAGTAGAAACAAATCAGTCACACCAACTAAGAAGAATGTGAAAGGTGAGTATAAGCTGGTGCAAGTGTAAATCACCAATAGAGAAGAGCATTAAAAGAGAGTTTATCATCAGACAGTAGTTGAGTCTGGAATACAGACTGATCAGCTGTTTTAGAAAGGACAGCAGAAAATTTAATTGAACTAAACTGAGAGCATTAGAAGATCCAATAAGCTAGACAGGAGGATTTCAGGTGAGTGTGAATGAGAAGATCAGAAAACTTCCTCTGTCTAGATTCATCATGACAATAGCAAGGCATGAACAGCATAGTGGTTAGTCAAGACAAGTTGAGCTCCCCCTGACTAAGTGCACGATGTGAAGGATAAAGCATAAGCAGCAATATGATTGATCAAAAATAGTTGGACTCCCCCTGACTATATGCATGAAATATATTGAAAGCACATCACATGATATCAAAGTTTGCAGGAGGATTTCAACTTGAGAGCATTAGAAGATTTCAACTGAGAGCATTAGAAGATCCTCTAAGATTTCAACTTTGAGGATTTCAACTGAGAGCATTAGAAGATCCAATAAGCTAGACAGGAGGATTTCAGGTGAGTGTGAATGAGAAGATCAGAAAACTTCCTCTGTCTAGATTCATCATGACAATAGCAAGGCATGAACAGCATAGTGGTTAGTCAAGACAAGTTGAGCTCCCCCTGACTAAGTGCACGATGTGAAGGATAAAGCATAAGCAGCAATATGATTGATCAAAAATAGTTGGACTCCCCCTGACTATATGCATGAAATATATTGAAAGCACATCACATGATATCAAAGTTTGCATTCAGATATGATTCATGCAAATTAGACAGAAGAGAATTACCATAAGCATGATTGTTCAATTCATATTTCAGAAAGTTTCAGTTTAACATCAACAAATCAACATGATATGCAACTTTCCCTACCTATATGAAAACTCGACCCTTGGTACTTGGTGGAGAGCCTGGTCTCAAGGACCATCTCACATATAGTAAGAACTTCCAGGCAGATTTCCCTGCCTTTTAGTGGCTTACCATTTGATATATCAGGGTTATGCAAAGATATGCAGTGCAAAGAAGTCCTATGTGTAGACAGTTACTTCTTTTTGGAGTTTTCAGTATGATGATGTGCAATGTATTCACTACATGTATGCATATGCAATTTCAGACAATCATCAATATGTAAATCATGTATGAGGAGAGTTCAGAAAATCCAAACCTGACAATGATGAACATGAAAGAATATGCAAAACACAGATTTAACATGCTATGCAGAATGTTTACTCAAACATCAGAGCATTCTTTATTCAGATAGCATCATGCGAGAGCAATCAACTTTTCAAGATAAATCAATTTAGCATAGACAGATCATTGTGATATGCGATCATCTAAAGGACATAACTTCAGAAGAAAGAATTTAAACTGAGTTTTCAGAACTAACCTGAATAGTCCACTTCTGGGGGTTCCATTTTTGAGTGCCTTGGATTACTAACCCCATTATTCTTCAGCTTCCAAGGCACACCTGCAATGATGTTAATCAATTTGATCCTGCAGGAACCCAAGAAGTCTTGGGTCCTGAATTAGCCCTGATGGGTGTTCTGAACAATCTTTTAGCAATATTATCATCATGATCCATTAGGTAACAACTATTCATGGAATGACCAAATTTTCCACAGTATCTACATGAAGCAGCAGATTTTCTGGTCCTATGATGCATAACAACAGCAGCATGAGACCTATGAAACTGAGCATGAATTGTTCTGTTATATGCATGAGCAGTTTGTTTCTTATTACCTGATGACCAGCATTCAGTAAGTTTGTGACCAATCTTGCCACAGTTAAAACATGAAATGTTTGCACTTCTTGTTCTGGGGAATTCAGCAGATTTGCAGTTAATATGAGTTCTCTGAATATGCCAGTAGTCCTTGACTGCATGACCATATTTACCACATTCAAAGCACCTAACATGCTTACTTCTAGATCCAGAATTATTCTTGTAATTCCCTAACCAACACTCAACAGCCTTATGACCTGGCTTGTTGCAATTGAAGCATGTGATGTGCTGGTTGAACTTAAGTTTGTTTCTTTTGTACCCATGAAGATCAGAAGATTTCGCATGCAGTTTATCATCTTGTTTCATGATGAAACCTGCATCCATGAAATGACCATGCTTACCACAGTAATAACAAGAAGCATCAGATTTCCTAGGGTCATGGTTTCTATCAGATGAATTCCTAGATGCATGCGAATGAGTACAAGAGGCATGAGCATTTTGCATCGACCCATTAGATTCAACAGAGCTAACAGATTTCAGGGTATAACCAGAAATATTCTTTGCCTTCTTTGTTTGACTCTTTCTTTTCAATTTCTGATTATCCTCAACAGGTTTTGTTTGCTTTTCAATTTTCTGGGCTTTGAACTGAAAAATAGATTTTGAAGGTGATTTCTTATTTTTATTTTTTTTTTGGGATTGACTTGAGGTACCAGCTATATCAGAGCTTTGCACAAAAGTAGTGTATATATAGCTAGTTTCTAGTAATTTCCTTAACATCAGAACTACAGCTTATCCCCCTTTTTGAGTTCTTATCCTCACTTTTCATGACATCTTTCATCTTTCCTTTTATTTTAGCAGACTCAATTTCTGAATTTTCCAGATCATGAATTTTATTTTCCAAAGATGCTATATGAAGCTCATAACTAGCTATCTCCTGTTCACTACAATTGACACATTCACTTAAGACTTTATTTGCAGTTTTATACTTCTCAACCTCTTGTTCCAGATTGCTCAAGATTTTTAATTCTTCATCACAGACAGCTTTTCCCTTTTCTGTGGTAAGAAGTCTTTCAGACAAGCCAGTGTTTAACCATTTCAATTTTTCAACTTCAGCTTTCAATTCAGTGTTTTCTTCCTCAAAATTTTTATTCTGAATTTCATTACCAGCACATCTCTCTCTTCCAGACATCAGCTCTAGTTTTTCAATTAGTTCCTCTTCCCTTTCTTCCACTTTGATTTTCTCAGCAAGCAGATTTCTGTGATCCTCTTTAAACATAGCAATTTGTTTCTTCATTCATTCATTTTCATTATAGAGATCTTCATTACGTTCTCTTAGAGCTGAGCACATATCACAGCTTGACTCTACAGAAGAGATATGCATTGCTTCCTTGTTGATTTTCTCTATTTCAGATTCAAGATTTTTATTCTTCGTCTGAATTTCTACATTCTCAGCTTTCGATTTCTTCAGATCAAACTTACTCTTTTCTAACTCTTCCAAGTTCATCAAATGTTCATTAGTTTTCAATTTCAGCTGACTTTCTAATTCGGAGATTTTATTGATACCTTCATGGTTTTCCTTTTTCAACATGCACATTTGTTTCATATTCAAGTGAGACTCAGATAGACATTTATCATACAATTCATTTATCTTCGGGCACTTTTCACATGATGAATTAGAATCACATTTATCAATTTTCTTTTTCAACCTTTTATTCTCAGATTTTAATTTCTTGGATACTGTTAACAAATTTTTATACATCACTATCAATTCATCAAAAGAGTATCCATCTGATCCGGAGCTTACCTGAGATGAGGTCTCATCATCATCATTTCTCCGATCAGCCATCAAGCATTTGTTGTGATTCCTGGTGAGCTTTAGTTTTTCCAAAATTTCTTTGGCAGACCTGCAAGAAGAAATACATGAGATTAGAGCTCTGTCAATTGATTCTTTTATTAAAACTAATGCTCTAGTATTGACAAAATCTTTCAATTTATCCTTCTCAGTCATCTAGATTTATCTTTTGATAAGTTGTATGGACCGTGAGTCATTACCTTCCAGAGATTAGGATCAGTTGATTTTACATACCGATGAAACTTTTCTAACCAAGAATCAAAATCATTACCTCTGAATATCGGAGGATTAGCCATCGAGATGTAATGAGTGCACCGAAATCAGATAAGCAAATAAAGACACTGAGCCGGTGAAACAAAACACAGGACACAAGAAGCACACTCTGAAATGCACCAACCAGAAATTGCAGGATCTACTGCGGATTATTAGATCCTATGCACAGCAACCCGCTCTGATACCAAGTGTTGGGTTCGGTGCTATGTATTCAGAGGGGGGTGAATGAATATACCCTTTAAAAACTTCGCCCAATTAAGAAATTCTTCCTAATACAACCAGAAGCCCCATAAGCAATTGCGGAATTCAGATTTATTAAGACAACTGAAATGCTTATAGATGAACTAACTAGTGACTTAGGAACAATGTTAACGAACTCTCAATACCACATTCAAACATATAGTGTGCACATCATTGAAATGAACACATATAGAAAATCAAACCATATCCACCCTATGCATTCATCTAGCGATAAACCCACAAAGAGATCAAACCACTGCACAATGATTTTTAGGTGGTTCGGTTCTGCAGACCTACATCCACCTCACACTCAAACCCGAGTGTGGATTCCGCTGACTCACAGCTTGAACAGCTGGGCATCACAGCTTGCCATACAATCCGCTGAGCAACACAGCTTGTTGTCCAGTGGAATCCACCACTGCAACAGCTAGGGATTACAGCTTACCCATCCAGAGGCAGCACCTCTGTAAACGCTGACTAACAGCTTGAAGAAAGGATAAAAGATGAAACAAAAATAAGAAGACAATCAGCGACTGAAAGCTGTAAATGAAAGCACAAATGATATAGCTCTCGAAGGAGCAGCTCTGGCTTGGATTTGATCCAATTACCAGATATCCACTATCTCTCTCTCTTTCTCTGCTCGAGCTCTCTATCTCTCTCTTTCTCTTCTGCTCTTCTTCTCTTTCTATTTTTCTTCTCTGCTTCTTCTGCTTCTCTCTTCTTTCTCACAGGATCGTGCAGGCTATCCTCTGCTTCAGTCGATCTCTTCTGCTAGAGCTCTCTGTCTCACAATCAGTCTTCTTCAGATGGAAGAAGCTTCACATATATAGAGCAGTAGGAATTTGGCGTGTGCTCTCCACATCTCCCGCCCAAAGGCTTTCGCCAGAACCGAGGCATTTCGACCACCTGACAGTATCCTGCCTGGGCTGCATCCACGTGTCATAATCTGGGCACCTCATCCTTCCTTGGATCACGTGCCTTCATTAGGCTCTGCAAAGAATCCCTGTCAGACAGTCGAATAGGATTATCAGGTTAAGACTGAAACCCCTGTACAGACTTCATAGTATACACAATGCATTGTATAGACTTTACAAAGCGACAGGAATGTATGGACTTTGCAGTGTGTAATGTGCAGACGTTATGCAATGTATGGACTTGTGTTCAGCAGCAATGTATAGACTTGAAATATGCAGAGGTAAATGTGCATCAATGTGTAGACTTAGCAAACCAAAGTATGAACAAAGTAACACAATGTGCAGACTTCGTGACGCGGGACGACTACGAGACTCGGCTAGACAGACGACGCGACCAGCAACACACACTAAGACGTGGCACCGAACGAGCTCCAGAAGAGGCGAACTAGCCCCAAACAAGAAGCGCTACTCACAGTCGGCCCCATCGAGGGAAACGCGACGATCGTGCACGGTTGAGAAACCGGCTTTGAGATTGGGGTAGTCAACTCACTCTCGTGCTCGGAATGAGTCACGGGACGGGTTCTCGCTCTCACAACTCACGGCGGTGATTAATAAATTAACTAGCTAGGAAAATAACTACGCACATGCAGCGGCAGTAGAATGCATACTAAATAAGTAAACTAGACTAATGGGCGGCGGGTGTAACTCCACGCTCGCGGCGTGGCGAAGACTTCCCGGCCGTGAACCGTCACTCCCGGTACAAAGTAATGATTAATTTACAGTAGTAAATACTCGGTCCACTCCACGCAGGGAGGTAACAGACCACAACAGCGATCCAGGAGCGCCGTTCCAGGGGTTGGCGGGCCGCGATTTGGGTTCCGAGCGGTGGCGGGTAGCACGGGGGGGGGCGCTCCGAGCGGGGCCCACAAGGCTCCAAGTGGGCCCGGCTGCTGGGGCAGAGGCTTCCGCGTGTCTTCTGGCGGCGGTGACCGGGGGGGGGGGTCATCGCTGGAGTGCCCCTGGTCGGTCCCCGGGAGCGGTGGTCGCCGACGGTGAGCTGGGGGGTTTATTGGGAATTAACCCCCAAGGCTGTCTCGCAGCCCCCTTTCAGGCCAGACCAGCGCGCCTCCACGAAAATGGTCGCCACGATCAGATCCGAAGTCGGATCGAAGTGATATTAGCGCCGTTGGATAGAGGACTCAGAGCTCTTCGACATACTGGAAACTCAGCATCATCCAACGGTCAGATCTAAAATTAAAACTTCTGCAACATGACCCCTTTTCTGGTTCGGACAGACAGATCTCAGGGATAGAATTGGATCTCCCTGTTCTTCAGCCCTGACCGGGGTTTAAATGAAATATCTAGGACCTGGGATTTTTATGATGGGTAGATGGCAGGGATAGGAAAACGCACATAGGTCTTTTGCTGGATTTGGACTTCGTTTGGGGGGTGAGTAAATTCGTCTACCACTGGCTATCACGCTAGCCTGCTCGCAGGCAGATTGTGAGGGTGAAGGACAGTGGACTAGGAAGGGGCCTAAAAGAGCTCTGATCTGGGTGAAAATTGAACTGAGAATGGCCTATGATGGGGGGAACCTACCCTCAAAGTTTCGGCACGATCCAACGGTCGGATCTCCCGTAATATCCCGAACACCGAGCTGCTGTCCAAGAACTCCGAGTTTGGGGCAGCAAGATGTAGATTGGCTTGTGGTGGCTCGACAGCGGCACGAACGGCGGCGGCGGCGGCGGTGGACATCCACAATAGGTAGAGGAAGAAGGGAAGAGAGAGATATTTGAGAGAGATCGAAGAGTTTGGATCAGATCTAGAGGGAGTTGGAGGAAGAAGGGGAAGAACACTCAAGAACACAAGAGAGAGGGGGGAGTGCACCAAGCAATATTCTCTTCAATTTTTCATTAGTTCCACACAAAATACAACAAGAGACTATAAATATGAAAACCCTAGATCTAGATCCAAGGACATCCACTAACACCAAAGGATATCCACTAACATCAAAGGACATCCACTAACTCTAAAGGACATCCACTAACATTGGTCAAGGGTAGGTGGGAGACAAGCATGGGGGACAAGGATGTGGCATCCTCCACCTTTGTCTCCTTAGTCTAATAGTCCAAGTCTTCTAGAAGTCCACCTTGGACTTGGGCTCCTAATGGTCTTGAGGCCCATTTTAGAAATTGGACCCCTTACATGAAGTGTAGCCCATATTACAATCTTGACCCAACTAGAAGCTAAAATACAAAATACACACTAATACACTCACAATAAGCAAATACATGCCAATATACTCACAATAAACATAGGAAAGTATCAACACTCTGGTAGGGACTCCATACTGTCGCCCAGCCACAAGGATGTCGATGTCGACCGAGCCGTGCTGCGGGTCCGGTATCGACGGCTCGCTGAGTCGGGCCGTACTCGTGCTCTGGTGTCCTCACCAATTCTCCCCGGGTGGGAGAAGCTCGACCCCGTAGAGTAAGGGTCCGGGTCGCTCTGGTACCGATCCAGCAGATCTGGATCTCTCCTCTGTAGCTCTGCCCGGGTGATCCAGGTGTCATCGGACGCGGGCCGTCCCCTCCAACGCACCAAGTAGCGCTGGTACACTCCGCCTCGAGTAGTTGTCACCTGCTCATTTAGTATACATTCTATCTGCTCTCGCTGCTGAGGTAACAAGGCTGGAGGTGGACACTCTAGGGTGGTGTCACTCATAATGGGTGGAGACGGCTCAAAGGGCTCACTGGGTATCACCGCTGGGTCCATATAAGCGACAAGATCCGAGACGTTGAAAGTAGAGCTGATTCCATAATCCTCTGGCAAGTCCACAACATATGCATTCGATCCTACTCGCCTCACTACCCGAAAGGGACCGGCACCGCGAGCATGCAACTTCTTCACGGCTCTGAGGGAAACCGTTCAGGTCTGACCCTGATCATGACAGAATCGCCCTCCTGAAACTCACAGTGGTGCCTATGGGCGTCAGCCAATTCTTTGTATCGTGCGTTGCTGGACTCAATGTGACGACGAATATGCTCATGCAACTATCTAATATGGCTAGCAAAAGACTCGGCTGACTCGGACACACGGGACTGGATGGGAGATGGGACTAGGTCTATGGGTTTCCTAGGTCTACGGCCAGTGACAATCTCGAAGGGGCTCATACCTGTAGACCTATTGACCGAATCATTATAAGCGAACTCGGCCAAGGGTAAGACCAAATCCCAATCCCTGACTCGATCTCGGACAAGACACCTAAGAAGATCCCCCAAACTCCTATTGACAACCTCAGTCTGACCATCGGTCTGGGGGTGATATGCAGTGGAGAATTTCAATTGTGTGCCCATCATGTGCCATAGGGTTTTCCAAAAATAGCTAGTGAATCGTACATCCCTATCTGACACTATGGTACGGGGAAGGCCAAACCTGGAGACACAATGAGAGAAGAACAGGCGGGCATAGTGGCATCCGAGGTCTTGGAGCATGGAATGAATAATGCCATCTTGGAGAACCGATCGACAACCACAAAGATTGAGTCATGCTTTCGGAGGGTGCGGGGTAATCCTAACACAAAGTCCATGCTAATGTCCTGCCATGGACTATCCGGGACGGGAAGGGGAGTATAGAGGCCAGTACTTTGCTTCCTTTGTTTGGCCATAGCACAAGTGCGGCACTGGGCCACAATACGAGCAACATCCCTCTTTAGGCTAGGCCAATAGAATCGATGCTCAACCGCCTATATGGTCTTGTTCCGACCAAAGTGGCCAGCAAGACCTCCCGCATGCATCTCCCACATAAGAAAGTCACGAACAGAAGTCCGTGGGATGCACCACTTGTCACCCCGGAATAGGTGACCCTCCTGTAACACAAACTCGCTATAATCGCGCGAGGGACCATCCTGAAGGACGGCATAGATCGGACCAAAGTCTGGACAGTCAACATAAGCGTCCTTCAGCCTCTCTAGCCCTACCACCTCAACACTCATGGTGGTCAACATCATCACCCGACGACTCAGTGCATCGGCGATCTTGTTCTCCGCCCCTGCTTTGTGCTTGAGCACAAAGGTGTATTCTTGGAGATACTCCACCCAACGACTATGGCGAGCATTCAGCTTCTTTTGGGTATGGAGGAATCGTAAGGCCTCATGGTCAGAGAAGAGGACAAACTCCTGGTGCAACAAATAGTGCCTCCAATACCTCAATGCCTGGACAACTGCGTAAAATTCTTTGTCGTATGTGGAATATCGCAGTTTGGCATCATTAAGCTTCTCGCTAAAGAATGCAATGGGGTGGGACTCCTGACTCAGAACGCCACCAATACCCACACCAGAAGCATCACACGTGACCTTAAACACCTTAGAAAAATCAGGTAAAACAAGGACAGGTGCCTGGGTCATACACTCCTTAATGTCCTGAAAGGCCGTGGCTGCAGCCTTAGTCCATACGAATGTCCCCTTCTTTATGCAATCAGTGATCGGGGCAGTGATAGAACTGAAGCCACGAATGAAGCGACGGTAGAACGTCGCTAAGCCATGGAAACTCCGGACATCGTGGAGCGTGCGGGGCTCGGGCCACTCCCTGATGGCCCTAATCTTCTCCGGATCAGCGGAGACTCCATCTCTCGACACAATGAACCCGAGAAAAGTGATCTGATCGGACATGAAAGCACATTTCTTCGGGTTGGCAAATAAACTCTCTCGCCTTAGCACGACACAGACCTGCCTAAGATGGTCTAAGTGGTCCTCCCTAGTGCGGCTGTAGATAAGAATGTCATCAAAGTAGACGACCAAGAAGACCCCTATCATAGGGCGTAAAACTTGGGTCATCAACCGCATGAAGGTGCTAGGGGCGTTGGAATGCCCAAAGGGCATAACCAACCACTCATAAAGACCATCCTTTGTCTTGAATGCCGTCTTCCATTCATCTCCAGGCCTAATCCGCACCTGGTGATAGCCACTACGAAGGTCTATCTTTGAAAAGATAGTGGCTCCCGCCATCATATCAAGCAAGTCATCCAACCGGGGAATGGGAAAATGATACTTCACCGTGATCTTGTTGATTGCACGGCTATCAATGCACATCCTCCATGTGCCATCCTTCTTTGGGGCCAATAATGCGGGAACAGCGCAAGGGCTCTTGCTGTCCCGAAGAGATCCCCGACTCATCAATTCCTCGACCTGCCGCTGTAGCTCGGCATGGTCCGTGGGACTCATCCTATAGTGGGGAAGGTTGGGCAAGGATGAACCCGGGACGAGGTCGATCTCATGCTGGATATCCCTCATGGGTGGAAGGCCTCCCGGGAGGTCTTCGGGAAATACATCGGAGAATTCCCGCAATATTGCAGCTATCTCCGGGGGATGCTCATCCTCGGACCTAGGGGCAACATCCTCAACACCCCTGACGACGACAGCTAGAATAGGGTTACCCTTGGTTACCTCCTGCTCCATCTCTCTCGGACTGATCATCATCAACCTCCTAGGTGGAGGGTCCACTCTGCTAGGAGCAGTCGAAGATGTGGATGCCTGTGCCAAGGACAAAGTGGGTGGACCGGCCTTCCCCTGACCAGAAGTGGTCGTAGTGCTGGGGCCTGCTGGTCCGCGGATAGATGGGTCCTTCGGCTGGACTGGGTGGAGGGTAATCCTATGGCCATCATGGTCGAAGGTGCAAGTGTTCGACCTGCCATGAAGGGTGGCATCTCGGTCAAAGAGCCAAGGCCTACCAAGGATGATACTACCCACCTCCATAGGTAGTACATCACACCAGATCACATCATGGTATGCCTGGAACTGCAGCGGCACCAGGCACCGCAGTCTAACCGGGATGGAAGTGGAATCCACCCAAGAAACTCTATAAGGTGCAGGGTGATCCACGGGCGTCAAACCAAGACGCTTGACGGTGCCTGTGGAGATAGCGTTGATGCAACTCCCGCTATCTATAATCACCTTGCAGGCTTTCCCTTCCAGCCTACAAAATGTGTGGAATATGGTGGTGTGACGCCAGTCGTCGCTCACCTGAGGCTGGGTAAGGATGCACCTGACTACACCCAAATGTACGTCATCCTGATATGAGATACCAGGGACGTCAACCTGCTCGCCCTCCAATAACTCGTCAAAGAATTCCTCGGCCAATTCTTGGTCCGGCTCGTAGCTGACTGGCACTAACTCAGGCATGGGGTCACGGGCCGGTGTGTCGGCAATAACAAGTGCTCCCCGGGTGGGACACTTGCTGGCAAAGTGTCCAACTCCACCACAAGTGTAGCAACGGTCTCGTGGCCCATTGCCCTGAGATGTTCCACCAATCATTGGCCCCTTACCCTTGTCCTCTCGATGGACTGGGGGTGTAGGAAGAAGAGGTCGAGCTGGTACGGCAGGCTGATAAGGCCGAGTGGCAGGGATAGGTGCCTGCGGGCGAGGGGGAGGGTCCCTCGGAGGGAAAGTGCGGAGCCGAGGAGCAGTGGGGTCCTGCCGAGGGGGTTCAGGGGGACGGGCCACCGGAAACCGGCTATAGGAGGTAGGCGTGGTACGAGGGTCGGTCCCACGCTGATAAGTGAACCCCGGGCGCTGGACGGGAGCAAACTCCGCCTCGAACTGCTCCAACTCTAGAGCAACCTGGTATGCGTCTTCCAAGGTGGTAACATTGCGGCGAAATAATTCATATTGGTAGTGGGGCCGCAAACCACGACGAAAGCGCGATACAGGCATGGTGCTCTCCTCCGTAACTCCACAGCGCAAAAAGTACTCGTCAAACTCCGCGATGTAGTCTGACACGGATCGGTCCCCTTGGGAGAGACTCTGCCACCTATCAATAAGTCGCTGACGGTATGTGGCAGGAAGGTACTTACGCCTAAGCTTGTCCTTCATCTCATCCCAAGAACCTATCTGAGGCTCATGACGTTGAAAGAGCAAGCTCTCTACATTGCTCCAGTAAGTCTATGCTTGCCCCAACAACTTCATCTTGGCATATCTGACCCTCCGGTGGTCCGTCATCTCGAACCACTCAAAGTACCGGTCCATGCTGGCCTCCCAATCAAGATAGATCTTGGGTTCCAAAGGCTTGGACCCATCAAACGTGGGAGGGTCCACACGGACGGTCTTGAGGATCCGTTCGTCCTCATCATCCCTATGTGGTCGGTGACCATGCCGGCGTCGGCCATTTCCCCCGTAATCGTTGTCGGACTCGTAGTCCTCAAAATGGGGGGCACGTTGCCGTTGCTCCTCAGCCCGAGGTTGTGCGAGCTGGGCAGCAGGCGCGGGCTGGGCAACATGTGCCTGAGGGGCCGGGAGAATGCCGGGTAGGTCTCGGCGAGGGGTTCTCTCCACACTCTCTAACCTTCCAACCAGTCCTTGGATAGATCGATCAGAAGCCTCGGCGCGGTCCTCCATGGCTTTGAATCGGCTCTCCATACGCTCGGTATGCTCCCTAAGAGTTTGCTCGGACCTATCCATGCGCTCCATGAGTAGGGCTATCATGTCCTCCAGGGAACGGCCTCCCGGGTTGGCACCTCGGTGTTCACCCATAGTGTCAGGGCGATGGTACTGGGCACCTCCACGGGTGGGCATGCAATGAGGCCTAAAGAGAACTAAGGGTGACTCACTAGACTTATATGGATGGACCGATGCAAGTTGAGGACCTTTGACTTAAACCGATATCCGGTACCTGGCGGAGTCCGGGAATCCGAAGATCCTCTCACGCGAGTGAATCACCTTCCCGATAGGCATAACCTAACGGTCGGGCAACACCTATTCATATACCGAATAAAGGTATGCAATGCAACCTTAGACCGACTTAAATGACTCTTTTTTTTTATTATTATTTTTTTTATAAACAAGACTACCCTAGACTCAACCTGCTCTGATACCAATTTGACGCGGGACGACTACGAGACTCGGCTAGACAGACGACGCGACCAGCAACACACACTAAGACGTGGCACCGAACGAGCTCCAGAAGAGGCGAACTAGCCCCAAACAAGAAGCGCTACTCACAGTCGGCCCCATCGAGGGAAACGCGACGATCGTGCACGGTTGAGAAACCGGCTTTGAGATTGGGGTAGTCAACTCACTCTCGTGCTCGGAATGAGTCACGGGACGGGTTCTCGCTCTCACAACTCACGGCGCTGATTAATAAAATAACTAGCTAGGAAAATAACTGCACACATGCAGCGGCAGTAGAATGCATACTAAATAAGTAAACTAGACTAATGGGCGGCGGGTGTACCTCCACGCTCGCGGCGTGACGAAGACTTCCCGGCCGTGAACCGTCACTCCCGGTACAAAGTAATGATTAATTTACAGCAGTAAATACTCGGTCCACTCCACGAAGGGAGGTAACAGACCACAACAGCGATCCGGGAGCGCCGTTCCAGGGGTTGGCGGGCCGCGATTTGGGTTCCGAGCGGTGGCGGGCAGCACGGGGGGGGCACTCAACGCGGGGCCCACAAGGCTCCAAGTGGGCCCGGCTGCTGGGGCAGCGGCTTCCGCGCGTCTTCTGGCGGCGGTGACCGGGGGGGGGGGGTCGTCGCTGGAGTGCCCCGGGTCGGTCCCCGGGAGCGGTGGTCGCCGACGGTGAGCTGGGGGGTTTATTGAGAATTAACCCCCAAGGCTGTCTCGCAGCCCCCTTTCAGGCCAGACCAGCGCGCCTCCACGAAAATGGTCGCCATGATCAGATCCGAAGTCGGATCGAAGTGAGATTAGTGCCGTTGGATAGAGGACTCAGAGCGCTTTGACATATTGGAAACTAAGCTTCATCCAACGGTCAGATCTAAAATTAAAACTTCTGCAACATGACCCCTTTTCTGGTTCGGACAGACAGATCTCAGAGACAGAATTGGATCTCCCTGTTCTTCAGCCTTGACCGGGGTTTAAATGAAATATCTAGGACCTGGGATTTTTATGATGGGTAGATGGGAGGGATAGGAAAACGCACATAGGTCTTTTGCTGGATTTGGACTTCGTTTGGGGGGTGAGTAAATTCGTCTACCACTGGCTATCACGCTAGCCTGCTCGCAGGCAGATTGTGAGGGTGAAGGACAGTGGACTAGGAAGGGGCCTAAAAGAGCTCTGATCTGGGTGAAAATTGAACTGAGAATGGCCTATTATGGGGGGAACCTACCCTCAAAGTTTCGGTACGATCCAACGGTCGGATCTCCCGTAATATCCCGAACACCGAGCTGCTGTCCAAGAACTCCGAGTTTGGGGCAGCAAGATGTAGATTGGCTTGTGGTGGCTCGACAGCGGCACGAACGGCGGCGGCGGCGGCGGTGGACAACCACAATAGGTAGAGGAAGAAGGGAAGAGAGAGATATTTTAGAGAGATCGAAGAGTTTGGATCAGATCTAGAGGGAGTTGGAGGAAGAAGGGGAAGAACACTCAAGAACACAAGAGAGAGGGGGGAGTGCACCAAGCAATATTCTCTTCAATTTTTCATTAGTTCCACACAAAATACAACAAGAGACTATAAATATGAAAACCCTAGATCTAGATCCAAGGACATCCACTAACACCAAAGGACATCCACTAACATCAAAGGACATCCACTAACTCTAAAGGACATCCACTAACATTGGTCAAGGGTAGGTGGGAGACAAGCATGGGGGACAAGGATGTGGCATCCTCCACCTTTGTCTCCTTAGTCTAATAGTCCAAGTCTTCTAGAAGTCCACCTTGGACTTGGGCTCCTAATGGTCTTGAGGCCCATTTTAGAAATTGGACCCCTTACATGAAGTGTAGCCCATATTACAATCTTGACCCAACTAGAAGCTAAAATATAAAATACACACTAATACACTCACAATAAGCAAATACATGCCAATATACTCACAATAAACATAGGAAAGTATCAACACTCTGGTAGGGACTCCATACTGTCGCCCAGCCACAAGGATGTCGATGTCGACCGAGTCGTGCTGCGGGTCCGGTATCGACGGCTCGCTGAGTCGGGCCGTACTCGTGCTCTGGTGTCCTCACCACTTCGTGCAATGAGTGCAGTAGTGTATAGAGTTAGAGTGCAGTGAATGTTCAAGTGATGTACAGACTCTGTCAAGAGCAATGCACAATGCACATATGAATGTACAGACTTCGTTTGTGCTATGCAAGCATGCTAAGATGCAATGTATAGACTTTATTGAATGCATTCTATGCAGACCCTGTACAGACTTGATGAGACGATGCATTCACGATGTATAGACTTCAGCTCGTGCAAGCAAAGCCAATGTATAGACTTGGCGTTTGTGTGAGCATGCGATGTACAGACTTTGTGTTGTGAACACATGCTATACAGACTTGCTAACATGCATGAACAAGTGGCATTGTATAGACTTGGCAGTGTGTTATGCAGAATGCATCACGCAAAGTATGAACATCAAGAATGAATGCACAATTGCTATATGGACTTGACATTTTGAACAATGTACATACTTGCTACATGAAGTGAGAAATGGAGTGTGTAGAGTTTGCTTTGAACAAGGCACAATGTATAGACTTAGTCATGCGTGCAGCAAAGACAATGTACAAACTTGGTCTGTTGTACAGACTTCATGAACGATGTAAAGACTTGCAAGGGAAAGGTTGTACATACTTGAGCACAGCAAAGCAATTGAATGTATAGACTTCACGATGTGAAGACTTGCCAAAGAAAACTAGATGATGTACAGACTTGAGCGAAGCAAAGTCTGTACAGACTTCAAGGTTCACAATGTATAGACTTTGGCAAAGCACCAATGTATAGACTTACACAGTTCTAGCTACAGTGCAATGTATAGACTTGGAATCATATGAACATGGCGATGTACAGACTTTGAGTGAGAGCCCAATGTACAGACTTGGTGGAACTGTGCGTAGGTAAAGACTAAGAATGTATAGACTTGCTCAGTTCAGATGCCAATGCAGTGTACAGACTTTGCAAGAGACACTAGACATTGTACAGACTTAGCCACAAGCTGAACACTCGGATGTATAGACTTGAGATGAATGCATGAACAGTTCGATGTACAGACTTGCCAAATGTATAGACTTTAAGTCCAATGCAAGAGGCTGTACAGACTTTGATGAATAAACAAGCCGATGTACAGACTTGCCAATGTAAAGACTTGAGACTTAATGCATGGTGGCGAATGTACAGACTTGCAAGTGTATAGACTTAGACAAACAACTGAACGATGTATGGACTTAGCCAGCCTTCAGCTCGATGTACAGACTTGCCTTAAGCAATGGTTGTACAGACTTCATGAACGATGTTCAGACTTTTGTGTGTGATGAACAACCGATGTATAGACTTATGCATGAAGCAAGGTAATCTGATGTGTAGACTTTCTCAACACAGTGGCGTGCAACTAAACGATGTGTAGACTTCATAAATGCATAGAGACGCTACAGCGTGACAGCGTCGACGCAGCAGTTCACCCTGATGTGAAGTTAGATCTGGGTCAGTTCAGTGGGTCGACGCAGTGACCCCATGCGTCAACGCATCCAGCCTTATCTTCAAAGCCATCTGAGACATTTCAAGGCTGCATCAACCTCATGGACTCAATGGGTTGACGCCATCTGAACTACTTACGAGATGTATAGACATGCGAATCTGATGTAAAGACTTGAGGGGGGTCGACCCATCTAAGAAGGGGGTCGACCCACAGAGCTAGCACACTCATGCATTCTCCACAGAACAGATCAGATATAACACACTCATGCATTCTCCACAGAATAAATCAGTCATATGCATTCATGTTGCTATCATTCAATGTGATGTTCTTAGCAAAACAATATGGTGACTCATTTATGTTGCTATCATTAAAACACCACATAATCATCAAAGCACAAGGGGCACAACAATAGAGTTTGATATACTTTCACGAATCTCATTGTGCAGGTCAGCAAGAGAGTTTTGGGACAAGTTAGCGCACATGTATGAAGAAAATGTAGTGGATCCATACTTAATGGCTCATGGTGAAGACCACTCAAATGAGGTAAATTCTGATCCTGATGATGTTGATTTAACTATTGAAGAATGGATTGCTGTTCATGATGCATTAATGAAAAGGTACAAGAAACTCAAATCTGAAAATAAATTGTTGAAAAAGAAAATTAGAGATATTGTGCATACATCCATTCCATGTGAAAATTGTAAGGCATTGGAGTCACAAATTGAAATTCTAGAAAGCAAGAATGAATTTCTAGAATCCAAAGCCAATGTGTTAGAAGATGATATTTCTGATATGCGTGAATAATATGCATTGCTTGAAAAATCTGATAAGTCTCTTAAATTAGAAAAAGAATGTCATGAATTGCATGAGTAGAATAAATCTTTGTTGTCTAAAATTTCTTTACTTGAGAAAATTGAAGAACATTTAAGAAACAAATTGGATTTTTTGATAGATGATGAGAAAATATTTAAAAATTTTCTTGACAATAAAATTGAAAATAAGAACATTATGGCTAAAATTGAGGAGCTTAAAAAGGAAGAAGGTGCAATGTTAATTAAGATTTCTTTGCTTGAGAGTAATTTGAAGAATGTTGACAAAATTGAAAAAGAAAAATCATTGTTAAAATGTGAGAATGAAAAGTTGCTTACAAAGGCTTCATTGTGTGATGAAGCTAAGAAAGTTCTTGAAAAATTAACTGATAAACTTCATTACCTCAACGCAGAAAATAAGAAAGTCATGGAGGAAAATAAAAAATTAAAACTAATAAATTACTTGTTAAGTGATAAAGTTTGTGCATGCGAAGAAGAAATCACAAATGCTGAATTGCATATTTCTGCTTTACAAGAAGAAATAAAAAGATTGAAGGATGATTTGTCAAGATTTGTCAAAGTAAAGGAGAATTTAGACAAATGCTAGGTGTCAAGGTAAATTTTCAAAAGGAAGGTCTTGGATACACCACTATGAACAAAAATTCATTTGAAAATAAATTAAAAACTTTATTTGTTCATGCTTCTAATATACCTAGTACTTCTAAGTCACCTCCTCATATTCAACAAGTGAAAACTTTTTAAAATAACTTTGAGAAAAGGAAAACTGTGAACACGAAACCCAAAATGCAAAACAAAGCTCAAAAAGGTCAAAGTGGACAGAAAATGAAATCTAAGGTTGAGTATTTTTATTGTGGTAGAGTCGGTCATGTCATGAAGAATTATTTTACAAAGAAACATGATGACTTGCATGCTATGAGTGTGAAATCTTCTTATCAAAATAAATTCAATGCTAAGCATATCATGCATGAAAAGGGAGTTTCATCTCATAAGAGAAATGTGTTTGAAAAAGTTTATGCGCATAAAAAAAATCTTTTGGAAAGACCACCCCTTCTTGTTGCTTTTATTATGGACAACATGGTCACATGATGAAAGAGTATTGGTCAATGTTGAATGATGATGCTCATGCTTCCAGAATAAATGCTAAGTTCAATTGTGTTGAACCTAAAGTTTCTATAAATAAAAGGAATGTACTTGAAAAATATCACGCATATAGAGAAAGATCTTTTGTTAAAGTTGTCCATAATAGTTATTTTTATTGTGAAAATTTTGGACATGTAATTAAGGATTGCATAAACATGAAAAATGATGATTTGCATGCATTCAAGATGAGGAGAGTCACTATGAGAAATGGAGCTAACTCTCAAGGACCCAAGAAGTTATCTAAACATGTCAAATGAGACTGTTTTCCTGCAGGTGTGTCTTGAGACAAAAAGAGAATAAAAGGGTTTTAATAAATGAAAACAAGACACACTTATTTTGTAAAACCCCAACTTTACTTTTTCATTGTCAAATTTGGTAATTCTGATGTTTTTTCCTGCTAGTTAGATATCATGTTTTGATTGTGTATAGAGATAGATAATTTCTCTTGGTTCCCTCATAGCCATACAAAGTGCTTTTTGAATGATAGTCTGGTATATCAAATGATGATTTGTGGAAAGACAGATTATGTCTGTCTGGAAGCTATCACTATGTGTGAGACTTCACTCCGCCCCCTACCAGAAGTTAGTGAATTCAAATGTTTGGTTTGTGAGAAAACTTTTAGTTTGGTTGAAATAAATCTGATAATGAATTTAGTGTTTATGATTTGTCAAGCTCATAGGTTGGTTTTGATAAATCCCTTGTTTAAGAAATGTCACAACTTCTAAATTGCAATGAATCATAGTTGATTTTAATATTACTTTATTTTCAGCTGCTATAGATGATGTCTTTTTGTGGATACATGTTCAGTGTACAAAGTCTCTTTTAGAACGGTTTGCTTTTATTCGTGCGCTGCTCATATCTATCTGCCCTTTGTATACATAATTTTTTCCTGATAGGTATGAGGTTCAATCGTTCATTTGTCAGGAGTCTTTGGTCTGTTTTTAAATCTGATTAGCTCATGTGCATTTTAAGGTTATTTTGAGCGGATGTATGTCATTAAATAATTTCTTCATAAATGGCCCTAAACCACTCAATTTTCATCAAAATTTTCCTTCTGCTTAAATTCAAAAGCTTCCAGTTTGTCGACAAGGTCTCTTGTCTCACCCATTTGTTGTCGACAGAACCACTACACCATTCTGTTTGTGCTTCGGTTTGCATAGGCTGGTAGACCTGGTCCATGCTTTTGTCAACCAAACTCCCTAAAGTTTCAGAAGTTCTAACTTTATTCTTCAATTTCTGTCAACCTGCCCATCAGGTTTGTCAACTTGATCTTGGTTCTATAATCTCCTAATCTTTGTCCAGTGCCTTAATCATCTCCATTTTAGGTTAATCTAATGAATGCATTTTCTTAGGGGGAGGTTATAATAGAATTTCTCTGGTTCCGTGCCAATTCAATAAAATTGATAGCTTTCATTGCATTTTTCACATGCATTAAGGACAGAACTAGAGTTCATGGACTAGAACTCTTTAGTATATTCAGGCATATTGTACAATGCATTTTAGGTATGGTTTGGAATCTACATCCTACATTTCTAATTGCATGAGCAACAAGGTCATATGTGTGCATGTCCTACATATTGCATTCTCCCACTATGTGCTGGAATGACTTATATGTGCTATCACTCCTCTTGGCATTTCCATGGCCATATATTCCTTTAGGGCTGTTGTGCCCCTGATTTTGATAATGACAACCATGAAATGTGAATGTAGTATTCAACCCAAGATGTTGAATTAATTCTTGATTTAGTAATGATTCCACTTGATTTCATTCTTATTGCAAGAAAGGAACAGAGTCGACGCTGGGAGCTTAAAGGGTCCACGCATCAGTTGAAGAAGCCTTCATTGATATCTCTCACAACGTTAACTCCACGATGCAAGCAGCGTCAACTCATCATATTCTGAAGCAGAGACCTTCACAGGTTATTCCACTGCGTCAACGCCACAATAGAGCAGCGTCGACGCAGTAGTTAAAGAGGCAGAGCTAATGGCTTACTGGAATGCCTCAGTGAGTTAACGCTATTGCATGACAGCGTCGACGCAGCAAGTCAGAGTGTTGTGATTTCAGCTCAGGGACAGGTAAGTGGGTTGACGTAGCAACCCCATGCGTCAACGCATCCTGCTTTATTATCAAGACAGATGATAGATCTCAATGTTGCGTCAACCCTGTGGACTCAATGGGTTGACGCCTACGGGAACTTCCGAGATCAGTTGGGTGGACCCCAGCCACAAGTGACGTCAAAGGCCACATCAGCCCAAAAGTGATTGCGATCTGCTTTTTCCCTCTCGACTCCAGAAGGCTCTACACGTGCAGTCACAGGGCTAACCAGAAAATCTGGTTGGGGCCCACTAGATGCATATATGCATGGATCTGAAATGAGCGCGCGAACGCTTGCGAAATTGTAGAAGGAGTAGGAGTTTTTCGAAGAGTGCTGAAGACGGGAGCTGAGAAAAAGAACCACGAGAAAAATAGCGAGTTGATCTTCCTCCTGATGTCGATCTGCTGAAGACAGTTGGGAGATCCAGAAGCAACGTTCCTTATGAAGCTCGTCAACATTTTGGAAGAAGAAGACCAGACGATCATTGAAGCTTCTTCCTCCAGATTTCTGGATTCAAGGCCGAGCTTAGGCTGCTTCATAGATCTGAGTTTATTCTTTCTTTTACTAAGTGGTTTCGTTTTGTTATTTGTCTTTCCATTCTGAACTCTTTTATACTGTTTCTCCCTCGTAGTGGTTTGAGTAGAGGGAGGGGGTTGATCCAGCAGACTGTGCTTGGATCAAGGGAAATTAGGCGTGTTGCCTGCAAGCTGTTTGTCAGCGGGATAGAGAATTTGTTTCTTTGGTTAAGCCAAACTATAATGCTCAGTGGTGTATGTGAGGAAGCTTTTTCCTCGGTGTAGCTAAGCTGTAAAGCTCAGCAGGGATCCTCACTGGTTAAGTGAGGGGTGGACGTAGGCCTCCACAGGGAGACCGAACCACCATAAAAATATGCGTACACTGTGTGGTTTGATTTCTCTTATTATTCTCCCTTCGTTAGATGGTTGATTAGGCACGATTCTCATTGTTGTTTAGTTATTGATTTTATCTTTATCATTCTGCACCATAATTCGTGTGTAATTGTGCATAGAATATTTTAAAGGGTATTCACCCCTCCTCTCTAGTTTGACATTCCACCTAATCCAACACGTGGTATCAGAGCTCGGCTCTCTTATCAAGGGTCTTACAACCCAGAGAGATTCTGTGGAATGGAAAACAAGGGACTCATGCCCGAAGGGTATGCGGTAAATAGGCCACCCTTCTTTGATGGCACTAACTATGCGTACTGGAAAAATCGGATGCAGGTATTTCTGAGAGCTCAGGACCATGAGATTTGGAAAGTCGTGAGCAAGGGACCATATCAGATAGAAGGGGATGAAGAATTGTGGGTGAAGGAGCAGATCCAGAAATCCAATGTTAATTGGCAAGCCATGAACATTATGCAATGCTCACTGCACCCCATGGAGTTTTCACGAGTTTCCTCATGTGCCAGTGGCAAGGAAATGTGGGATAAACTCCAAGTCATCTACGAAGGTACGTCAGAGGTAAGAGAGACGAAAGCCAATATGTTAATTTCAGAATATGAAGCTTTTAGAATGAAACCAGAGGAAAACATTTCTAAAATGTATGCTAGATTAACCTTATTAGTGAATGGTCTGAGAGGTCTGGGAAAGGCCTACACTGACTATGAGTTGGTCAGGAAAATTCTTAGATCCCTAACTCCAGTTTGGCACACCAAGGCCACTGTTGTTGAGGAATCTAGGAACCTTCCTACCACTACTCCTAATGAACTTATCGGATCACTAATGACTTATGAGCTGAATCTCAAAAGGGCAGATGAGGATGTGAAAAAGAAAAAACCTCTTGCATTGAAGGCAGTGTTGTGTGAGGATTGAATAGATCTAGAGGGGGGGTGAATAGTTCTTTCCCCCTTTTTCAATTTATTCCAACTTTATTTGAACTATTGCTAGAGTTAATGCAGCACACTAGAGTTTCAATATGATCTAGCTACTTAAGCATCAAGGTTATAGACTAATATGCAACAAGAGAAGTCACACCAAGAATCATCACACATGCAAGATGATCTTTTTAGGTGGTTCAGTCTCTACACGAGACTTACATCCACCCCTCACTCAATTTGAGTGAGGCTTCACTACCAAGAGACCCTTGTCTCAATCAACACTGCTGCCTCACAGCTTGTACACATGCTGACAAATAGCTTGCACACACGCTGACTTACAGCTTGACACTGCTGCCTCACAGCTTGATGCAATCAGAAGAAATGGTTGATTTAAGAAAAATAAGGAACCATTAAACTGAAGATATGAGATTTCAGAGTTTTGACAAATCCAAGTTCATAGGGCTACTGGCGCATTGAGATCACGATCTCTGAGCTGGGCAGCCTTCAGGTGGTTGAGCCCTTGCACAGCTGGATCCCCATTATCTTCAGCAGCATATCTTCTTGCGGCTACAAAGACTGCACACTTCGGCTTGATCACGACCTGCTCTCCTCTCTTTTAGATACTGTTTCCTCCACTCTTTCTTTCCTTCAAAAGTTGGCGCGAAACAAAGCTTGAGCCATTCAAGAATTAGCGCTCAGATTCTCTGTGGGTTTTTAGAACAGAAAACTGTTTAGCTCCTTCAATCCGATTTGCAGGGTTGACTAAGTCTTCCACAGATGCAGCAACAGATCGAGCAGAAGATTCTTCCACGCCTTTATCCACATGCCATCTTCAACTTCTTTCCAGATTTTTAGGCCTTCAGATCAGAATTAGTTTCTGTAGGTTCTATCCAGGCTTTGACAGGCCTCACGCAACGGATGTATATACTTGTGTGTTGTTAAGCACACCAATGTACAGACTTTACTAATGCCTACAACTGAGTGTACAGACTTTGAGCTTCACATGGCAACGGCCAGTGTATAGACTTGAGAGTTCAAGGCCACGATGTATAGACTTTGTGAGCCTTTCAGCAGCCCAGTGTACAGACTTCAAACGTCCAGTGTATAGACTTCGAATGAAGGCCAGAAGCTCACGATGTACAGACTTGCTTCCCGTACATTATCGCCAGTGTACAGACTTTGAATGGCTTGAACCAATGCACAGACTTGCTCACTTGAAGACGAGTGTATAGACTTTGAAGATTCTGTGGAGACTGTACAGACTTTGAAGAAACGCATGTAGCATTGTATAGACTTTCAGGAGACGCAACATGAGACGCTAAAAGAGACGGTGCACTGTATAGACTTCAAGGCTTAATTGAGACGGTAGAAGAGACGGATGTCTGTACAGACTTGAAAAGCTTCAAAGCACAATGTGAAAACTTTAAAGTTCAGCTGCCAATGTATAGACTTGGAAAAATGAGACGCAGCAGTGTTGCTGACGTTGTACAGACTTTGAGTTCAACTGTGGATGTGTAGACTTTGAAGATGCAAGCGATGTACAGACTTGAAGATGCAAGCGATGTACAGACTTTGACTCAAGAAACGGCTATATAGACTTTAGTTCAACAGCGATGTATAGAGTTGCAAGTGTGAGACGCTTAATGAGACGGTGAGCAATGTATAGACTTTGATGCCCAACGTCGATGTATAGACTTTGAACATGAAGGCAGGTTGTATAGACTTGGTAAATCTGAAGGCGATGGATTGTACAGACTTAACAGTGCCAGTGTATAGACTTGCTAGATAATGCATGCACTGGCTACCGATGTGCAGACTTGAAGCTTCATGCATCAAGACGCTCAATCTCTTCCATCAAACTGTTGATCAGTGAATCCCTTGGAGTGAATATCACTTTACCACTGCTTGCAATGTCATCAGTACCTAGATTCATGGAAGAATGAAGTTCTTATTGATTCATAAATTGGAGAACATTTCTACTCATGTTTAAGTGAGTATCTCAATGATTTGTGGATTGCCATCATCAAAACTAGGGATGCACAACATTCTCCCCCTTTTTGGTGATGACAACCAAAAGTCATTGTGAAGCCCTTGCAATCAATATATCAAGTATGAGTACATAATTACAGTGCAGTTGAAAACTGTAGCCAAGCCAAACATCTCATTGAGTATATAAAGAACTGAATTATATAAAGAACTGAATTACATGACTGATCAAGAAGGAAATGCATTGACTCCAAAGACCCAAAAAAAATCCTACAACAATGACTGACATCAGCCTTATCATCCTTCCCCCCCTTTGTCATCAGCAAAAGAAGGGGGGTGTGTCATTAAGCTGGTGGAGGCAGTGGAGCTAACTGCTGCTCAATCCAATTCAGTCTGTTGGCTATGTCATTAAGCTGTGCATGAACTGCCATCAGAGCATTTGCAATATGAGGGTTCTGGTGAATAAGAGAGGCATATGAGAGTTTGATGCGAATGAGAGTTTTTGAAGGGAAGAATGTGAGTTTTTGTAAACAAACCTGCAAAGACCTTAAATTGAAAGGGGGGTTTTTGTTTAAACCCTTTCCATAAAGAATCGTATTAGTTAATTTGTCCACTAACTGAATGAATTTCATTCTGAAGAATTTAGTGAAATAAATGTGGGGCTTTATCAGTGTGTTTGATTGTCAAGACAGGAATAAACTTCAACAAAGTGGGATATGGTTCTTTACATGATCTAGTAACCTTATAATTGATTTTGCACAAGTTAAATTGACCAAAATGCCAGCTGCAATATGAATTCAGGAAAGTTTTGTTGTCATGAGGTGCCAAGGGTCAACCATCTGGCTTGTCTGTCATTTTTTTTTTAATTGATTGACGAGTGGTCAGGTTTATCACATACATTTCTGCACGAGGTAACACGCTTTTTACACGCCAGAGACCTCGGCTACTTTGCATGCCTAACCGTCTCACTTGGGAATTGGTGAGCACCTTTTTTTGCGTGAGGATGCACGTTGATTAGACGCCAATATCCCCAGTTACTCAGTACTCCCACCCCTTTATTCATACTGGCAGAGATAGCTTGGCTCTTCATGACACACGTGTTTCTCCCTTTTTATACATCACTCTTTTTGTAGGGAGAGACAGCAGTTTCTCAGAGGCCATTCCATTGCTCTGCCTGACAGACATGATAATTGCGTATTCCCAAGGCATTCATGAATTAGTTGAATTTGATTTTCATTTGATAGCATGAGCACTTTGAGTAAGATAACTTTACTACTCTCAATTATAAGATTCAAGGACATGTAAATGGCATATTCCTATATGTTTAGTTTATTGAAGCATGACAAATCAAGCTCATTTTACAGCCAACCAAACTTGTTCTTACTATGTTCTCAGAATTATGTTCATCATATAGTGGATGAGTGGTGGCTTGTGACAGCCCAACGATTTCATAATAGAAGAGGTGTATACAAACCCTCCCCCTTAGTTCAGGAGTCTTTGTAGAGTTAGAGGAAGTGAGATTTTGTTGATGTAGGCTACGAAGAGTTTGGTTGAATTGGGTTTGTAGAGGTATAAAAACATGATCAGGATTTAGGCAACAAGGAGAAGGATCATGCCAAGAAGTCGGCTCAGTCTGCTCCATTTCCACCAGTTTCAGCTAGAAGACTAGTGACACTAGTACCTATCATGAGATGCTAACTGAAGAAGACATGCTGACTGAACTGGCCATATGCATGCATGCTGAACATCACTAACTTAGACTCCCCCTTAATGTAACATTTATTTGCCAGAAAATAATCGGTGATCAGTACAAAAAAATTGTTGCAGAAAGGCTGTTATGGATTTTCATGAGGAGATCTGCATAACCCCAATTCTCTTCTCAGGGTGGTGAATCTATCATTATTGAGGGGTTTTGTGAAAATGTCAACAAGTTGTTTTTCAGTTTCAATAAAATGCAGCACAAAGTTGCCTTTGCTGACTTCATCTCTTATGAAGTGATGACGGATTTCTATGTGTTTTGTTCTAGAATGCTAGATTAGATTTTTTGATAGATTAATGGCGCTCGTGTTATCACACAATATTGGTGCACATCCAATATCTATGTTGTAATCCTGGAGCTGATGTTTGATCCATAGAACCTGTGTCCCACAACTCCCTACTGCGACATATTCTGCCTCAGCAATGGAGAGTGCAACGAAATGTTGCTTCTTAGAAGCCCAAGTGATCAGACATCCGCCCAAGAATTGGCAGTAGCCACTCGTGCTTTTTCTATCTATTTTGCATCCAGCATAATCCGCATCTGAGTATGAAATTAAATCTAAATCACAGAAAGCGGGATACCAAAGTCCCAAATCTTGGGTGCCGGCAAGGTATCGGAGAATACGCTTAACGGCTCCTAAGTGTGATTCTTTAGGACATGCTTGGTATCTAGCACACATGCACACACTAAACTGTATATCTAGTCTAGAGGCAGTTAAGTAGAGCAAGGAGCCAATCATACCTCTGTATATTTTTGTGTCTACCAGATTACCTCTTTCATCAGCATCTAGTGTTACATTTGTGCTCATCGGCGTTCCAATGGCTTTGCAGCTCTCCATGCCAAATCTTTTCAACATCTCTTTGATGTACTTGGACTGATTTATGAAGTATCCATCCTTGCATTGTATGACCTGCAGTCCAAGGAAGAATTGTAAGTCCCCCATCAAACTCATTTCAAATTCCGCAGTCATCAAGTCTGCAAATTCATTACATAATTGGGGTTTTGTAGACCCAAATATAATGTCGTCAACATAAATTTGCACAATGAGAATATCCTTACCTTGGATCTTTGAAAATAAGGTCTGGTCTATTTTACTTCTTGAATAACCCTTGTTGGCAAGAAATGAACTTAGCCTCTCGTACCATGCACGTGGAGCCTGTTTCAAACCATATAATGCTTTATTCAGTTTAAAAACATGGTTAGGGAAACCCTCATTCTCAAACCCAGGAGGTTGCTCTACATAGACCTCTTCCTTGATGACTCCATTTAGAAAGGCACTTTTTACATCCATTTGTTGTAGTTTGAATCCATGAGAAGATGCAAAAGCGAGTAAAATCCTGATGGCTTCTAATCTGGCCACAGGGGCATATGATTCTTCGAAATCAATACCAAATTCCTAGTTGTACCCCTTGGCTACAAGTCTAGCCTTGTTTCTAATGACCTCCCCTTTCTCACTTAATTTATTTCTAAATACCCACCTGATTCCAATGACAGAGTGAGAGGTTGGTCTGGGAACAAGATTCCAAACTTTGTTTCTCTCAAATTGATTTAACTCCTCATGCATTGCATCTATCCAGGATTCATCATTCAAGGCTTCTTCTATAGTTTTTGGCTCAATTTGGGAGACTAGTGCAAGTTGGTCTAATTCATTAACAGCTCTCCACTGAGATCTTGTTTTCCTTGGTTCATTTACATTACCAATTATGCTATCAAGGGGGTGATCCTTAAGCACTCTTATATTTACAAGATTGTTACTTGATCCATCCTCATTTGCATTTGGTTCGCCAGAGTTGTTACCTTGTTCTCCTTCATGGCTCGATTCCTTACTTTGCTCATCTGGCTCATCCTTGGGTTCCATAAATTCTCCATCTTCATTTTTCTTGTTGACCTGTTCATCATCCATAGATTCATCAGTTTCATCAAATGAAATGTGAGGAGATTCCTCGACTACTTGATCTTTGATATTGAACACTCTATAAGCTCTTGATTTGTCAGAGTATCCCAAGAATATTCCTGGGTCACTCTTGGGTTCAAATTTGTCCAAGTCTTTCTTGTCATTGTTATGGATGAAACACTTTGTACCAAATATTCTGAAGTGGGCTAGAGATGGTTTCTTACCTTTGAACATTTCATATGGAGTTTTTGCACTAGATGGTCTTACCATTGCACGATTCACAATGTAGCATGCGGTGTTAACTGCTTCTGCCCATTATTTTCTTGGAAGGTTCCCTTCTGCCAACATTGTTCTCGCCATCTCTACCAAAGTTCGATTCCTTCTTTCCACCACCCCATTTTGTTCTGGCGTTCGGGGTGCTGAGAATCTGTGCGTTATTCCTTTGCTCCTGCAAAATGTATCAAATTCAGAATTCTCGAATTCTCCGCCATGGTCAGATAAGATTGAGCATATTTTGAACTTACCATCCTGTTTCAATCTTTTGTAGAAGACCTGAAATTCATGAAATGCATCATTCTTTTAGGATAAGAAAAACACCCAAGTAAATCTTGAAAAATCATCTACTAACACATAGCCATATCTCTTCCCACTGATGCTTGCTGTTCTTGTTGGCCCAAATAGGTCCATATGCACTAATTCTAGTGGTTTAGAGGATTGGTTTTCAGTTTTGCTTTTGAAGATTTTTCTAGTTTGCTTTCCTTGGGTGCATGCAACACATAGTTTGATGTTTTGACTAAAGGTAATTTCAGGCAGCCCTCTGACCATGTTCTTTTTAACCAATTTATGCAAAACTCTAAAGCTGACATGTCCTAACCTGCGGTGCCATAACCAGATCAGATCATCCTTTTTAGCAGTCAGACACAAGTTAGAATGAACAGGATCATTTAAGTCTATCATGTAAACATTGTTCACTCTTTTGCCTAAGAATTTTACTAGATCTGAATTAGGTTCCATTATTTTGCAGCTTTCCGAGTCAAATATCACCTTGTGTCCCTTATCACATAGTTGGCTAATGCTCAGTAAATTATGCTCTAAGCCATCTACCAATAACACATTCTCAATGCAATTTGAAGGCTTCTTACCTATCTTACCTGTGCCGACGATTTTACCTTTGTTGTTTCCACCAAAGGTTACGTGTCCACCATCCTTTTTAATCAGCTGATAAAATTTCTTCTTGTCTCCGGTCATGTGTCTCGAGCAGCCACTATCAAGATACCATTTGTTGTGGACGGCCGCTAAACATTTTTGCATGACACATCATGTGAAGATTTTTGGAACCCAGCTGCTCTTGGGTTCAATATGTCTAGTAAGGTCACTCAAATATTTTAAGAAAGATTTAGGAATCCATATTTGATTGGTGGATCTTGTGGGTCGGAGCCAATTCTGATTTCTGCTTACTGGAGCATGGTTGCTGTTAGAAGCCGTGGTCGGCTTATGGAGCCCTGGGTGTCGGCCTCTAACATCCCAGTGGTTTTCCCACTTTCTGTTACTGGCTGTGGTCGACATCTGAGGGGGTCATGGTCGACTTTGGTTCTGCCAGAATTCAGCATTTCGTCTGGCTTTGCCTGTGGTCGGCTCGGGGGGGGTTTCTGAGCCGACTTTCTTGATTCCAAAACTCTTTATTTCTTGCTTTGAATGACTTGATTGAGTTTGTTTCTTTATTAGATGATTGGCCTTGTTTCAAGAAGAGCTTTTGAGAGTTTTGGCCTTTTACCCTCGAGTCTTCCAAGTCATTTTTGTTAGAATCTTTTTCTCTTGCATTTGTGTCACTTGACTCTTCAACTTCATACATGCTTATAAGAGGTCTCTTTCCTTTAGGATCTGCTCCGGCCACAAAGGTAATGGTTTTCATTTGAAATTCCTTTTTGGCATTAGGATTATACCCCAAACCTTCCTTTTGATAATTTACTTTTGTTCTGAGCATGGCATTCAAGTTTTCTTCTCCTCTTACCATTTTCTCTAGACTCTCTTGTTTGTCTTCCAATGCTTTCTGAGTCCTTTTGATTTCCTCCAGAAGTTTGTTATTTTCTTCCTTCATCTCGTTAGCCTTTTCATTGGTCAATTTTGTCTCCTGTTCACAGCTTTGCACTTTTAACTTCAGTTCATCAATTGTTTTCCTCAATAATTCATTTTCTTCTTCCTGAGATTTAAACGTGTTTTCATCTAATTCCTGTTCACTCAATTTTTTGTGCAGATTGGCGATCTCTAGTTCTAAGTCAGCGCACTTGTTGATTAAGCTAGTATCGTGACTTATGCTGTTGATTTTATTTTTCGGGCTTTTATTCTCTTTTCTGATTAAATCATACTGATCTAATAATTCAGCGTATGCGTCTTCCCAATCTGAAACAGAGAAATGTTTGAAAGGAGAAGTTACCTCAAGATCTTCACTTTCTCCTTCTGCCATGAGACACAATTTCCCTTCATCTTCATCGGATGACATCTCTTCCTCACTGTCTTCTTCTTCTTCGCTCCAGGTACTTACCATAACCTTAGGCTTCTTCCCTCTCCACTTAGAGGTCATGCCTTTGGAGGCCTCAGGGCATTCAGCCTTCATGTGACCTGGTTTCCTGCAGTTATAGCAAACTACTTTGTCAGAGGATTTCTTGGGTTGATCAAACTTGTGCTGAGAAAACTTTCTTACCATTCCCTTCTTATTGTTGAATCCCTTACCTTCTCTTCGAAGAAACTTCCTGAACTTTCGGGTTAGCATAGCAAACTCACCGTTGTCTTCCTCAGTGCTTGAGGACTCACTTGTCTCAGAGGATTCACATTTGCTTGGGCTGGCTTTCAAGGCTACTAGCCTTTTCTTTTTGTCCTCATTTTCACTTCTCTTGAGATTGATCTCGTACGTCATTAAGGATCCAATTAGCTGGTCCACTTTCATAGTGGTGAGGTCTTTTGAATCTTCAATGACCGTGGCTTTGGTATGCCACACAGGAGTAAGAGACCTGAGAATTTTTCTTACCAATTCTTGATCTGTGTAAGTCTTACCTAGACTTTTCAAGCTGTTAGCCAATTGCATCAATCTTGCATACATTTCAGAGATGCTTTCATCAGTTTTCATCTTGAACATTTCATACTCTGAGATTAACATGTTGGCTTTAGTTTCTCTTACCTCAGATGTACCTTCGTATATGACTTCCAGCCTGTCCCACATGGCTTTCGCGGTTGTGCATTGAGAGACTCTTGAGAACTCCGTGGGATGTAGTGCACACTGCATTACATTCATTGCGCCCCAGTTGATAGTTGATTTTCGAATCTGTTCTCTCGTCCACGAGTCCTCATCTTCAGGGAGCTCATAGGGGCCGCGACTTACTACTTTCCACATTTCATGATCTTGAGCCCTTAGAAATACCTGCATACGATTTTTCCAGTATGAGTAGTCATTTCCATCAAAGTATGGTGGTCTGCTCACTGAGTGTCCCTCAGCTGTCAGACCCTTAGACATCAATCCTCATGTTCTCTCCTGGTTGTTAGACTACATATTGGAGAGCCAGGCTCTGATACCACGTGTTGTGTGAGGATTGAATAGATCTAGAGGGGGGGTGAATAGATCTTTCCCCCTTTTTCAATTTATTCCAACTTTATTTGAACTATTGCTAGAGTTAATGCAGCACACTAGAGTTTCAATATGATCTAGCTACTTAAGCATCAAGGTTATAGATTAATATGCAACAAGAGCAGTCACACCAAGAATCATCACACATGCAAGATGATCATTTTAGGTGGTTCAGTCTCTACACGAGACTTACATCCACCCCTCACTCAATTTGAGTGAGGCTTCACTACCAAGAGACCCTTGTCTTAATCAACACTACTGCCTCATAGCTTGTACACACGCTGACACACAGCTTGCACACACGCTGACTTACAGCTTGACACTGCTGCCTCACAGCTTGATGCAATCAGAAGAAATGGTTGATTTAAGAAAAATAAGGAACCATTAAACTGAAGATATGAGATTTCAGAGTTTTGACAAATCCAAGTGCATAGGGCTACTGGCGCATTGAGATCACGATCTCTGAGCTGGGCAGCCTTCAGGTGGTTGAGCCCTTGCACAGCTGGATCCCCATTATCTTCAGTAGCAGATCTTCTTGCGGCTACAAAGACTGCACACTTCGGCTTGATCACGACCTGCTCTCCTCTCTTTTAGATACTATTTCCTCCACTCTTTCTTTCCTTCAAAAGTTGGCGCG